>OU612006.1:5408547-6608547 GCA_914767915.1 Agriopis aurantiaria
CAGAACGCCTAAAATACAGTTTTCATAAAAAAAATTGACAAAAAATATAAGAGAGCTCTTAAGTACATCGACACTCAAATCGAATTTCAATATGTATTATAATTGCAGATAGCCCGTTGGTCCAGTTGGTAGTGAACCTACCTTCTGAGCCTGAAGGCGTGGGTTCGATTCCCACCTAGAACAAACATTTGTGTGATGAACATTTGTGTTAGTTCTATTATTAAGTTTGTGTTGTTTTAATATCTATTTAAGTATGTATTTAAAAACTATATAATATATGTATGTATATCAATTTCTGGCAGCCATATTCCAAGCTTTGCTTAGTTTGAGGTTTGATGACCGTGTGTGCAAAAATGTCCGAATTTTTTAAATATTTTATTTATTTATTCTACGTTTGCCGATTCATGGCCTCCACGTCTACACCAACAGTTATCATTAGCAGCATCCCGAAGACGTCCGCAGTTGAACATAGGCCTAACCCTCAGAACTCCACACTGTACGACAGCCTGCCAGCATCCACTGCCTATGACTCTCACGATGTCGTCGGTCCATCTAGTGGGAGACCTACCTACACTGCGTCTTCCCATTCATGGTTTCCACTCAAGAATCTATCTTCCCCAGCGGTATCGGGTTTTTTGAGCGATGTGGCCTGCCCATTGCCACTTCAGTTTGCAAATGTTTCAACCACGACACCACGAAAGCTTACACGAAACCACGTAGTTTGTTATAATCGTAATGGTTTCTTTTTAGCAGGCGTCCTTTCTGCGTTCGAAACGAGACGCGACCGGTGCGCTGCACATCGTCACAAATCATGCTCAACCCATCCACGCTGACGTGAAACCTGATGGGGTTGCCACCGAGATCAGTGACAAGGTAAGGTCTCAAGGTCTGTCGAACCCGCGAAGGGTAGGGAAAGTGGCACAACATGGTTTTTATCGGATACATTTCGGAGAGTGTGCATCAGATCTGCATGATTTGATTCCCTCCTGCCCATTTTTCTATCGGACTGTCAGAGTGGGCACGAAGAATCGACACCGCTTTATGGTTGATATTCCGAGAACCCGTACGAAGCGCTTTGATTCCGCATTTATTGTGCGAACTGCTAGACTGTGGAATTCGCTGCCGCCTGTTCCCCGATAGTTACAATCTGGATGACTTCAATTCGAGAGTGAATCGGTTTCTTCAAGCGTGCTCCATCATAGACCGCATCATCGCTTAACATCAGGCGAGTTGACAGGAAAGGTGCAAGCTAATATATAATTTTTAAAAAACAATTACTAAAAACAACAAATTGATTGATTGATTGATTAACTCTTTATTGTTCACATCATTAAATTTGATACGGAAGACAAAAAACTCTTAAAAACTAGTGTAACAACTTGCGGCCTTACTAACTAACTAACTGGCTGTCTTATCAAAACCAAACCTTACCAAATATTATAGTCCTCCGCCACCGCGGCTTCCCCCACCTTCAGAGACCCACCTTTCATACCGCTTTATCTCGTAAACTACTAAGTATATTATGGTCATTTTACATATTTTTGAAATCAGCTGAGTGTGCTCTACATAAACGATGGTAATATTGACCTATTCAGCAAAGTTAAATTAATTTTTTTCCCTTATAAAGTTTTTCTCGGACGCTTTCTTGAATTCTTGTACCCTAATCACTCCCACTATTGAAACGATTCAAATTACACCACAAATGTCGAAATCTTTTAAAACGTTTAAACTGTTGGGCGAGCCAAAGAAACCATCATACGAAGAAGAAGAAGAAGAAGAAGAAGAAGAAGAAGAAAGAAGAAGAATCGATGCCATTGGCATCTATTCAGATGTACTACTCTTAACTAAACTAATCTAAATTTGACAGCTCTAAAATTGTTGCCATCCTTCACTCACATATTAAAATGAAAAGAGAGGCAGATAATTTTAGTCCTGTCAGATTGGTTTAATTTAGTGAGTGGTATGACAGAATTGACGCCAATTCATATTTCGCAAACGCACCTAAACAAAAAACGATATACCAAACCTCACTTTTATTTTAAAACACCTCAGGTCTATAGGTAAAAACATACAAGCATACACATGCATACATCCACGCTAACTCAATACTCCTTTTAGCTTTGCTTCGGGTAAAGTGACGATATTTCTAATAGTAAAGCTGAACTAACTGACTGACTAACTGAGTAACTCATTTACAGCCGTGCCCCAAGAACAAACATTTACCATCACATATTGAAAGTGGAGTAGTCTTTCAGGTAAATAATGCTATTCATTGTTTTACTTCCCTGTTTTAGATGCCATCTGCCTTATGGATGATCATTTTACTAAAATGATTCATCCCCATGACTTAACATCTTAGAATTGCAAGACATATAATTATTATAAAGATAATCAATCATTAGATAATCAATTGACGAAAATAATTCATCTAAATAACTTTATCTTAGAATTGCAAGACATAAAGATAATCAATCATTATATAATCAATTTACGAAAATAATTCATTTAAATAACTTTATCTTAGAATTGCAAGACAAAGATAATCAATCATTAGATAATCAATTTACGAAAATAATTCATCTAAATAACTTTATCTTAGAATTGCAAGACATAAAGATAATCAATCATTAGATAATCAATTTACGAAAATAATTCATCTAAATAACTTTACATATTAGAATTGCAAGACATACAAATATAGATAATCAATCATTAAATAATCAAATATTCCAATAATTCATCCGAAAAACTTTAAATCTTATAATTGTAAGACATAAGAATACCTACATACATTCTAAATAATTATGCGGAATTATTTGTTTCAAAATTATTATTTTTTGTGTAGAATTTCGAAACACAACATTTGAATGGAGTCTCTATATCTAAGTACATAATTCGCGAACTGGCATTCATTCAGTGGTATGCTCCTCGTAAATTCCCGGCCGTAAACCGTGACCTCGTACGGGCGCAGGGAAACGTGTGGAATATCATTAAAATTAACTGCATACAGAGCGAGGGGCGTTGGCCTAATTTCAGAGTTTTTGCATAATTAATGAAGCAATTAGAGTGATTACCGTCACTCGATGCGCCCAGGGACTAAGGTTGTTATACTACTCAATTGTGTTGGGAAATGTCGATTAATTTTGATGTTTTTTTTTTATTTGACTGGCCATGAAATGGGGTAATATTTTTTGTTTACATGCTTCAACCAAAATAAGATGAATGGACGGACCCAGAAGAAGCGCATTTTTGAAGATTACAAAATGAGCGGCGCTCACTTCGTTTCAGTTGGTCTCTAGCCGTAGGAAGTGCGGCACGCGTCTGTTGTTACATGTTAACGAAACATCAGGGCCTTGATTCTGTAACTACAAACACGCACGTAACGCGCCGTGTTAAGTTAACCCCTAAAAGAAGATAGGGAATAAAGTTAAAATTTTACGTGTTTACTTTGCGTGTTAAAGTTACAGAATCAGGGCCCTGACAAAATTGTGCCTTCGTGTGCTCTCCCGAAGTGTAAATACACAACAAAAAACCGCTATCAATTTTTTGTAAGAAATGTACTGTACATGGTGTTGAAGTATATGTCCGACGGTTTTGACCCGTTTTTACTGAGCAATTTCAATGGTTATGGCCCGTCCATTCATTTTATTTTGCTCGAAGTTTGCATGTATGTTTGTTTGTGTAACTAAACCGTGCTTTATTATCCTTACTCTTTCTCCTCCTTATCGTTTTCCTTGCTTTAAAAAAAAGTGTAAGTACCTCTGTCTCTCTGTCTATTTGTTTGATCGCTTTTCACGACTAAACGGCTAAGCCAATCTCAACGAAATTTAGCAGGATGATAGTGTACATCGTAAAGATGGACATAGGGTAGTTTTTCTCCCAGAAAATGAGAAAAACTGAAAAATCACGGTTAACACCGTTGGGTTCAGCTAGTGACGTAATAAAACACAGTTTGGTTCGCGCGGCCCACTCTCTCATTGTCCACTGCTGGACATAGGCCTCTCCTAATGCACACAGTCAGCATTTAAGATAACTCATTATTAAAAGACCACTAAAACAAGGAAAACATATATTACAATGAAAATTATTGTCTAGTCTTATTTTGGTTCTCTGCATCCAGTTTTTCCTTGCAGCTTTACGCAGGTCGTCACTCCACCTGGCCATAGGGTGTCCTACACTACGTTTGCCTAAACGTGGTCTCCACTCCATAACTCGTGTAACCCTATCAGTTATCGGTTCTTCGGGCAATATGGCCGGCCCACTGCCACTTTAGCTTACTAATCCTTTGAGCTATGTCGGTAACTTTGGTTATATATCGTATTTAGTTCCGAATATTCATAATGTGTCTTCATCATCTGCCAGAAGTTGTCCACTGCTGAACATAGGCCTGCCTTTTGCATCCACTGGATGCCTGCAACTTTCACAATGTCGCGGTCCATCCAGTGGGCATACCTACGCTGCGTCTTCCGGTTCGTGGTCTCCACTCAAGAATCTTTCTTCCCCATTGATTATCGGTTCTTCGAGCGATGTGACCTGCTCATTTCCACTTCAACTTAGTTCAAAATGTGTGCCAGTCACTAATAAATACGAATGTGAAAATATCAAACATTCTTCTGTGAAATAACATGAAAAATTTAGAAAAAGTATACCAATAAGTAAACCCTAGAAAAATGTATGAAAAACGGAAACAGCGCCTCTATCTGACGTGAAAGGAACCTAAAAATACGTCAATGTGTATTGACTGACAGCTGTCATCCCATGTTTACTATTGTTTTTTTTTTTTTTTTTTTTTTTTTTTTTTTTTTTTTGCCATAGGTGGCAAACAAGCAGACGGGCTGCCTGATGGTAAGCAGTCACCGTCGCCTATGGATACTTGTAACACCAGAGGCATCACAAATACGTTGCCGACCCTTTAGAACTCTATTAACTCGCCTTTTGAAGAACCCCATGTTGTAACTTCTCGGAAACACCGTAGAAGGTAGCTCATTCCACATTTTGCAGGTATGAGGCAAGAAGGATCGTGTGAATCGCACAGTGTGCGATTTCCACTGATCTATGATGTGTGGATGAGCCTTCAGGCGGTGGCGGCTAGTGCGATGGTAAAACCGCGACGCCGGCATCAGATCAAACAGTTCTTCAGAACACTCCCCGTTGTAAATGCGATAAAAGATACAAAGAGACCCGACGTCTCTGCGCATGCTGAGTGGCTCAAGGTGTTCAGCGAGCTTGGGATCGTTGACAATTCTGACAGCTCTACGCTGTAATGCATCGAGTGGGTCAAGCTGATACTTGGGTGCTCCATTCCATAGATGGGAGCAGTACTCCATGTGAGGTCGGACTTGCGCTTTGTAAAGCAAGAGTCTTTGTCTCGACGTGAAGTACCGCTTCGCCTTGTTGAGCACACCAAGTTTCTTAGATGCGAGCTTGGCCTTACTTGTTTACCTTCGTCTTGAAAACCTTCAATTCCACCTGATCTGATATCGAACCCCGTGGCTTGTGTATCAGTATAGGGCTACCCAGAACGGTGTCAGTGGTACTAAGGCCGAGGTCATTATCTTGTAATTTTGACTACTAACTTGGTACTCGTTAAATAGAAAAGATGTCTGGAGCCAAAGCTAAAAAAACGTCGCTGTCAAAAAACTATAATCGAATAAAATTTGACATGTGTGATACGTGTGTTGTGATGTGTGGACGTGCTCGAGTGTACCCACACTCGACTCTCCTGAGTTAAATAATACGAGAAAACATAACTTTTAACGTATTGTTTCCAAAACTCCATAAAAGCCTCTTGTAAAGCCTTCACCACTGTCACTTTTCTAGAACATGACTTTGACTGAATTGTTACTTACTTTGCTTGAATATGACTGTAACTATGCTTGTTTGACGGTGTTTGATATAATTTATATTTGACAGTGCGATGCCAAAATCCTCACACAGAAAACATTAAAAAAATACGTTGGCTAAGTAAATAAGTTGCGTGGCCATTTTTGTCTGTTTTTTTTTTTGTGGGTACGATTACTACATCCTAACTAATATTATAAAAGCTAAAGTCAGTCTCTCTGTCCGTATGTTTGTTCGCTTTTCTAAACTAAACGGCTAAGCCGATCCTAACGAAATTTGGCAGAAAGATAGTGTGATAAACATCACAAAGACGGAGATAGGTTACTTACCCTTCCGGAAAATGCAAAAAAATGGAAAACACTGCGAGATTCAGCTTGTTCCATAAAAATGTTAAATTCCAAACTTGATTGCAAATGCAATGGAATTTGTTATGTACACACGCTAACAAAACGTCACCCACAGTTGCAATTTCTACCTTAATAGCCATACCAATCGATTCAATTTGGCTCAAAGTTTTATATATTTCTTTCAGGTAACGCCACCAGAAGACACATATTACCATATTAAGTCCCTCCGAAAGTCGCTGGTCCTGCTCCCCAGCAAGCTAGAGCTGGCGCGCAACATAGGTCGGGTCATCACGATGGCTGCGTTGATGGTGTCAGCAGTACTGGAGTTTTTCCCACTGCTACAAAACCTCTACAATTTGGGCTACAAATTTCTTTACTTGTAGCTGTGTATTATTAAAATGAATGAATAAAACATCAAAATGGTTTTGTTTTTCTTTAGCTTCGTATACTTTTGACATAGCCGACCGGGTTAGCAAGTTGAAGTGGTAGTGGGCAGGGCACATAGCACGCAGAACAGGTGGCCGTTGGGGCTGAAATGTTCTTGAATGGAGACCACAAACCGGTAAGTGCAGCGTAGGACGTCCACCCACAAGATGGACAGATAACCTAAAAGAGACTGCAGGGAAACTCTAGATGCAGGCCGCTTACAACCGGCCCTTTCGGAGATCGATGGACAGGGACAACAGGGGATAATAGGGGGAGGCCTATGTCCAGCAGTGGACGTCCTACGGCTGAAATGATGATGAGAATTAAATTGGTTATTATTATTTAAAGTTTGACATATTATAAGTACCAAATTATTGTATATTCGTTATTGATGAAGCTGTGAGACAGATAATAATTAAAAAATTAAGATAATATTGGAACGTCATACGAGTATATTTTCAAATATTTTAACCCACCTATTGTGCATGCGTTTTAAATGTGTTTTGTGCTAATGAATAACACAAAAATTTTGTGCTAATAATAATTATCTTTATCATAATTCCTACACAGTTTGACAATAAATTATTTCTGATTCTCATTCACAAGGATAGAATTGCACAATAAAAAAAAAAAAAAAAAATATATATAATAAATAATAATATATATAATATTTTATTTTTTAATAAAATTATATAATACTAGCAACGCACCCCGGCTTCGCACGGGTGTAAGTCTTATTTTTCTACAACTTGGGTTACATTATTGGAGTTTTAGAGTCTAGAGACTGAAAAAGCGCGGCAAATTTAAAAATACCAACATTGAAACCCCAAAAATTTGTTTGAAATGCCTGGAATAATATCAATCACAGTAATGTTGGCATTTCATATTAATTTTGGGGTTGCAATGCGGATTTTTTTAATTTGGCGGGCATTTTCAGTCTCTACTTTCGTTAGCCAGACTCCAGTAAGAATTCCTTTTTTTTAAATATAATATAACCTATGTCACCCGGGGATAGTGTAGCTTCCCAATAGTGAAAGAATTTTTCAAATCGGTTCAGTAGTTTCGGAGCCTATTCAATGCAAACAAACAAACAATCAAATCTTTCCTTTTATAATATTACTAGCTGACCTGACAGACGTTGTCCTGTCTTAGAAATGTCAAACACGCAAAAGTCAAAATTTAAAATCCTATTTATTTACACCTTGGGTTACATTATTGGAGTTTTAGTATGGATCCCTATTTAAAAAATAAATAAATATAACCTGTGTTACCCGGGGATAGTGTAGCTTCCCAATAGTGAAAGAATTTTTCAAATCGGTTCAGTTGTTTCGGAGCCTTTTCAATACAAACAAACAAACACACACACAAACAAACAATCAAATCTTTCCTCTTTATAATATTAGTATAGATTATAGTACGGAAGACTTCCTCTTTCCGATGTCCACGTCTTCCCAAAATAACTCACAAAATCGAATATTAGTTATGGTGTTCATTAAATTTTTAGCTCATCAAAGTTTATTCATTTACAGAATGTTTACATTTTACGGAAACTGTGTAAAGAATCGATTTTATACAAAAATTAAAAATATAACATTCATAGAGGAAATTTCGTTAGACGATGATATGAGAAAATGGAATGAACAGTGCGGAATATTGGCAAAATTAGAAAATGGGGTTGTTGAAAATATTTGTGTTGTTTGCGGTTGTTTTTGTTGCACAGTGTGAAGAAACAAAAAAACCACAGGTCAGTATTTTCCATGCATTTCTTTTTCTTATTAATAAACTAGTAGGCCGCCCCTTCTTCGCAGGGGTTTAGATAGCTTATGTCAACCGGGGATTGTGTAGCTTCCCAACAGCGAAAGAATTTTTTAAATCATTTCAATAGTTTCAGAGCCTATTCAATGCAAACAAACAAACAAACAATCAAATCTTGCCTCTTATAATATCTATAGATATGAAATAAATGAACATAAAAATAACAACAACCTACGTTCAGGTTGCCTGGAAGAGATCGCTTATAGCGGTACGGCCGCCAGTTGTTTCACTAGTTTTTAAGTTGTTTTTGTCATAAGTATGTAAATTCTGCTGTCAATAAAGAGTTGTCTATCTATCTACTTTATGAAACAAACAAAAAAACAACAAAATAGAAAACGGACGAGAACGATTAGTGCAAATTATCGAGTCTAATATGCATTTACCGTCTTACCACAAAAGATTTAAGCACGCTCTGTTTAGCATATTTTTCGCAGTGAAACAATTGCTAAACACAGGTCTAAAGTGTTCTTAAATCTTTTGTGGTAAGACGGTTAAATTTTGTGACTTTTTTGTCTTTTTGTGTGTAGGTACATTATACAGGGTTACGCGTATATACTGTACTTAGACGAAAGGAGGTCATTGTACTCATCATTATGAACAACTTTTACTATGGGACCAACACTGAAATGGCGGAAAAAAAACTGCTGTTCTATACTTTTTATCGAGTGTCAATTACAGTTTTCTAAGGAACAGCTGATATTTTTTTCGCAATTTCAGTGTTAGTCCCATAGTAAAAGTTGTTTATAATGATGAGTACAATGACCTCCTTTCACCTTAGTACAGTCCATATGCGTAACCTTGTATATGTCTACTTAATTATACACTGGCTTCTGTCTTAATATGTTTGTGTAATGTGCATATTGTGTACATACATGATAAAAAAATATTGTTATTTCAGGTTAAGCCCGCTAAAGTTATTGAAACGCGCTGCAAAAGAGAGACAGAAATAGATATTCATTCACGAGAACATAAGGTCAAAGTCCCCATTTGTCGTAAACTATCAAGGCCGTTGGTTCCGGTAACTAAGAGTTTGAATCCAATTAATGGATACCCTTACAAAGTTTTACCGCGACGAAATATGGTTCCAGTTGTTATTAAACCGAAAGTTCTGAATTCCAATGTGATAAATCTCAATAATGGTAACAAGTCAATCGATGAAACTAGATTGGACACAATCAAACCTAGTGAACCATGTCAAACAGCTAATTTAACAGCAATAGATAACAAAAGTAAAATTAATGATAAAAGTGCAAATATTGAAATAAAAGAAAAATGTGCTCCAGTGATATCTAAATTACCAAAAGCAGAAAAAAATGAACAGAATAAAGAAGATAAAGATAATGAACAAACAGAAGAAAAAATTAATCAAGTAGCATCTGAAAACGTAGATGATACAGATATAAAAAATAAAAATGTTAAACAAGTAACAAACAAAGTTGTCAATAGAGAAACAAATGAAGTGAAAATACTTCCTCGAAATTCTGTTGAAAACACTTTCTCAACGAATTTACTAACTGATTTCAAAGTGGTTCCAGACATACCAATACAAAAGAGCAGAAAACCTGCAGGGATAGAAAACATACCAACTATTATCGAAAAGGAAAGTCTCGAAAATTTTAAAATTCCTAAAACAGAAATAACTGATCCTTTAAGCCTGATAAAGAATGTTACTCCTAAAATGGTTCCTTTGACCATTCTTACTGACGCAGGTAAAATTCCAATTCAGATGGTACCACGACTAAATCCACTTCAAGTACCGTTAGTAACAAATCCTGCGATGAAATTAACAAACGACTATAATGTTTCTGCTGATATGATTCCACTAAAAAACGTTGAAAATTCAAGTATAACACAAATTATCAAACTTGAGCCTGATATAACAATGGCATCTCCAAAATCTGGTACGTAACTATATTATTTTTAGGTCAATTTTGTTTTGTATTGTTTATACATATTAAGTATCTAAAGCTATTTTATAACATACAATATAATTTATATTATACAGGGTTACGCGGAACTTGTACTTAGCCGAAAGGATTCCATTATACCCGTCATTATGAATAACTTAAAATATTATTATATTATACGATTCTGGGTTCGTCCCTTATTAAATGTTGACCATAATGATGGGTACAATGATTCTGGTTTCCCTTTACGCGTAACCCAGCACTAAAGCAATAATAATAAACACTTATTTTATGAAGCTGCGTTTACACCGAGTGTTTTGAACAATTGCTTGCTGTCGCTAGCACGTGTACAAAACACGTATATTTAACAAGCTAATGAAAAAGTTGGAGAAATATACTCTAATATATGCGTGATAGCATCGCTATTTTTCCTAATTTTAAACATAATAAGATAGTGAATATGCAATTTAAATGTAATGTATGTTATTTTTATAGAACAAGAAGAAGAAATTTTAATTCAAAACAATAACTATGAAGAACTATATGAAGTTGCTGCTCCACAGTACTTCACTCCAAAACTCATCGCTTCCGACCTTCGGCCTGTACCAAATTGGAAAATTATCAACGCGTTACCATCTCGTTTCGAAAAATACAATGTCCCTAAAACTTACGATGACAAATCTTATTCGTACGAGGTTGAGAAATATCCTAACCAGTTTGTTGTCAACACTTACGATGATACAGAAAATAAAATACAGTTTAATAACATCGATTATTCATTGGATCCTAATATGAATAATCAGGACAACAGTCTAAAACTAAAATACACTAAAACTGAAAATCCGTGGAGTCAACGATGCATCAATTACAATCAACCTCAAACAGAAAATTTGGACCAAAGATCAAGTATTGAAAATTACTATCAAAGACAAGAGAATCCCAAAATAATTTGGAGATCTTGGAAGAACAATCAAATTTTTATTAAACCTAAATATGGAAGCGTTGTTAATACCGAATTATACAAAGGTCTTGGTAGATACTTAGCCAACGCCAATGTACCAGGTACTCCAGTTTACACTTCTAATCGTATCGGTTTTAGTGCCGTAAATCAAAACACGTCACCATATTTGAATCCGTTCCAGTATAAATGTTATGGATGTTAAGATAAGCGATATTTTCAGCTCGTTCTCAACAAGTTTGCTCTTTTATATCAAAGTTTGATTGAATTATTTGCCAACTTTAGAATGAAATGCTACAGAGTTGGTAAAAACATCATGTATTAAAATCATTAATGTTTTTATTGTCGCATATTATTAAAATAATCGAATGACCTTCACCTACCTCTCTTCTCCTTTCTTTTCCTTAATGTTTTTGTTTTTTTCCTTTACTGTTACTGGTTTTTTATTCATCTATGTTGGATCTGTTTTGGCATATTCAATGAATATCCCAGTTAAGATGGTTTATAGATGCGTTGTTGGCGCTCTATATTGACGACATAAGAGCAAAGCCCGCATAATGAGGTGTTGTGAATGTACAAAAAATACCAACCAAAAAAAAACTTTTCGTTACATCTATTCGAAAAAAATGACTTGGTTCGCCTTTAAGTGCACCCACAGGTGGTGTTTTCTATAAGAAACTTTTAGCGGGCAGTAATGAGTTTTTAATCCTCTTTATAAGTGCGCCGCAATTAGCTTTGCCGCGCACTTTATGAATTTGGAACATCTTAGTATTCAGCGCCAAAGAAATCGAACACAAATATTGTTTGAATAAAGACTGGCTGGTACGACGGCCCAAAGTCGCGCCGCCAGCTAAATAAAAAAAAAAAACAAATTAAAAACGAGCAAACTACAGCTCGCGTTTTCGTCAATTTTCACGGATTGTTTTCATGGTTTTGTTTTGAAAAATGAGTTCTTCAAGTGACAGTGATAGTATAGAATTAACTCCTGAACATAGATTCAGTTCCCTCCACGCTTCTGAAAGTATTAGAACTGACGCAAGAAATGTGATGGATTAAAATATGAGGCGCATTTTATTTTCTCAAAGTAGTTGATGAAAAGTAGAGTGTATCACTCGGGCGCAACATATTTTTTTTCTCGGGCGACGTACTTTGAATCCTGGTACTTTGAGCTCACTTCGCTCTGGATTCAAAAAAGCGCCCTAGCCGTAAAAATATTATTTTGCTCCCTTATATTACAATCTACAATTTTTTATTAATTAATATTTCTTATATAATATAGAGGTAATAAATTATTTTTATAGGTACAAAAACATTCACACACGTCACTGTGCTGTGGGGTGGCTGCAATACATTAAAATTAACTTCAAATGAAATTTTTCATCCAATTCACCGCATCATCGCTTAACATCAGGCGGATGGTGGTATACGTTAGATAAAGCGTATTTCTTTAAGGAAGTGCTCAATTTATCACGGAGTCGCTAGGGTGCACATAATTTTGGACTTACGGCGTTTTTCCGGCGGAAAATGTTTGCTTCACGTAGAAACAATTATTCTCGTTTAATGTGACGTTGATGGGGCTAATAAGCCTCATTTTTGTACATTAAATAGTGATGATAGGTAAGTATATCAGATCATACAAAAAAGAGTGATATAGGTTAAGCCAATTTAATAGATCACATTTGAAATCTGTCAGTATTGTTTTTAATTGTCAAAATAAATCGTTAAATTGCCTTCTTTTGTCATTATTACAATAAATATGCACTATTAACTGAAAGAAGGTAAGTATGTATGAATGTTTTTAATCGCAAATAAGTCCGCGTTTGACCTTCAACTCGACTGTTGGTATGCATGTTCCCCATGGACTCTGAAACGGCTGGGCTGATTTTTAATAAATTTTCAAGAAATCTTAGCAAGAAAAAAACCCAAATACTCCTCTTAAAAATAAAACGCATATCAGACGCTAATTAACAATAATAATTAATTTTTAATTAATTTTTTTCAACAGTATAATGACATGGAAGTGTTACAATTTCTTAAAGGGATTTCTAGTACCTAATTTACTTTATATATTACTAGCGGTCCGCCCCAGCTTTGCACGGGTATAGATTATAGCCTATGTCACTCGGGGATAGTGTAGCTTCCCAACAATGAAAGAATTTTTCAAATCGGCTCAGTAGTTTCGGAGCCTATTCAATGCAAACAAACAAACAATCAAATCTTTCCTCTTTATAATATTAGTATAGATGTACCTATGTAGTTAAATGCCTTATTCTAAGTATATGAGTATATTGTTAAATTATTGTTTATTTTATTTATATATTATTTAGTATATGGTAACAGAATATTTTGACAGTAAAAGGTGGTGTCTACTTTTCATACTAAGCAAACTAATATTATAAATGTGAAAGTGTGTTTGTTTTGTTCCTTTTTCACGCAGCAACACCAGTGACGTTTTCACCATCATCATCGTCATCATCACCATTTTTCATCACTACTCGGGTGGAACCGTGGGGCGCAGCTAGTAGTCAATAATTAAATGAGGTGACACCAAAAATAAAATTCGATTTATAGGCGAATATTGTTTTATTTAAGGTAAATCTTAAAACAATAATAAGTACTTATATAAAATTATTCCAGTGATATAAGGTTTGAAACTATGCATTTAAACATTTTAAAACTATTTTTATTGCAAATAAAGCTTTTATAATGGCCACTAATACTTAAATATGATATCTTATAAACTACATTAAATTCTTAAATGTATCAACGAACGAGATAAGAAAATCTTGGAATGTTAATATTAACCATAAGAACAAGAAAAATAATAAAATTATATATTCGTCTTCGACCAAAATATAATGAATGGACAGGCCCAGAAGAAGCGCATTTTTGTAGATTACAAAATGAGCACTGACGCTCACCTAGTTTCAGTCGGTTTCTAGCCGTAGGAAGTGCGACACAACACTATATTGTTACATGATAACGAAACATCTGACAACATTATGTCGTCGCGACGTGCTTTCCCGAAGTGTAAATACACAAATAAAACCGCTATCTATTTTTTGTAACAAATGGTTATAATTAGGTTTGAAGTATATGTCCGACGGTTCTGACTCGTTTTTACTGAGCAAGTTGAATGATTATGGCCTGCCCATTCATTTTATTTTGGTCGAAGATTTTCATAGGAAATACAAGTGAACTGTGGTGAAGATAGAAAAAGTAATAGACACCTATAATAAATGTTACAAATAGTTTTATTTTCAAATATCTTCATACATCTACTCTTTGGTTGGTAATGAGTATATTTAGTAAAGGTATTTAACAATGATTACGTTGTTAGAATTGACATCATTATTAGGAAATTGACTTCTTATTTAAACAATAATCACGTAACCAAGCCTGAGAAATTGACTTCGTAAATATGACTCAGGCATTTATTTTTTAAACTTGTATTTTTCTTTACAATCGTTTTAAATCAGGTAAGGCTCGAAGCTTAGTATTTACATAAAATCGGAACGACTTTTTGATTGATACACATAATGCAGTCGATTTTTTTTTGTTTAGTGAAAAAAATCCTCAATGTTCCTAATAATAATGTCACCCCACACGTACGAAGCCAGAGACTGTCCACATGGTCACCCTAGTTGGTGTCCTTGCGCACCTTGTGCCCGCGGAACGAAGCCTGGATCTTAGTGGCTGCCTTGTTTAGATCTGGGTCGCCCAGGTCTATCTTTTCTATGTCTTCCTGCAATTAGAAAAAAAAAGGTTATTATTAATCGAGGGAATAAAAAATAGCTTGGTGACTTAAAAATAGAGTATGTCTACCACAGTGCCTGAAGACTCGTCTCTATAACCAATGTGTCCTGCCCACCATGACCTATGGTGCTGAGACAAGGACGCTCACGGAGAAGACTGTGCACAAGATAGCCGTCGCACAGAGAGCCATGGGGCGAGCCATGCTCGGAATCAAATTGCAGGACCGTATCCGAAACACTGAGATACGACGTCGCACCAAGGCTGCAGACGTCGTAAAAAGGGTGAAGGAACTTAAGTGGAATTGGGCAGGACACATGGCCGACGTAATGATGGGAGGTGGTGTACGTACATCAGTAACCGCGTGGTGGCCGAGACTAGGTTGGCGGAACCCAGGCCGACCGAGGATAAGGTGGACTGACGACATCAAAAGTACTGTCGGGAACGAGTGGATGCCACTAGCGAGAAACCGGGGAGAGTGGCATAAACAAAGGGAGGCCTGTACCCAGCGGTGGGTCACTCGGGGCTGATGATGATGATGATGTTTATTGGGGCGGTATTTTAATTAAATAGATCTGTTGTTTTTATTGAAAATAATGGCTTTAAATATTGGAAAACTCAACATATCAACTTATTACTTCTAATTTACAATGACTTTTTTCCGTTATTTAACTCATTTTGAAATCAGTTTTTTAAAGGGGTTTGGGTAAAGTTGGCGTCGTTTTGAATTTTGGCGGCCACTCATAAAAGTTGTAAATTTTGAAAGAGCAATTTACAAGGAACTAATCTTACTATGGAGTATATATAGCTAAATAATATCGGAGCCGAGATATCACACTTTATAATTTCAAGGTAAAAACCAATAATTCCCCGGTCCCGGTCCCGGTCCCCAAGGGCCCAATGTTAATGATGATTAATTATGTAAAACGGCTCTCAATATAAAAGATTCCTGACCTTGTCCTGCTGTTCCTGCTTCTCCTTCAGAACCTGTGCAGCGTCTTCATCCTGTGTCTTGCGTGCCTGGTGTCCGCGGAATGATGCTTGGATCTTGGTCGCCGCGTGGCACAGTTCTGTTGACAACCAGAAAATATGTTTACTTCCCATGCTCGTAAAGTTTGTAAAGCGCGTAAAGAACCAGAGTCACCGACATAGCTGTTAAAATTTGCAAGTTGAAGTGGCAATGGGCAGGCCATATCGCTCGGAGAACCGATAACCGATGGGGAAGAAAAGTTCTAGAGTGGAGACCACGAACCGGAAGACGCAGCGTAGGTAGATACCACTAGATGGACCGACGACATAGTGAGAGTCGCTGGCATCCAGTGGATGTAAAAGGAAGCCTGTCTCGTTCAGTCTGGAGGTTAAAGGGGGAGGCCTATGTTCAGCAGTGGACGTCTTCTGGCTGATGATGATGATGATGATGATGAATATTGGTGTGATGTCATTTGTACTGTGTTATCTCTATCCACAATTGCATGTACGTAGAAAACCAATGTAAACATGTGTCCAGACAGCCTTGATATCCGATCCAGTTTCCCCCAACACATAGTTTAGCTCGAAGCTCGGCCTAATCTCCGTTGACGGGACGGATTCCGATACGGTGCTGTATACCGCCTGCCGGTGTTTGTAGCTCAGCCATTGTGGGGCTGGAAACAAAGCTTTTGGCACAACGAGGTAAGCGGTTCTAACGCAGCGACAAGCTATGCTGCTCACAGTTGAACATCAGACCATTCTACACGTTTTCCATACACCGCTGAGTCGTCAAAAAAAATAATTTATTAATGCCGCATTTAAGGTTGTTTTGGCTGTACAATCCTAACATAAGATCAATGTGACCCATTAACTAGCAAATTAAAAATTGAACTGAATTAGTTAACTCGCCATAACATAATACTCTGTGAATGTGAAAATTTCAACTGGCTTTCATCTATAGTCCGGGCAATATAGACATTTCAAAAAACAAAAATTTTGTGCTGGTACTGAACCCTCAGTCCACGAGCCCGACACGCACTTAACCGGTTTATTTTAGAAGTTATGATTTAACTTCTTTTTCTCTATATACATAGGTAGGACATACAGACAGACGGACAGACAGACATCGTAGGCTTAGTAATAGGGTCCTGTTTACACCCTTCGGGTAGGGAATCTTAAAAAGAGTGTATAGAGAAAAACAAGTTAAATCATAACTTCTAACACTAAACAAATTTTAAATAGGTTAAAACTCAGAACATTCGTGAATTTTGTGCTTGAAAACTAAAATCAACATCAATTGTTTGTAAATCAAAAGACAGGTTCAATGAAGATACACCCAAGTTGGTATTTACGACGAAATCTAACTGGCATCGACTACAAAACAAATAGAAGGTAAATCACGGTTGACAGGAAACGAATTACGCGACTGCGGCGAAGAGAGCGCCTAATACCCCTCGGGAACGACAAGATATACCAGTTTCTTATACCTACGTTGTATACTTCAACCGAAATAAAACGAATGGACAGGCTATAACCATTGAACTTGCTCAGTAAAATCGAGTCAAACCGTCGGACATATACGTCAACACCTAATTATAACCATTTACAGTACATTTGTTACAAAAATAGATAGTAGTTTTTTTGTTGTGTATTTATACTTCGGGAAAGCACACGGAGGCATAATTTTGTCAGATGTTTCGTTATCATGTAACAATAGTCTTGGTTCGCACTTCCTACGGCTAGAGACCGACTGAAAAGAAAGGCGGCGCTCATTTTGTAATCTTCAAAAATACGCTGCTTCTGGGCCCGTCCATTCATTTTATTTTGGTTAGAGCTTGTATAAAGTGATCCCCGTTCCTTCACAAAAGCGGAAAGCTAGCAAAAACATTAGTTTTAGGTTTTGTACAGTTATTGTTCTAAGCTGGGTACTTTGGTCACCGTCAGTATTTACATCACGCCATTTGGCGAGATGAGCGATGCTGGCCATTCTGGCCAAGCAGTAACATATGCTCATTTGCTCATGTTTGATCCTCGGCCCTGCACCAATGACTTGCCACAATGCGAATGAGATATTTTGAGATAAAGGCTACTTACAACCAGTAAAAATATTATGAATTTTGTAAAATCTGACATTATGCAACGGAGCCATAATTAGGACATGCATAAATAGTGTGTAGTTACAATTCCATCGCTAAAAACGGTGCAGAAAATATCTTTTTTTTTTTATATATAATTAAAAGGCTTGCTTTCGACCACGCCTGTTGTTAAGCGATGATGCGGTCTACGTTGGAGCACGCTTGCCTAGAAGGAACCGATTCACTCGTGATTTGAAGACACCCAGATTGTAACCATCGGGGAACACCCATTCAGGCAGCGCATTTCACAGACTAGCAGTTCGCACAATAAATGTGGAATCAAAGCGCTTCGTACGGGTTTTCGGAATATCAACCATAAAGCGGTGACGATTTTTCGTGCCCGCTCTGGCTCTGGCCGTTGGTACGGATCATGTTTTAAATGTCTATCGGGACATACCTATCGCGCATTATTTCTTTAAGGTAAAACCACCACAGCCATACATTACGTTATGATTAATATTCGTGGAACAGCATTTACTTTATTTACAGTTTCAGGGCTTGTCCCATAGTAAAAGTTGTTCATAATTATAGTCACACTGACCTCCTTTCAGCGTAGTAGCACCATTCTGTATAACACTGTAAATGTCAGGGATAATTTTTTTTGGCTAACTTGAAAATGAATTGAAGTGACTGCATTTTTCTTTCCTTGGCTGTTTGATCTTATTCATTTCTGAGGTCAAGGTCAAATGTTTAGTTGTATTGTAACATTTGCAAATAAAATAACAACGTTTATACAAATAGTCAAAGCCTATTCCAATGACAAATTTGTTCGAATCCCATTATTAGAGATACAAAAAGTTTCAAAATTATTTGCGTAAACTTTCCTGCCTTCATGAAAAATAAATCAGAGCTTTCATTATTTCACGCTCGAACAACGCGCAGCTCGAATAACAATAATATTTGCGTACGAAATATTAAATATGAAAGCTTTTTATGATGTTTTCTTTACATATATTATTCTCGTAGGTACTTGCTTGATAAAAAGACAGTCTCCATTTTAGGCTCAGGAAATAATAAGTTTAGAAGTGATTGTACGAAGCAAGGTTGTCAGGAGATGCCGCTAAGGTCGTTATTTTTAACCAAATTAATAAAGGCCATGTGCGATTCAGTGACAAATTTCTATTCACCACCAAACTAGGCAACGTCGGGTGCGGTCGGTATTAGATGGTTGACCGCCTAAGCGTGATTTTGTATTTTTGTACTTTGTGTTGGTACGGAACCCGCGGTGCGCGAGCCCCACTCGCAATTGGCTGGTTTATTTAAATAACAATTATACAACAATTTCTTAGGAAACTCTATTCTACAATTCGGTTGGACCAAAAATATCTCAAATTTTTATAGCGCTCGCTTCGCTCACGCCTTTCTACTGCATATGGAATGCTGTGGAATGCGCTGCCTGAACGGGTGTTCCCAGGTAGTTACAATCTGGGTGTCATCAAATAACGAGTGAATTGGTTTCTTCTAGGCAAGCGTGCTCCATCGTAGACCGCATCGTCGCTTTACATCAGGCGAGATAGCGGTTATATAAATTATAAATATTATAAATTAATAAAAAAAATTATATAGGTTTGTTATATTATTTAAATTAGGTAAGCTGTACCCATTACTGTGTCCCGCTTTTGTCTTATGAATCAAGCATTTTAGTATTTGCTGTAGATGGAAAAAAATCTGGCAACCCTGGCAGATACTCTTGTTTTTGGGTAGGTACCGTGTAAAAATAAATCTGTCGGAGATTGAAAACCGCTAACAGCTGCAGTAATAGCTTATCGATGATCATTCGATTAAATCGTTTCCGCTCCATCGAGTCGCGTCGACAGCGATAGGTATCAAGTCAGGTGGAAATCGATTTTGATTTCGCTTTGTTGAAGCTTATGGTAGCTAGGGATGCTCCTAAAAGTAGACAATATTTTTAAAAACACATTTACTTTACTACTAATCTCATTATCATCATCATTTCAGCCATAGGACGTCCACTGCTGGACATACGCCTCCCCCCATCGATCTCCAAAAGGGCCGGTTGGAAGCGGCCTGCATCCAGTGTTTCCCTGCGGTCTCTTTTAGGTCGTCTGTCCATCTTGTGGGTGGACGTCCTACGCTGCGCTTACCGGTCCGTGGTCTCCATTCCAGAACCTTTCGGCCCCATCGGTCATCTGTTCTGCGTGATATGTGCCCTGGCCACTGCCACTTCAACTTGCTAATCCGGTGGGCTTTGTAGGTGACTTTCGTTCGTCTACGGATCTCCTCATTTCTGATTCGATCTCGTAGAAAAACCCCGAGCATAGCCCTCTCTATAGCTCGTTGTGCGACTACTTGTACTGCTAAACTGCTTAACACAAAAACTGTAAATACGGTGCACTTACGCATTAATTACACACTAAGAACCTTTCAGTGACACCAATGAATTATCTAGTCCACATGCAAAAAAGGGCACCATCGTCTACTCAACCTGAGTTCAGATATCGAGCCTGGTTTAGGCCAGATACGTTCGCACCTGCCATGTCACCTTACCATATCTTCCTTTTTAGTCACAGCTGAGGGATCAAAATCGCGAAAAATATATCAGCTGTTCCATACATTTCATCATTATTATCAACCAATTATGTTCCCACTGCTGGGACACAGGTCTTCTCTCAGAGAGAGGATGGGCCTGAATCCACCATGATGGCCCAGTGCATGTTGGTGAATGTCATATGTCTTTGATTTTATTATTATTATTTATTATATACTTGTATTATACATAATTATCGTCAACTAACCAACAAGAAATACTTTATTATGCACAACTAAAAAAACAGAAAATTAACGAAAACTTAAATAAATAACTAAAAACTAAAACTTAAAATAACTAAATACAAACTTAAACTAAAAGACCATTAGTGGAGGGAAAGGTTGATTTTGATTTTTTTGTTTTTTGAACATACAGGTTTCATTACGATGTTTTTTCCTTCGCTATTTTTGAGCGATGGCATCGAAACTGCACATAATTTATTTAGGTACTATGGTAAATAAGTGATTGGTGCAGGGCCGAGGTTTGAACCGGGTGTCGCTAGATTGTAAAGCGCACATGCTACCGCTCGGCCACCATCGCTCTTCTACCTCAGCTAGAAAATATAATCATGGATACTAGCTGACCTGACAGACGTTGTCCTGTCTTAGAACTATGAAACGCGCAAAGTTAAAGTCGTCGGTAAGTTTTCTGAAATTTTCCAATTTTCTGCGCAATTTTCTTAATTTTTCTTTCCGTAAGAACGTTCAACAAAGTATGAGAAAACTTAAAAAAAAATGAAATCGGTAAAGTCGTTCTAAAGTTATAATAAAAAATAATAAATAAAATGTCTTTATTTCAGGCATAGAACCCATACTGTTGTACAATAAAAAAATAGAAAATTAAAAAAAACTTAAGTTAAAATTATAATAATACAATTGCGTAGTAAAAATATCACAGTCAGTTTCGGTTTGCACCCGGTGTACTGTCAGCCACAATTTAAAAAAGTTAAGGCGTGACCAAGGTAAATAGGGATTCATTTTTATATACTTACATAGAAGATAATCCAATTTAATTCACACATTTCTCATTGATTTTAGGCATTGTATAAATTTCCTAGGAATTCTGTAAAATGACGGATTACATACATTTCTGATAACAATTATACAATAACCGCTCGGCTTATTACCACCGTTCCATGTAACTTTGTATTTATGTTGTTAATTAATACTCGTTCTCATTGTTTGCATGTCTGACATGTTTGTTCAAGCTTTTCAACGAATTAGGTAAACAAAACACTGTTTATTATTTTTAACCGACGAAAGGAGGTTATCAATTCGACTGTATGTTTTGTTTATGTTTGTTACGTGATTACTCCGCTAACTATGAATTGATTTTGATAATTATTTTTTGTTTGGTATGTCATACCTCAGGGACGGTCCCATATAGATTTTATCAAAATGGACTAAAGGTTTTTGAAAAATTCAACAAAAACCAAAAATACATACACATATGCTTGGACCAAAATAAAATTAATGGACGGGCCATAACCATTGAACTTGCTCAGTAAAAACAAGGCAAAGCCGTTGGACATATACTTCAACACCTCATCATAACCATGTACAGTACATTTGTTACAAAAAATTGTTAGCGGTTTTCTTGATGTGTATCTACACAAAGGGAACAAATTTATTACCTAAATTTAATAATACGTGATAAGTCCCGATAATCATTTAAAACATATGTATTTACACTTCGGGAAACTACACGAAGGCATAATTTTGACAGATGTTTCGTTATCATGTAACAATAGATGCGTGTCGCACTTCCTACGGCTAGAGACCGACTGAAACGAAGTGAGCGCCATTTGTAATCTTCAAAAATGCGCTTCTTCTGGGCCCGTCCGTTATCTTATTTTGGTCGAAGCACATATGACGTTTTGGTTTGTGGTTCACACGTTTTGATGAGGACTTTCAATTTGTTTTAACTATGTATAAGTAGGTATAGTATTGAAGTCGTTTTAATATTTATTTTTTTAAATCTTATTATTATGTAGATGGGTCGATCTAATGACGATCTCAACAAATCAAACTAATTTGCGGTAGACACTTTGTTTTCTTCTTTTCCATTTGAGATAATTTTGGCGTCTCACGTATTGTGCATTTGCCGGTGAAGAATTGAAATATTCTTAAATTTCATGAAATATCGCCAAACTAGTCACAGTCAGAATCCAATACAATCACAGTTGACTCTGCCCAAGTCCAAGTCATGCCCTAGTAAAGTGGCGGAGATTTTACATAAAGCTTAAACTAAAATGTTTAACAAAACATAAAGTGATAAATAACGCAGTGAAACGTGTATTTTCATAATGTTTCAAAACTGCACAGAAACTTCTAGTACTCCAAGTTTGGGAACCACAGACAGTTTCTACAGTGCTGAAATTTTGAAATGAATTATTTAGAATTTAATTTTGTTTCAGCAGTGCAAGTACCGTTCTTTATCGATCGTCAGTTTTGACAGTTGAAATCGTCGAATTCGATATAATGCCATTAGATCAGTGCTCGCTATGATCGATTCTATGGCATTTTATCGAATTTGACGATCGATTATTGCGAAATATAATCCACCAATAATACGTTTTTAAACTTGTTACTCAAACTTTGGTCCATTAGTCGAGCAGGATTTTATCTGATGGTAAGCATCACACATTTATCACTGTAAGGAGGCCTTTGTAATGGGTTTTTCTACTCCGGCCCTTTCCTAAGCCATTCATTATTATTGATGAACTGGCTGAGCTCGTAGCTTTTGCCATTTTTTTGGTTCCATTAACTGACATACTCGTGCTCTGGAACGAAGTGTAAGTAACATACTGGTGTCCATTTGTTAACCGACTTAAAATAAACCGGCCAAGTGCGAGTAGGGCAGTGGCAAGGGTTCCGTACCACTACAAAATACAATAATTATCAATTTAAAAACCGACTTTAAAATTAGTAAAATATGGCATTTCGATCCGGTGAAATGATAAAGAGGTCATCCTGGTAAGGAATTACCAGTTGTAACTTGGTAATGAACTAAAGTTTGTCACCGACTCACACTTGGCCATTATTTATTTGTAGTTATACTTTAGAGTGTGTACTATAATCATGCCAAGTTTGACGCTTGTACGTATTATCGTTTTTATATTAGAGCTAATACAAAAATACGTTTACGTTTGTTGTATGGGCACTCCCCTTTCGTTATTAATTGTTGACTTTTTTGTTAGTTATATTTTTTATTTTTTTTAGAATTTATAGGCTTGTGTTTGACTTCCATCTCGCCTGATGTTTTTTTAGTAAATCCGCCTTAACATTACATATTCTGTGAAAATTTCAACTAGCTATCTATTACGGTCCGAAAGATACAGCCGTTTAAAGGTAGGACAGACAGACGGACATACAGACATCGTAGGTTTAGTAATAGGGTCCCGTTTTTACCCATTTCGCATCCGTTTCATACACCGAGAATTTGTATAGAAGTTGCGCAATACCGCTAAAAACCTCCAATTTACTTGTAAGTATGTGTTTCATTCCAACACCGCTAGGAAGTGACTTTGACAGATGGTGCTGTTCAATCAACCAATCAGAGGGCGAGGAACTTCGCGCCACGACGGTGTCGCCTCTGTCGGCTTATTGTGGAACTGACAAATGGATTAGATTAGGTTAGGTGATTAATTAATTGTAGTAAATTGGATAGTCGTTAGATGTTCTTATTGTATTTGAGATACGTAGCTGTCGAGGCGTGAAATTGTTTTCTCAAATATGGCAATGCATGTGAACATTATTTGAAGAACACTTCGAATATTGAATAATGTGATAGTTATAGTATAAACCGTACATTCTAATAACAATACATACTGATACATTTTTTTTGCGTTGGTTCATTGCTATGTTTTTTTATTTTCTAATTGAAAAATAATGTTTTTGTACCTTCAATGCTATCACTATCAAAAACTATAAACATTTTTATCGACTACCTGAATAAAGAACATATTTATTTACCCTAAAATTTAACTGTTGCATGACTCATAGCATTCTGTAAGCCATCCAAATAACCGTGAAATGTTAGTGCCTATAAAATATCAACATTTTGGAGTACAGTTTGATGTAAAAGTAAACCGGCTCGAAATATGAATGCGCTATTTTGTAATTACAAATTTAAGTTTACTTATTTGTTCTACGGAATTTTAAAAGCCAATATTTTCACCTGCCTGCACTTGCACGCTAAGATCTCAGCATAGTGTCGTGATGGACCTTTGATAATAATAATAATAATATACCGTATATATATATAATAATATGCCGTACCTCATACCATAGATCTGTTATCCCATCCACAAGTTGTTCACCTCAATAGCCTAGACGTTTTATATCCTATACTGTACAATAGTTTTATAATCCATTTTATACACATTCAATAATATTGTATTTTATATTCAACGAGGCCTCTTGGTGTTGGCTTGGGCCCCACCAATGCCTACCAAATGTCCGGGCTAGACCCGTGTTTATATTGAAATAAAGTGAAATAATAATATATAAAACACTGTTATAAACTATCACGGTTCTTCACTAAAGTTATATGATTATTTACGAGATATTTACCGTGGTAATGGTGCATGTAACTGCGCCGAAATATCGGGAGCTCATTCCACAACCTTACCACGGTAAATATCCCGTAAATAATCATATAACTTTAATAATATATAGTACCGAAAAAGTCTACCAAAACTGAAGGGGGCGTATAACATGTATTCTTACTAGTTCCACAAACGCACACTTCAATATAGAGCGGCACACAACTGCAAACGATGTTATAAAAAAGTAAACGAATGGACGACCAAGGTGGGTCGGAATAGGAAAAACTGTAAGTGTAACGCTTCCATTTATTTATTTTTTCTGAGTGATGGACGCTCATCAGTTTGAACCGAGTCTGTTCGTCTGTTCATCTGTTCGTCCGTTCGTCTGTCCTACCTTTAAACGGCTGTATCTTTCGAACCATAATAGATAGCCAATTGAAATTTTCACAGAGTATGTAATGTTGCGGAGGATTAACAAAAAAAAATTAAAAAGCCAAAAAGTAAAAACGAAAGGGCCCATACAACAAACGTATTTTTGTATAAGCTGTAATGTGAAAACGGTAATACTTACCAGCGCTAAATTTGGCATGATTAGTACACACTTAAAAGTACATATAACAACAAATAATAAATAATGGCCAAGTGCGAATCAGTGACAATTTTCTGTTCATTACCAAGTTATAACTGTTAATTTCGTTTGTGGTTGTACGTAATCCTCAGTGCGCGAGCCTGACTCGCACTTAGCCAGTTTATTTATGCCATAGGTGGTAAACAAGCAGACAGGCTGCCCGATGTAAATCCTGATCGTAAGCAGTTACCGTCGTCTATGTATATCGACTTTTGGTTGACAGCTTTTTGAGACTATTAAACCCGCCTTTTGAAAAACCCCACGCTTCTCGAATACACCGCGGAAGATAACTCTTGCCACATTTTGCAGGTATGGGGCAAAAAGAATCTTCTGAATCGCACAGTGTGCAATTTCCATAAATTAATCATTGTGTGGATGAGCTTTCTAGCACTCCTGAAGTAAACTAAGAATATATCGCATTAAATTGAATGCCACAGCATTGTAAAGAATTCGAAATATTTATGTAAAGTATTGGACAGAATTATCTTTCCTTTTACGAACAAATTTTATACAGTGGTGAACATATCCGCGCCGGTTCTATTTTGCGTCGGTCTGTATACGTTTTAATGCCTACGACGGCATCATAAAGACATTGCTTTTGTCTATTTACGACCTTTTCGACAATCATTGTTCGGACGGCACTTTATTAAAAGCGTTTGTTTTATACTTTGTCAAGATTGGTCATTCTAAATTATTCGTATTTTACATGATTCGATAACAGTAAAAAATAAAATAGGTACGAGTTTCAATGGAATCGAATACAACTAGTAGTTCCCTCCGAACAAGCTTTTACTTCACCTACACTAAGGTACAGCCGCTCCATAGTTTTCCTACCTAACATGATCTTGATTGAAAATTATGACAGATAACGCCTACGATAATCTTTGGGTAGTAGCGTAGATTCACTTATACTGAATCTATGGGTAGTAGCGTAGATTCACTTATACTGAATCTATGGGTAGTAGCGTAGAGGGAGAAATACTGAATCTATGGGTAGTAGGTATCATGGTATCACATAGATTCAGTATAGACTGAATCTATGTGGTATCATGTAATCAACTGACAATCTTCACTTCAGCCATACTGACAAATTTGTACAAAATAAGTTCATTTCGATAAGGCAGCAGTAAAGCAGTGGGCAAGGCTAGCACAGGACCGGAAAAGATGGCGCGCTGAAGAGGAGACCTATACTCAGCAGTGGGTGGAGAATGATTGATGATGATGAAGTTAATTTCTGATTCAATTAGTATAATTAAGTAAGTATAATCTAGTATATAATAATCTTTGGTATAATTAACTATTTTAATATCTTTATAACCTCTGCATCGGATTAACTCATATACGAACTTAAAAAATCTATTTACTTGAACTACTTGCCTACAAAATTTCATGTAGATCGAATTAACGGTATTATCGTGAAACAAACATACAAACATAAATTTGTTTAAATGCCGATTTGTCCCACTGTAGACTCTTAGACCGCACTTCACTTCGTTCAGTCAAAAAAATTAAAAATTTGAGATCGATGTGTCAAAACAAAGATATATTAAACTACTAGCTGTTGCCCGCGACATAACATAGCCTGTACTTCAATCTGGTCATAGCTAAGCAGGGGTGCAAGTACCGTTCTTTTAGCGATCGTCAAATTGACAGTTGAGGTCGTCAAATTCGATAATATGCCATTTTTTCAGTACTCGCTGTGATCGATTCTATGGCATTTTAGCAAATTTGACGATCGGTAAAGAACGGTATTTGCACTGCATATTCGTGAAAATTAAATCATTTAAATCCGTCCAGTGGTTTAGGAGATGTGCGTGCACAAACAAACAGACGAAAATTCTAAACACTGTCTCAACGTATTCAGCTGCTTATTTTAAGACACCCGTGTGATTTTTTATTGATATCTCGCAATTACAGTTTTTTTATCTCAACGATTTTATTATAAATATGTATAGATATATATATGATATGGATATCGGATCAGCGTTCAATCGAGCTCAGTCACAATCAGCATCTATTCAATTCTAACTTTCCCTCGATAATTTCGCGTCAGGCCATTGGACCTCTGCCATTTAGGAATTTGTTTACTAACGACAGTGGAATCCCCAGTGAATGAAGTTTTGTTAGGATATTTCAGACTACCCGCGGTTCATCCGCGTGGACATTCCTACAGGAATCATAAGGTATATTTTTCCAAAATCAAATGTTAATTTATATGAGCCATAATAAAAAAAAATTTTTTTTTTTTGTTTCACCTATACTTTCCCCAACACAAAAACTTTGCCAAGCTGAACATGTTGCTTACGCAGTTTTGTTTTTTTAACATTTAAGTAAATTTAACAAAAAAAAACTGCACGTGTATTTTCGTGTGTAAATGTGTAATAATGGTGGATTGTGCTTGTAAACGTGCTCGAGTGTGGGTAAGTGATATAATGAGGTGAAACGTGTATTTCCGTGTTGTTTCTAAAACTCCATAGAATCCTCTTGTAAAACCTCCACCACTTTACTAAGGCATGAGTTTAACTTGACCGTGACTTACTTTGCTTGACTCTGACTGTGACTATGACTTGTTTGACGCTATTTAAGACTATGTAAACTTGATTAATATTACAATAATAATAATTTGTTAATTATTAATTAATAATAATTTTAAGTAATAGTGTGTATTACTATTAGAATGTGTGTGTATGGTATAAGTAAAATTTTTATAGTCGATCCTCTATAGCACACCCCGTCTTCTACGTCTTCTATAAATCCTTTCCATCCTATGGTTGCCTGGAAGAGATCGCTTTTAGCGATAAGGCCGCCAGTTATTACACTAGTTTTTAAGAGTTTTTTGTCCTCTGTATCTAATTTCATGGTGTGAAAAATAAAGAGTTAATCAATCAATCAATCAATCAACCGAAGGACTCTGCATCCATGGTTATAAAAAAATATTTAAAAACATACCTTCCCCAAGGCACCGTTTTGTTTCCACTAAATACGGAAAAATCTCTTCATGCAAAGACGAAAGCACTTCTTATCGTAACTCCTTATAAAATCGATTCTTTATTACTGATTTCCACGAGACCCAGCCTGGCTAATTCACAGCGATGTTTTTCTCAAAGGAAAGTTTTTCAATTACCCTCAAGTTGCGGCGCTTTGTCGAACTTGTTTTTCTAATGGCGCGCGCCACGCGATGCCTTTTCTACATAAGTATACAGGGCAGGGTTGCCAGATGTCACACCTTTTAACGCATTTTTATTAGCTTTACTGGTAACTACGGAACGGACTAACTACGTAAATAAATCTCATAAGTCGTTTTTAAACTTCTTAGGCTAGTTAGCTGGTGTTTAATTTATCAAATATAATAGGCGTAGCGAAGGATATACAGTGTAAACTCTGTATAATGACACTCGATTTAACGACAAATTCCCTAAAACGTTGAAATTACTTGTTTGTTTGGTTTACCTTGTTTTCCATAATGCGTTCTATGTAGCATCACACCCACTCTAAATAAGGAACAAAAATATGTAATTATTAAGCAATAAACAGTACTTTCTAACACCTCGTATTTAAATTAAATTTAATACTGCAGCAGTAAACAACGTCTGACAAAGATAATAGACTATACGCTATAAGCGTTGTTATTTGTATCAACATTAATTATTTTTGTTTGTAAATGTTATACTTCACTTTACTAGTGTATACATAAAATAGTTAAATAATACTGATTTTTTTCTTCTCTCCATTTAACAACATCACTCTCATAGCACCATAAAAAGCGAAGTCCCTTAAATGTCGCTATATAGAGTTTACACTGTAATGAAATACATTACACAACGCAAAAAATAAAAATAAAATTCTGATTAATTTCTGAGGTAGGTATAAGCGTTTAATTATTTTGTTGGGTATTCAAAGAGCATTATCTGTCCATTCCCGCAAAGCGTGCGTTAGTATAGCATTTGTATGGCGCGCGCAAGGTTTGACGTCATAACTTGCTATACCTAGTGCACTCTCTATCTTGCATGAAAGTATTAAAAAACTTACTAGATGTTACGGCATTCGGTATTTGCGATCATTGCTTTAATCAAAAAATGATGTTGACTTTTGACAGTTGCTCCACAATTTATGTTTACGATTATAGCCGTCGATTGGTAGTGGCGCTAGTGTCTATGCTGGTTTTCATTCGCTATTTTATTAGCTTTTCAACAGTCATACCGTTTAGTACCAAGTATAGTAGTTACTACTTAGGTAGTAATCTACAATATTACGACATTTTTATGAAGGTTGCCTTACAAGCAAGAGTTATTATTTAAGTATGCTAATATAGGGCCCAAAGTTGATATTTATTGTAGGGTTGTTTCCATGAAAGGTTCTATAGAGGGAAATTTGTGTTTTCCTTTGTAGTTTTGTCCCGTAACTATTAGACTAAGATTTATTGGAACATAATTTGTGGCCGCTGTTTCCACGGACAATGGGGTTGGCGACTGTTGGCGCTAGCATTTTTCTATACTCCGTTCACAAATCTTAGATATTTTATGTAAACAAAGAAATGTTACGAAAAGTCACTGTCAAAGTGAAATGGCAGTTGCTCAAAACTTTTTTTTCTGATGATCAATATTTTACTTTCTGTTTTCTTCGACTTTGCTCTCGCGCGGTACAATGGGGGATAATCTGATAGTTCAAAAAAATAATAAAAAACATTATTCAAAGATTGTAATAGATGGCGTTGATTATAGAGGCATTGACTATTATGTTAGAGGAAACAGAGGTCAAATCAAACGTTGGCCAGAAATGTTTAGAACCACTACTGTCCTACCAGTGTAATAAAAATTTTCTATCAAAAATTGTTTTTTTTTATCATAACATTGTATAGAACAGATATTACGCTAAAATAAATAGTACAAAACGATTGTTATTTAATGATTGATCATATTACGACTAGAAAAACTTAATAAAATTATCTTTTTGGTCAAATATTGTAAACTACCATTACAAAAGATATATTTTTCACTGGTAACTTAACTCTTTTGTTTACATAACATATCTAAGATTGAAAAACGAAGTATAGTTTTGTTTTCGGAATTTCGTCATTAGATATAATATTATAACACTCCTCTTTTTGCGTCGGGGCTTCCCCGCCGCTGTGATGATTTTAAATTCATAACTATGTTAGGTATACTCATTGAAAAGTTTAAATTTAAAGTCATTAAGTTATAGGCACTCAAACTTTAAAACTAACCTTAAACTGCTTGACGAAAACTTGAAAACGTTTCATTTCTATCCAAAATCCTAATAAAGCTCACTTATAAACTATCAACAAACTGAAACAGAGTTTTGCCTTTATTAATTAAGCGCCAGATGTACGTCAAATATTTGGATAGTCGGGAATGTCGGGCAAGGTCGGGACTATTCGGGAAAGTGGGGGATATTTGAGCAAAGTTGGGAACTCAGTTTTTGACGTTCGTTTGTTTTGGGGATTTTGTAGCTTGATATTCAGGAATGACAGTGGTACCGTATGTACCTACCTATAGTCATCACCATCATCAGCCAGAAGACGTCCACTGCTGAACATAGGCCTCCCCCTTTAACCTCCACACTCCACACTCCTCCTTTTGCATCCGCTGGATGCCCGCGACTCTCACAATGTCGTCGGTCCATCTAGTGGGAGGCCTCCCTACGCTGCGTCTTCCGGTTCGTGGTCTCCACTCCAGAACCTTTCTTCCCCATCGTTTAACCTATAGTATTGATGATTATTTTAAGTAGTTAAAGTTAAATAAAGAAGTAACTTTCACAAATCATTTAAAAGGTATTTTAGAATCCAAATGTTATTACTACTTAGAAGAATTTTTCAATGATAATTTTGACGAAATCTACATAGATCGTTCCGTTCCGACTATTGCCATACCCAAGTATGGTTACTTTATTGAATATGTTAATTTAAGAACTCCTACATAACCTGTTCCTCCTGTACCTACATAATAGGGTATTTGACAACTTTTGGGAAACTATTGCACATTATTGCCTGATATAATTTAATGTATACTGCATTTATATTTTCTGGATATCAGACGTATTTGCGATATAAATCGATGTTAAAGTTTGAATAAAAAAATATCGCGCCAAAACGCAGACCTACGTCATAGCTCCGGTCGAGCGACGATTGACGTCACACAAAACAAAACAGCTGCAGCCAGGCAGCAAAAGTTTGATAATCACTAATTTTCTAATAGAAGTAATGGTTTATAAATGTTGTGTAGTGCCACAATGTACAAATACTTCCATAAAACACCGGAAAAACTATTCGTTTCTGTTCCAATGGACCCCAAAACTCGCAAAAAGTGGTTGGAACTAAGCTCGTAGAGAACCCAAAAGTATTGGAGCTAATTCAAGTGTTTCAAGTCTTTTGTTTTGTGCGAAGATCATTTTGAGGTACATATTTGAGTCTATATATTTCTATTACAATTTGTGTTTTTATTGCATTACTATTTTATGTACTGTTACTTTCTTTTTAAACATTGTAAAGACATAACCTAACAAAATAGTGATATCCACCTACTACAACATACTTTTTGTACAACTTGATTGAATGTTTTGCTTAGAGAACAACTAAAAATTAATACTTACATTGTAGTTTTTACGTTTTGAGTTCTGCAGCGTAGAAACAATGACGTAGATTATTATTGAAGAAATATGCAACCATAAATACATTAATTTTGGGTAAGTTACTGCTGTCTGCTTGCACAAAATGTTTCTCCATTCTTCTAACATTTAACCTCCGGACTGTTTTTGGTGATAGTTTCTGGATAAATCGCTCTCAAAATAGCTTTACAACATTAAATTCGCAAATATCAATAAAAAATCTGTTTGTTTAGATTTGTGTGACGTCACTAGGGATGAAGCCAATTACAGACCGTTTTCGATCACGTGATCAAATGTCGAAAATACAGTTATTTCATTCGCGTTTTTTACAAATAATAAGCATATTTTTATAAAAAAATCAATGAAATATGCTTTTTCATTATGTCATGTTTATGGATGATGTCAATTGGCATAATATTTTCAATACAGTCAAACACCCTATTATGTCTGCAATAAAATATTGAGTATTGAGTATTCAAATGTTACCTACTCAATAATTTAGTAGCCCAGTAGAAGACACTAAAAACGCTAAAATTGCATAGCGTGATGTAGTTCTGGTCTTTTACTATGTTGTATGAACCAGTTAGGGTAGTGTAAATTCTGCAAGTTTGAATACATTTGTGCTGTCTGCGCACCCCGTGAAAAACCTTGGGACTTTTTTTTCTAAAAGTCATAATTTATTCGTATTTCAACAAACAAAATTTTGTATTTTATTAAAGTTAATTAAATTTGCAATAATTTAAGTTCAACTGCAACACTATAAACCCTATAGGGACTAAGTTATGTTCCTTCAAAGATGGTCAATTTTCCCCCGAAAGTTGGCATTTTTTAATTTTGCCCGTCAAACTGTCAAGCTGTCAATTTACGGGAAAAATGGACCATCTTCGAAGAGCCATATATTGGTTCCTAAAGGGTTTATAGAGCTGTGGTTGGACTTAAATATGACCTACCAGTAAAACTTGATTATACCACAGTCCCTTGTACGCCGCAATTCAGCCTCTTATCATACCTAGATTCATAACCGAGGGTATTCAAAGATTCCACCATATTCGAAATTCGAAGACTGATATTGGTGGCTGTTCGGGAATGGTCGTAAATCATCGGCGCGTTATTGAATACGATCCGTGAGTTATAGTTTGTCAATGCCTTGCCGTGACTGTCTACTACGATTAGGGTTGCCAGATATTAAATAATAGGTAAATTATGAAATCGGTGAAGGCGTAATCAAGTTATGGCACGACCAAGGTAAATAGGGATTGATTGTTTTTTTTTGGCGCCAACGTTGAAAAAATATGTCGGCTCGTTGGATTATTTTCCTAAACTTGTATTTTTTCGAGTGTTAATTTGTACTAAATGGTGAAGTATTATTCATTGAGTGCTCGTAAACGTGCTCGAGTGTGGGCAAGTGATGTAACGAGGGAAAACGTGTCTTTTCGTTTTCGAAAACTGCATAGGAGCCTCGTGTCGCCAAAGCCATAGGATCATTTTACTCATCACTTTGAACAACTATGAGACAAAACCCTTATCATTCTTTATTTCAGCCTGTTCCCTCTGCTGGGACTTTATCTCAGAGAGAGAGAGAGGATGGGCCGTAATCCACCATGCTTAGTACATGTTGGAATGCCATATTTCTTTGTACTTTTTGAGGTTCTTAGACATACCGGTTTGCTCAAGATTTTTTTCTTCACCGTTGTATACCGATGGCATCGAAACTGCACGTTATTTATTTAAGTCATCATTATCATCATTTCGGCCATAGGACGTCTACTGCTGTATATAGGCCTCCCCCATCGATCTCCAAAGGGCCGGCTGTTGGTTTATTTAATTAATAAAAGTAAAGTAAGTCATCAGTGCAGGGCCGAGAATCGAACCTGGTGCCGTTAGATTGTAAAGCGCGCATACTACCGCTTGGCCACCATCACTCCTAATAATAATGGGAAACTAATGGGGAAAATCCTAAAAGAATGAAAAAAAAGCAGCAGACATTTCGTTGTGTCAAAATATTTTACTTTGGGTCATCTGTTGTTTCACGCGTTTTGAGGGTTGATCCAATTGTAAAAGTGTTCCATAACGATGTTCTTTTTTTAATGCTACTGAAATGAGACGTGCATATCGCAATGAGCCATGCTCGGCAAAAACAGCATCCATGTAAATAAGCAAGCTGTCTTGGAGATGTGGCAACCCTAAGTGACATGAACGGGATCGCGGTGACACCCGGTTTGCAATTATTGGGACAACGATCGGAATGAATGTTTAATTTGAACTTAGGCACGCTTCCGAAATTGAAATTCGTTCCGCAGATTTACATTATTGGGATAAATTTTATGCAAATTATGGTAATACCGTTAAAGGTAGGTTTGTACGTTTATACATTAACAATCACCATCGTAAACGCCATGCAATCGTGAAATAAATTAAATACACATAAAAAATTCAAAATGTTACATAATTAAATATGGAATTCATACTCCACGAATGTTTGGGACAGCTGATTTTGCTTTCGCGCTTTTCGTAATGACATAAAAAAAATTCACTATGGAAAGATGAATTGAAAAAAAAAATATGCGCCAGATATATCAGCTCAGATATAGTGCCACCAGCATGCTGGGTACACTACCAACTAGTAGTGGGCTTGTGCATTTGGTTTGTTTCTAGACCTTCAACGGTCCAACCAACCAGCGATAGTCAAACTGTTTATTGATAAAATGCGCTCAGTAGTTTAGATATTTAGTGCTAGTTGACCCGCGACCAATTTGGAAAAGATATAATAACTAAAGTTATGTAATTATTTACGGGATATTTACCGTGGTAAGGTTGTGGAATGAGCTCTCGATATTTCGGCGCAGTTACATGCACCATGTTCACGGGAAGACACCGTAATCATATAACTTTAGTGAACAACCATAATAGTTTTAAACAGTGATATAATAACTTTTATACATCTGGACAAATATTGGTCAAACATAGCTATATGAAACCCCAAAATAAAACTTGCTTATAACTAAAACAAACCACATTGAAATCAATCCAGCCGTTTTGGAGATAAATGTTATAGTAGACACACTAATATTACAACCTTACCCCAAACGTATAAAATATACCTGATCCGTTCTATCGTGGATAAAAATAGGCATATTCAATAAAGACACTAACCTCAAAATAAAGGTTATAACGGTGCTAACGGGGCTACAAAAACGAAATGACAAAGCCGAAAGAAGGTCATATGCTCATCATTATGAACACTTTTTAACATTACATATATATGACACGGGTAATGAGTAAGCCGGTTACTCGGACTATGTTTTCAACCGCATTCGGCGGCCTTTTCAAGGTAAATGCGTGCGCGCGGTTGCGTCTGAGTAAGGAAGAGCTCCAATGCGCGCCGTTGCAACATATTTCTCTACGCGCCTCCACCCCCGCATCTGATCAGCAGCCGTTGTCATCACGCGCGTCGTGGCGCAAAGCGAGACGCAGCCACGCGCGCGCATTTACCTTGAAAAAGACCGCAGAATGCGTTTGAAACTATAGTCGGAGTAACTGGCTTAATAATACGTGAGCAATTCCCGTGTCATATAAATAAAATGTGTGATATCAGGTCAGTTTCCATAATAATATTTTTAATATGGTACCAATACAAAAAAAAAATAATCATCATAAACAATTCTAAATTGGCGGAGTATTCGCGTAACAAACATACCAAAAAAAACATACAGTCGAATTGATAACCTCCTCTTTTTGGAAGTCGGTTAAAATGCGAGAAAATGGCTGTTACATAGAAAAACTTTACTCACACTTACGACATGTATGGCAAATCTTATACATTTTCGCGATATCACCATAGTAAAAGTTGTTCGTGTCATTATAAATATGAAAAGCGCGAAAACAAAATCAGCTGTTCCAGACATTACGTTGAGTGTGAATGACATGTTTAATTAAATAATAACTGTATAATAATCAACGTTTATTTTTTGTATTTCATTTATTTCGCGATTACGGATTACGGGTATTATGGAACCCTTTCGGCGTAGTACATCCTTTCTTTTTAACCCTAAATATTCAAGTAAGAACGCCAATGGGGTGTGTCGACCTCAACGACCTTGTGACGTCAGAGAAGCGAAATTCGAGGGTGAAGACAAAGAATAAGTAGTAGTTACATAAAGTAATTGATTACTTCCAGCGTGGATGGTACCTATTGTAGGGTTGGAATTAAGCCGAGGTCCCGAAGTTCCGGGGTAGTTAGGGCCTTTGTATTGATTATGAAATACCTGGCGTGCCCTGAAAGGCTTAAGCATCAATGGATTAAGGTGGGCTGATTATGATGATGGAATACCAGCAGGTTGAATTTGATGTTAAATATTAAATAAACCAGCCAAGTGCTCGCGCAGTGAGGGTTCCGTACCACCAAAATACAATAATTATCTATTTAAAAACCGACAATGTGGCATTCCGATTCGGTGAAAGAAATTATAAGGTCGTGAAGTAACGAAATTACCAGTTATAACTTGGTAACGAACAAAAATTTGGACTCACACTTGGCCATTATTTATTATTTGTTGTTATACTTTAGAGTGTGTACCTACTATAATCATGCGAAGTACCTACGTATTACACGTATGTCCCTTGTGTTTTTATTTTTTGACACATTTTATGGAATTCTTGCCCACCGTCTACCTCCTGAAACCACCTGGGTGAACCGTGGAAAGTATTTTTTACAACGGCTCACCTTTGTTCACCTGGGTGTGCCTTGGGAAATATTTAGTTTCCACCGTCCACCTTTATGCATTTGCCAGTGTGAAGTATTGAAATATTTTCAAATTTTATGAATTATCGTCATCGTATCAATTCCCCTACTCGAGCATGTTCACAAACTTAATAAATAATAATCCACCATAATAATACTGATTAACACTGACTATTTATTATTTGTGAACAAATTACGTTTTTTAAAATAGCTTAAAGACACAAGGTATAAGGTCACAAATCGGCCCAAACTCAGCATAATGCCGGCTGTTAACCAGCGCTGGGGCCTTACGGACAACTGCTATTACAGGCGCCTAATCCGCTCAGTTGGAAAATCACGCGACCACAAACCTTATTTGGCGATTTATTGTGAAGGAGTTGTTTTTTTTGGTGTGGATTATAAAGGCTTATCCATTAGTTCAATTCAAAGAGTTTTATTGGTCGGAAGTTAATATTTAGGACGATATTAAAAAAGTTTGCCCCATACGAGCCGCTCAGGGTTCATTACATTTCTAGCCGTCATGGCGCACGGACCGCGCGAACTTTTCTTATTATAATAATGTTTTTATTAGCATCCCCTTAGGAAATCTTGATGGAAATTGGACTCTTTGATTTCATTGCTAACCAAAAGCTTTCTAAATTATATACAGTAGAGTCTTGCTAATCCGACACTATTGAAGACAAGGAGGTGCCGGATTAGTGGAACATTCGGATTAATAAATATTCGGATCATTTTTGCACACACGGTCATCTGACTCCAAACTAAGCAAAGCTTGTACTATGGCTGCCAGAGACTGATATACATACATAATTATCTATACTAATATTATAAAGAGGAAAGATTTGATTGTTTGTTTGTTTGTTTGTTTGTTTGCATTGAATAGGCTCCGAAACTACTGAACCGATTTGAAAAATTCTTTCACTGTTGTGAAGCTACACTATCCCCGGGTGACATAGGCTATAATATATACCCGTGCGAAGCTGGGGCGGACCGCTAGTAATATATATTTTAAATTAGATGTTGGCATCGATTCTGATGGACTCTAAACTAAACTAAACTAAATTAGACAACTCTAAAATGGTTGCCATCCTTCTCTCACGTATTAAAATGAAAAGAGAGGCAGATAATTTTAGTCCTGTCAGATTGGTTTAGTTTAGTGAGTGGTATGATAGAATAGGCCTCATTAGCACCCAGTTATAAATCAAACACAAATGTTCATGACATGATTTTTGTCCTAGGTGGGAATCGAACCCACGCCCCCAAACGCAGAAGGCAGGTTCACTAAAAACTGGACCACTATCATGTCCACCACAGTCATGATGACTACTGATGATGATGATGTTACTGGATGATAGGGAAATTGAAGTTAACTAAAATAAAACATTGCATTTATGTAGTTAGTATGTATTTACATATTACAAATCAACTCTTATATCGGGGGATTAAAAAAGACAATTTATACTTGTTGAGGGTAGTTCCCAAAAATAAATGCCAAAATATCTGTGCGTCTCTAACAAAGCCGACGATGAGCGTGCTGGACAAATATTTGCCGTCGTGATTGAAGTTTACACTGCCCACTCGCTCCTCTTTTAGCTGCCGATTACCTACTGTGATTGTTATTTAACTAAAGGCCTGGTCACACCAGGGGGGTTAGACAAGACCCACTTTCTGTTAGCGTTAACGCCTGCGGAAAGATGGATTTGTATGAAAATTACATTAGCTTGACATAACGCTATTAAAAGTGGCTGTTTTAAGCGAGATTTTTGCTATGAAATGAACTATTTTCCGAACATGAGGAAATAGTAAAGTTAACTGACATATTTTTACAGCGGTGGAGTTTACGATACGAGCGTAGCGAGGGTCGTAATCCACTCAAGTTTAAACTTGTATAAATAAAATACAATTACTTAAATCCTTTAATCTAACACCAAAAGCAGATTTCTCATAAATCTCGTATCTATTTTCTTTTAGGCCGTGTAACTAGTTAATATTAGTTAATATTACGCTGCCAACTGGTAGTGGGCTTGAGCATTTGGATTGTCTTTAGACCTTCAACGGTCTATGGGCAGTCTAACTGTATTTGTAGTGTTAGTTTTAGCTTGTATTTTGTTTAGTTATTAAAGGCACTTGCCCGAAAAAGAAAAAACTAGTTAATTTTGATTTAGTCTATTCATTGTTTGTTTTTTTTTATTTTTTCTTACTTTTTTTTTGTTTATTATTTATTTCTTTAAGGCGAAATGGTAGAGAACCGTACACTTGTATGACGGTAATGCGGCGTGCGAGCTTTCAAATATTTCCAATATTTATTTATCCTTTATTTTCTACAAATAATATTGTTGTCTTATAATTTTCGATCAATAAACTATTTGTATTTGTATTTGTATTTGTATTTGTACAAATTAATAATCTTACGCCTTTACATAAAACTGCGACCAATAAAGTATTTGAATGATTGTTACGGATAAGACTCAATTTTTTTGATAAAAATGTCTTCTATAGAATCTGAATGAAGTTGATTCAATCCATTGAAGTGAACGTAAAAACGGGTGTTTTTTAGGGAAGTTTACGATTTTTCACTGTCGAGCCAAATTTCTTTAATCGTGTATCGGTGGACACATCCGAATAAAATGTTTCAAGAACATTTATTAAACAAAGAAATAATGTCAATTAATCGTTTTTAAAGGTCTACTTTCGAATATTCGTGAGGACGAATCGTCAAATTTGAAGCATATTTCGTCTTAATGTGTGAGCGCGCGCGATAATTCTGTTTAATATATCCTTTTCGGACCTCAAGATACAGGTTTAGCCTAGTTTGAGGCCCTCAAGCAATTGCTTTATTGTATCTTCATTTTATATGTGAAATAAATAACTAAATGACAAAAGCACTTCGGAACGAAAAAAAACAGTAAGAGCCTATCCTAACTAAATTTAGAAGGTGTCGTCCACCATTTTAGAACTGATGCGTTTCGAATAAAAAAGAGGGTAGTACTTTAGAAAGGCTTTTAAGAGGCTCTGTCGAGCCATTATTACACTGAAAGGGCTCGCTAGGAATAGAAATTCGATACGGTAGGTACGGATTTGACCTTGATCCTGTACAGTGTGACTACGTTTCTTCTTTTCAATTGACTTAAGAGTCTTTGAGACATCGAGATTCAATACTTATACAGTCACAATCTCTCAGTGAAAAAAGTCAAAAAAACGTCCGAGCGTTATTGTACATACATTGTATCATACATATAGGTCACAATGCCACATTTACTACAAAAGACGTTATGTCGCTTGCATAGTGTTCAACGTTAGTTGTCCGCTGACATCGTAGCTCTGTCATCGCGCGGCGTTGTAGTCGAAGTGCACTGCAGTTGCAGTGTAACTAACCAAAAATTCGTAGCGTGCGCCGAGTTTTGGTTCGGATATATTTTTTGCCACGATTGTTACTCTATATGAGTTGTATCTCAATGATTTGAAGATATTAAATTATTATAATTAAAAAAACACTTTTAGAGCGTCTAGTTAATGCGACGCGTGACCAAAATGCTGCCGTGTTTCTGGCTCAACACATAAGTATTGCCATTCAGCGTGGTAATGCCGCCAGCATGCTGGATACGCTGCCAACTGATAGTGGGCTTGAGCATTTGGATTGTCTTTAGACCTTCAACGGTCTATGGGCAGTCTAACTGTATTTGTAGTCTGATAGAGAACTCTGATAGATTTTTGAAAATGAGGTGAGCTCCCGGGCCCCAAGGGCCCAATGTCTCGACCCCAAACGCCTCAAATATGTAAACACTGCCGAGGTTAGCATATTTTTTTTCCTTGTATATTTGGTCTTCTAATAAGGACTTATCTTATCTTAAAACACTACTCAAACTAACAACCTTCTGTTTTAAAGTCGGTTGAAAAACACCAGTTACTTGAACAATCAATTATCACAGTCCTACTGTTAACACTTTTACTTATAATTATTCGGGTACACATTCAGGCATATTTCTACAGGGTTAACGACAGGGGATGAAAAATTACCCCTATCAATAATAGGGGTGGGTGAAAGATTGACGCCATTTTGTGGACGGTAAAAAAATTGCAAGGTTTTTTCAACAAAAAGGATCGGTGTCAATTATTTACCTACGTTGTTAATGTCGCTTTATTTTACGCACATAGAGGTTTTTTTTTCTCTTGACGCTAACAGATGGGTGTATAAGTCGTGTCTATCTGTGGCATCGAACCGTAGCTCCAAAAGGGCTGAAGCGATATATATTTTTTAGGGTTCCGTACCTCAAAACGAAAATACGGAACCCTTATAGGATCACTTCGTTGTCCGTCTGTCTGTCCGTCTGTCTGTCTGTCAAGACAATTTTTCTCAAGAACGCGTAAAGGTATCAATTTGAAATTTATATGAAATACTTGGGTCTACGGTTTATTTTGGCTGTAAAAAAATAAAAGTTGTAAGTCAACGCAATCAAAAGATATGAACGTTTATGTCGCATATTTTGCGATTTCACAGGAGAATCAAAACCTATAGGGTACTTCCCGTTGACCTAGAGTCATGAAATTTGGCAAGAGGCAAGGTCTCATAGCACATATATAGGAATAAATCCGAAAGTTATAAATTTGAAGGTATATCATTTAAAATGATTATTTTGCTATTAAAAACATATATTTTGCAGTTGGAATGTATGGAAGAACCTTATAGTCAACTACAAAGTTAAGTTTGTCTTTCAATATTTCAACTTCAGTTTTTTTTTGGGACTCGCGCTCTGATGGTTCTGTCCAACGGAACCCTCAGAGCACGAGTCCTACTCGTACTTGTCCGGTTTTTTTTAACGGATTTTTGTATTACCTCTAATGGAAAAATGGTAATACGTACAAACGTCAAACTTGGCATGATTATAGTACACACTCTAAAAGTAACAAATAATAAATAATGGCCAAGTGCAAGTCGGTGATAAGTTTTTGTTCATTACCAAGTTATAACTGGTAATATCGTTATTTAATTTTGTGGTGGTACGGCCCTCAGTGCGCGAGCCCGACTCGCACTTGGTCGGAATTTATAATCGTGTCGATCTGAAACCTTACAAGTATTAAGTAATTCTTATTTGATTTACTTGTGATCACCGAACTGGGGCCTTATGGACAACTGCTATTGCGGCACCAAACTAACGGTTGGAAAATCACGCGACCGCAAACCGTATCTGGGCACGTTAAGGTTCACGTTCGCGTGATTTTCTAACTGAGCGGATTTAACGTTAGTTTGGTGCCGCAATAGCAGTTGTCCGTAAGGCCCCTGATCTGATGGTGGAGCCAAGAGTGTATAGTGGAACACTTCGACAGCTGCCAGAAAACTTCTCGAATTTGGGTTTATTTTGTTTGTTTTATTGAGTTATATGAACGTTTCTTTTTTACAGATTTAATCAGTTATGAGCTGTGGTTTTACTAATTACAGAGCAAGTTATTAACTGAAATAAAATTAATATTTTAAATTAAAAATTTAAACATTATACTGAAGATTTTATTTAATATCAGTTTACAAGTCAATATACAGTTTTAACTTTACTCTATTATAAAAAAAAACAACAGCAAATTAAAACCTAACTATCATTCTATCAAACCGCTACCAGTGGGAACTGTTCCCAAAATGCTGGCCCCATTACCACGTTGTATGGCGATGCTCACCCTTTGAGCAAAGTAGAGGCCAGCATTTTGGTCACGAGTTGCGTCTATCAGACGTGAAGATAAATCTTTGTTTTTTTTTTTTAAATTAAAATGTTTATTATTATCTTCATATTAAAATGTTTATCTTATACTAAAATTTAAAATTTAAATTTAAATCTGCGTCTCTCTGAGCTGAAGTAAACCTACAATGTAGTAGTTATGCGATCTAATCAATCTAATATACAAACCCCCTGAAACTATGTATTTACAAATAATTAATATGTAACTTAAGAACCAATCGTTGCTTTGGTTTTTTAAAACTAAAATAATAATAATTTAATAATTACTTACTACACGTCTGGTCGAAGCAACTCGTGACCAAAATGCTGGTCGGTATCCCACGCAACGTTTTAGTATTGCAATACAACGCGGCAATGCGGCTAGCATTTTGGGAACGATTCCCAAGGGGAACGGTTTATTAGATTAATGTAGTTTAATATATTTTTATTTAGTTTCTTTAGTTTTATTTGTTTCCAAATATGTATAATTATTTATTGAGAATAAAAAATCACGAGTTGAAGAAATAAAAGACAATACGATATATTAGAAACAAATTTTTCTCGAATCCTTATCTCAATAAACGTCCTACAGATCATAGTTATCCCAAATCACGTCATAAATATCTTTTACCTCTATTCCCGTCTCTTTCTCCCGCACCGATGTCTATAGGTATGACAGAGACAACTTGGCTTCTGGCTTACGAATTAGCTTAGGGCACCAGAGTTGTACAGGTTGGTCTAATTTGTCACTGTTATGACTGCTATTTACCAACGTTATACAGTTTGAGTCGGAATGCAAATTGGGTAGGTCGGGATCTTAGGACAAGACGGCCGAGTGACGGAATACCTGTAGGGGAGATGCCATAGCGCTTCCAACTGGAACATATTTTTCAAAATAAACCGGCCAAATGCAACTCAGGTTCGCGCACTGAGGGTTCCGTACCACCACAAAATTCAATAACAAAATTACCAGTTATAACTTGGTAATGAACAGAAATTTGACACCGACTCGCACTTTGCTATTATTTATTATTTGTTGTTATACTTTAAAAAGTACCTAAGCATACTATGATCATGGCAAAGTTTGACGCTTGTACGTATCACCGTTTTCACATTAGAGCTAATACAAAAATACGTTAAAAAAATACGTTAGTTATATGGGGACTCCCCTTTTTTACTGTTATACTTTTTTTATTAATAAAAAAATAAATAAATATTTGGGACATTAATCCGCCCTAACACTACATTTATTCTGTGAAAATTTCAACTGGCTATCTAATTGCCGGTTAAACTTAATACGGTTCGAAGAATACAGACTTTTAAAATTAGAACGGACAGAGAGACAAACAGACAGACAGACAATGTAGGCTTAGTAATACGGTCCCGTTTTTACCCTTTGGGTACGGAACCCTAAAAAAATTATCCCGAAATATCATGGTACGTATATCAAGTAAAACCTTGAAACGCTGCTATTCGATCATAAACAACCAAATGAACCTTTTCCCATCTCTAAGCCTCATTTTCGACTATTATAATATTATGGGCACTTTATCTTCGGCTTCATCTGCTATCATTTCCGGCCTAAATTACTATAGCTCCTAAGTGGCTTACAAAAGACCGGAAGTCAGTGTAATGCGTTTTATGATACTAAGTTTGCGAACGCCACCGGCTAAGTGAGATAAATGTGTACCACACCTGACTTCCGGTTCCTTCCGTCTGGTTTAATGTGGTTTTTTTAAAATAAATAGTAGGCTTGCGCTTGACCGCCAACTCGCCTGATGTTAGGCGATGATGCGGTCTACGGTGGAGCACGCTTGCCCAGAAGAAACCGATTCACTCGTGATTCGAAGACACCCAGATTGTAACTACCGGGGAACACCCATTCTGGGAAGCTCATTCCACAGACTAGCAGTTCGCACAATAAAAGTGGAATCAAAGCGCTTCGTTCGGGTTTTCGGAATACGGGTGTTAAATAATAATCTATAGTATAATGTATGTATAGTACTTATGGCCTTTGGCGACCGGGAGGTCACCTCATTTTCAAAAATCTTTCAGAGCGCCTGGTTAATGCGACGCGTGACCAAAATGCTGGCGTGTTTCTGGCTCAACAGAATACAAAATACAGATTTTATTAATAACCCCAAAAGTTACAAGTCAGATTGGCATTAAATAAATTCGATAGTAAAATAGTACAATCGCGTCTCATTAAAATATATCAATTAAAATCCAATCATAAAAGTACATATGTGACGCAGTCAAATAATTAATTAATAAAAAGGATAAAAATAATTCAATTACAATTACAACAATTACAATTATAAATATTCAATAATAATCTCAATAATCTTTCTCAATGTTATAAAACAACGATTGTAAAAGCCAAGCTCTAAGCTTAGTGTTAAAGCACGCGGTGGATGGTGCATCCCGGATAGAAGCGGGTAAGCATATGCATTGCCATTCAGCGTGGTAATGCCACCAGCTTGCTGCCAACTGGTAGTGGGCTTGACAATCCAAAAGGATTGTCTTTAGACCTTCAACGGTCTATGGGCAGTCTAACTGTATTTGTAGTGTTAGTATTAGCTTGTATTCTTGCCCTTATACTTGTAAAATAGTACTTAGGAAAGTTTTATTGGTATTTTTCTCAAACACGGTATTTAATGTATAAGAACCTACTTTGACGGAAATTGGATAACCGATTTGCTTGTTATCATTTTACGTCGTCAACTTAAAAGATATTTAAATCAAAAATTTCGTTATTTGGTACGTTATGATAAAGAATAAACCAGCCAACATACATACATAAGAAAGATACAGCCGACAGACAGACATCGTAGGGTTAGTAATAGGGTCTCGTTTTTACCCTTAGAGTACGGAACCCTAAAAAAATACAATGATTTACATGTTTAGAAAAAAATAAAAAAAATGAATTTTCTGCTGTTTTCTTGTCACAGAATATGCTGGTTTGATTACACGTTAAACAATAGGTACCCTCTTATTGGCTTTACGTCGTCGAGTAAAAATAAACCATAACAAGCTAGCACGGCCGGGTCAAGTTTCGCTCTGATGAACCGTGTTTTACCCGGGCCTCTGGATCGTGTTATGTAGGTCAAGGCACCGAATACATATGTACGTTTATACAAGGTTACACGTAACGGTGGTACTAAGCTGAAAGGAGGTCACTGTACTCACAAAACACTATATTTTAAACTATCACGGTTGTTCATTACAGTTATAAGATTATTAACAGGATATTTACCGTGATAAGTCAGGTTTTTTTTACGAGGGAGATATCTTCTAAAGATACACGACTGCATTGAGGTGCAGCAATGATAATATAACCACTTGACTGCTCATCTTTTACCCCTCATAAGCCAAAGTTTCTAACATGTCAACCTAAACTATTTCGAGCGGGGCCAATCCTAAGGTCAAATTGAATGAAATTTTGATTCTCCAATCACAAGCGTCGAGTCACGTCGAGTCTCCAATCACAAGCTGTACTCCGCGACCGACGTGGCAACATTTTGCAAAAGGTAATTTTGACTACATGCGCGATCAAGTGGTAATTTATCTAAGGGGGAGCCAGGTTATGTGCGATTGTATCCACTAAAACCACCCGAGGATGAACAGCCTTAGTTCTTGACTAGAAGGCTCCGGGATCTCCAAAGGAACGCACTGGAACCCTCAGAACTGCCCTATAGGCTCCTCCCGAAACAACTGCTTGTTGTCTCAGCTTCTCCGCCTACGACAACGTCAGTCACACTCCGTTCTCGTCTTCTCTCAGGGCTCGCTTTGATAGATGGGCAAAGCACCATCTATGACCACCCCGAGCCCAGAGCTCCCCATTCAGTAGCCTCTAACTACAGGCAAAAGATACCGGTGCCGTTTTCTATTGCCCGGCACCAGGGTTATTTAACCACTTGATTAAATTTCATAACCCCAAAATCCTGTCCACTGAGTGCCACTACATACCAAACAGAGATCTCAAAATGCCAGAATTGAGATGATGGTTTTCAACTTTCTAGTGCGTGGAATCCATATGAAGGTGTATAAAAAAATTGCCCAAAATATGTTCAAAATACCATAAGTACCCATTGAAATAGAGTCGGGATACGTTCGAGTTCCAGTTATCTTATACAGTTATATATATCCGTAGAATAAGACTAACCCTCATATTCATAGAGGTAAATAAATGTACCTCCAATCTTCACGTCACCCTCAAGTGGTGTTTTGGCGTATAAAAAACATCAATGATCAAGCATCAAGGATTCGAGTAACCTTTATTACGTCAATGAATATGAGGGTAAGAAAGAGGGTACATTGTTTTATTAGACGGTTTGCGTTGTCATGGTGCATGTAACTGAAATATCGGGAGCTCCATCCATAACTCCATATCCCGTGTAACTGTAGTGTCATTGTACTCATCATTAAGAACATTTTTTCTTATATTTTACTTCGGTGTATGAAATAAAATTACTTGTTACGTTTAAGTAAATTTTTCGTCACAGAATTCACACTTACACTTTCTTTGTGACATACTTCTGAAAATGTAAAAATTTAACTATTGTTTGGTATTAACCTCATACGGTTTTAAACTATCACGGTTGTTCACTAAAGTTATATGATTCCACAACCTTACCACGGTAAATATCCCGTAAATAATCATATAACTTTTAATCTCATACGGTTTGTGACTACAGTTTTTTTTATGAAGCAATATGTTTTTTTTAAACTCTTATTGGCTCCCTAAAATCGCGGAAAAAAATAACAGCTGTTCCATAGAACAATTTCATACACACCCAACAAGATATATAGGGACCACGGACCGGTAAGAGCAGCGTAAGACGTCCACCCACAAGATGGACAGACGACCTAAAAGAGACCGCAGGGAAACGCTGGATGCAGGCTGCTTCCAACTGGTCCTCTTGGAGATCGATGGGGGAGGCCTATGTCCAGCAGTGGACGTCATATGGTTGAAAAGATGACTATGATGACGAAGACATATGGAACAGCTGATATTTAGTCGTGTTTTCAGGGTTGGCCCAATAGTAAAAGTTGTTAACAACGAGGACTACAATTACCTCGATTCGGGTTAGTACCACCGTTTGGTGTAACCTGTATGTAGCAATAACACTGTACTGCGGAACTCGGGTCAATGTTACTCCGAAAGTTTGCGAAGTTATGCTCGTTTGTTATTCCGAAAGTTCTAAGTACTGGTTACATTGCTTTCAACCAGCTTCAGAACACAGCCCAAGGCTTATCACGTGACCTATTTTCCACAGGATAATCCTGGTTTAGTTGGATAAAGTTTAACCTTTATCGTTATCAGCCAGAAGACGTCCTCTGCTGAACATACGCCTCCCCTTTAAACCTCCACACTGAACGGAAGCCTACCATCTGCATCCACTGGATGCCCGAGACTTTCACAATATCGTCGGTTCAGTGGGAGGCCTACCTACGCTGCGTCTTCCAGTTCGTGGTCTCCACTCAAGAACCTCTTCAGCATCGGTTATCGGTTCTTCGAGCGATGTGGCCTGCCCATTGCCAATTCATCTTGCAAGTAACCTTTGGGTACGGAAACCTAAAAGCGCTTCTCTGGCCGGGGAATGAGTTCTTAATAAACACACACACGACCTTTATAAAAACTTATTCATTTTATCGTAGTTTGATATCTTTCCCTAAAATAATCCAATTTATTGTTTTTCCATTAACCTATGACGGCTTACTTACATTTCCCAGAATTCTCTCAAAGTTTATAAATACATAGTTAATTGCTTTCATCGATCTGTGATCGAGAACTCTCACGTTCCACCTAATAAAAACAAAAGACTGAGAAAATATCTGTTTTCTTGTAAACAACAGATTTGCTATTTTTTGTTGTGATAATTAGACAGATATCCAAAACAATAGGCATGATGCCTAATATTTTTTATTGCCTCATAAAAAGCTGATCATAAATAGAGCCCTTCAACGAAAACAAAATTAAAATTAGTTCAAAAATAAATAAGTTATAAGTATTTTAATTTCATGTTAGACAGAGAGCGCACTATACTGAGCTATGACGTCACGCCTCAGGCGCGCCATACAAATGCTATACTAATACATGCTTTACGAGAAAGGGACAGAGTATCCCCTCTCTATCCCTACCTAAAACTTTAAACGCTCATATCTCAGAGATTTATCAGCCAAGTTAAATAAATTTTTTCCATATGTGTAATGTATTTAGTTATATTCATCGCTAAGCCTGTTATTTGCAATAAATTAAACATTAGGACACTAAAAACAAAAACTTTTTGGAACTAAGCTTTTTCATATTCTTCTCAGCAAACGCTTTCATTTGATACCCATGTCTTGATGGTAGATAAAAAAACTTTATCCGCCATCTTGGGGAGTCCGCCATATTGGATTTAGAATGACGTCATTTAGCTAACCATGCATCAAAGTTATATGATTACTAGCAACGCACCCTGGCTTCGCACGGGTGTAAGTCTTATTTATTTTACACCTTGGGTTACATTATTGGAGTTTTAGTAAAGATCCCTATTTTTTTTGAATATATAATATATCCTATGTCACCCGGGGATAGCGTAACTTCCCAACAGTGAAAGAATTTTTCAAATCGGTTTAGTAGTTTCGGAGCCTATTCAATGCTAACAAACAAACAAACAAACAAACAATCAAATCTTTCCTCTTTATAATAATTATTAGTATATATAGATTTACGGGATATTTACCGTGGTAAGGTTATGGAATGAGCTCCCTTGTGGAATGAACAACCTAACCACGGTAAATATCCCGTAAATAATCATATAACTGTAGTGAACAACCGTGATAGTTTAAAACAGTGTTCGTCAGTCAAACTATGAAATGTCTACACAGATGAAACCGCGAAGCGCAGCTATTGTGTGATAATGGTGGAACAATATTTTTATTTTATTCCATAAGTGACAAACGAGCTGACTGACCGCCTGATGGTAAGCAATCACCGTTGCCTATGGATACCTGCAACACCAAGGGCTTCACAGATACGATGCCGACTCTTAAAGATCTGGGTGTCTTTAATCACGAGTGAATCGGTTTCTTCTAGGCAAGCGTGCTCCACCGTAGACCGCATCATTGCTTTACATCAGGCGAGTTGACAGTTAAACGCAAGCCTATTACTAAATAAAATATAAAATATTACAGGCCTTTGAAGAACCCCATGTTATAGTTAGTTGAAAGTAGTAGTTAGTAGCAGGAGCTCATTCCACATGTTACAGGTGTGAGGCAAAATAGATCGCGTAAAACGCACCGTGTGCAATATCCACCGATCTATGATGTTTTAGGTATCAGAGCTAAACAGACATACGTATACGTATATCTAATTTCCGGTTCAGATAAACTAACTCGACATCGGCATTACAAATTCCGGGACATTTCCGAAAGATCCTGTCCCATTTGTTTCGCCCCAAGGAAAAATTTCTCCGGCGTTTCATGCCGACAGTTCCTGATTAATCAAATTCTGTAGGTACATATTTATAGTTACTTTGTCAGGAAATACGTGGGTATACTTTTAAGAGCCGTATTATTCGAACAATCATACACAGGCGCTATTACATAATAGGGTAGGTATTTGACTAAATTAAAAATATAATTCATGCTGTGTAACCCTAGAAGACCATTATTTAAAAAAACCGTACGATGCGCTTTGATTCCACATTTATTGTGCGAACTGCTAGTCTGTGGAATTCGCTACCTGAGTGGGTGTTCCCCGATAGATTATAGACACCCAGATTGTAAGTATCTGGGAATACCCATTCAGGCAGCACATTTCGCAGTTCGCACAATAAAAGTGGAATCAAAGCGCTTCATATGGATTTTCGGAATATCAACCAGTGTCTATCGTCTAGAAATACATCCTTTATAAACGTATTAAGAGGAATACTTTTATGAAAATGGTTTTGTACGGGGGAGTTTAAACCGTTTTCCGATCGGTTTATGAGAGTTGAACCGACCGTGTCGTGGTCACGGAGCATAGCCAAACCAACGGACCGATTGTTGTGGAACGATTGATTATTTGCATTGTAGTCTAGTATTATATCATCATCATAATCAGCCTATATAGTCCACTAATGGACATGAAATTCACCAAAAATTAAATTTTTAGAGCAGTCACTGCCCATTTTTCCGAAATTCGGAACGTGAATATTTGCCGAAGAACCAGTCACCGACACAGAATAGAAAAAATTGTTTTGTTTAAATTAGAACGGCTGTCAAGGCATTTTTGTAAGAAATATGTTGTAGCCAGTTGCACCCATATAAACGAAACGTCAGTCATTCGAAATCAGTTAGCAACTGTGATGCGGACAAAGAACTTTGAGACCTAACCCAAAAAGGTAAGACCTAAGTTCTTTGGATGCGGAGTTCGACGCGTTGACATGAATAAGAATGTTCAATCAAGGTTCTGTCATAATGCCTGGTTACAGATTTTCGTTCTCATTTCCGTTCTATTTACTTCTCTTTTCTGTGGTCACCGACAACGCAGCTCAGCAGTGCAAGTACCGTTCTTTATCGATCGTCAAATTTGAGAGTTGAGATCGTCAAATTCGATAAAATGCCATTTGATCTGCACTCTCTATGATCCATTCTATGGCATTTTAGTGAATTTGACGACCCATAAAGAACGGTACTTGCACTGCTGATTTAGGTACACGTTGAAGTGGAAATGGGCGGACCACATCGCTCGAAGAATTGATAACCGATGGGGAAGAAAAGTTCTTGACTGGATACTACAAACCAGAAGACACAGTGTAGGTAGGCCACTAAATGGATCGACGACATCGTTAGAGCCACGGCATCCAGTGGATGCAGATGGCAGACTGTCATTCAGTGTGGAGTTCTAAGCGGGAGGCCTATGTTCAGCAGTGGACGCCATCTGACTGATTATGATGATGATGTGCCTTTTTATGGATGAGAAATCTTGCTGCCTTGTCTGGGATCTTCCAGTTATTAACGGGCTAAAAATACTGGCCAGTTAGCGTAAAACAACGCCTAGAGCTAAAACTAGTGAAAATGAATTGGCTTTTTTCCAGTATTCGTAGAGCGCGTGAAATAAATCCAGATTTTCCAAAACCGTTTAGACTACCCTCGGGTATTAGATTACGATTTAGCAGTCTCGGGGGAAGCATTCCAGCGGCATAAAGGGTTTAAAGTCTCCTGATTTAAGAGGAACGGTCTAATAAACTAGGATTATTTTGCAGTGAAGGCAGAACTTATGACTGTTAAGTAACTATCTAATACATGTTTTAAATGTTTATCGGGACTTATCACGTATTATTTAATTGAGGTAAAAATATGTACCTTTCGCTCGACGTTTCGACCATGTTACAATGGCCGTGGTCACGAGCTGACTGAAACTGCGGGTGAGTCCGGCGAGAAGAGCGGGTGTTTTGTTCTCCTACCCTCACTTGATCTTGAAAAATCGCAGGGTTGTCACTACGACACACAACACTGACTGTAACTATCTAATATCCTATATTAATTAGAGCTTTTATTAATTTTTCATATGTATTTTTTTTGTCACATAAAAGAAAGAAGAAGAGTCACAAAAATAAATCGCTTAAGGCGATAAGGCCGCCTATTATACTGCCGGTTTTGATCTGATGCCGGCGTCACGGTTTTATCATCGTACTAACCGCCACCGCCTAAAAGTTCATCCAAACATCATAGATCAGTGGAAATCGCACACTGTGCGATTCACACGATCTTTCTTGCCTTACACCTGCAAAATGTGGAATGAACTACCTAACGTGGTGTTTCCGAGAAGCTACAACATCGGGTTCTTCAAAAGGCGAGTTAATCGAGTCGTTAAGGGTCGGCAACGTATTTGTGATGCCCCTGGTGTTACAAGTATCCATAGGTAACGGTGACTGCTTACCATCAGGCGGCCCGTCTGCTTGTTTGCCACCTATGGCATTAAACAATCCCAGGCACTCATTTTTAGTGTTGCGACAGAATACGCTGGTTGCGACGCTGTAATAGATAAATTCAAACGAAATACAGAAAATAAAGTTCCCGTACCGAACAAGGCTTCAACTATATCGATCATAGTTAAGTAGGTCAACAAAATTGACTAACAAGCTTGTAAAATGTCAACTTGAAATGCTTTTCCAACTGTACAACAAAGCAAGAAAGATTGTACAAAGAATAGCCTTTATTGTACAGATTTAAGGTATAGCGGTAATAGGGAACTTGAACCTTTGCCAACGTAGTAGGTATTTGTTATTGGTAGGGCGTCACAGAGTCTAGTAGGGTTGTTTACGGGGCGATTTTCGTGAATAGTCATCGTAGGAATAGGCCGAGAATTCTATCGTAATCTGCAAAAATCTGCGACTAAGACATTGACATCGACAAAAAAGGAAAATTAACTTTTCTTTCAACAACGTAGTAATGTTATCATTATTAAAACCGATCACAAAGGATGTAATTTTTGCTTAGAACTAAAACAGTGCAGAAATTTTATATGAAATCTCACTGTTGCACAGTTTTCATAAATGCACTGTTTTAAAAAAAATCTAGATATAAGTTTACCACAGGACTTTAATGTCTCCCATTAAGTTTAATATAAAATGTATGCATAAGATCAAAAAGATACTGGCTGACAATAGAAATCAGCGGAATAAAACCGACATGGTGAAAATAATTGTAAGTTTTAAATGTTTGAGGAGAAGATAACTTAAACTTTGTTTTCGTATTTTGAGTAGGTATATTTTATCACGGTGTTGGTTGAAATAAAATTACATTACGCGCCTTGCTGAGTAATTAATGCACTCGTGTTAATTTAGTGACCTTGCGTGCGCTCGGGCACAAACATAACACTCGGCTCGATGCAACAATCTACTATTGTAATTTCCCAGTCTGTTTTTTATCACGGACTAGCTGACCTGACATACGTTGTCCTGTCTTAGAACTGTCAAACACGCGAAGTTAAAATTGAAAATCTTATTTTTTTACACCTTGGGTTACATTATTGGAGTTTTAGTAAGGATCCCTATTTTTTTCTTGCAATTAAAATAGCCTATATTAACCAGTGATAAGGTAACATTCAAATGGTGAACAATTTTTAAAATTGGTCCAGTTCTTTTTGAGCCAATTTGTTACAAACATAATTACATACAAACTGTAGAACAACTTTAGTTTAATCATTTAATGGATAGATGAACTAACAACACCATTATAATGAAACTGTATTGGCGAAGTTCACACGTGTTCGTTGACAGTTGACAGTCTTTTGTCGACTGCCAACGAACACAGTATATAAGTGGCGGTTGCATTGCAATCACCCTCTTTCTGTGATCGAACCTCGAAGCGAGAACAAGTGTAAACGAATTGTGTGTAAAATAGTTCATGAGGTGATTTCTTGGCCGAAATGCTAACAAATCAGAATCGGGATTAATAAGTTACAGATGTCTTCTTATTTTCCCATGTCCACAGAGTGTAATTTGTCTTTTGTTAAGTGGTTCAAAACCTGTTTGCTAGTCATGTTTTTTTTAGAGCCCTAATTAATAGTTATTTTACAAAGTGGCTGTTTTATTCCTTGCGTTTTCTTGATTATAATTTATTTACTAATGATTAATTTAATACTAATTACTAAATAACTGTGCTCATGTTAAAAGTTCTTCAGATTATATATCCGATTAGTGTACTTATTGTTATATATGCAAATTTCTGCCGCCGATTCTGCGGCTGAGCCTGCTGTCGAGCCTGCCGCTGAGCCTGCTGTCGAGTCTGCGGCTGAGCCTGCTGTCGAGCCTGCGGCTGAGCCTGCGGCTGAGCCTGCTGTCGAGCCTGCCGTTGAGCCTGCTGTCGAGCCTGCGGCTGAGCCTGCTGTCGAGCCTGCGGTCGAGTCTGCGGCGAAGCATACAGTGGAGCCTGCAGTGGAGCCTGCCGCGAAGTCTGCGGCTGAGCCTGCTGTCGAGCCTGCGGCTGAGCCTGCCGTCGAGCCTGCGGCTGAGCCTGCTGTCGAGCCTGCGGTCGAGTCTGCAGCGGAGCATACAGCGGAGCCTGCAGTGGAGCCTGCCGCGGAGTCTGCGGCTGAGCCTGCTGTCGAGCCTGCGGCTGAGCCTGCCGTCGAGCCTGCGGCTGAGCCTGCTGTCGAGTCTGCCGTCGAGCCTGCGGCTGAGCCTGCTGTCGAGCCTGCGGTCGAGTCTGCGGCGGAGCATACAGCGGAGCCTGCAGTGGAGCCTGCCGCGGAGTCTGCGGCTGAGCCTGCTGTCGAGCCTGCGGCTGAGCCTGCGGCTGAGCCTGCGGCTGAGCCTGCCGTCGAACCTGCCAGCTGAGCCTGCAGCGGAGCCTCCAGTACGCAGTTACGTAAGAGACATTGTACGCAGTTGCGTAAGATCCGGTGTACGTAGTCGCGTAAGAGCCGATGTACGCAGTTGCGTAAGAGACATTGTACGCAGTTGCGTAAGATCCGGTGTACGTAGTCGCGTAAGAGCCGATGTACGCAGTTGCGTAAGAGACATTGTACGCAGTTGCGTAAGATCCGGTGTACGTAGTCGCGTAAGAGCCGATGTACGCAGTTGCGTAAGAGACATTGTACGCAGTTGCGTAAGATCCGGTGTACGTAGTCGCGTAAGAGCCGATGTACGCAGTTGCGTAAGAGACAGTGTACGCAGTTGCGTACTGACTTAACTAAACCAGATTCGGTTTTAGTCTGATATGATGTGCTTTTCAGTATGCAGTTGCATTCTGATATTATGTAACATAAAACGATAGTATAAGACTTCAAAATAAGATTGTAAAGTACACATTTAATTAACACGTATAACGTCTATTATCATATAATACATGACACGTATACACGAGGACGTGTAATTGAGTCGGATGGCCGAATGTAGAACAACTTTAGTTTAATCATTTAATGGATAGATGAACTAACAACACCATTATAATGAAACTGTATTGGCGAAGTTCACACGTGTTCGTTGACAGTTGACAGTCTTTTGTCGACTGCCAACGAACACAGTATATAAGTGGCGGTTGCATTGCAATCACCCTCTTTCTGTGATCGAACCTCGAAGCGAGAACAAGTGTAAACGAATTGTGTGTAAAATAGTTCATGAGGTGATTTCTTGGCCGAAATGCTAACAAAACCTTTCCTCTTTATAATATTATTATAGTATAGAAGTATAGATATAGATATTTAATGACAAAGGCACCATAGCTGATAATTTTTTTCGTTTCTTTAAGTTATTTGGGACATCGTAAAGTTATGGTCATTAAGAACCCTATTTTTTTTTTTGTAAAAAATAAAGGAATCTAGCTCACCTAGACAGCTACGTCTTTGTACATTTCAAATGCTAAATAAAATAAGTAGTCACCACTCTAAATGTTTCATATTTCATCCCGTAACAATTTCTATTTTTTACTCTCAATAGTCTATCTAACCATACTTAAACTTCAACCCTTTGTTGAACAAGCTAGACTAGGTTCAAGAAAGCATACTTATAAGTTTCCAAACTATCATCCAATCCGCGGCACAAGTTTCGAAGTTCCAAGCTGATAAGAAACCCACTTCGCAAGATGAACTCATTGCGTAGAAACTTGCTAACAAAGCTAACCGTATGCTCATAAAATAGCATGCTATTAGCATGCTTAAAAGTAGCATGCTACTTCTTATAGTTTCTAAACCATCATCCAATACGTACCCTTTTCCTTTCACTCGCGTCTCAAGTAGCATGCTCGATAAAAAAGGCAGTTGATTTTTGAGCACGCTATAATAGTACCAGCAGGCCTAGCACAGGCCGTAGATAAATTGTCTTTCCACCGTTTTTATCCCGCGAGAAAGAGACAAACATATCCATATTCTAGCTTTGTCGCGTCTATGCGTGGATAAAAACGAAGGAAAGACAATTTGTCCAGGCCTGCAGTAAGAACCTTTTTATTATTATTATTAAATAATAGGCTTGCGCTTGGCTGCCATCTCACCTGATGTTAAGCGATGATGCGGTCTACGTTGGAGCACACTTGCCTAGAAGAAACCGATTCACTCTCGACTTGAAGACACCCAGATTGTAACTATCGGGGAACAATTCAGGCAGCGAATTCTATGGACTAAGTAGCAGTTCGCACAATAAATGTGGGATCAAAGCGCTTCGATCGGGTTCTCGGAATATCAACTATAAAGCGATGTCGATTTTTCGTGCCCGCTGTGACAGTCCGATGGGAAAATGTGCAGGAGGGAATTAGATCATGCAGATCTGATGCACACTCTCCGAAATGTATCCGATAGAAAACCGCATAAATTTGCTACTTAGTATACTTTTGGGCTAGTAATAAGATAGACAGATAGCCATACCGTCAGTACCTAAAAGATTGCATCAGGCATAGAATAAATAATACTTATTACCTCATTATCAGCATATGTTCCCACTGCTGGAACACAGGTCTTCTCTCTCAGAGAGAGGATAGGCCCTTATACACCATGCTGGCCCAGCGCATGTTAATGAATGTCATGTCTTTAAACTTTAGAAGTACTAGGCAAACTTATTTTTTTTTTTTTAAAGTTTACAACACATTTGCTCAAAAAGTGCACTTACGAAGCCTGTATACATCGTTCGAAAGTTAAACATTACGGATCATACAACGGAGCGTGCTGTAATGAAACGCATCATACAACGGAGCGTGCTGTAATGAATTTGTCCGCACGCTCCGTTGTATAGCACCGTGCGTGTACTTTGCGGTATTTTTTTAATTTCCATTTTTTGTTTTTTTCTCGCAAATGTGTTGTAAAACGTTGTATGACTAACTCGTGACTATGGTAAGCCCTCGACTTCGTCTCGGGCTTACATTCGTCTACTCGTTTGTAATAACCAACTTACCGCACTTGTATCATAAATAACTATTTTGCGATTATAAATATCGTTAAAAAAATTGATTGAATCAGGCGTTACTTTGCGGAAGACCATTTTTATTTGTATATGACAAATTTCTAGTGTAATTCTGATTCTACGTCGCTTGGATCACAATAAGGATTATGGGTTTTTTTTCTATAGATATTTAAGATGCTAGTTTAAACCAAACTTGAAATTAAATATTAATTACATAAAAGAGAAAAATTAACCTAACGGGAAACAAAAATTAATTAAATCTGTATCAAAAAATTCGAAGAAATTCCTCATATTACAAATAGTGCTTAGTAATTATTTCTTGTAGGTAAACTTACAGATCGCCTAAAATTAACTAGTTCTTAGAAGAAACTTTGGGTAGGTATGTACGCAAAAGACAGCCTTTCCACCAAAATAACCAAGCTAAACCCATTGTCTACCGCGAGCTCGAATTAATTCGTGGCAGTAAACATACGACCGACCAACTTAACCGTAGATTTAGGCAGGATTTGAGCCACTATAGTATTTTCCTAATATAACCCGAAGAAATTGTTTAGTTCCTTATTTGGCCAACTGCGCAAATAAGTTGGTCCTGTATCGCGCCTTCAAAGGATTTACTTGTACACGTTCTTTGTTTGCGAGGAACTTTCTGGAATTTCGTGCGGTTTTACAAATGAGAATAGTCTGCTTTACTTTGGCTTATAATATCAGTCCTCCTAACTTTAGGGTTCCGTAGCATACCTTTACCTACCTTCTCGTAATATATACAGTGCTCTTTCATATCGCTTGATCTCGTAAACTTCTGAGTATTTCATAGTAGTGCCTGTGGTAGTGCCTCCCTACCTAGCTTCACTTCACCTTGAAAAAGACCGCCTAATGCGGTTGAAACTATATTCGGAGTAACCGGCTTCATCTTACGTGCGTAATTCCCGTGTAACATAAATAAAATCATTGTATATTATAGCAGTGTAGCCATGTAAATCATGAAGTTTCCCCAAACTTATCACCACTAGTTTTCACAGTTTTTCACAAAGTCCCCGAGGTTGCTGAATAAAATACGACAGACTTGAATATACTTTATTGTTCTAGTTTGGGAGATGTGGAAAGTTTTATAACGAGACCAGGCTAACAATGTTAGTCTTGGCGCTTCTTTTGTCAGAAGATTCGCGTAGTTAAATGAAATTAAAATTAGTTTTTAGTACAAATCTATAACAGGATAGGCACCAACTGCGATTCAGCGCGGCAATGCTGCCAGCATTCTGGCCGCACGGTGGTGATATGTTCAAATAAATAATTTTTCAGTTTTTTATTTACGTAGGTACTTACTTACTTTCTCGGTAAATATTATATTTTTAGTTGTAATAGTTTTAGGTTTTAAATATTAAAAAAAAAATTGGTTTTCCAAGCTCTGATTATGTTGGATTTTAATGAAATAAAATATTAATATTTGATAATATGATATTTTTACCCAAAACTAAGCAAAGCTTGTATTATGGCTACCAGAGACTGATAGATAATTATATATTTATATATTTTTAATTATATACTTTTTTTTTCTGGGCATGTGCCTTTATTAACTAAACAAAATACAAGCTAAAACTAACACTACAAATACAGTTAGACTGCCCATAGGCCGTTGAAGGTCTAAAGACAATCCAAATGCTCAAGCCCACTACCAGTTGGCAGCGTACCCAACATGCTGGCGGCATTGCCACGTGTAATGGCAATGCTAATGCGTTGAGCCAGAAACACGCCAGCTTTTTGGTTACTACTTAATTAGATACTAACACATATAGAACAAGCACAAATGTTCATCACATTAATGTTTGCCCTATGTGGGAATCGAACCCACGCCCATAAGAGTAGAAGGCAGGTTCACTACCAACTGGACCAGCGGGGCATCTAATACTATCTAAACACAATGTAATACCAATCCCCATTTGCCTTATAATTGTTGTTTCAGAGGCTTAATATTTTGCAAACCAGCAATGTAAAGCGTACGAAACACGAGGTCAATGCACCGCAGTACAAAAGCCTGTGAGCGTTAGCGCGGCAGCGCTGACCATGTGTACGTGCAGTGGTCGTTCGTTGACCTCTAGCGTCAGTTAGATACCTTATTTGCAATACATTGAAAACTTTGTCTTTTTTTTTTTAAATAAAAATTGTCTTCGACTTTTAAAGCTCACATGATGTCTTTGACTTTAAAGCTCTTATGAAATGCAACAAATAAATTAAAAATGTGAAGTCAAATCGCATTCTCTTTCTGATATCGAATACCTAATCGCTAGTAATATCCAATCCAGTCTTCGTTTTCGAGAGCATTTTGTTTACATCCAGTAGTTATGCATTTATTTTACTTGAAGACAATTTTTTATGCCATAGGAGGTAAACAAGCAGACGCTCTGCCTGATGGTAAGCAGTCACCGTCGCCTATGGATACTTGTAAGACCAGAGGCACCACAACTATGTTGCCGACCCTGAGTTGCTCATTCCATTAGCAAAACTGTGGACGTCAAAATGTCTTCATTTCAACCAGTAGACGCCAGACTATTCACTTTCGTAGACCGAGGCCGACTTTTCTCATTATTTATTAACTTGGAGGAAAGAACTAATTAATATTTCGTAAGATTTTCGTAAGAAGGAAGTTCCACGATGGTTAACTTTGTGTTTCTACATTGGCCTTGAATGAATAACTTTGGCCTTTGTTATGTCAAAATAAGATTGAATCATCTGTATATAGCAGGTTTTGTGTGAGTTTGGGATACCAAAAGGCTTCGAAGGTGGCTTAACGACAAAGAATCAGTCATCGACATAGTTCGCAGAAGTATTACAGAAGCTGAAACGGTAACGGGGCGGTTATCATCATCATCATCATCATCATCATCAGCCAGAAGACGTCCACTGCTGAACATAGGCCTTCTCTCAAATATGGAAGATGGGCCATAATCCACCAGTGGTTTTTTAAAATAGTAATAGGCTTGCGTTTGTCCGCCAACTCGCCTGATGTTAAGCGAGGATGCGGTCTACGATGGAGCACGCTTGCCTAAAAGAAACCGATTCACCCGTGATTTGAAGACACCCAGATTGTAACTAAGTATAGGGGAACACCCATTCAGGCAGCGCATTCTACAGACTAGCAGTTCGCAAAATAAAAGTGAAATCAAAGCGTACGGGTTTTCGGAATATCAACGATAAAGCTGTGTCGATTTTTCGTGCCCGCTCTGGCAGTCCGATAGAAAAATAGGCAGGAGGGAATTAGATCGTGCAGATCCGATGCATATCTACTCACCGAAATGTATCCGATAAAAACCGATAGACTAGCAACTTTGCGCTGATGCTCACGACTAAGGAGCTTATTGGTGAATGTCATGTCTTTGCAGTTTTGTAGTTCTTGGACATACCGGCTTCCTCACGAAGTTTTTCTTCAGCGATTTTGAGCGATAACATCTAAAGCTGCACAACATTGTTTCAGGGCTGAGGATCGAACCGGGTGTTGCTAGATTGTGAAGCGTACATGCTACCGCTCGACCACCACCTCTCCGCAATTTGAGGGAAAAAAATGGCATCCCAGATCAGATAGACAGGGTAGATATGGTAAGGAGGCGTGGCGGGTGCGATCGCATCAGGCCTAAATCAGGCTTGATGCATTTAGGCGAATGACCTTGCCGCTATTTGCATGTGGACTATTAGTCAACTTTCCTGGGACAACTTTACAGGAGCTGCCGCGACTAAGGCTGAAAACCTAAAACGGCACAAATATAGATTTTTAGACAGGGTGTATATGTTTGTGCTGTTTGGGGTCGAGACCTTAGGACCGTGGGGGCCGGCCGCCCATGATTTATATAGGGACTTGGCCAAATGCTTGGTGCAGGCGACATGTGACCGGAATACTGGCGCCTACTTTGGCCAAAAAATTTGCATTGCCAGCATTCTGGCAAGTTTTTCCACCACTGAGTAACTCCTCGAGGGGCTTTTAGATTAGTAATTTTGTTTAATGGTTTTTATTAATATTTTATTTTAATTTGAATTGGTATTCTAATTAGGTAGTAATAGTTTTAGTTTTTAAATATATGTGTTCTAACATAATTATATTCCCAAATAATGTTACTATTAGTTAGTTCACTGGTGGCTTAGTATACCTTCGTGACATATGAGTAGTGTGCTTTGTTACGCGGTTTAACGTTATAGTGAAGTGGGTGAAACACGGAGACATTTCAACGTGAACGATAACTATAACAAGACATATCACTCTTATTTGTCTGATCTGAGATTGAACATCTGTACGCGTCATTAGTACCTAGGTATACCTAAATGATTTATCACTCAAAAAACTTGATTAATCAACTTAACCCAGCTATAAATTAATAAAAACATCACAGGAATGATAAATGGAGCACCAATTATAAACTGAAACGAAGCGGACTGTCGTCAGAAGAAAAACTGTCCAGCGAAACAATATTGCCGGCCGACAAACTTATCTGTGCAGTTGGTCAAATGATGGAACTGATTTTTTTCACGAGAGGCTCTCTGTTTTATTTAAGAAAAACGATAGTAGCTCCACAGATGGGTAGGTTGGTCGTTCCGTATCTAACAGAGTCGTTTTAATCGCAAATTAATTGAGTGTTGTGGAACCGGAGAAAGATTAAAGAAAGTTGTCTTGTATAATGTTTTTAGTTTATAGGGTTCCGTATCCACGTGGTGGAAATGAGACCCTATTACTAACCCTACGCTGTTTGTCTGTCTCTCCGTCTCTGTCAGTCCGTCCTGCCTTTTAACTGCCGTGTCTTTCGAACCGTAATAGATAGATAGATAGATAGATAAACTCTTTATTGTTCACACCACAAATTTCATACACACGATAAAACAGCTTAAAAACTAGTGCAACAATCGGCGGCCTTATCGCTAAGAGCGATCTCTTCCAGGCAACCTTAGGATGGAGAGGATTCATACAGGAGGTAGAAGGCGGGGCGAGCAATATTGAATAATGTGATACTTAGTTATAATATAAACCGTACATTCTAATAACAATACATACTAATACATATACTTACTACTTAAAATACAGCCTAACAGATAGCTTAATAGATAGCTTAATAGATAGCCAGTTTACACTCTTTGGGTACGGAACCCCAAAAACTGTCATAATAACAGCTTAGACAGCTTTGTTGGAATACCTACATAATAAAAAAAAAAAGTGAAGGTTTTGTTGACACAATCTTGACAACAACAATTTCCGTCCGACATTTCAACAGAAACGTTTTCCGTCCGTTTCAACAGAAATGTTTTTATTCCTTACCTTTTTATTTTCGCTATCCACCTTTATATTCCGACTTAATTCAAGTCTATTCACATTTTAATATTTGAGCGTTTTCGGACATTCGTACCCTGGGACGGAAAAGACAGTAAGGGCTATTCGGTACCGTACCTACAATAGAAAAGTCGTTTTCCCTAAAAAGGGGAACGTGAGATCAATATGGGGAGGGGGTCCAGTAAAATCTCATCAAATCTTATTTAAACTGAGAGGGCCTAATTAAAAAACGTCAACTTTGAAATAATGCAGATAATACATTTATAAAACAGATTGTAACAAAAACTTTTTTGGAGTGTCCATTTTCACATGAGAAAGGGAGAGGGGTCCCACCAAATCTCACTAAATGTCACAAGGGGCCCAGGATCAGAATTAAAAGAAACAGAGCTCACGCTATTAATGGATGCTCAGAAATATAAAAACCTAACACCCTCGACCAAAATAAAATCGAAGCCTAAACCGATATTTTGTTGGAAATATTTACAACAATCAAAAGCGGTACATCTGGCCCCCGATTCTACTAAACAAATTCCTTTTAAATTGTAATTGTTTCAATTTTCATTTCTTAATAATTGCCTCAAAATTTACAGTTTAAAAAAATATACTAGAAAAATGCCACCACCTAATATTATAAATTAACTAAGTATAAAATATTAAAAACTGTAAATTTTGAGGCAATTATTTACAAATTAAAATTGAAACAATTTAAAAACAATTTGTTTATTAGATACGAGGCCCTGGGCCCCGATTCTACGAAACCAATCGTTTTTAAATTGTAATTGTTTATTACCGCAATATATAGTTTATATTTTTAATTTAAATAATAGACAAAATGAACTCTACCCATACTGACCATATGATTTGTATACAACATTGTACTAGCCAAAGCTAGTTAGATATCCGAGCGGCTCCTAAATATGTATACGCAATGCAAAACTCATGCATACTTAATGGATGAGCAATGCCGATTGGCTGTGTTTTATAACGGTATTTACGTATATTTCTGTCATAAAATATTTGGTTTGTGAAGTGATTTTTGCCACATAGAGCCATTTTTGCCTTTTTCAGGGTTCCGTACTCAAAGGGACCCTATTACTAAGCCTACGTTGTCTGTCCGTCCGTCTGTCTGTCTGTCTCGTGTCGGATCGCGGTTGCCTTTTTTTTTTTTTTTTTTTTTTTTATAATTAATAGGCTTGCGTTTGACCACCATCACGCCTGATGTTAAGCGATGATGATGCCTTACAGCTAACCAAGAAGTCAGCGCTGTCTTCCGTGGCAATGCGTAACGTGCGCAGAGTTTTGGTTCGTAATTTTTTTGCACGTTTGTGACTCTATAGTTATTGTAACTCGATGGTGACATAGAACGGTGCTTCTTTTCTGTGTAAAACTGTAAAATATATAACGTAATGCCAGGCCTGGCGCACTCTACAGTTTAGGTATGAAGCTACAAGTACCCGACTTGTCGTACTTGCCGCGCGATAGACAGAGATAACGCGACAAGAGTTACGCAATAGACAGAGAGGCAACTTCTAGGTATAGCTGTAGGTAGTTAGCGCTCGCACTTCCTGAATTGCACTTTATTATGAAGTAGCAAGAGTCAATACTTATATAAATGATTTTGCGGAGTGAATCTTCTGTACTTGTACTAACTCCTATCATCCGCTGTGATTTAATTCTAAAAGCTTCCATCGGTATATTCCAGCAGCAACATTTGAGAGCCAGATTCTATTTCAGCCAATCATTTTATATTTTCAAGCATGATGGTAATATCTTCGATCACATCGTTACTTCACAAACTTAATTGAAATTTAAACATTTTATTCAAAAAAAACATGTAGTAGCAAAACCTAAATAAATTTAGTAATCTAAATTAATTCTCCGCAAAGAAAAACAAACTAAAAACATTCCACAAAATAAATAATTTAACAGGTAAAGTACCAAGAGAGCATAAACAAAGAGATCTTATTAAAAAGAGTCCGTAAACAACACGAGCTGGAATTAAACTTAGCAAGCAAAGTGGTGTCGGTGTAAAGGCAGTCTAAATTTGGGGTCCTCGTGCACTTGCAGGCGACCTACAAGCAATATCGACCAAAGAAATAATAAGTTTTAAATTAATAGTCACGCATGCCTAACATGCGCACCGCGACAAAATCTTGTCGTCACTTTGTAGAGTGAGAACGTGACAAGGTGCCACGGTTTCGTATACGACTGTCTAGCTTTGGCACGATAAAGAGTCGACAAAATTTTGTCGCGGCGCGCATGTTAGCCCGACTGGTATAAAACCACAATCATAGTTAAAATTATAATTGCAGTTGCTAAACTATAATACAATATTGAGTCATAAATCACCAAAATTACAAAATGAGAGCTAAGACAGATACATTTTACTAAATCTGAAAAAAGTTCAACAAACAAAATTAAGCACATTATTCTTTAGTAGGTTTGCAGAGGATCACACAGTATGCCTGAAAACGGACGAAGGAGCCAAGGCTGGCCTAGAAAACGCTGGCGCGATGACCTCGACACGTTCCAGATACAGTGGTCAAGTCTGGCGGGTGATCGCGCTGTCTGGAAAGAAATGGGGGAGACCTTTGCCCAGAAGTGGGACAGTATAGGTAAATAAAAAAAAAGGTTTGCACCTTAGATAATAATTATAGTCTGTGGTTTGCACGATGCATTAGTCTTATGAAACACAACAAATTATATCTACAAAATAAAAGACTGGAGCGCATTTTTCAAGATCAAAAGCACCAGTCACGTGTATTGCATTTTAAATTTGCCTTCACGTTTATTTGTGGTCGACATAGTACAGGATTACCTCTACAAGTGCTAGCGGGCTATTTATCGTGCCTTTGGGACTCCTTCCGAGAAAATAAAATATTTTTCGGTATTCAGCTAGTAATAGTAACTGAAACTGAAATGTTTATTTGGTTAGGGGCGAGATGGAATTTATAACAAGTAGATTTAAAAACACAGTCAAGTCAAAACTCATTGAAAAGGCCTACTACACTATACAAGACTATATGGATGATAAGTGGTAGAAAACAGCAAATTTAGCAATAGATAATTAAATATTAAGCTTATATTTTTATTTTGTTTTTATTAATAGAAACGCTTTTGTTTAATAGTTATTATTATAATTTAGGATAATAGTATATAATAGAATATAGTTATAAATTATGTATATGTGTTAAAATAAGTTAAATTGCAGCGCCCTAACAGGGTCTTTGTACCGACATGTCGTTTTAAGGTCCTCATGTAATGTGTACACTGGCAACATAAACAAATAAATAAATAAAAAATAAATAGATACAACATTCTAGTACCACTAATTCGTGTAAACTTGGGGTCTAGACAAGAGCCACACACTGTTAGCGTTCACGCCTGCGGAATGATGAAATTGTATAAAAGTGACATTAGCTTCAGATAATTTATCTCATGCTAATGTCATTGTCAATGTCATTTATATATATATATCATTTAGCTATATATGTATTTATATCAGTCTCTGGCAGCCATATCACAAGCTTTGGTTAGTTTGGGGTCAGATGACCGTGTGTGCAAAAATGTCCCGAATATTTATTTATTTTATTTTCACACAATTTCATGTTTCCGCAGGCGTGAACGCTAACGGTGTGTGGCTCTTGTCTAGACCCCCAGGTATACAAGTTCGAGCAAAAAAACAAAACTTATCGTCAGGGTCTACCCACACAGATTAAGAGGATAAAATATTCCTTTATTAGTTTACTTTTTCGTATGAAGTTTAATTAAACTTCGGAGAGGCTGAAGTTTTGGTAATATCTAAATTATTTTGTATCCAAACTGAGGCCGGAAATGAATGCTTAAAGAATTTAGGGTAATTTTCTTTTGAGCAGAAATAGGTTTTGTTATAGGGTTCCAAAACCTTTTTATTGAAATTAATGTAGAATATTCGATTTTTTCTTCGTTAATTATTGCCTTATTTGTTTGTGGGTGTAGGGTTCCGTTTGCTACGATATCCATATGGTTTTCCCGCATGTCCGTGCGTTTGTTGGCCGCAGTCATTTTACTCTTAAAATTTATTGGGCCTATAGGCATATTTATAGGTATTGATTTACAAGGACAAGTATGTTGGATCCATGATCTAAGAAAACAAGGTCTAGCGCTCTGGGAGATGTCCCGCAATGACGTCACTGTCCAGTTGCCACTATATTGTAATAAAAACAGATATTGTTTTTTTTTTAAATAATCTATTAAATAAAATACAAAAATCATTTCAATTGTCATTTGGTTTGTCCGCTCAAGCAAGTTAAGCACGAATTGAATATATTAAACACAATTTTATCAAAACCACATTGATTTATTGGATTCCCACAGGTAATATACGTATATTGGGGAGTTATAATTTCACGCTACTGTTAACACAGAAAATCATAGAGAGTCCGCCATTGTTTCGTGTATCGTCATCTCTCTTGAACTTGTTGTAAATTACTTATTCTGCTCTTGCTTATGCACGTGTACGTGTATCCATGACATTGATGACATCATTGCGGGATGCCCACGTCATATTATTTCTCGGAGCGCTATACCTGGCGGAGTATATTATTATACCATGAGTTATCTCACTGCGGCTGGCCATCTTGAGGGACGATAAGTCTGAAGATGGCCTGAAGCGGACCGCCATCGCAAATAGATTAAGGTATAGTAATAAATTTATATTTTAATATTATCTGTGATTTTAGTGAATGTTAATAAATTATGTTGTAACGGATACATACGCTTTGTGAATAGTTTAATTTTGACCCCTTCTGAGGTATCTATCACACCTGGGAGAGGCCTATGTACAGCAGCTAATATAGACTGATTATGGTGATGTTGATGATAGACAAACGGTCACGCTGGCCTTAGTTTTCTATGGACTCAGAAGTGTGGTTTGTAGGCGAAATCAATAACAAACCCACAAAAAATTAAAAGTAATCAACATTCCCCAATCTATTTAAGGTTCCTTCAAACAAAGGGTGTCATTAACAACCACTCAACGAAAACTCATTCCCAACGACGAAAGGCTCACTTTCCGGCGTTCGTGTCGATACGTCATGAAAAGAAATCACCCAGACCCGCAGACCTACATCAAGCGCATGACTGCGTCCAGGGGATCGATGACCAGTTTTTTCGTTGTTTTTTGCTCTTGCCCTGAGTAAGGAACGACCAAGTTGTTTTATAACCTCATAATTAGTATTTTTGCTGCTTTTATCATCGTCTTTCGGGCTTTACAGTTTCCTAGAGAAAACATTCAATTTGTATGACACCATTTTCATGATTTTAGGCTTAACATAGAAGTAGACAAACTAAAACTATAGAATAACTAAATTTACTAAAAGTGGGGAAAAAGGAAGCCTTAACAGACATAAACAATAACAGTTATCGTCTAACCACAAAAGATTTAAACACGCTTTAGACAAGTGCTTAGCAATTGTTTCCCTGCGAAAAATATGCTAAACACTTGTCTAAAGCGTGCTTAAATCTTTTGTGGTAAGACGGTTAATCTCTTACTAGACACGCTTAAAACTTTCTGGGTTCTGTCGATGTTAAAAATGACATTCTCGTCTTCTCTCTTTTTTCCTTCCATCACTCTTTCCTTTTCCTTCGGTTGTCCCCCAAAATATGACCTCAATCGCTTTAAACGAAGAGTGAATAGAGTCCTCAAAGGTAGGCAACGCACCGCCAATGCCCCGGGTATTGTAGGTGTCCATAGGTGACGGTGACTACTTACCATCAGGTGGCCCATCACTTGTTTGTCTACTATTCATCATCATTTCAGCCGTAGGACGTCCACTGCTGGACATAGGCCTCCCCCATCGATCTCCAAAACGGCCGGTTGGAAGCGGCCTGCATCCAAAGTTTCCCTGCGGTCTATTTTAGGTCATCTATCCATCTTGTGGGTGGATGTCCTACGCTGCGCTTACTGGTTTGTGGTCTCCATTCGAGAACCTTTCCGCCCAATTGGCCATCTGTTCTGCGTGCCATGTGCCTGCCACTTCAACTTGCTAATCCGGTGGGCTATGTCGGTAACTTTCGTTCGTCTACGGATCTCCTCATTTCTGATTCGATCTCGTAGAGAAACGCCGTGCATAGTCCTCTCCATAGCTCGTCATAGCCGCTGTCTACTAATTACATTTAAAAAAAACTTCACGCACCTTTATCATCAGGCCGGAACTCTGCCTCCAGCTCGGCCCTGGTGGGCTCTGGTTCCGGCTTCTTCTGTGGCTGCGCTTGCGGCTGGGGCTGGGGCTGGGGCTGGGGTTGCTGCTTGGCTGCCTTCATGCTAACGAACTTTCGACTCTGGTGCCCTCGAAATACGGCTTGGATCTTCGTCGCCGCTTCTTCTTCAGTGGGCTGACTCTTTTCTGGCTTCTTTTGAGCTTCTGTGGAGGAAAATATAAATAGACAATTTTTTTTTGAATTTTTTGAAGGAATAAATAAAAGAGAGGCTAGATGCAGGCCGCTTCCTACTGGCCCTTTTGGAGATCGAAGGGAGTGGCATATTTCAAGCAGTGGACGTCCTATGTTTAAAATGATGATGATGATGATGATACTTATTTGTGCAATGCGCAATTTTTGCATACATCAAGCTCTTTGGAAATAAAAGGAGCCGTAGTTTGCTTGAAATGCGCCCCGTGCTTATACAAGGTTACGCATATGGACTGTACTAAGCCGAAAGGTCATTGCACTCATCATTATGAACAACTATTACTATGGGAAGTATGGGACCAATCCTGAAATCGCGAAAAAACTCTATTAAAAAAAGCTCTTCCATACATGTTGTCGAGAGTCAATGACCGCTTGTCAGTAACCCCAAATGAACTTGCAACTGACGATATTTATACCAAAAAAACGACGAGCAAATATAGGTCATAAAATCCGCCATATTGGTTTATGAGTGACGTCATATAGCCCATGACACGAGGAGTAATAAGACGCGTCAATATATAGACACCTCAATAGTCAAAATATGAAAAGTAGATCAGGAGATTAGAACATGAACATGCATATAATATACATACATACATACATACTTACATACTTAGGGACCGCCCATTAATCACGTGAGGCTTGAAAGGGGCGGAGGGGGTTTAACAAAAATCACGAAATATCACAATCAATACACAAACAATGGTCATAAACCTCACCAAGGGGGAGGGGGGGTTAAAAAGAGCAAAAAAAAAAACATCACTTGATTAATGGACGGCCCCTTACATACTTACATACATACTTGCATACTTGCGTACTTGCATACTTGCATATATACATACATACTTGCATACATACATATTACATACGTACATATTTACATACATACATAGACGGTCAAACTCATAACACTTTTTTTGCAGTAGTCGGGCAATTACTATCGAATATCAATATTTAACTTTCAGATTGTGAATAAACGCTGAAATGTAAAGTTTTACTCCATAAAAGCTTTTTAAACCTTGCATTTAAAATCTTTCTGAACCTTTCTTACGTCCAACACGACGGGTAAATTTGCCGGGAAAAAGTCAATTTTTTTTCTTCTGTTGAAACTCTGCTCCATTTGTTAATTATTGGATTTAGCCGTTTCAACTTTAAATACAAATTTCTATCTGCAACGGAACGAGCAACGGAACAACGGATCGACCTGATTTTTTGCATGGGTTTAGTTCAAGAACCAGAGAGTGACATATGCAACTTTTCATCATCATCATCACCGTTTTTCATCACTACGCAGGTGAAACCGCGGGGCGCAGCTTTTAATATTATAAGGTTCAACGGGTCACGAGTCAACTAACGAGACCAGAAAACAAAGACTATATTAAGCTTATTCCATGTCTTACCCTATCACAAAAACTTGGAATTGTGCCAATAACTTCATGAAAAGTTAAGAGAAAAGTGAAGGTATTTGGCTCTCACCTCGGCTCATCCATTATTCGTTTAGTTGAACTAAGTTACAGTCAAAACTTTAAAGTAAGTAATTGACGCTTCCGTCATGAACTGTGCCAGTTAGTTTTGGAGTCACAGAGGTAATTAGTTTTCTTTTTCGTACCTATGTATCTACACAGACTAACAAGTTAATGACAAGCTTAACTTGCAATAAAGTTATATGATTATTTACGGGATATTTACCGTGGTAAGGTTGTGGAATGAGCTCCCGATATTTCGGCGCAGTTATCCCGTGAACATGGTGCATGTAACTGCACCGAAATATCGGGAGCTCATTCCACAACCAACCACGGTAAATATCCCGTAAATAATCATATAACTTTAGTGAACAACCGTGATAGTTTAAAACAGTGTTTAATTTGCAATGTTTGTTTGTTAGTTTGTTCAAGTCAAATCTCGCACGCTGAATTAGAAAAACTTCGTCTTATCCTACGGAATTGAATTATTGCATGTTGGTTCATTTCCGATGACATATCGCTACGCTACGCTAAGCTAGCAATCGATACGCTAGACTATCAACCGATATGCCACGCTAGCAACTGATATGTTACACTAGCAACCGATACGCTAGACTATCTACCGATACGCCACGCTAGCAACTGATATGTTACGCTAGCAATCGATACGCTAGACTATCAACCGATATGCCACGCTAGCAACTGATATGTTACGCTAGCAATCGATACGCTTGACTATCTACCGATACGCCACGCTAGCAACTGATATGTTACGCTAGCAACCGATACGCTATTCTTTAACTAATTTGGTTATTATTATCTGTTTTCTTTTTTAATTTAATTCTGTTTTCTTTTCACTATGTAATTATTGTATCCTCAGTGTTCATTCTTAGTTATTATTATTACTATTTATTCCTATCCGTGATGACCTGTAACTGGCTTTGTGTATCTATTTAAGTTTATTTATAAGACATTTGTAACCAAGCTGTAGGTCATCATTTCAAGCAAAAAAAAAATAATAGACTGTCAACCGATACGCCACGCTAGCAACTGATATGTTACGCTAGCAACCGATACGCTAGACCACAGAAAAGAGAAGTAGCGAATAATTTTTCTCTTCTGTGCGCTAGACTATCAACCGACACGCTACGCTAGCAAAAAATACAGGGTCTACCAACCCCACCGCTCATCGGCTACCCGATACTCGCCTTACTTGACTAAGCACCCGCTCAAGTGAGAGTAAATACTTCTCTACGCCTGATACAAGATACAAGGATCCGATACCAAAGGATCGAATAAACGAATGAGAGCCCTCGCTGTTTATGTACTTACTACTTCAAAGAGTATAAAGGCTGATTCACATTGGAACGGTCCTCATCAGGGCCCAAGTGGGCCATGACATTGAGATTTGAGATGTGACGAGTTGTCATAATATGTAGGAGAAGCAACTTTTAAGCTTTCGTGATTTGTACTTATCACGTGTTATTTTAATTAGGTTATAAAGTTAATAGTTAAAAAAAACTTTTTTATAACAAGGTTTATTACAAGTAAACTCTTACATTTGATACCCATATCATGATGGTAGATAAGAACATTTTGTTAGCCATCTTGGGGCGTCCGCCATATTAAATTTATCATCTAGGACCAAAGTGCTTGGTTGCAAATCCAACGAATCCAAACTCTACGGGGTTATGTCGTTTCGTTTAGGAGGTCGTTGTCTTCCCTGCGGGGCTAACATGCGCTCCGCGGCAAAATCTTGTCGCCACTTTGTCGAGCGAGAACGTGACAAAGCGCCTATGTTTTCGTATACGCCGTCTCGATACACGCACGATAAAATGTGTCGACAAAGTGCGGCGCGCATGTTATAGTGCTAACAGACACTCGAACGCGGCTGACGGACCGCCGTCCAACCAACGGGAGAGAAAGAGTGATAATATCATATTTCCCTCTCTTTCTCTCCCATTGGTCAGACGGCGGTTGAGGTCAGCCGCGACGACGCGGTGTGGCTTGCGTCATTCTGAAGAAAGAGAAGGGAACAGTTTCCAGGGAGTGTTACCTCAGGCAAGTACTTTGGGAGCACCAGAGCGTTCCTATGAACCCCAGTGACACAGAGACATCGGGCACAGAGTCACGCCAAGTGGGCGTTTTAGTAGGTGCAATCTTATATAACGCGGCTGCACTCCAATGTAGATTTCTTCGTAGATTTCACCAAAACAGGCCCTATTTGCACTATTCACATTAGTTAATAGAACGAAAGATACCGACATAACCCACTGGATTAGCAAGTGGTAGTGGACCGGCACATAGCACCCAGAACAGATGGCCAATTAGGCCAAAAGTTTTTCTAATGGAGACCACGGACCGGTAAGCACAGCGTAGTTCGTTTACCTACGAGATGGATGGACGACCTAAAAGAGACCGCAAAAAAACGCTGGATGCTGACCGCTTCCAACCGGCTCTTTTATTGAGATTGATGGGGGAGGCCTATGTCTAGCAGTGGACGACTGGACGTCCTATGGCTGAAACTTATGATTATAATGACATTGCTAAATAGTGCAAATAGGTGCAATCCGCGAGAAATTTTGTAGAGAAATCCAGGTAAACTTGAAACAAAAGGACTACGACAAATCGCAAATTGGATTTCAGACGGGGATTGGAGCGAGATCAGTTGCATCGATTCCGATATCATATTGAAAGTGTTTGATCATTTGTAGCCATCTATTTTTCGTTTGTTCGCATGAGTCCAACTTCTCATGAGTCCAACTTTTATTAGCAATATTCCAATCGGTACAGTTACAGACAAACTCTTTGAATCTATTAAACAAGTATTTTATTTTATTAACTTGGTAGGTATGTACGAGTATCTATGTAACTATATAAAACAACACTCGCTTTTGTTGTGTTATATACTATTACTTTGTTGTTTTAATTTTATTCATAATATCTGTATAATATATTGTTTCTGTTATAAATAATTATTTTTTTCTTTCTTTCTTTTGTAGCTATCTGAACCAAAAAACAGAAAATATTTTTTTATAAGTTAAGAAAAAATAGAGTGGTTAAGAAAAAACATTTTATCGTTAAAATGGGTGGAGTGCTTATACGAGAAATAGTGGTAATACTATTAGAAATTGTTTTTATCTGTGCGTGACTGTACCGTCCAGTTGGAATAGTGCTAATAAAAGTACATAAAAAATAAAAGTTGGACTCATGCGAAGACATACGAATGTTATAAAAGTTAGAATCCTGAGAAGTTGGACTCGAACAAACGCTATTTTTGATATTACAGGGTTTCAGGGTTATACGAGTATTTGTTTTATTTTAAGGGCTTTGTAATTCAGCGACCACATCCCCTTGCAAGCAAACTGAGACTGCCATAGACCATTCAAGGTCTAAAGACAATACAAATACTCAAGCCCACTTGAATATAATAATACAACTGTATTTTACTGTTGTGGCCAACTTGGCTAAGTTCTGCACACCTAAAGCATGTATGGTTTAGGTTTAGGTACTTGCTTAAAAACGTATTGTACGTTTAGTAAGTTTTCTGCCAATTTTTCGCTGGCAGAAATCAACTTGATTATTTCTAATATTTCTAATTAGTGTTAATAGGTATGTTAATAGATGACAAACATTTTTTACTAGCAATCCGCCCCAGCTTCGCACGGTTATAGATTATAGCCTATGTCACCCGGGGATAGTAGCTTCCCAACAGTGAGGGAATTTTTCAAATCGGTTCAGTAGTTTCGGAGCATATTCAATGCAAACAAACAAACAATCAAATCTTTCCTCTTTATAATATTAGTATAGATATCACCTCATAAAAAAGCTGATCATAAACAGAGCCCAACGAAAACAAAATTAAAATTAGTTCATAAACAAAAAGTATTTTAATTTCATGCTAGACAGAGAGCGCACTAGACTGAGCTATGACGTCACGCCTCAGGCGTGTTATAGAAATGCTATACTAACACACGCTTTGCGAGAAAAGGACAAAGTATCCCCTCTCTATCCCTACCTAAAACTTTAAACGCTCATATCTCAGAGATTTATCAGCCAATTTTATTTATTTTTCAGTATGTGTAATGCATTTAGTTATATTCATCGCTGCCGTTATTTGTAATGAATTAAATGCCTATTATAACAACATTCCAAAAAAGCAAAACAGCACTCTTACAGTGATTATCTTTAAAATTTCATACAATTTGTACTGATGAAAACTTAACCACACCTCTGAAGAGCGCAATGCGGTATCATTAGGATAGCCCATTTCATAATGCACAATTGTACACGGAGACCTGCATGACGTTACATGGCAGGGTTGCCAGTTTCTGTACTAACCGTAATTCTAACAAAAATTGATTCGAGATTTGTTAGACAAAAGTAAGACACAACATATATTACTGTTTATTATTGGTCTCATAGATATTTTATCTGATAGAGATCTGTGATTGGTCTACAATAAACAAATACCTGAACGAAAAAGCATGAAAAATTTGAGTGATTTGGGGGAAAGAAGAACACTTTATTGGGTGATGAATTATGTAAAAAGCACACAATACAGTTTGTACTTAGTAAGTAAGGTGTAAGCGCAGCGGGCATATTGTTTTTTTTTTTTAATTAATCTAGTTGTTACAGTCATTATGGTACCTAAATAATACATAAAGTACCTACGTGCGTATGAATTTTTTTTAAAGAGATTTTGACCAATATTTGGACAATTTAGAAGAGATTTACACAACTAGTTGTGTACCTATAAATTATAATTAATATAATATGCAAACATTGTAAGACATATTGGCAAATGTTTTGTATTACTGTAATTTTAATTAGACATTTATTATTTTTGATATCATATTAAGTACATTATTTACAATATTTTATAAATCATCATCATGATCATCATCAGACCCACTGAGTGACCCACTGCTGGGTATAGGCCTCCCTTTGTTTATGCCACTGTCCCCGGTCTCTCGCTATTCGCATCCACTCATTCCCGACAGTACAAAAAAACCGATTATACTTAAATTAAAAACCACAATAAAGCAGTTGTCCGTTTGGTACCAAGACCGCAAGTCAAGTTGCATTGACAAATGTTGAAAATTGAAAAAAGGCTATCAAAGCGGGCATCGCTTTTTGGTCACAAAAACTGATATCGACGTCTGACAACCCTGGTAGATGGTATACTTATTTAGGTGGTATACTTGCTATTTACGAGCGAGACTGGATCAGGGTTTATCTGTGTAAGCACACTGCGTTAGTGTGTGTGATTGCAAATTGTCGTATCTATTTGCAAGTAGATGCAAGATAATCTTTGATGCAAGTAATCCGTATGACAACACAATAATCTGTTATGTGGGGCTCAAAATTGGAGTGAAAAAGTCCGTGTAAATAAATATGGCGCGGCCAGTCGCTTCGCTGAAATTTTGGCTGGGAAAGAATCCATAGTTAAACAACGAGCATTGGAAAAAGCTAAGCTCGACGCTTCTCTGGGGGATAGTATGATCATGAAATGATTCCTCTAAAAAATTAAAAATTAAAAAAAAAAAAAAAAAAAAAAAGGAATCATTTCATGATCATACTATCCCCCAGAGATAGTATGATCATGAAATGATTTGATTCCTTTTTTCCTTTGAAGTACAAAACCCTAAAAACTTAACAAAAACAGTTCAGGCATTTGGGAACTACGACGCCACAGACAAACATAGATATGTATACATACGTTACATTTATAACACCCCCCCTTTTTGCATCGGGGGTTAGTAAAATACACATCGAATAGAGAGCATCCCTCTTGAAAAACACACTAAAAAAATCAAAATTTCAAAATCTTTTCAATTTTGAACGTTATCATATTTCACAGAGTTTTACTGTTTTCACGATTTATTACAGAAAATCTTGAATAAAAAATACGATCCGAAAATTACACTCGTAAAATTTCCTTACGAAATTGTAGGACAGTTTTAAAGTCCTTTCATAAAAAGTTAAATTTTTTATTGTCCTGAAAAGGGTGCTAAGATGAGATAAAGTTGGTTTGACAAATCTTTTATAAGTGTTCCGTTTATTAGGGTTCCGTTGAACTACAAGGAACCCATATAAGTTCGTTCGTCCATCCGTCTGTCTGTCTGTCCATCCCAAGTTGTTTAGGACTTCCTAACCATTATAGTATACTAACTGCGCCCCGCGGTTTCACCCGCGTAGTGATGAAAATTGGTGATGATGATGATGATGAAAAGCAGCATTTTACAATACAAGTTCGTAAGGGCTGAGTCATCAGCCGTTTTTTTAGGATGTCATAGCCAAACGTAAACAGGACCCTATTACTAAGCCTACGATGTCTGTCTGTCTGTCTGTCCTTCCGTCCATCTGTCCTATCTTTAAACGGCCGTATATTTCAAACCATAATAGATAGCCAGTTGATATTTTCACAGAATATGTAATATTATGGTGGAATAACTAATAAATAATTTGAAAAAGTAAAAACGAAAGGGAGGTTAAATGCAAACAACAAACGTATTTTTGTATTAGCTCTAATGTAAAAACGGTAATACGTACAAGCGTCAAACTTGGCATGATTATACAACACACTTTAAAGTATAACAACAAATAATAAATAATGACCAAGTGCAAGTCGGTGACAAGTTTCTGTTCATTACCATAGTTATTGAATTTTGTGGTGGTACGGAAACATCAGTGCGCGAGCCTGACTCGCACTTGGCCGGTTTATTTTTTACAACCTTTTATTTAACTTGCCCTGTTAGGCTGTTAGTATGTGTGGGACAAGTCTTAAAACTGAATTTTAGACCAGTTATCCTGAACCGTTTGAGCTGAAATTTGGCTTACTTACGTAAGTTTGGTGACAATGCAATGTTATAGTACCATCGAGCTGGTCTGATGATGGAGACAGAAGGTGGCCATAGGAACTCCTAAACGAAACGACGTAGCCCCGTCGAGTTTGGGTTCGTTGGGTTTGTCTTCCCAAGCATTGTGGTCCTAGATGATAAATTCAATATGGCGGACGCCCTAAGATGGCGGTTTTTTTTTAATTATCTACCATCATAATATGGGTATCAATTGAAAAGGTTTGCTGAGAAGAATACGAAAAAGTATGTTTAAATTAATAAAATATATTTGTTGTAAATATTATATTAATTATAGTTCGTAACCTTTGTTCGCCCACCAGTCTATATCAAGAGAGATCAGAAAAGTTCAAAGATCAATAAATATTATTAAGGAAAATATCCTGAAAAGAAATATAATTTTCCTGTTAACCGTCGCTAAGCAACTGTTAAATCTCTTTATACATCTTCCACTACCGTATAATCCCTCCGTATCTCAATATACCTACGTGTTTTATTTATACGGTACTTTGTACGGTAGCGAGAAATCCTATTGTATTTACCGGTTTTCGTATTCTCCTTAGAAAACCCTGACATTTGTAACCCATATCATGCTTAAAATAACAGAATAGGCCTCATTGGCATCGATTCTGATGCACTCTAAACTAAACTTAACTAAATTTGACAGGTCTGAACTTGTTGCCAATTGCCATCCTTATCTTGCGTATTAAAATGAAAAGAGAGGCAGATAATCTTAGTCCTGTTAGATTGGCTTAGTTTAGTGACAGAATAGGCCTCATTGTCATCCAAACTAAAAGTGGATGCAAAATTTCAGCTCAATCTGTTATAGTGCTAACAGACGCTCGAACGCGGCTGACCACAACCGCCGTCTGACCAATGGGAGAGAAAGAGAGGGAAATATGATATTCTCACTCTTTCTCTCCCGTTGCTTGGACGGCGGTCCGTCAGCCGCGCTCGAGCGTCTGTTAGCACTTTTAGGGATAACTCTTTTAAAATTAATTTGCAACATTTGTCCCACACATACATACTAACAGAGTAAGTCAAATAAAAGCTTGTAAACATCATGATAACATGTTACAAATTATACGGTAAATCCACAATAAAACTACAGCCAATTTAAAAAAAGCCGTATTCTCGTTATATTTAGCGTTCAGCTAATCTACTTTTCCATATATCATACTGTAGGTAATCCAATTAGACGTGGATTCGTGTGCGTGATATACGCGTTTTTAGATATACCGTGTATGGTTATACGATATTTTTCATTACGAACGTTGTTTTATGCGCGGGAAAATTGAATTGGGGAATGAATGAAAATTGAAATGGTTTATTGCATGCGAATGCCTTAAAATTGAGGCTTTACTGGGTTTTGTACCTGACGATGCAAAGCAAAGGTGAGGATATTGCTACAGCCTTAATATTAAACCGATTTTGATAAACGAGGTGTCGATAGAATCTTCAATATTCAGTGGTTATAAATAATTAGCAAACTCTCTCGCGACTCTCACGATGTCGTCGGTCAATCTAGGCTACGCTGCGTCTTCCGGTTCGTGGTCTCCACTCAACAACCTTTCTTCCCCATCGGTTACCAATTCTCCGAGCGATTTTTCCTACCCAGCCACTTCAACTTGCAAATCAGGGGGTCTAGACAAGAGCCACACACTCACACACACTGTTAGATGCCTGCGGAAAGATGAAATTGTATGAAAATGACATTGACAATGACATTAGTATGCGATAAATTATATCAAGCCGCAGGCGTGCCCAGCCACTTCAACTTGCAAATCAGCAGCAATATCGGTGACTGTGGTTCTTCGACGAATATCCTCGTTCCGGATTTTATCGCGCAAAGAAACGCCAAGCATAGCACTCTCCGTTGCCCGCTGCGCGACTTTGAGTTTTTCGAAAGGCCAGCAGCTAAGGACCTCTTCTCAGAAACATATGTCATCATGGCACAGACTGGTTACAGACCCTTGTGAGTTTTGGCGCCAACGTGGCAAAAACATGTCGGCTCGTTGTATTATTTTCCTAAACTTGTGTATATTCGTGTGTAATAATGGTGGATTATTATTTATTAAGTGGTCGTGAACGTGCTCGAGTGTGGATAAGTGATAAAACAAGGTGAAACATGTCTTTTCGTGTTGTTTCCAAAACTCCATAGAAGCCTCTTATAAAGCCTCCACCACTTAACTGGGGCATGAGTTTGACTTGACCGTGACTTACTTTGCTTGACTCTGACTATGACTTGTTTCACGCTATTTAAGACTATGTTAACTTGTTTAATATTACGACTGAAGGACTTTGTAACCATGGTCATGAAAAACTAAAACATAACAGACCCTTGTCTAAGACACCTTCACGATTCTATCGACACCTCGTTTATCCAAATTAGCGTTTTTTTTGCTATGTGTTGTCGAGTAAAACTAAAGTCATTATTACTACCGGGGTTGACTTTCTAAGCTCAAAATTATACAACAAATACAAAGGCCATAAACCACCCAAACAACGATCGGCACTGATTATTCTATTCTATTCTTGAATTTTAATACGTCTAAAGGAGTTGTACAAAATTTATATCCGCCATTGACATTCCCTGAAGCAAATACTTTGGTCTCGGATATTACCTCTACTGGATTTCCATCCCTACTACCTTTAGATAAAGTTCGTTTTAGATTTAGAGTTTTTATAATATTTTGTATGCCAAAGGGTGGCGCTGACGCGTGAATTCCTTTGTCGTGTTTTCTAGCCATTAAATTATCATCTCTAACTCTTTGAATTTAAAGTTTATTGTGGATTTTATGTTTTCTAATATTTTGTTTATGTCAAAAATCAAGGTGAGGTCGAAGTTCTTTTTTAACCGAAGTCAGTCGATCCGTATTTATTATATTATTATTCCGTAGTATTTAGCCCGGAATTTGACTAAAAGCATCAATCCCGATTTAGGCCAGATGCGTTCGCACCCACCACGCCACTTTACCATATCTCCCTTATTTATTTGATCTGAAAGTGGACTCATAGGAAATGTTGGTCATAATGATGAGCAATAAATGAACCCCTATCCACTTAGCATACCCATTCTAAACAGCCCGGCTCGGTACGACAGGTACGTGTAAATTTAATTACGTACGGGATCCATATTTGACCTAGTTTGACCCAGTTCTAGTTGAAGTTGGAAAATGTTGACGTTGACAACGAGAAGTTAAAAGTTTTTTCAACGTTTTTTGTTCGGAATGAATTCAGTTTTGCTTTACATAGAACTGGTTCTGATTGTTTCTGGGTTTGACGCATTGTGATGTGGCGGGAACAACAACAAAAAAATAATGTTTTGTTTTAATCTCAGTTTGATAATAATATATAATTCCCACCCGATTTTAAAATCGGTGTAAAATCATTATTTTGTTCTTTGTAGTGGCACATTAAAAAATGTTTGCGTTTTTGGCGTTTTGTGGATTTTTCATTTTATTTAAGTCGTTTTTTAAGATAATTTATTTTATGAAAGAATCTTATTAATTCCTTTTTTAAACTATCACAGTTGTTTATGGTTGTTCACGGTTAGTCTTGTTGTTTGGGAGCTCCTTCCACAACTTAAATAAGGCAAGTAGATTCCGGGGTATAGAGATACGCCAAGACAATATCTTGCGAAACGGCCAACTAAAGGGGCAAATAAAGGTTGACGTTTGAAGGTTACGCGGAAAGGCTGTATTTTTTTTTTTTACATTGGACTAGGCTAACGTTTGACCGCGATCTCGCCTGATGGAAAACGATGATGCGGTCGAAGATGGAGCACGTTTGCCCAGTAATAACCTATTAACCCTTGACTTGAACACTCTAAGATTGTAATGCTGCGGAAACAGACAGGGATGGGTGACCGCCTGGGCGTTGATGAGATTTAGTGTACTTGCACAATTTTTTTGTACTTTAGTAGCTAAGAAGCTTCACGGGTGGTACGGAACCCTCAGTGTGCGAGCCCGACTCGCACTTGGCCGGTTTATTAGAATGCTGTTCCATAGAAAACGGCCATTGACACTCGACAAAATGTATGGAGCAGTTGATTGCGAATGCAGAGTCGCTCCCATAGTAAAAGTTGTTCGTAAGGACGGGTACTATAGACCCCTTTCGGCTTAGTACACCCTTTTCACGTAACCCAGTATAAAAGTCTTCGTATGAAGTCGCGGGCAATAGCTAAAATATAAGTTGGGTATCTCAAAGTTTTAGGTACCATCAGACATCGTACACTGCCTACTCATTAATTAAAAGGGGAATACACTGATCACACGCCTCGCGTCGAGTATCGGAACTCTCCCGTAGAGCTGACAAAGCCAGCAGACACTCAGCTAGAGTGCTCTCGAGTGTCGCTAGACACTCCACAGAGCTCCGTAACGAACTACGGCCGGAGAAAAACGTTAACAAGTCTCATCGACATTTTGCATGTCTTGGAAGTAATTTGAGAGAGATGGCCAACGAAATCCGACGAGAATAAAGATTCTTCGGAATCACGGTAATGAAATTAAAGTGGAGCTGGGCAGGACACGAACCGAAAGACGCAGCGAGGTAGGTCTCCCACTAGATGGAACGATGACATTGTGGGAGTATCCAGTGGATGCAGATGGCAGGCTGTCGTTCGATATAGAGATTAAAGGGGGAGGCCTTTATTCAGCAGTGGACGTCTTCAGGCTGATGATGATGGGCAGAATACGTTGCTAGGTGCAGTGATGATGGAGTAAAGTTTTATCAGAGTGGTGGCCGAGGCAAGGTTAGCGGAGCGTTGGTCGTCCAGCTGCAAGACGTGTCGACGATATTATCACTATCGCGGGTCGAACCTGCATGCCTAACATGCGCACCGCGACAAAATCTTGTCGTCACTTTGTAGAGCGAGAACGTGACAAGACACCTACGGTTACGTATACGCCTGTCTAGCTTTGGCACGATAAGAAGAGTCGGCTAAATTTTGTCGCGGCGCGCATGTTAGCCGGCCTGGACTCGATTAGCACAGGACCGAGGCAGATGGCATAGCAAGAGGGAGGCCTATACTCAGCAGTGGGTTAAGGAAGGCTGTGGATCGTAGCATATACGCTTTACAATCTGACAGCACCCAGTTCGACCCTAGGCCTTGCACCAATGACTTATTTAGTATACTTAAGTAAATTATGTGCAGTTTCGATGCCATCGCTCAAAACTGGTTAAGGAAAACATCGTGAGGAAACTGGTATATCCAAGTACCTCAAAAGTTCAAAGACATTACATTCACCAACACTGGGCCAGCATGTTGCATTAGAGCCCATCCTTTCTCTCTCTTTCTCTCTTACTCTGAAGGAAGGTATGTGTCCTAGTAGTGGGAACATTAAAGGTGGTGCCACTTACCATCAAATGGCCCGTCGCTTGTTTGCCACCTATTCTTTAGAGAGAAAAAAACCAACTAGTACACATACTAGTCAAACTCTAATATACTCACAGAAAAGAGAAGGGTTTTTTAGGGTTCCGTACCCAATGGGTAAAAACAGGACTCTATTACTAAGCTTACATTGTCTGTCTGTCTGTCCTACCTTTAAACAGCTGTATTTTTCGAACCGCAATAGATAGCTAGTTGAAATTTTCACGGAATATGTAATGTTATGGCAGATTAACTAACAAATAATATTTAAAAAAAATGGAAGGGGCTCCCTATACAACAAACGTTTTTTTTACGTACCGGTAAAAATTACAAGCGTCAATTTTGGCATGATTATAGCACACAATCTAAAGTATGTTAACAAATAATAAATAATGGCCAAGTGCGAGTCAGTAACAAATTTCTGTTCACCACCGATTACCTATAAGAAGCAACGTCGGGCGCTGTCGGTGCCTGGATGGGTGACCGCCTGGGCGTTGATGGGATTTTGTCTATTTGCACAATTTTTTAATAATTTAGTACCTAACAAGCTATGTGGTGGTACGGAACCCTCAGTATGCAAGCCTGATTTGCGTTTGCAAGTTTTATTTTCTTTTCTGTAAATATGCTCGCAGCCGACATAGTTCATTTTGTACTCGAGTAAAATTATAGCAAACATGCGTTTCAATGAATAAAAACCTCTAACATTCTAGCTTTTAACAGTAAAAATTCCAACATTCTGTTCTCATTGTAAACAGCTATGCAGCGAAATACTCGCCTTGTTGGCGTTTGTACACGGACTATGTATTAAACTGCGCTGCGGTCTGAGTACGGACCTGGAATTTATATTCTTTTAAATAGATGAGAAAACATGGTATGCTTGAGGTCGTTTTCAGAAATGGCGTAGGGAAACCATTGAGATACAAAGCAAGCGTGGTCCAACGTAGACCGCATAGGCGAGATGGTGGTCAAAAGCCAGCCTAATAGTATATTTTTTTTAAACTCGGCGCACGCTCGAATTGTGCCGATTTTTTGGTTAGTCACAAGGTAACCGCGATCCGACTACAACGCATGTCTATTATGTGAAACTAGAAGGCTAACAAAATGTACACTTTTAGAGTTTTCTAAATATTAGGAGTTGATTAAACCAGTTCATAAAGTCACGTACAAAATAGAGAAATCGTACAATGAAGAGCTCTGAGCACAGGGATGTAATTAAGTACAGCAACAGGCAATAATAACGCGAGCGCAAGCTTGCAGCTAATGAGGTTTTATTCGCCAACAGCCCGAGATTGTAAAGTCAGGTAAATTAACCAAACATATTCAAATTAGAAACTCGAATACAGAACACCTAACAACTCGTGGATAGAAAAACCTAATCTTCATACAGCTAAAAATATCAAAAGAGGGTGAACCGAATAAGTATCTCAATAGCTTTCAAAGATCTTACCTATATAATATTACATACCCTAAAGGTGGCACGATTATAAAAAAATTGTTTCTCAGTTTTTTTTTTTTACTGTGCCTAAGTGCCTTTCATAACTAAACAAAATACAGTATTTGTGTTTGTTACAATAAAGTGGCAACTGGACAGTGACGTCATTGCGGGACAACTCCCAGAGCGCTAAACCTTGTTTTCTTGGATCATAAGTTTCCATAGTGAAGATATTACAGCTAACGTACTCGCTTGGAAGGCATGCAAACATGGCCACCGTGCCACAAAGAGGTTCCAGATTATGTTACTTTGTGGCACGTCCTCTCTATGGAGCGTTTTGATCGTGCCGCGCATTTCACGTCAAAGCGTACTTACACAGTCATTATGAATATGTGAGAGGCATTGATTTAGCTCGCTAATGGGCCAAGCGTGGAATTATTAAGTACCTAAAATCCACTGAAGCAATACAGGGTTACGCATATAGACTGTACCAAGCCGAAAGGTCATGGTACTCATCATTATGAACAACTTTTACTATGTGATCAAACCTGAAATCTGATGCATTGATGCATGAAGCTGCGACAGGGTGCACAACCGCTTGCCGCATAGGGTTGCCAGATGGCTGGAGCCTACCGGAATTGTCCCGAAATGCGAGCCCATGTCCCCGTTCCCGGAATTGACAAAAAAGTCCCGGGAATTTTAAAATCATCATTATCAGCCAGAAGGCGTCTACTGATGAACATAGGCCTCCCCCTTTAACCTCCACACTGCGTTTCTCAGCAATTTTTGCAAGCTGTTATTTTTTACATCGCATCAACAATATTAGGTACTTGCGTTAGGCAAAGGTTTAAATTTTGCGTTATTCTTGACAAAATAGACATATAATATCTACCATCTTGATGACTTTGTAAAAGGTACTATTTGAAACTACTGAACTGCTTTTGAAAATTATTTCACTGGTAGAAAGTTACACTATCATTAAGTGACATAGGCTTTTTTGTTCATAGCACGGACAAAACCACTGGCAATAGCTAGTTATAATATAAACACGTGCCAAAAGGCTCATCAGCAACGAATCCTTCCTTCGGACTAAGCTTCTTAGTCTTGAGCACCGGCGCAAAGTTGCTAGTCTATCGGTTTTTTATCGGATACATTTCGGAGAGTGTGCATCGGATCTATATGATCTAATTCCCTGCCCATTTTTCTATCGGACTGCCAGAGTGGGCACGAAAAATCGTCACCGCTTTATGGTTGATATTCTGAAAACCGTACAAAGCGCTTTGATTCTACTTTTATTGTGCTAACTGCTAGTCTGTGGAATGCGCTGCCTGAATGGGTGTTGCCCGGTAGTTACAATCTGGGTGTCTACAAATGCTACAAATCACGAGTGAATCGGTTTCTTTTTTCACTCGTATTAGGTATAATGTTGATCACACGCAAGCCTACTATTAAAATATATAAATATAAATTATCTTTAAAAAAATACAAAACAAACATTCTAAGTTTAATATACCACTACAATGAACAAAATTATTTTTACGCTGATTAATGACAGAATAAATGTTGAACATTTTTAATCTAAGATTAATAATAACATAAAGTAGCTGCCCCGATCCCGCCTGGCTTCGAAATCCGTGTAAAAATATTACTTTGTTCTTTGTTTTATCTGCCACGGTATATTACATACTCAGATTCTAACAAAGTAATTCACAGTCGAGCCAAAGTGCCCCAGTAAAGTGGTGGAGGTTTTACTAGAGATTCGGAAACAGCACAAAATGCATGTTTTGCATCGTTATATAAATTTCCTGGACCCGGGTATGTCCTAAAACTGCGACCAGATCCACCGGAAGATTGGCAGCAGCGTCCTTTTAGCACACGGCGAACGTTTCCGTAAAGGCTGGAGCACCGTAGACCACATTCACACGCTCCGCCAGATTATACAGAAGACTGAGGAGTATTATCGGCCATTATGCCTAGCGTTTGTGGACTACGAAAAAGCCTTTGATTCAATCGAGACCTGGGCAGTATTGCAGTCCCTCCAGCGTTGTCATATCGACTATAGGTATATCGAAGTGATGAAGTGTCTGTATAGAAACGCCACCATGTCGATCCGATTACAGGACGAGAGCACGGAACCAATCCAACTGCAGAAAGGCGTGAGACAGGGAGATGTTATCTCTCCGAAACTGTTCACGAACGCATTGGAGGACGTTTTCAAGCTCTTGGACTGGAACGGATTCGGCATCAACATCAACGGCGAATACATCACTCACCTTCGTTTTGCCGATGATATAGTCATCATGGCAGAGTCGCTGGAGGATCTCAATACGATGCTCAGCGACCTCAGTAGCCTTTCCCAACAGGTGGGTCTTAAGATGAATATGGACAAGACAAAAATTATGTCCAATGTCCATGTTGAACCCGTGCCGGTTGTCGTTGGGAACGATACTCTCGAAGTTGTTGACCATTACACCTATATATTGTACCGTATTACAATTCCCTTAGCTTCTAACTTACCTAATATGGTATTAAGAAAATGAAAACTAAGGTAATAGGTATTTTAAAAGAAAGATGTAATAAAATGAAGTTAAATTATAAACTGTGGAAGGAAGATTAAATTTAAACTAAAGAATTGACCGTAGATAGCTCAGAAGGAGGCACATGAATTTTATAGGGTCGTGGTTGATCGACCTGAAGATCCGTCTGTTTCTACTTCCGCAGCGCAGTACTACCCTATATTGTGCGTTGGCCGACGATGGTAGGTGGCCTCAGGGTCAGCACGGGAAGTGGCCTCGGCACTAGAACGCGCAGCGAGGTTGAACCAGCCGAAGATGTTGATGGTGACAGGTGGTGGTAAAAACCGGCCGCACTCGGGTCGGACCGGTAGCAGTCCCAATATGTAATCCAAATGGGACTACGGTATGTCGTATGGTAATCCGGGGATGGTTCCTGGAATCGACAAACCAAATAATTAGATTTGGCTCATCTAACTTCCGTTCTGAGGACCCACCATGGCATCACAAATAATGTGGGTAGTTACCTGCATAGTTGCTTTGTCGTGGTGGTAACTACTATCAGAACGGAGTTACATTTCAGTATATAAAGAAGCTGAAGGCTAAGTGATGAATAAAATAAACAATGTGATTTGATTGGAAATGTAAAAGCTTTCTAAATGCGTCATCATCATCATCATCATCATCAGCCAGAAGACGTCCACTGCTGAACATAGGCCTCCCCCTTTAACCTCCACACTGAACGACAGCCTGCCTTTTGCATCCACTGGATGCCAGCGACTCTTACTATGTCGTCGGTCCATCTAGTGGGAGGCCTACCTACGCTGCGTCTTCCGGTTCGTGGTCTCCACTCAAGAACCTTTCTTCCCCATCGGTTATCGGTTCTCCAAGCGATGTGGCCTGCCCATTGCCACTTCAACTTGCAAATTTTAACAGCTATGTCGGTGACTTTGGTTCTTTGGCGAATATCCACGTTTCGGATTCTATCGCGCAAAGAAACTCCGAGCATAGCTCTCTCCATTGCCCGCTGTGTGACTCTGAGTTTTTCCAAAAGGCCAACAGTTAAGGACCACGTCTCAGTACCATATGTCATCACTGGCAACACACACTGGTCAAAGACCCTTGTCTTTAGGCACTGTGGTATCTTGGACGAGAAGATGTCACGCAATTTCCCGAACGCTGCCCATCCGAGTTGGATTCTTCGGGCGACCTCTTTGCCTAAGTTGGACTTACCTAACTGAACAATCTGCCCAAGATAGGTGTAATGGTCAACAACTTCGAGAGTATCGTTCCCAACGACTACCGGCACGGGTTCAACATGGACATTGGACATGATTTTTGTCTTGTCCATGTTCATTTTAAGACCCACCTGTTGGGAAAGGCTACTGAGGTCGCTGAGCATCGTATTTAGGTCCTCCAGCGACTCTGCCATGATGACTATATCTAAATGCGTACATTTAGTAAAATTAATAAAAAAACAAGGTAGTTATAAAAAACGAAGTGAAGTGATTTTAACGGAATTTCCAATAGATAAGCAAGCTAGACTCGTGCAAATAGGTACAGTGCAGAGAAAAACTGAAATGAATGAGTAACACAATTTGTAAAATTATACACAGTATGAATAAAAGCAAGACATGATTTGTTTTATGTGCCATTCAAAACTCACCCTATAACGGGAAATCACTTTCATGAAACTGCACACAGGTTACACAATAAATTGCAGCTAGATCGCTGATCGTTATTTATGGCGAACTTAAAAACACTTGTCCGCTAGAACGCTAGACAAGTGTCGACCGTCTCAAAATCAAAGTTGCTTCGAATGGCCGCTAGGCGCGCACTCAACTGGCTTGCTCCCCTCGTACCTCAAGTCATGCCCCGCCGGCCGTTGAGTAATACAAATCTATGTGACATGTCAATTGCATAGCCACGCTCGGATTTGCAAGAAATTAAACAACGTAGGTAGGTAGATGTAAATATAAGAGATAGTTTTTTATTTGTTGTGTAAGTTTTGTAAATAATAATGTTATTTGTTTGTTTGTAATTTTCGTATTCTAATAGTTTTAATGTATTCATATTCTTATAAATATGTAACGTTTTTGTTTCGTTACAATATCTTGGACAAATTGTTCAATTAGGTAAGTCCAACTTAGGCAAAGAGGTCGCCCGAAGAATCCAACTCAGATGGGCAGCATTCGGGAAATTGCGTGACATCTTCTCGTCCAAGATACCACAGTGCCTCAAGACGAGGGTCTTTGACCAGTGTGTGTTGCCAGTGATGACATATGGTACTGAGACGTGGTCCTTAACTGTTGGTTTTTTGGAAAAACTCAGAGTCACACGGCGGGCAATGGAGAGAGCTATGCTCGGAGTTTCTTTGCGCGATAAGATCCGAAACGTGGATATTCGCCAAAGAACCAGAGTCACCGACATAGCTGTTAAAATTTGGCAATGGGCAGGCCACATCGCTCGAAGAACCGATAACCGATGGGGAAGAAAGGTTCTGGAGTGGATACCACGAACCGGAAGACGCAGCGTAGGGAGGCCTCCCACTAGATGGACCGACAACATTGTGAGAGTCGCGGGCATCCAGTGGATGCAAAAGGCAGGCTGTCGTTCAGTGTGGAGGTTAAAGGGAGAGGCCTATGTTCAGCAGTGGACGTTTACTGGCTGATGATGTGACTGGTTTTAATGCCGAAGGCCGAGCAAAGTCACGGTGAGGCCGTGAGGCCGAGCCACGGCTTACGAGGCCAGTCGACTGATATAAGATGAGGTCGAAGGCCGAGCCTGGCACTTACAAGGCCGAAGACCAAGTCATATACACTGCAAAGCCAGAGGCCGAACTCTGAATACAGAATGAGCCAACTACTACTAGATTTTTGCGATTAGATAACCCATTCTTTTGCGTTTCTCACACAATTCCCGGACGGCTTTTCACTCGTAATTTTCAATCGATTTTTAATGCAAAGGGGGATGAAATTGAGAGCAGTTGGAATATTGAAAATGCTCTTAATAATTTATCTTCAAATTGACCTAAAATATTGACTTCGCGCCCCATTTCAGGAGACACCGATATCATCATGTGGAGTAAGTATAAAGAAATACCTTGTGACAAAAGCAAAGTAAGTACTAAAAATGCCTTCGACAAAAACGGAGTAAGTTTATAGAAATTGCTCATGACAAAAATAGCTTATAGCTTAGCTTATAGCTTTACAAAAATACGTTAAAAAACGTTTGTTGTATGGGGGACCCCTTTCGTTTTTACGTTTTGACTATTTTATTATTTCTAATTCAATCCGCCGTAACATTACAAGTATGTACATGCGTCCAACTTGATTATAGTACACACTCTAAAATATAACAACAAATAATAAATAATGGCCAAGTGCGAGTCGGTGACAAGTTTCTGTTAATTACCAAGTTATAACTGATAATTTCGTTATTGAATTTAGTGGTGGTACGGAACCCACAGTGCGCGAGCCCGACTCGCACTTGGCCGGTTTATTATAAAAATGAAGTGGATGAACGCCGTCCCATATCTTTATAATTTATCTCTTACCACAGAATGTATAATAGTGGGTACTAATTTGCTCACGACAAATGGTTAGATTAAAACTCTGCCCATTTCAATATCCTGCCGCATCGCGTCCACCGGAAATTGCCACCGGCATTGCCGTGGCGAGACTACTATTGTCGCAAGGGGATGCTTTGTATTGAATCGTGGCCCAATCGTAGAATTAGTCATATTATGAAATAGCTAGTCATTTTATGAAATGGCGTAATTTTTACCGACTAAAAGCAGGAGGTTATCAACTCGAGTTTTATATGTTGAACTGTTAGAGCCATGTTAGAGCTCATAATTTTTTCCGGAAATGACATTAAACAAGGCTACATGGATCGGTGGTACTAAGCCAAAAGTAGGTCATTGTTTGCCATAGGGCTAACCCTAATATTGCGAAACAAAAATAGTTGCGTGTAAACATCGTGCAAGCAGAGCGTGATTGTACATACATTGTATCAATTATGTAGTTGGCAATTACTCCAATTTAGACGTTATGTCGCTTGCATAGTGTTCAACGTTAGTTGTCCGCTATGTCATCGTAGCTCTGGCATCGCGCGACGTTGTAGTCGGATCGCGGTTACCTTGTAACTAACCATAAAGACTGCGCAATTCGTAGCGTGCGCCGAGTTTTGGTTCAGACATTTTTATGTCGCGGCGTGTAATGACATTATATGAAACTGATGTTTAGGGTTCAAACCCCAAGTAAATATTGTTGAATGTTGAAATTGGTTGTCAATAAGTCAACAATTTGTTGTGAATGTGTTTATTGTGTTTAAAAGTTTAGAATACTTTTTTCGAACCATACAAATTTGATAAACGCGGAAAATTTTGTTCAGTGAAAATGTACACCCGGGTGAAGCGGCAAGGCGCAGCTAGTAACCTGATAAAAGTCATGCCCTCCAAAGTACACGTGATTGTTAGCCCGGTCAATAAACACCCGGGATACGACCACGATTAAAACCCACCCCGTCAAGATAGCAGGCATAAAGATAAAAACTTCGCTCGTACTAAAACGCGTTTTACACACGCATGTTAAATATGGCAGCACACACATATAAGGCGGAAAGAAATTTAGGTCTGAGTACTTAATGTTTTTGTTAATTTATTTACACGAAAAATATTTTAAACACATTTAAAACCTAAAACTATTACCACCAAATATTAAAATTAAAATTAAAAAAGCAACAATTTAAAACCTAACTATCATTCTATTAAACCGTTACCAGTGGGAACTGTTCCCAAAATGCTGGCCCCATTACCACGTTGTATGGCGATGCTCACCCTTTGAGCAAAGTAGGGGCCTGCATTTTGGTCACGAGTTGCATCTATCTATCTTTTTGTTTGGTTTTTGCAACTTTACATACACCACAACTTGAAATGGTGGTACTTAATTGTTTCTTAAGTTTTTGGGATTATTAAACAATTTAATTAAAACCTTTTAACGGATTTTATAGCGTGTATTTTACATTATTTAAATTCCTGACGTTTCAAATACTAAAAAGCACGTTCAAAAACAAGCAATAATATGCTTTAAATGTTTAATTTACAATGGCTTATAGTACTTGCTAGTTGCTATGTGCCGCCGCTTTGCCGCGCTTCGACTAGCTGCGCCCCGCAGTTTCACCTGCGTGGATATCCTCGCTAAAAGTAGCCTAAGTTACTCCTCATAACATCAGCTATCTGCCAGTGAAAGTCCCGTCAAAGTCGGTCCAGCCGTTTTGGAGTCCATAGGAAACATACACACATCGTTTTGAATCATCTTATAATTTGTAAGAATGTACTAGATAGTAGGTGTAAGTAATTAGGTAGATGTAAGTGGCGTTAGTCGTCCTTAAAACCCTAACAAACGTGTGGATTTGGTTGACCTCAACCGCCGTCTGACCAACGGTAGAGAAAGAGAGGGAAATATATTATTCTCACTCTTGCTCTCCCGTTGATTGGACGGCGGTCCGTCGACCAAATCCAGACGTCTATTAGCTACTTTATTGTTGTGTTGTTACAACGACACAACAATAAAGGGTAAAGTTTGGGCGGCGGTCCGTCAACCGAGTCTGTCTCGTCTGTTAAGTTAGCGGCGTCGTGGAACCCCATAGTAAGCAAGTGTACAAACCGCGGTGTAGGTACTAGGATATTTACCAATACAGTCAGTGTTGTGTGTCGTAGTGACAACCCTGCGATTTTTCAAGATCAAGTGAGGGTAGGAGAACAAAACACCCGCTCTTCTCGCCGGACTCACCCGCAGTTTTCAGTCAGCTCGTAACCACGGCCATTGTAACATGGTCGAAACGTCGAGCAAAAGGTACCTATTCTTACCTAAATAAAATAATACGTGATAAGTCTAGTTAAACATTTAAAACGTGTTCATATCGCGTCATTTTAAAGAGTTGATTTTTCAGTCGTTCATAATTATTCAATAAACAAATAAATGACAGTTTTAAACTTAACGGATACGGAAAAGTTGAATTTCCACGGTCGATTGTACGCCGTGATGCCGCCTCGACTAGACAGTCTGCGTTGAGCCTTATATCGTGGAATGGCATCAACTCACATACCGTAATATTCGCGACATAGTAACTTTTTACGTGCGACAATAAAAATGTCCACTTTTATCACACTTGTGTGGAAATGTAGCATTTCGTGGCAGCTATTCTGTACTTCTTTATTTTTAGACAACATACAGTAATATCATCAACATTGGCGACTTTGTGAAACGCCACGAAACAAGTACCTTAAAAAAAAAAAAAACAACTTTCAGTCGAATTGATAACCTCCTCTTTTTCGAAGTCGGTTAAAAATATATATAAATAATTTTAAAAAACTTGCACCTACTCCATACAAATAAAAAATGGGTTGTCTGTAAAGTCGGTTTACGGACGATAATTTTACGTGATAACGCTTAGGCCGATCGTGCCTCTCTATCGCTTGTTCCGCGCTCTCGCTTGCACGCGCGGCTCAGGCGGAACGTGACAATGTTTGTGCGTGCAGCCGGCGTTCATCGATTTATAAGACGTTATCACGTCAAAAAGAGAATAAAAATTGCTATAGGTACGTATGTGTTAATTTTCGTAAAATTTCATGGAACAAAAGTGTTTTATATGTATGGAAATAAAACACTTTTTACGAATTTGATCGCGTACATTTTATACTATTACAAGCTTTTAGCTTGCAATGTTTGTATGTTCAACCTTGTACGCTGTATTAGAACCACTACATCTTATCCTACGGAGTTGCATTTTTACATGTTGGTTCAGTTCCGATGTCAATACATTTTTATGGTAAGCTTGACCTGAATCGACCTCCAATGCAAATAAAATATCAGCTGACGCTAGAGGTCAACAAACGACCTGCGTCGCGCGCACGCTTGCACGCTTTACATTGCTGGTTTGCAAAATTAACATATCTGTGTACTTTTGAAGTTCTTGGACATACCGGTTTCCTCACGATGTTTTCTTTACCATTTTGAGCGATGGCATCGAAAATACACATAATTTATTTAAGTACTAAATAAGTGATTGATGCAGGGCCGAGGACTGAACCGGGTGCCGTCAGATAAAAAGCCACAGTTTTTAAAAATTTAGAACGGCTGTCAAGGCGTTTTTGTAAGTGTTGTAGCCAGTTGTACCCATATAAATGAAACGTCAGTCATTCGAAATCAGTTAGCAACTGTGATGCGGACAAAGAACTTTCAGACCTAACCTAAAAAGGTAAGGTCCAAGTTCTTTGGATGAGGAGTTCGATGCGTTGATCGAAATAATAATGTTCAATCAAGGTTCACTCATAATTCCTGGCGACAGATTTTCCTTCTCACTTCCGTTCTATTGACTTCTCCTTTCTGTGAATAAAGCACACATGCTACCGCTCGGCCACCATCGCTCCATAACCTTTCTGAATAACCCAGTGTGCGCTATACCTATTTCAAACTGACTCAAAACACCGGTATTCATGTCAGTTTGTGGTACATTTTAATCCTTCAAACGGTCAGGCCGACTTGATGGTGGATTATATTCGTGTCAAGCCGTCAGTCGCTGGACTATTGTAAGGCGAAATTATTCATACAAGATCCGGGAACCGCGGTGAATATTTACGACACATACCGTCTTACTACAAAAGGTTTAAGAACGCTTTAGAGCATGTGTTTAGCAGTTGTTTCACTGTGAAAAATATGCTAAACACATGTCTAAAGCGTTCTTAAATCTTTTGTAGTAAGACGGTTATTGTTTTGCTGGTTATTGTATGCGTACCTAAACCACAAATAGAAGTAGGTCTTCACAAAACGAGAAGAAATTCATTAAAAAGTTCATGGAACAAATTCTTCCTTTCTATGTACATTGTACAACATACATACCTCATAATTTCAGCATTTACATAGGCCTCACGTCCACTGCTGGACATAAGCCTCCGCCATCAATCTACGAAATGGGCCGGGTGAAAGCAGCCTGTATCCAGCGTTTCCCTGCGGTCTCTTTTAAGTCGTTTGTCCATCTTGCGGGTGGATGCCCTACGCTGCGCTTACCAGTCTGTGGTTTCCATTCGAGAACCTTTCGGCCCCATCGGCCATCTGTTCTGCGTGCTAAACTGTACTTGTATGTGCCTTGAGACAAAGGTCTTTAACCAGTTTGTGTTGCCAGTGATAACATATGGTACTGAGACGAGGACACACACCAGACAATGGAGAGAGCTAAGCTCGGGGTTTCTCTGCGTGATAGAATCCGGAACGTTGGTATTCGCCGAAGAACCAGAGTCGTCGACATAGCTGTTAGAATTTGCAGGTTGAAGTGCCAATTGGCAGGCCACGTCGCTTGAAGAAGTCAATAACCGATGGGAAAAAAGGCCACGAAGGCCTCCCACGACGACCGACGACATCGTTAGAGTCACGTGCATCCAGTGGATGCAGATGGCAGGCTGTCGTTCAGTGTGGAGTTCTAAGGGCGGCCTATGTTCAGCAGTTCCTGTGATCATCTGTGCCAATGTCAACAACAACTAAACGTATTTTCAAATGCTGGCGTGTTTAAGCATTGCCATTCAGCTTGGTTATGCCACTAGCATGCTGAGTACACTGCCAACTGGTAGTGGGGTCGAGCATTCAGATTGTCTTTAGACCTTTAATGGTTTATGAGCAGTCTGTTTTGGTAGTTTTAGTGTTTTAAAAGCTTTTATTTTGTTTAGTTAATGAAGGCACTTAAAAATAAGATTAAATAAAATAACAGTTTTCAGCCAAGAGCAAAGAGTAAGTGAGAGGAAATATGTATTTGTAGTGTACCAGTTGCTTTGCTTAGTCTGTGGTGTGTCGTTTAAATGAACACAGTGCAAAATAGAAGCGATGAATAATATGTACACAAAAGCACACGCGAATGTGTCATGCATTATTTCAAACGACCTTTATCAACGTAGGTAATTATGAGTCCAACGCGAATATCTGCTCTATATTCCGACCCCTACTCCGAGCTAAAATGCGAGTAACTAACTTAACTTGCTTTGAAACCTAGCCACGTATTTGTTGTCTGTCTGGGAATAGAATTGACATAATGATAACAGTAGAAAATTCTCTTAAAATTTTCAAGATACTAAGTTACTCTCTAACAAGCTCTTTAGTAGAGTTTGTTATGAAAGTCGAAGAAATAGTGCAATTTGTCTTTTGCCCCTTTCAGCGCACCACGATCCCCACAATGGTTTCAGCTTTGTTCATAATACAATACAATACAAAACTCTTTATTAAAAATACCACAAAACAAGGATAACATAAACATTACAACAAAAATATTATCTAGGCTTTTAACAGGCGGCCTTATCGCTTAAAGCGATCTCTTCCAGGCAACCGTGCACGGAAAGGAATTATATTTAAAAAATGTGTGGCCTGAACTAAAAAATAAAAAATAGAAAGTAAATACCTATGTAAATAACAACAAACAATCAATAGACTACAAATAAATATTACATACTAATAAATACATATACATAGACTGGATACATATATACATAGTTTGGATCGAGTACCAAAAAAGTCTGGGCGAGGTAAACACGTATTGCACACACTGACATATTTTACTTAGTTCTACAAACGCACATTTCAATATTGAGCGGCACACAACTGCAAACTAGATGATCAAACGGATTACTAAGGGCCTCCCCCATCGATCTCCAAAAGAGCCGGTTGGAAGCGGCCAGCATCCAGCGTTTCCCTGCGGTCTCTTTTAGGACGTATGCCCATCTTGTGGGTGGACGTCCTACGCTGCGCTTACCAGTCCGTGGTCTCCACTCCAGAACCTTTCGGCCCCATCAGCCATCTGTTCTGCGTGATATGTGCCCTGCCATTTCAACTTAGCCTCCCCCCTCTCCATAGCTCGTTGTGCGACTTTGAGCTTCCTTATGAGGAACATAGTGAGAGACCACGTTTCAGTGCCGTATGTCATCACTGGTAACACACACTGGTCGAAGACTTTCGTCTTAAGGCACTGAGGTATTTTGGACGAGAAGATGTTGCGAAGTTTACCGAACGTTGCCCAGCCGAGTTGGATTCGCCGATTGACCTCTTTCTTGAAGTTGGACCTACCTAGTTCGACTGTTTATCCTAGGTTGACATTAAGCAGTAATAAAGCGCAAATCGGCAGTATATTTGAGCCGTTTGGCCGTGATATTAGGAAAATTATTTGGTTCCCTAAAGGCCCAGGAGCTCACCTCATTTTCAAAAATCTTTCAGAGTGCCTAGTTAATGCAACGCGTGATCATAATACTGGCGTTTTTCTGGCTCAACGTAAGTATAAGCATTGCCATTCAGCGTGGTAATGCCGCCAGCTGGTAGTGGGCTTGAGCATTTGGATTGTTTTTAGACCTTCACCGGTCTATGCAGACTGTTTTTGTAGTTTTTGTGTTAGCTTGTATATGTTTAGTTTAGTTAATAAAGGCACTTGTAATAAAGCTAATATATGAACCTACTCAATACATATTTCACCAAATATCCATTCTATTCGTAAACAAAATTATGTTTGTTTCCATTAGTATTGTATTTGCTAGACAAATTAGGTACGTAACGTGGAATAATGATGTATTGTTTGTTGTTTTTACGTTGTAAATCATAGATATTTAAAACTATGGACCATTTTTTTTTTTTTTTTTTTTTTTAATATTCAGGACATTTTTTCACACACGGTCATCTGACCCCAAACTAAGCATAGCTTGTGATATGGCTGCCAGAGACTGATATACATACATATATAGTTTTAAATACATACTTAAATGTATATTAACAACCAGATATAGAACAAACACAAATGTTCATCACACAAATGTTTGTTCTAGATGGGAATCGAACCCACGCCCCCAAGCTCAGAAGGTAGGTTCACTACCAACTGGACCAACGGGCTATCACAATTTGGACTTTAAGTTTTCCAAACCAAAAGAAGACTAAAACCTCAGATCAGTCAAACTAGGGAGATATGGTAAGGCTGGCTGAGGGTCATGTGCGTATCAGCGGGAAACTAAAGCAAGAATGGATGTATTGGTTGGGCCCCGATGTAGGTAAGCATGCATGGATGCACAAGGCCTGTTTTTATATGCATTAAAAAACCGGACAAGTACGAGTAGGACTCGTGCTCTGAGGGTTCCGTTGGACAGAACACTCAGAGCGCGAGTCCAAAAAAAAAAAGTTGAAATATTGAAAGACAAACTTAACTTTGTAGTTGACTATAATGTTCTTCAATACATTCCAACTACAAAATTTAAGTTTGTAAAAGCAAAATAATTATTTTTAAATGATATAACTTCAAATTTGTAACTTTCAGATTTATTCCTATATATGTGCTATGAGACCTTGCGTTTTGTCAAATTTCATGATTCTAGGTTTACGGGAAGTACCCTATAGGTTGTGATTCCCCTGTGAAATCGCAAAATATGCGACATAAAAGTTCATATCTTTTGATTGCGTTGACTTACAACTTTTATTTTTTTACAGCCGAAAGAAACCGTAGGCCCAAGTATTTAGTATAAATTTCAATTTGATACCTTTACGCGTTCTTGAGAAAAAGGGTCTTGATAGACGGACAGACAGACGGACAACGAAGTGATCCTATAAGGGTTCCGTTTTTTCTTTTTGAGGTACGGAACCCTAAAAACGGCCAAGTGCAAGTCGAGCTCGCGCACTGAAGGTTCCGTACCACCATAAAATACAAAAAGTTGTGCAAAAAGACAACATCACGCCCAGGCGGTCACCCATCCAAATACCGACCGCACCCTATGTTCCAAGCAGAAATTTGTCACCGACTTACACTTTGCTTTGCACTTGCTGGGTCCCGTTTTTACCCTTTGGGTACGGAACCCTAAAAAGACGGTCATCTGCAGGGTGAGATCGACTAAAAGCAATTTGGCCAAATTTAGGCCAGATTTGCCACACCACGCCATCTTACCATATCTTCTTTTTTGTCTGATCTGAGGTACAACATCTTACTCCAAACCTTCTCCGTTCTATCATGAGTAAAAAGCTTGGAACGCTTCACGTCTAAAAACCTGTACTCATGACCTAAATTCTTCTAAAGTAGTCCATTGTATGTCACGTCCAAAAATTCGGGTTATTCATTGAAAATATACATACATACAAAACACGTAGGCTGGTATAGAAGAACAATGTGGGTAACGTGGACGACAGTTCATAATCTTTTTAAACTAGGACTTCGGAGCCTATTCAATGCAAACAAACAAACAAACAATCAAATCTTTCCTCTTTATAATATTCGTATAGAAGTATACCCCCTTAATTTTTTTCGTTTTAACTATTTTATTATTTTTTTGTCAATCCGCCGTAACATTTCGTAATCTGTGAATATTTCAACTGGCTGTCTATTACGGTTCGAAAGATACAGCCGCTAAAAGGCAGGATGGACAGACAGCGTAGGCTCAGCAGTAGGTCCCGTTTTTACCCATTGGGTAGGGAATCCTAAAAAAGAGGGTTTCTAAAAGAATAAGTTAATGTACTGCAATGCTTTGTACTGGATTGAAATACTTTATACGGAGGTCCTGACGTCATAAGCCAGGTGGCCCCCGCCTACCCTTTTAGCAACCTGAATACGCGAAGCATGTACCTATAGACATTGTAGATGCGGTGCATGAAAAGGTAATTTACCTAAGTCACAGATATAAGTAGGGTAACTTTGGTTGATATATTCTATCTGGAACTTCCTACGTATATAGTTACGAAGAACGTTGATGCGACACACGCTAACAAACTTTTTGAATTTCGTTAATGCGAAATTACATTATATACCAATAGATCGAAAGACGCTAGTTCGAAGCACGAACTTGAAATTTTTGCTTATTTTCGTGGGTTTGCCGCGTTTCGTGGTTTTGCGTGGTGTCACTCAATCGGCTGAGGATTGGTCTAAAATTTAGGCAAGATTTATCCCTCACATACGAACGAACATACTAACAGGGCAAGTTAAATGAAAACTTGTAAAAATGACAAAACAATCGTTGCAATACCGCCTCCATATTTAAGCTCTTCTTTTATGTATACGGTTGAGTTACCATGCTCACGTTCAAAGTTCTACACAACACACTGCGATACCTTTGAATACTATATCATGCTGTTACTCATACAGGGTTATACAGAACGGTATAACCAAACCGATAGGAGGTCATCCTACTCAATACTCAGCATTATGAATATTTAGCTGCGCTTTATTACCCTTTATCCTAAAAACTGTATTATTATGCGGGATAAATATTCGGGATTAATACAAAAAATAACTTAAAATTAAAGTTCATCTTCATGCACTTATCTTAATAATTATAAAATTTAGAAGGTTTAAAAAATTTGGACGGATGGACAGACGGACATACAAACAGACAGACAGACAGACAGACAGACAGACAGACAGACAGACAGATGGTCGGACATAATTTACTTATAAAGGGGGGTACATAATAAAACCCCGCAGTAGAGTAACTATCCCTAAAAAGCATATTGTAATATATACGACCCTGTATGCTGTTTTGTACGCGCATATTATAACAAAGTAGGATACAGGGTGTGTGACAGATCAGACAAACAAGAGAGATATGCCTTAGTACAATTATCGTTCGTTCGTGGGGCCGAAAGGTTCTCGAATGGAGACCACGGACCGGTAAGCGCAGCGTAGGACGACGTCCACCCACGAGATGGACAGACGACCTAAAAGAGACCGCAGGGAAACAGATGCAGGCCGCTTCCAACCGGCTCTTTTGGAGATCGATGGGGGAGGCCTATGTCCACCAGTGGACGTCCTACGGCTGAAATGATGATGGTGATGACAATTATCGGACGTGTGACGTCACCGTCTTTTTTTTATGTAACGCAAAAACTGTAAATTCGGCACATTTACTATTTTTCACGCGTGAACGCAGAAACTTGCAGAAACGCCTATGAACTAACTAATAAAAAACAACATGCAAATAAATTATCTTTTTTAAACCCGACTTCAAAAACCACAATACACAAACATTCTAAGAGACTTCTTAAAACTAATAACGTTATTAGTTTTAAGAAGTCTCTGAGGTCTCTGACTATCTGAACAGTTTTTAATTATTTGTATTTTCTTTGTGACATTTATTACTTGACTTTTTAATTTTAATTTTTAATACTGACAAAACTTTGAATGTTAACAAATTAATTATCGTTTTATACCTCATTCGTGTTTATGTTTAACTGATTTAACTACATATTATTTTATTTTATCGCTCAATATTATTGCATGCTGTCTTCACCTGTAATTATTGTGACATTTAGTTATATTTTTATTTCTGTTTAAAGTTTTGATAAATTGTATTGATGTACACAGTGTAGGTGGACTTAAATAAATAAATAAATAAATAAATAAATAAGTTAAAGTGCTGCAAATTATATTTTTACACGGATTTTGAAGAGTTAGCGGCCATACAGACAGACAGACAGACGCGGAAAGCGACTTCAATTTATACTAGGTAGAGATTAGAGAAGAGAAGAGATATGTAGAGAAGACATAAGCGTTGTTATTTGTGTCAATATTAATGTTTTTTGTTTGTAAATTATTATTGTTTACTTTACTAGTACTATAAAAGGTATTATCATATTGATTTTTCTTCTCTCAATTTAACGAAAACTCTCAATAATGCCATAAAATGCGCAGTCCCTTAACTGTCGCTATATAGAGTTTACACTGTAATTTTAACTGGGCTAGCAAACAAAGGCATAAGTAGGAATGTACATAGTTAAAAAGTAACGAAATTCAATTACTGGAAGTAAGTACGGTATCTCCACATAAACGTCTCATCAAGCTAACGAAATAGTGCGATGGATTCCACATAAAGCTAAGGAATCGCGGATCTAGAAGGAGTAGACTTCTTATCTTCACTTGAAAATGACAAACTATGTAAACAAATCTTGGAAGTGAAATATTTTTATTTACACGATAAATATTATAAACACTAATATTTACAACTTAAACCATTACTATTAATTAAACATTATATTATGTATCTACCTATTTATCTATATACAAATAAAAATTAAAAGGACTAATCTAAAAACCCCTTTGTGGAGGGAAAAGTAGCCAGGATGCTGGCAACATTGCCTCGCCGGATGGCATGTCGGCTCGTTGTATTATTTTCCTAAACTTGTGTATTTTAGAGTGTAAATGTATAATAATGGTGGATTTTTATTTATTAAGTGCTCGTGAACGTGCTTGAGTGTGGGTCCACTTTACTGGGGCACGAGTTTGACTTGACCGTGAATTACTTTGCTTGACTCTGTCTGTGTTTATGACTTGTTTGACGCTATTTAATATTGTAAACTTGTTTAATATTACGACTGAAAGAATTTGTATCCATGGTCATGAAAATAATTAACATAACGAATGGCAATGCAATTTTTTGGCGAAACTAGCAAAGGTGATTTTAACCTAATTTTAATTAGTGATAATATTAATAGGCAGGGGTTGCTTTGATGGCAAGTCACCGGTGGCTGACGATACCCCGATTCCGAGGCTAAATAAGATCTCTATTTTGACCCAATGGTTCGTGAGTTCTCTATTTCGCTCGTACTATTTATCATTTTTGAAGATAATGAAATGATTGTATGTATTTATGTAAAAGTACCCAACTAAGAATGTGCCACACTAGGTTCCATACAACATTGCAAACTTGCCTCATCTAACTATATCTGCGTGATCAGCCGTAAAACCTGGTAAGCTGCCTATTCTTCGACCCAACGAGTGATGCTCAGGTTTACGATACTAACCTTATGGGTATTAAACTTTCACGATAGGACATGAAAACAAAACCAATGGTTTCAGTGTTTCAAGTACAAGCAAGACAGATTACATAACATCGTCTTTTACCCGACTACAACGCGAAACAATCATCATCATCAGCCAGAAACGTCCACTGCTGAACATAGGCCTCCTCCTTTAACCCCCACACTGAACAACTGCCTTCCATCTGCATTCACTGAATATGCCTATGATTCTAACGATGTCATCGGTCCATCTAGTGGTAGGCCTTCCTGCGCGGCGTCTTCCGGTTCGTGGTCTCCACTCAAGAACCTTTTTTCCCTATCGGTTATCGGTTCTTCGAGCGATGTGGCCTGCCGATTGCCACTTCAACTTTCAAATTTTAACGCCAAGCAATAATTGTTTTTTTTTTTTTAATAACAGCTGATTTCAGGAGAAGTTCAGATTAATTGCAAGACATATGCTTCAAATTTGACGATTCGTCATCACGAATATTCAAAAGTAGACCTTTAAAATCGATTAATTGACATTATTTCTTTATGTTTAATAAATGTTCTTGAAATATTTTATTCGGATGTGTTCACAGATACACGATTTAAAAAAATTGCCTCGATAGAAAAAATCGTAAACTTTCCTAATAAACACCCGTTTTTACGTTCCCTTCGATGGATTGAATCAACTTCATTCAGATTCTAAAGAAGATATTTTTATTTAAAAAAAATTGTGTTATCTTAACAAACATTCAAATACTTTAGTGGTCGCAGTTTATTGTAAAAGTGTAAGATTATTTGTAGAAAATAAAGAAAAAATAAATAATGAAAATATTTGAAAGAAAATAATCAAGAAGAAAAGAAAGAAGAAAGAAATAATAATAAAAAGAATAATAATAAGAATATTTGAATATGTTTATTTATCCACGATACCCGTCTAATGGTACGGTTTAAGATTTTTATTTCCTCAAAACAATTTACAAATTCACTTATTGAGAAAACACAGTATATATAGGTAAGTATTATAACGCCATTGAGCGCAGTTTACAGAGATAATTATGCAAACAATAAATTAACTAACAAAACAATAAAAATTAAAAAGTCAAACATAGAGGGTAGATTTACAAAGTTTAGAAGTATTTCTATGCATGCAAGCGGCCTGTGCCGTTCGTTGTTTATTATGATTTATGGCCCATAGTACGAAAAAGAGCATAATGGTAAGGCATAAAGCATAAATAAGAGCATAAAGGTAAATTAATACATTTTTATGACAAAGCAAGAAAAAAATAACAACTGATTTCACGGGAATTTCAGTAAGAGATTAATTGAAATAAACACTATTATTGGATTCTCATTCCTGGCGTTTTGAACACTTTGCAGTGTCACAAGAATCTCGGTTCAAGATAGCTAAGTGAAGTGACAAATCGCGTCAAAGTCCATTTGTTTCTTTATCCACGATACCCACAGATACCCATCTAAAAGTAAGGTATACCTATCAAGGTAGGAAGCATCACAAAGGTTGTATAAATAAATAATTTGTTTTCCGAAAGAGCTAGCGAGAAACTAAATTTATGGGTTAGTGGATAACATTGGGCCTTACCCTTTCGGTAATAAAGGTCATATTAGAAAGGTTTTATTGATATGGGCGAATCGGAACGAATGGCATCGTTCGTGGACAAATTTCTAAGTTTGGTTTGTTTGGGTTTCCCTACAGATAAATTAAATATAGATAGACCATTCTATCTATAATTAATTTATCTGTAGGGAAACCATGGTGGCATAGTAAGTTAAATTGGACAGATATGAAAAATAAGAAAAGAATGAATGATGTTGAAAATTTGCGAAATTATAGCTCTGGCCGTGGCCTTAACTGACATTCGAAATACGGTAGCGCTCAGTGTATGAAATCGTAGAATTCAACAGTAGAGAGGTTTGTGTTTTTTTTTTTACAATAATTTTAATAAGCTAAAGTTTAATGATTTTGTGTGTTTGGGGAGTAATTTTTGGAATTGAAACAATTCTGATATTTATTACAAGCTTCTGTTCAAGTTGCCCCGTTAGTCAGTACGTCAGTACTAATGTACGTTTGTATGTGTGGGACAAATCTTGCAACTGAATTTCAGACCAGTTATCCTCAACTGATGAGCTAAAATTTAACATAATTATGTAAGTTGGAAGTATTTATTTACACGAAAAATATTTAATACACAGTATTTAAAAATTAAAACTATCACTACCTAATTATTATATACAAAGATACAAATTAAAATGAAGAATAAATTACAAAAATCATTAAAAATACTAATCTCGATGGAGGGAAAAGTGGCCAGAATACTGGCAGCATTGCCACGTTGGATGGCAATGCGGAGTTTTGGCGCCAATGCGGAAAAAACATGTCGGCTCGTTGGATTATTTTCCTAAACTTGTGTATTTTCGAGTGTTAATGTGTACTAAATGGTGAATTATTATTCATTAAATGCTCGTAAACGTGCTCGAGTGTGGGAAAGTAATATAACGAGGTGAAACGTGTCTTTTCGTGTTGTTTCCAAAACTCCATAGGAGCCTCTTGTAAAATCTCCACCACTTTACAGGGGCATGAGTTCGACTTGACCGTGACTTACTTAGCTTGACTCTGACTGTGACTATGACTTGTTTGACGCTATTAAGACAAAGTTAAACTGTTTAATATTACGAGTAAAGGACATTGAACCCAGGCTCATGAAGATATCAACAAAAAAAATATTCAACGGATGGCAATGCTATTTTTTTAATGTAATTTCGGTGACAATACAATATTATGGTACCCTCAAGCTGGTCTGATGATGGAGACACAGAAGATGGCCATAAGTAGAAGAAGTCCTAAACGAAACGACGTAACTCCGTCGAGTTAGGGTTCGTTGGATTTGTCTTCCCAATCCCTTTGGTACTAGATGATAAATTCAAAATGGCGGACGCCCCAAGATGGCTGACAAAATGTTCTCATCTACCATCATGATATGGGTATTAAATGAAAGGGTTTGCTGAGAAGAATACGAAAAAGCTTGTTTAAAAAAAAGTATTTTTAATAAATAAAGTTTATTTTACGGGAAGCTACACTATCCCTAAGTGACATAATATAGTATACAAATATATTGACAATAGACATTATTTTATTTGTATCAAAAATCCACACACACACATACACACACACACACACACACACTCACACACACACACACACACACACTTAATAAATAACGTTTATTTTACGGGAAGCTACACTATCCCAAGTGACATAATATAGTATACAAATATATTGACAATAGACATTATTTTATTTGTATCAAAAATACACACACACACACACACACACACACACACACACTCACACACCCACACACACACACCCACACCCACACACACTTAGAGCTACACACATATTTAAAGTTAAAAACGTTGGATTTTTGCCACAAGCCGGCCCCAGCTCAGCATGATGCCGTTTGTTATAGTTAGTATACAACGCGGGCAAAAGCAAGTTTCCTAATCAACACAATTCTGATCAAAACGTAAATGCGCCATGGAAAGTATATTTTCGCAAACAAGCGAGGGTACCTTTACATGGATGCTTTCACAAATAGCTAACTACCCTCAATAAATCAACGTTCACGAAATGCCAGTCATCCACCATTTTAGTAAATTATCCACGGAAAGGTGTTGCCAGAGCTTTTTACCCAAGTTTAATGGGTAAATGGATGGGAAACAATAGGTACTAATTATTTTTGTTAGTGTATTGTTTGAAAGGGTGAATTAAAAAGTTGGTAATTATAACGTCATTTGGATTTACATCCGTAATTGTGATTCAACAGGTACGTTTCTTTTTGTAAGAAAACAAAATGACGTAACGTAAGTAAACAAAATGACGCCACTCAACAAAATAACGTCAGTAAACAAAATGACGTCAGTAAACAAAATGGCGCCAGTAAACAATATGGCGTCAGTAAATAAAATGACGTGAGTAAACAAAAGGAGTTGTACTGGACAACTTGGTTCCCGCTAAAATATTGAAAACCGATCGAAGTGACGACGGTTATTAATTCACCTCGCAGCCGCGGAAAGGTTAATTGTGTTTATATTGTTGCTTGATGGATAAGGGTGTTGATTAATAAACTTGATTAAATTCTGGAAGGTGATTAACTAATAATAAAGTCTGATTCTTGGGTAATTTAGTGGAGTGTTTTGATATACGAATAAAGAAGAGCGCCCGCGGTATTATGGTTCAAGCTCATGGTTCAAGATTAAATTTTATCAAATAATAACATTCTCTTAAGTGGGAAAGTTCTTGTTTTAGCTTAGCTAAGGTAATTATCAATATTGCAAACAATTATTTATGTTCAAAAAGGAGGGTTATGTTTTTCGAGTGTATGTATGATCATAGATAAATATATGATTTCTTTGGCACGCCCTACAGCCTAAACTCACAATTTGACGTGCGTGACGTCACCTGTCGGCTGTCGGACATTGGTTCCAACGGAAGACCAGCGCTGGTTGCTTACAACCAGCATTACGCTGAGTTGGCACCTTTTTTTTTTTTTTTTTTTTTAATCTTTATTTTGAAATTGGGTTTTGTCATAAAATTACTATGCCACCCCGTAGGCACCGGATTGTGATGTCATTGTAACTTTGGTTTATGTCATAAATAAATAAAAAATCATTCTTTCTGGACTTTTTTTCGACTTCTCAGGAGGTGGCTGCGTATCTCTCTCAATAAATAAAATAAAATTAACCTTCTTTAACTGTGTTCGGGTGAACTACTGGTTTATTTACAGACACGATTACACATCCATGCATGAATACCTCTTTGTTTTGACTCGAACAACGCGCCTGAACAAAACTATTGTAGTTATAGTTTTTTTTTTACATTTTTTCACACACGGTCATCTGACCCCAAACTAAGCAAAGCTTGTGTTATGGCTGCCAGAGACTGATATACATACATATGTAGTTTTTAAATACATACTTAAATAGATATTAACAACCAAATGTTAATAATAATCATATAGTTCACAATGCCACATTTACTCCAATTTAGACGTTATGTCGCTTGCATAGTGTTCAATGTTAGTTGTCCGCTATGTCATTGTAGCTCTGGCATTGCGCGGCGATGTAGTCGGATCGCGGTTACCTTGTAACTAACCAAATAGTCTGCGCAATTCGTAGCTTGCACCATTTTTGGCACGATTGTGACTCTATATGTATTATATCTCGATGAATCTGAGGGATATCCTAGTTATTCAACATTCCTAAACTCTAACAACCGACACAAAGCGCGAGCTCGCAGCCTAACTATGTTAATCATCAAAGTGGCTACGCTTCTGTACGCTGACAAGTCTTTTGACTACATAATTAATTAGTTTTTTAGACCTTTATTGAGATAGACACCGCGCGAGCACGTCAAGCTGAATGATAACCCTACGTGACACATTTTTTAGGATTCCGTGCCTATAAAGGGTAGAAACGGGACCCTATTATTGAACCTATATACGCTGTCTGTTTGTCCGTCTTTTTTTTATGCCATAGGGGGCAAACAAGCAGACGAGCTGCCTGATGGTAAGCAGTCACCGTCGCCTATGGATACTTGTAACACCATAGGCGTCACAAATACGTTGCCGATTTCGGACTCGATTTACTTGTTTTTTGAAGAATCCCATGTTGTAGCTTCTCGGAAACACCGTGGATTAGCTCATTCCACATTTTGCAGGTGTGAGGCAAGAAGAATCGAAGGATCTGTCCTAAGATCTTTCGAACCGTAATAAATACCAAGTTGAAATTATCACAGAATATGTGAAACGGAAAGATTGTGCACGGAAACGGATTAACAAAGAAACATTAAACATAAATATTCGGGAAATTTTTGCACGGTCATTTGACCCGAAACTAAGCAAAGCTTGTAATATGGCTGCCAGAGACTGATATACATACACATTTTTAAATACATACTCAAATAAATATTAACAATCAGATATAGAACAAACACAATAAATGTTCATCACATGAATGGTTGTCCTAGGTGGGAATCGAGCCCACGCCCCCAAGCTCAGAAGGTAGATTCACTACCAACTGGACCAACGGGCTATCTTTACTAAACGTACTACCACTCACTAAACTATACCAATCTGATAGGACTAAAATTATCTGCGTTACTTTTCATTTCCATATTATGTATCTAAGTCACAGAATAGAATCATAGAATCATTTATTGGCATTATAACATTCGTTACATTGGGCAAGTCATTTCACAGCTATAAATTAAAATGTAACACAAACCATCGATGTATATGTATGAATTCTTTGACACAAACCAATAAAATTAACAATATTAAAATCAATAGACAACAAGTAAATACGAATTAGCATATCATTACAATCTATGGCAACAATTTCAGAGCTGTCAAATATAGTTTAATTTGGATAATGGTACAACAGAATAGACACCAATATCCATAAAATCGATCGCGAATGCCCGCAGCAAATGGTGAATCCTATTGAATTGGGCGGATCATCAATCATTGCCCGGTTGAGGAATGGTCTGATAACAGTTCGGTTATGATTCGGAATAGGTTTGATTGACTTCTGACAGATTCAGCATTCATAAATGCCCTCAATGCACTATAAATAATAGACAATAGAATAGAACTTAGACTGTATGTATCTGTGTCTGCGTCTGCGTCTGCGTTCCTAGATAAAATATTCAATTTTGATATGACACCGTTTTTATAATTGTATCCTAACCATGGAATTAGGCACACTTAAACTAGAATGCAAGTTGAAGTGGCAATGGGCAGGCCACATCGCTCGAAGAACCGATAACCGATGGGGAAGAAAGGTTCTGGAGTGGAGACAACGAACCAGAAGACGCAGCGTAGGTAGGCCTCCCACTAAATTCACTGACGACATTGTGAGAGTCGCGGACATCCAAAATGCAAAAGGCAGGCTGTCGTTCAGTGTGGAGGTTAAAGGGGGAGGCTTATGTTCAGCAGTGGACGTCTTTTGGCTGATGATGATGATGATGTAACTAGAATCACCAAAATCGCTAAAAGTCAGAAAAAAGGCCCTTAAAAAATATCCTTGTTCAATTACTTCTTCATGTCATGTCACTTGTTTATGACAAGGAATGTTATATGATTTAGAGAATAATGTGGGCTCAGCTCCTTTCAGTTTTGGAGATATTTATATGAACTGCTTGGTTACACACCACTGTAACACAGTGCTTAGGTGGAGATTATACATATATATTTACAGAGTAACGCAAGAAATAACGCGTCCCAAGACCTTTTGATATTTCAAAGGCCCCAAATTTATTCATGGTCGTAGCGATAAAAAAGTTTTCGAAATAAAAATAGAGGTTTTTGTGGCGGTTTCTTTGTAAAGTTATCGATGTTGGAAGCTTTGTTCGGGTCCCAAATGGGCTCGTTTGTAACGGTGTTGACATGAAGTCGTTAGGACAATGCTGACAGCGTAATTAGATTTACAGTAAATTGTACGTGAAACACAGATATACACAACCAGATCGGCAATATATTTTAGTGAAAGAGACAACTTGATATGGCTCAGCACAAGTACGAAAAGGACGTAAATAGATTTTGTTGTCCTTATCGGCGTGACCTGTTTTTGGTACCTCAAGTGTCAAAATCTGTAATAATCAGTGACAAACAAAACGGGTCTGAATTATATTTATTGCCTTTTTTTGGTGATTTAATGTGATAAATGCGTGCTTCCTCTGAGAAATAATTGTAAAAGATATTTTACAATGGTTGGTTGTAGCATTTTGGGCTGCAAGAAGCGCAGTGAGTGAAAATACGATGAAATATAATTTCACACGTAAGTAAACATATAAAGCTTGTAACGATCACCTAAATAAATTCAGGATATCAATTCGTAAATATTTTATTCATAATTAGTCAGTTTTTAGGTCGATTTGTGGTCTAATTCTATGAACTTTATCAAATTATTCACTTAGAAAATAAATTATGAATGTTGCCAGTTTATGAAAGAAATTACCCACCGCAACTAACATAAATTATTCGTTCTGCAGGTTTCCAACTGATCCTGTCACATTGCTGAAAACAGCTGGCACATTGCAAGAAGTGCAAAATACCGACCCTTTTATGCCCATATGAATATGGTGAATGTTAATATTAAATATATATTAATGAGGCCACAGTTATGAAGCTGGAAAAGCAAAAGGCGATTTCGCGAACCGATTCAAAAAGCTACGCGCTGTTCGTGAAATTTGTACTGTAAACATTAAAGAGTCTATTTATCTAATTATTTGGAATGTTATACATAATTCCATTCATGAAAAAACTAAACTGACCAAGCGCAAGTCGGGCTCGCGCGCTGAGAGTTCTTTACAATCACAAAATACAAAAACTTGTGCTAAAAGACAACATCACGCCCAGGCTGTCACCCATCCAAGTACCGACCGCGCCCGACGTTGCTTAGCTTAGTGGTAAACAGAAATTTGTCACTGACTCGCACTTAGCCAGTGTTTATTATTTGTTGTTTTACTTATGTTCACTATAATCCTCTAAATTTGACGCTTGTACGGATTACCGTTTTTACACTAGAACAAATCCAAAAATACGTTTAACGTTTGTTGCATGAGGGACCCCCGTTCCGTTTTAACTCTGACTTTTTTATTATATTTTATTAATTATAAAAAATCATGCTATGGTTACTTTACAACCTTTTTTCTAGTACTATATTCTAATCCTAACAAATAATTATAATAAAAACGCAAGTAACTTTCTGTCTGTTTTTACGAGGAAATGGCTAAGTCATGGTATAATAATATACTCCGCCAGGTATAGCAATCCGAGAAAAAATGTTTACATGGGCGTCCCGCAATGATGTCATGATGTCAATTTACAACAGGTTCGAGAGTGATGACGATACACCACGTAACAGCTGATTGAATAAAGTGGCAACTGGACAGTGACGTCATTGCGGGACCACTCTCAAATTGCTAGACCTTGTTTTCTTAGATCATGGGCTAAGTCAAATTTTGTCAGGACGATAGGGGTGTGTCATGAGGACAGACAACGTACTTTTCTTCCCAGAAAATTGCAGGTAGCTCCGCGGGTTGCAGCAGCTAGTGTATAAAATATAAATATTTAAAAGGTAGTATTGTTTCCAAAGTACTCATTGAAGATTCACTACCCATCATAGTAGGTAAATTACCCTAACTTATAGCAAATCATTTTAATGTGGCAACACACCTTGTTGAAGCGAGAGGCACTGAGCTAGCCACGCTCATTGAAAATCTATAGGTAGTAGATCTGTGACGTGAAACGATTCGACACATTTTTAATCTACGAAAGGAGGTTATCAATTCGACTTTTTTTTAAAGTGAAAACTCCTTTAGGCACGTTATCACAAAATGTTCAAAATTATGTTGAATTCAGATCACTCTTTTTAGGGTACTGTACCCAAAGGGGACCCTAACGGAAACGGGACCCTATTACTAAGCCTACGATGTATGTCTGTCTGTCTGTCCGTCTGTCAAACCATTAAACGGCTGAATCTTTCGAACCGTAATAGATAGACCGTTGAAATGTTCACAGAATATGCAATGAAATAATAAAAAAAAACTAAAAGTAAAAACAATAGGGAGGTCCCCATACAACAAACGTATTTTTTTTTTTTCGTATTTTTGTATTGGTCTAATGTAAAAACGATAATACGTACAAGCGTCAAACTTGGCATGATTATAGAACACACTCTAAAATACTTTATAACCAAAACTAAAACAACTACTAACTACACTAAACTCACTCAACTAAACTAAATACTTTATGGCCAAGTGCAAGTCAGTGTCAAGTTTCTGTTCAATACCAAGTTGTAACTGGTAATTTCGTTATTGAATTTTGTGGTGGTACCGAACCATGAGCGAGCGCGACTCGCACTTGGCCGGTTCATTTTTTGACAATAATGTTTGCCAGATCGTTTTTTCATGCGGTCTATTCATTACATTAACATTACATTACAAAAACTACGTACCTACGTGACTAGATACATGAATTTGTACAATACATGAGCACAGTTGTACCACAGTTTTGCCAAACGACCCCTGTGTTGTCGTATTTCACGTTGCACGCTACATGGCAACGCGCCATGCATAAACTTCTATCAAGAAAGACACTGCAATGAAATCGGCCCACTACCACATTGTGCACATTCCTTGAATACGTACAAAACGTTTTGATTCTACGTTTCTAAATCAAAATAATTTAAAATTCTTTAAGCCGGGAACGGTTAGGGGTGGGTTATTTGAATAGACATTAGATTTAGTTATTGGTGAATACCAAATATTTTGGATTTATTTGACATTATGTATTCTATATTCTATTACATCAAATATTTCGCAATCAAAATTTATAAAAAACATTATTAATATTATAACACTATATTTAAATTTATACACGGGTCTGTCCCGGTTCTTTATGGCATCGGTGGGGCCGAAGCCAGCACTAAGAGGCCCTGTTGAATATAAAATACAATTAAGGAATGTGTATAAAATGCAATATGATACTATTGTACAGTATGATGGATAAAAAAATGTATATGGATAAAAAAATCTGGGCTATCGAAGTTAACAACTTGACATAAATATAAATAATAAATATTTTTGGGACATTTTTGCACACAATGTCATCTGACCCCAAACTAAGCAAAGCTTGTGATATGGCTGCTAGAGACTGATATACATACATATATTATATATTTTTGATAGCCCGTTGGTCCAGTTGGTAGTGAACCTGCTCTCTGAGCTTGGGGGCGTGGGTTCGATTCCCACCTAGGGCAAACATTTATGTGATGAACATTTGTGTTTGTTCTATATCTGGTTGTTAATATCTATTTAAGTATGTATTTAAAAATATATATGTATGTATATCAGTCTCTGGCAGCCATATCACAAGCTTTGCTTAGTTTGGGGTCAGATGACTGTGTGTGCAACAATGTCACGAAATATAAATGTCACGAAATACGAAATATTTTAAATACATACTTAAATAGATATTAACAACCAGATATAGAACAAACACAAATATTCATCACATAAATGTTTGTCCTAGGTGGGAATCGAACCCACGCCCTCAGCTATCTATCATCTATATCTATCTATCTATCTAGGGCTATCATGTAGATTGTAGGCGACTTATCAATAGGATGAGAAACGGCACCTGCAGCAGGCAGGTGATGACTTGCCATCCACTAAATGCCCCCCCCCCCCCCCACATAATGGCTACCGCATATTAGCACCGGAGGGGCAATATTGGCGAGGGTAACTTAGGGTATCGAGAAGTGTGCTGCACTTTCACTAAGAGCTACTCGCGGCATTATGCCCATTAATACTTTACACCCTGGAGCTAAGGTTCTTAGCTCTTGTGGTTTCCACCCCCAGACGGCCGGTTAAGGCAAGCTAGGGGTCGGGGTCTCTAGGGTTTTAGCCCCATGGAATCGGGGTACGCGGTGTAATTATTATTATTGGTTTACCTAATATGTTGCAATATGTATTTTTTTATTGACGTCTATTACTTACTTCTGCCAAGACGACGGAGATCGAACTGAATTATGCGGCGTGTTAATTGGAGCATTGATCCAACTTAAGACAGGTCACAGGCATGCAATGCTGGTGAACTCGCTGTGTCTATACTAAGAAAGTTCTGTGGTGCCATGGTTTTATCGGTTATATATACGCTCCAGGCCATTCTCTACGCACGAAGTATACAATCAAAACATTTATTATAGAAAGTGGAGTTCCTTGCCAGAAGCCTGCAGTGGGTTCGTAAAATTGGTTAAGAATCCCTCTCAGTTTTTTTGATGAAAAAAGCAACGAAATACCGATTTTTTGGCGTTCTGATTCAATCAAACAGAAAGTCACAGAAAATTCAATTTCTGTAATTAATAAAAATATCGGGAGCTCCGCAACCACAACCTTACCACAACCTTATCACGGTAAATATCACTTAAATAGTTATCAAACAATAGTTTAAGACCGTGATAGTTTGAAACAGTCTTTTATCAACACGAATATTGCAATACAGGGTTACGTAGAAAGGGTGTACTAAGTAGAAAGGGATCCATAGTACTAGTATCCATAGTGCATTATGAAAAACTTTTACTATGGGAGCAACTCTAAAATCACGAAAAATTATAGAAAACGATCATTGAGACTCGACAAAACTTTTTTTTCATTATTTCAGTGTTAGTCCCGTTACCCATAGTAAGAGTTGTTCATAATGATGACTAGTACCATCGAGATACAATTTCTATGGAGTCACAATCTCTCATTGAAAACAGTCAAAAAACGTCCGAGCGTCATAGTACACACATTGTATCATTACTAGCTGCGCCCCGCGGTTTCACCCGCGTAGTGATGAAAAATGGTGATGATGGTGATGAAAAGTAGCCTATGTCACTCTCTGGCTCTTGAACTATATACCCATGCAAAAAATCAGGTCGATCCGTTGTTCCGTTGCAGCGTAAAAGAGGAACAAACATACATCCATACATATATACAAACTTTCGCGTTTATAATATTAGTAGGATATACTTCACAATGACACATTTACTCAAATTTAGACGTTATGTCGTTTGCATAGTGTTCAACGTTAGTTGTCCGCTATGTCATCGTAGCTCTGACATCGCGCGGCGTTGTAGTCAGATCGCGGTTACCTTGTAACTAACCAAAAAGTCTGCGCAGTTCGTAGCGAGCGCCGACATTTTTTTGGCATGATTGTAGCTCCATATGTATTGTATCTCGATGACTATAACGGACTCTTTTCGGCTTAGTACACCTTTTCCACGTAACCCTGTATATCACTGCTCTCTCTCTCTCTGTGTGTGTCTCTCTCTCTACTACTCTAGCTGGTCAGTGCAGCTTTCAAAATAGTTTTTTTTTTCTTCGTCCTACGTATTAGTAATCTGCCGCTCGGCTCTTCTCCCCTTAATCTCCCCTGCGTCACAACCACAGTAGATATATTACCTATAGCAGTAGTAAAACTTTAAACAAACGCCCGAATCGAGTGACGTTACCAAACGACCGCACCTTCCCGCCTACTACAATACTTCACGGTACGATAGTCGCACGCACCGCATCATTGAGATTCGCCGTGTCCGTGTGTCGTCTGGGTGGAAATAACGTACAAACTCAATAAATTTATTGCGACATTTTTATATACATGCTGACCTTAAATTAAAACTTTTTTACATCTTAATTTACAGTTAGTACATATGACCTAGTACGTACGGGTATGGCAACAGAAAGAACGGAACAGTCTAATGTCTATTTATATTTTCTTAAATCGCGATAGTAGCAACCCTAGCTGTGACCGACAGTAAACATTGAATTCAAGGACACGTCCAAGTCAAACTACTGCTGTATATCTACTGTGTCACAAGCCTCGGTATAGATCTTGACATTTTCGCCGCGTTTTCTCCTATTTTTCACGATTTCGCAGCTCCCGGCGAGGCCATTATATTTTTAATGACCTGCCGGGTTATTCAAATACTCGCGCGCGCTGTCACTGCGATAATATCGGCTCCGGCTTTTTAAATTTCTAAAAATATAATTTCGCAATTTCTTATTAATATAACAAGTGACACGTGTAAATATAGTTGTAAATAGTTAGTATTAGCGTTATCTAGTGCGTAAAATCAGTGAAACGATAATAAATCTGAAAAAACCAGTGAGCAAATCGCAGTTTCGGCGCATAATTTTATTATGCTCTAAAACTGCGAAACTGTCAAAATCTGAAGTGGTTTATATTGTGAATATAATTAAAAGACACAAATAACTGAACTAAAGACTTAAACTAGTGCTAAAGACTTGCTAAATTGATAAAATCATTCAAAAAGTTTTATTTAAAATTACCCTCATTAAAAAAAAAAAAACTATAAAATTTGTTGAAGTGCTAAAAATAGTGGAATAAGTGGAACAATAGTACCTAAATCTGGAAAAACAAACTCAAATAACTGAACTAAAGACTTAAACTAGTGCTAAAGACTTGCTAAATTGATAAAATCATTCAAAAAGTTTTATTTAAAATTACCCTCATTAAAAAAAAAAAAACTATAAAATTTGTTGAAGTGCTAAAAATAGTGGAATAAGTGGAACAATAATACCTAAATCTGGAAAAACAAATACAAATAACTGAACTAAAGACTTAAACTAGTGCTAAAGACTTGATAAATGTTAAAATAATTCAAAACCGTTTTATTTAAAATCACCCTCATTAAACTGTGGTGTTAAAAATTGTGCAGTGCGAAGTGTAGTGCAAAAATGCTCATGCAATAATAACATAATATAACGGTTACGCTCAATGCCAGACTAAAGATCGAGTCACACATACAGTACCTTAATTTCGCACCGGCAACTAACAACCTCGTGGCCGAAAGGCAAGAGTGCTTACCTTGCGCTCGTAAGGCAGCGGGTTCAAGTCTCATTAAAGGATATTATTTTTATATATCAGAATTTGACAATAATTATAATCTTAAGGCGAAAGACAGACTAACACGATTACGTGAATGGCAGCCCACGCCATCACGTAAAGTAGTAGTTAGCTCCGTATTTTTTCGCATCTAACAGTGGTTTGATAAAATTAACATAAATCTTAGAAGGAACCTCTGAAAATCACTAGAAATCACAGCAAGAAAGCATTTAAATAAAAATTTGATTACATAATTATTTATAAAACTAAAACTTAGATTCAAAATGAGTTTTTTTGAAAACATTACCTTCAGGAATAAAAGAAGAACTTCAGACATTAATTTAACCAATGATAGCACGGTTATGACACAGACTTTAAATGCAACTGTAAATAGCTTACCAGACATATCTGACGACGAAGAAAGTGAACTAGTTAAAGAACTGAGGGATAAAATTGAAACTTTGACAATAAAATTAAGCAGTGCAGACATGGAGATAGAAAAACTTTTATCTGAAAATTATGAACTTAAACGCGCTAATGAAGATATATGTAAGAAAAATGAGCTATACAAAAAGATTACACAAAGCCCAGCAAAGCTAAATAGTACACCCAAAAAGATAAGCACACCAAAAAGAACATATAAACAAACAGCGCTAATTTTAAATGAAAAAACATTTTATGATAAGGAAGTACAAACAGAACATAATATAGAGAAAGAAGACCAATCACAAAATTTCTGCAAAAAGAAGATCAATGAACCTAAAACTAAATCCAAAACACAGAATAAAGAAATTTTAGCTGAACCCGAAAACTACCTAAATAAGATTCCAACACACATAACACAGAGAACAGAGTCTTCACAGCAACTAAGCAATATTATTTTAATTAGCTCAAATAAACAAAATAGAGTACTGCACGTAGCTGAAAGCACACTAAATTCATCAAGTGGAGGTACTCTACTACGACACTACCTCACACCTAACGGAGGCATTCAAGAAATTTTACGAGGAATAGAAACAAAAACTGCGGACTTGACTATGAACGACTACTGCGTGGTGCTCATTGGAGAGGAGGACTTTATAGAGACTAGTGACTGTGACTACATCAAACTTATCCGTCTCACTAGAGAGGCTCTGTGTTATATAAAACATACAAACTTTATTATATGTCTACCTACCTATAAATATTCCCCGGATTCTAAAGTAATGAATTATCTGAGCTCATATAACTATAGAATTGATATTTTTAATAAATCACTATATTTAGATAATCTGACACATAAGTATGCATATGTTTTTGACTCTAATTCATGTCTATCATACGACAATAATATATTCCATCTTCGTTCGGGTATGTTAAAAAATTATGGTCTGCGTACCATATTAAACAATGTCGCATATGCAATCAGGGAAACTAATTATAACAATATAAATCCAAGCTATGACTCAGAAAACGGTAAAAATAACAAGCAACCAAATGTAGAGTTTTTTCGTAAATAAATATATATGTATCATGCATCAGAACATCGCAGGTTTATTACGAAAAGCTGATGAGCTAACTATTTGCTTAGATGAACTGCGCTCTGAAAACAATTTTAACGTTGATGTTATTTGTGTAACGGAGCACAACATTAGGTTGGGCTCTGAAAGCAATCTAGTGTTAGCTAACTACCAACTAGCGTCCAGTTTTTGTAGATCAGATATTTCAAGAGGCGGAGCTTGTATCTTAATTAGAAGTGGATTTCAGTATAGGGAGCTTCCGGAAATTAAGGCTCTATCAATTTCGGGAGTGTTTGAGTGCTGTGCCGTAGAATTAATTCCCTATAAGATTTTGGTTGTATGTATCTATCGAGTACCTAAACAAAAATCAAAGCATTTAAAAGTATTCTTTACAGAGCTAGATAATCTTCTTCAGATCCTGTATAAAAAGCAATACAAACATATGGTTGTTGCTGGCGATTATAACATTAATATTTTAAAACCAGATATAAATTCCCGAAAGTTAGAGCAACTGCTAGCAAGTTTTAATCTCAAATTAACATTTAAACAACCAACCCGATTAAGTAGTCAAACATGCATAGACAATATCGCTCATGATTTTAAAAATAATTGCAAGGCTGACGTGGTTGAATTCGCGCTATCCGACCACACAGCTCAACTACTGATGTGTCCTGTAGACAAAAAATGCATCATTGATAGCTGGTACATAAAACGGCGTGACTATAGTCAAGAAAATATATCGAAGTTTATATCGCACATTAAAAATCTCTCCTTCTCAGACCTATATAGTATTGACGACCCTAATGATGCGTATAATTACTTTATTGACACGTTTAAATTATTTTATGATTTGTGTTTTCCTTTCACACAAAAAATTGTTAAATCAGTTAAAAAGCCAAAATGGATATCACGTGGCATCAAACTATGTAGTAAAAATAAACGAAAACTCTTATGGCAATATAGACGACACCGAAATTGTAGCAATAAGAATAAACTAGTAAATTATTCAAAGCTGTTTAAAAAAATCACTAAGCTCACCCAAAGAGCTCAAAACGACTACGCTATAAAAATGGCAACGAATAAGTCTAAATGCACGTGGAATATAATAAATAGTTCAAAACAAAAGATACAAAATGAGTCTGTATTGCGAATAAAAGTTAATAACAATATAATCACTGACCCAAATAAAATCTGCAATGCATTCAACAACCATTTCATTGATAAAATTGAACCCATTAAAAATAATAGTCAGAAAACAAACTCATTAATTACAAGTAGGTCCAATTCAATGTTTTTTCTTCCGAGCACTGCATTAGACATATTTAAGATAATCATTGCGTTAAAAAATACAAATAGTGTAGGGTACGATGGAATCTCTACAAATATTATTAAACAAGTTGCTGTATACATATGTGGACACTTAAGCTACATTATGAATCTATGTATTAGTGCAGGTACATATCCTGACGCACTTAAGGTCTCCATTATTAAACCTATATTCAAAAAGATAAATAGGGAATGCATAGATAACTATAGACCAATCTCACTTATCCCTATATTTTCAAAGATTCTTGAAAAATACATTTACACGCAGCTCTACAATTACATGGAAAAGAAAAGTATACTTTGTAACGAACAAAAAGGATTTAGGGAAAATAAAACAATAAATATGGCAATATATGATTTTTTAGATAATGTTATGACCAACATAGATGCAACTATTCCAGTTTGCGCAATATTTTGCGATATGACCCAAGCTTTTGATTATGTTCACCACGATATACTTTTACAAAAACTAGAAACATATGGCATTAGAGGAAATACTCTAGACCTTATAAAATCATACTTAAGTAATAGAAAACATTATACTGAGATTACAGAAATAAACCATCATAAAAAACAAGAAATAATTCATCGGTCTAAAGCACGTAGTCCTAACTTCGGAGTCCCGCAAGGCAGTGTAGTGGGCCCTCTTCTATTTATAGGATATATCAATGACTTGCCTAAAGCACTAGACCATCCTACGACTCTCTTCGCAGACGACAGCACAGTTACTATTAATTGTAAAAATAAAATCACTTACGAATCGGAAATAAATAATAGTTTAAAATCAATCATTCAATGGCTAGATGACAATAACTTAAAAATAAATTTAGACAAAACGAATATCATCCACTTTCGGCAGCGTACAGTACGTGATAAAATAGTTTTGCAATATAATGGTAGAGTCATACAGGAAGTGGACTCAACTAAATTTCTTGGATTGACCATCGATAGTAAACTTAATTGGAAAGCACACATAGATACATTAACGAAAAGAATGGGCTCGACGGCATACGCACTATTTAAATTGTCATTAGTTATTAATCAAGAAGCTCTAATTACTGCATATTATGGCATGGCAGTATCTATTCTACGATACGGGATTATTTTCTGGGGGAACTCTACTGACAAAAGGATTGCTTTCAAAGCCCAAAAGAGGTGCGTCAGGGCAATGTTTCATCTTCATAAGACTGATAGCTGTAAACCGTTCTTTTTAAAACACAATATTCTGACATTACCATCTCTATACATATTAGAAATAGCTACTTTTGTAAAATTAAATCCACATCTCTTTGGTAGTTGGACTGATGCTGGTATTCGAACTCGCACACAGGCCGAGATGAAGCTCTGCCCACGTACGGCCAAAACTGCACTCATGCAAAAAAGTGTATTCTGTATGGCTCCTTTAATATATACTAAAATTCCTAAAATCATCAGAGAATTAAATGTTGGAATGTTTAAAAATAAACTAAAAACTTTATTAGCACAAAAAAGCTACTATGAAATTTCAGAATTCCTTAATGATAAAAATGTTTTGATATGTAATGTAGACATAAACAAATAAAATAATAATAATAGCTTAGATAGGTAGTAATAAACATCTAATTAAGGTATAAAATACAACTAAACCAAAATATGATTCTAACAATATTCTAACATAGACATAATTTTGTTTATTTTTTTCCTTTTTAACTTTAACAAAAACTAATAAAAATATTAATAAAAAACTAACATTTGTACGCTGTAACAGGCAAGGACATGAGATACGTCTCCATTCTTACGACCATGTATGCTACTTTATATGTATGTGTACCTACCATGTTCTGACAAATAAATAATTTGAATTTGAATTCACGACCCTCTATATTGCAAACAGAGGACTTTGTCGTACGACGAGGTCAGAGTCCACTACATACCGGCTCATCATCATCAGCCATAAAGGTAACATTCCAACCTCGACTGGTGACCTCAACCGGCGACCGCAACCGGCGAACGCGACCGGCAACCGCGACCAGTGACTGCGACCAGCGACCGCGACCGGCGCCCGCGACCGGCGACCGCAACCGGCGACCGCCACTTGCGGCAACAGCTGCATTGTTTAACACTGCGGCTATACAATATAAATTCTAATACATATAAATTCATACAGTGGGTCAGTGGGTCGTGTCGCGGACGCTGCCACAAGTCGCAGTCACCGGTCGCGCAGTCGCCGAGATCGGAATGCTACCTTTACTAAGGCCGAAAGGTCATTGTACCAATCATTACGGACAACTTTTAATATGGAATCAACCCTAAACCGTAGACGAAAGGAAATCAACTGTGTTCATTTTTACAAACGCAGTGGATGCAGTCGCCGGTCACGGTCTCCGGTCGCAGTTGCCGGTCGCAGTCGCCAAAATTGGAATGCTACCTTAACACTGTTTCATGTAGCCTTGTATAACTAACTTACAAACATAAACTCACCCCTAAATCCAGTAATCCAATTACTTACACTTCAACCCCTATCAGCGGCACAGGGTAGATGACAGGGGGGTAAATAAGGAGGGATGAAATATCGTTCACATATTCAAATGAAATTCATATTCTAAAGCATATTCAAGGATCGCGTGATCCATACGTTTACAGGCCGAATACTAAAGTTAGGTCATACCTAAGCTACTAGTGACTGTGAAACTTCCAGGTAAACTAAACACCTATTAGGCACCCAATTAATATTGGGATGATACGTAATATTAAGTGCGTGTGAAACTTAAAACCAAGTATCTTACAAATTATCTAAGCTGATTTTGAGACCGCACGTGTTCAAACAAATCAAGTTTCAATACTTACAGCAATCCATCATGATAAATAAAACGTTAATCAATACTAATAACGTTTTGAGTATAAAATAATCGCAATTTTTAACCATGTTTCAAATAATAAACATTAAAAACATGTGTTCAAATCGCGAAAGTTTAAAATTTACAAAGTTTTAAACTAATTATATGATGTTCGTAATTCGGTCCATGTTTTTTTTATGTATGTACTCGTATACCGATTACTCCGCCATTTGTGAACATAATATTTATGTGGTTCTCGTATATAATGTTGAAGAAGCTCTCGAAGTGGTCTCAGATTTTTTATTGACTTTAGCTTAATGGTTTTTATTCAACTCCAATAAAATATGAATAATTTTGTTCGGGCGTCTGTTGATTTGGCAAAATATTTTTTTTTTATTCGAGTGTTTACGGTTTTTAGGGTTCCGTACCTCAAAAGGAAAAAACGGAACCCTTATAGGATCACTTCGTTGTCCGTCTGTCTGTCTGTCTGTCTGTCCGTCTGTCAAGACCCTTTTTCTCAAGAACGCGTAAAGGTAGCAAGTTGAAATTTATACTAAATACTTGGGTCTACGGTTTCTTGCGGCTGTAAAAAAATAAAAGTTGTAAGTCAACGCAATCAAAAGATATGAACGTTTATGTCGCATATTTTGCGATTTCACAGGGGAACCAAAACCTATAGGGTACTTCCCGTTGACCTAGAATCATGAAATTTGGCAAAAAGCAAGGTCTCATAGCACATATATAGGAATAAATCCGAAAGTTATAAATATGAAGGTATATCATTTAAAAATGATTATTTTGCTATTACAAACTTACATTTTGTAGTTGGAATGTATGGAAGAACCTTATTGTCAACTACAAACTTAAGTTTGTCTTTCAATATTTTAACTTCAGTTAGTTTTTTTTTTGGTCTCGCGCTCTTAGGGTTCCTTTATGTCGTATATTTTGCGATTTCACAGGGGAATCAAAACCTATAGGGTACTTCCCGTTGACCTAGAATCATGAAATTTGGCAAGAGGCAAGGTCTCATAGTACATATATAGGAATAAATCCGAAAGTTATAAATTTGAAGGTATTTAAAAATAATTATTTTGCTATTACAAACTTACATTTTGTAGTTGGGATGTATGGAAGAACCTTATTGTCAACTACAAACTTCAAAGTTGTCTTCCCAGAGACTGTGGGATCGGCCGATCTGCGAACTAGCATAGAAATCGCTACTAGATACGTGTCCTAGTATTGCAGATCGCGCTCGTATTCTTGCTGTCTCTGTTTGGGAATCGGGACTTTGGTTGCAAGCCATGCCCTCTTTTAACACAGGTAGCCTTTTAGATCCAACCGCATTTCGTCTAGCTGTCAGCTTACGCTTGGGTGCAAGGTGCTGTGAGGCCCATCGCTGTCAGTGTGGTACTGCTGTTGACCAGCTCGGTCACCATGGTCTCTCTTGCTCGAGAAGCACTGGTCGTATTGGCCGACACGCTAGCCTGAACGACATCATACGCAGGGCACTTTCCACCGCCAATGTCGCAGCTGTGCTCAAACCGAGTGGTCTTGCGCGTGACGATGGAAAGAGGCCTGACGGTATGACACTTGTGCCCTGGAGGTTGGGGCGGCCCCTTGTATGGGACGCAACTTGTGTCGATACTTTGGCGCCGTCACATCTTCCTGAGGCACAGGGTAGGGCTGGCGCGGCTGCTAATTCGGCAGAGCAGCACAAGCGTCGCAAATATGCTAACCTCGGCAGTGGTTACATATTTGAGGCGTTTGGGGTCGAGACATTGGGCCCTTGGGGACCGGGAGCTCACCTCATTTTCAAAAATCTTTCAGAGCGCCTGGTTAATGCGACGCGTGACCAAAATGCTGGCGTGTTTCTGGCTCAACGCATTAGCATTGCCATTCAACGTGGTAATGCCGCCAGCATGTTGGGTACGCTGCCAACTGGTAGTGGGCTTGAGCATTTGGATTGTCTTTAGACCTTCAACGGTCTATGGGCAGTCTAACTGTATTTGTAGTGTTAGTTTTAGCTTGTATTTTGTTTAGTTATTAAAGGCACTTGCCCAGTAAAAAAAAACTACAAACTTAAGTTTGTCTTTCAATATTTTAACTTCAGTTAGTTTTTTTTTTTGGTCTCGCGCTCTGTGGGTTCCGTCTAACGGGACCCTCAGAGCACGAGTCCTACTCGTACTTGTCCGGTTTTTTTTATATTGGTAATTGTGTTCACACATAATGGGTGTGTGTCCTAATTTTTAATTAATATCTCATATAAAAGCGTATCATAAATAGAGCCCATCAATGAAAACAAAATTTGTTCAAAAATCAATAATTCTGAGTACCCATTTTAATGTCATGCTAAACAGAGAGCGCATTTTAGCACGTGATGATGTCATGCCGTGCGCGCGCCATTCAAATGCTAAACTAACACACGCTTTGCGAAAAAGGGACAGAGCACCCGTTCTCTATCACCACCAAAAATTTTATACGCTCATATCTCGGCGATTTACCAGCCTATAAATTTATTTTTTCAGTATGTGTAATGTATTTAGTTATATCCTTTGCTAAGCCTGTTATTTGTAATAAATTAAACATTAGGACACATGCCTATTATCAATATATAAAACTCGTAGAAAGCTTAGTGCTGTTGAAATGTAGTGTACGATCTTATCGTGACATCATATAAGCAGACAGCACCGGCCCAGTGAAAAACGGAGCTCTGGCGTGCAGCGAGTGAAAACGCCCATTGCATGGGAATATTTTGGAGAAATTTCAAAATTTCATCGTAAGAACATCGTAGAATAAAATTTGAAAATTAGTCATCATTTCTATTCGTATTTCAAATCTTACACTGCGCAGTCGCGCCTTGTATGCAGGTGTGTCTGGATCTCTAATTTAGTATTCGTAGCGTTTCAATACGAGATTTTGTTTGAATATATACATAATAAATCCATCCTAAAATATTCTGTGAATTATTGTGATTTTTCTGTTTTTATTTAAAAAAAAGTGTCAAACAAGTGTGGGCCACCTGATGGTAAGTGGTCACCTATAAACACATAATAATACCCGGGGCATTGTCAGTGCGTTGCCTATACATTACAATAGTTAACTTTGTTTATTTTTATTGCGCTAAATTGTTCTCTGAAGGTATACAGATACCTATAACACAAGCTTTGCTTAGTGTAGGTTCTGTGGACCAACCTACATGTTATCTTAAGCCAAATATTGTGTATATACCTAGGTACTATAATGAAAATAATAAGTAGCTAGCTTAGTATTTTTAAGTATTAAATTTAGTGGCTTTTGTATCAATGAAATAAATAAACTTAAACTTATACCTTTGAGGACTCTATTCACCCTTTGTTTGAAACAGTCCAAATTATGAATTAACTAGACTTTAATTCCTTAGAACACCCAGCGTCACCAGGCCTGGCGCACTCCGCACTTTAGGTATGAAGCTACAAGCAGCCGACTTGTCGGACCTACCACGCACGCTGTCGCGCGATAGAGATATTACGCGATAGACAGAGGGCAACTTCTAGGTTAATATAGCTGTAGGTAGTTAGCGCTCGCACGTCCTGAATTGCACTTTATTATGTAGTAACAAGAGTCGCTAATTATTAAAAGGATTTTGTGGAGTGAATACAAATAAATACAAATATAAAAATATTTATTTGTCTCTTAATAACAGATATACAAGCTAGGTGAATCTCTGACTCCTATGCTAGGTAGAGTACCTGTATTATAGGAGTCAGTTCCTTCCAAGTAATAGTGACAGATATTGACAAAACTAATAACTAAATTTAGTATTATATGCATGCAGTATTTGTGTGTTTGTATATGCGTAAGTGTGTGGTGTGTGTGTGTGTGTGCGTGCGTGCGTGTGTGAGCGCGTGTGTGTTTAGTGTGTGTGCGTGTGTGTGTTAATGAAAGAAACCCTATTGTATGTAATGTATGTAATATGTTACAAGTATGTATGTATGTTACAAGTTTTTAGTTTTTAAATAAATTCTAGAAGTTTTTCAGCGCCTTTGTAGTCAATTTCTTCCAGCCATTTAACAATCGGTTTTTTAATCTGGTAGTTACTAAGGGTCTTACAATTGCCTATTTTATCATTAAAAAGGTTATACAGATGCGGAGCTATATGGAGATAGTGTCTCTGTGCAAAAGTGGATTTTCAATCTTCTGTATTTCTATTGTCATCACTGCTAAACATTTGAACACGAACGATAATTGAACTAAAGCTGGGGTGTCCAACATACGGCCCGCGGGTCACAATGCGGCCCACCAAGATTCTTAATCCGGCCCGCGAATGATTTAAAAGTTGGGTAACTTTTAACTTTTTTTAGACGTAATTTTGTAAAGAGCGGAGATTCATATCTATATCATCTATATCAGTATACCTGTGCATGCAGTTACAAGTGAAACCTGCTGTGAAATTCCGCCAAAAGGTTATAATTATACCCTTTCTACCATTTTACTTATATTAGTCTTGATTTGCTCAGTTACAAAACATCTCTTGGCCCGCCATAGTTACAAAGTTAATAAATCCGGTTGGACACCCCTGAACTAAAGTAGGTATATCTCGCTTTTTATTTATACTACACGTGATTTAATCACGTAAGATTAAGCCGGTCACTCCGACCATAGTTTCAACGGCATTAGACGGTCTTTTCCAAGGTGAACGCGCGCACGCGGCTGCTTCTCGCTTTGCACTACGGGCCGCCGCGCGACGCGCAGGTGATGACAACCTGTGATGACGTCGGTTGCTGATCGGGTGCGTAGAAAAATATGCTGCGCCGGCGCACACTGGAACTCTTCCTCACTCGAATCTTCCTGTGTGTCGGGAATACTCCAGCACACGGAGCTCACCACGTCACCACCAGTCTCACGGTCACTCCCACGAACTCCATGAAGACACGGTCTCCAAGTCGGTGGCAGGTTCCACCCACCATTCCCTTGCAATATAAAAAAAAAAGTGAAAACCACGTCAGTTCCTATAATATATTTCTCTTGTTTGTCTGATCGGGGGGCGTGACCACTGCAGGGTAAAATTATCGAAGCAAGATCCAGACCTATTCAGTAGTGAATAAATAGACAAAGACCAAACCACCTAAGCGAACTGACAAAGCCCCTAGCCCTATCAACTATTATCATGCTAAAGCCTAACATTACTTCCAGGCCGATGGGCTGCTTCTGTTACAGTCTGTGCCAAGCTTTATAGCTGCACTGAATTCCCTTGTAGGGACTCGTTACATTTTTGTAAAACGTTGTTTCACGTAATTTATTGAGGTACTAAATAAGTCATTGGTGCAAGGCGGAGAATCGAACCGAGTGCAGTCAGAATGTGTGCTATGCGTGTTCCACACTCCGAAAATGTGTCAGTTTTTTTTTGCAGAATATCACGTTGACATTTGTTGTCTTCCAATACTCGAAGGCTTGTGACTGCACATAAATAAGTTTGCTATGACTGGCCTTTGTTCATCAATGGCTCCTGATGTGATGATGTATGCAATGCAATGCCTTGCAATGCTGTCTATACATTTGGGCCGGCCATAAAATTTGACACGTCTTATACACGATCACGCCTGCATAATCCTGGGAAACCTCGTATGTTCAACTTAAAGAGTTGATACAACGGCTCGAGTCTTTGGTGCGAAGAGTGCGGGCCAGTTCCAACATTGTTCTTCAGATGATTGCGACTAGACTGGACTGCCTTTACCTCCGGCATTGCTGTGATAGACATGTCGCGGTACCCATGCCGGAGAGAAACTACTAGACTGATAGTGACTTAGGTACATTGACATTGATCTATGTTATGATCTATGCTATGCTATGTTATTATTTATGACTATTATATTTTATTATATTGTGACATTTAATGTATTTTGACTTGTTTTAATTTTGATGTGTTTATGTTATTCTAAATTTGTATTTATATTAATTATAAAATGGGTAATTTGCTAATCCTACTAATATTATATTCGCGAAAGTTTGTATGTATGGATGTATGGAAGTTCCTCTTTCACGCTGCAACGGAACAACGGAACGACCTGATTTTTTGCATGCGATAGTTCAAGAGCCAGAGAGTGGCATACTTTTCATCATCATCATCACCATTTTTCATCACTACGCGGGTGAAAACGCGGGGCGCAGCTAGTGTTCTAATATGAGTCTGAAATAAATAAATTTAGTTTTTTTTTATATTATGAATCCAAATTTTGGTCCTGCGCGAAACTGCGACAAACCTATACGATATACACTTGCAGGAAGAGATACTCATAAGTCGGCGTTCGGCTTAAAACTAAACAACGTAAGCGAAAAATGATAAAACTCCAGATTAATCAGGAAACATTGGCTTCGATTCTGATGTACTCTAAACTAAACTAAAATTGTTGCTACCCTTCTCTCACATATTAAAATTAAATTAAAGGAATCGACGCATTGGCGTCGATTCTGTCATACCACTCACTAAACTAAACCAACCTGACAGGACTAAAATTATACACCTCTCTTTCCATTTTAATGTGTGAGAGAAGGATGGCAATAATTTTAGAGCTGTCAAATTTAGTTTAGAGTCCATCAGAATTGATGCCATTATCTTTCAAAAAATCCGACTTCATAAAACAACACAAACATTGTGCCACTTCAAAAAACAAAATAATAGTATAAACGGATTTTGAAGTTGGAACTACTATCAAATATAGATTTAAATTTTTCATATTTATTTTGTAGTTCCCGCCCGACTTCAAAATCCATGCATAAATATTATTTTGTTCTTTGTAATGGCACAATGTTTGTTTGGTGGTTTTTTGTATTCGGTTTTTAAAAGTTTTTTTTTTTTTGATGTGTAACAACCTATATACACATCCATGCATGAATACCTCCTTGTTTTGACTCGAACAAAGCGCCTGAACAAAACTATTGTAGTTACAGTTTGTAATATAGAAGCGAACTTGGTAGGCGCTCGAGCAAAATTATTCGAACTGGTTTAAAAACTACTGAGCCAATATTGATTAATTTTTTGTTGGACAGTAAGAAACTCTCGAGAGTTTCTTATACATGATAAAAAAATAAACACGCAAATTAGTTTACAGATGCGTAATAGAGGTACAAACATAAAAAAAAATAAAAAAAATATTACGGGCTGAATTGAGAACCTTCCTCTTTTTTCGAAGTCAGTTAAAATAAAACAAACTTTCAATTATTTAATCCAGGGGCTCAATGTTTGAATCGCTCGCACGAAAATGTGCGAAATCATGCGAAAATGACTTTCGAACAAAATTCCAAACGAAGTTAACTTATTTGTTATAATCATTTTTCACTCGATAACGCAACGAGTGATTCTAACCATTCGAATTTGCTTTCTTTCAAGAATTCCCGTTCATATGCACGATTGTTTCGTGCGAAATCATACGAGCTATTATTCTAAAAGCGAGCTTCAGTATTAAGTTGTTTTAAACATAAAAATAATGGTGTTTAAAATGCCATATGCACTGATACAGTGAGTGTGTTTTGTTGGGACTTAGGTCGAGTTCGAGTTCCAGTGATATCCGTAGCAAAAGACTTCAAAAGAGGGTAGATCGGGCCAGAGCGGGCATGAAAAATCGTCACCGCTTTATGGTTGATATTCCGAAAACCCGTACAATGCGTTTTGATTCCACATTTATTGTGCGAACTGCTAGTCTGTGGAATGCGCTGCCTGAATGGGTGTTCCCCGATGGTTACAATCTGGGTATCTTCAAATCACTAGTGAATCGGTTTCTTCTAGGCAAGCGTGCTCCAACGTAGACCGCATCATCTCTTAACATCAGGCGTGATGGTGGTCAAACGCAAGCCTATTATTTATAAAAAAAAAAAAAAATTGTTTGTTCCTAGTGTGCTTTTCATGTTTGAAGTCCCCCAGACGCGGCGCTGTCATCGCGTATCAATCACTATCAGTATCATTTCTCGAGTAGAACTTTAACAACTTTTGGCATCGTACACGACTCTTTAACGATGGAAAATTAATAAAAATCTCACTAGCGTCCAAACACAGTAACAACACCTGACAACTACAACATGGAAATTTAGTTCCGCTGTTTGCCGTGGGACTTCTTTCATGAAAAGGACTCTAAGTTTGAACTTTTCGGCCATCCACCCGCATTCTTCAGTCTTTCCGTGAACATAGTGCATGTAACGCAGTGAGGTGTAATAATAGAGACGTTATGGGCGAACAACATGGCTTTAAAAACTGACTAAACGCAGCATATACCATAATAAAGCATAGCTTACCTACGCATGTAGATGTGCATTTTGTGAAATAAGGGAAAGAATATGAAATACTTTTTATGCTATATCTGTTGTTAGAAAGAAACAAAAATACAATTTGTTGTGGACACTCGGAGTGCGTGACTGAGAGACGGCTGAACGAGGTCGGGCAGCCAGCCTTGCATTCGTCTAGTCAATATGGTGGCGGGCACAACCTATCTACATGTAAAAATATCTTAGATCTAACTGCGCTGAAATATCGGGAGCTCCATCTACAACTTTATCACAGTAAATATCCCGTTAGTAATAATATAACTGTAGACAACAACCGTGATAGTTTAAAAAAGGTTTTGAGGGCTTATCTGTCTACGCTTAAAGTAGATAGTCATAATCTACGTAGGCGGGTATTATCTCGATGGAAATAGCTCAGATCATTCAAACAAGGGAGATATTATGGTAAGATGGTGCGTCAGGTGCGAACACAGAAAAGAGAAGTAATTAGAACGGAAATGAGAAGTAAAATCTATCGTCAGGCATTATGACGGAACCTTGATTGAACATTCTTATTTATGTCAACGCGTCGAACTCCGCATCCAAAGAACTTGGACTTTGCCTTTTTGGGTTAGTTCTCAAAGTTCTTTGTCCGCATCACAGTTGCTAACTGATTTCGAATGTCTGACGTTTCGTTTATATGGCTGCAACTGGCTACAACAAATTTCTTACAAAAATGCCTTGACAGGCGTTCTAATTTAAACATTTTTTTTTTGTTTTCTGTGGGTGCGAACGCATCCAGTCGAACTCACCCGCAAACGACCATGCCGCTGTTTTTTGCATGTGGACTATTAGTTAGTACATTAGTGTTCATTTATAACTATACAAGTTTCTTAGTGTGTGTGAAATATGAGTAAGTGAGCCGTACTTACAGTTTTTTTAATGCTATAGGTAGCAAACAAGCTGACGGGCCGCTTGGTGGTAAGCGATCACCGTCGCTTATGTATACCTGTTTTTGCGTTAAGTGGTTTAGCGGTATATTTAACACTTTATTGCACACTTACAAATTATGAAGACATTTACAAATGGAGGACTTAATGCTAAACATTTTCTACCAGTCATCCACCAGGGCCCCGATTCTACTAAAGAAATTGTGTTTAAATTGTTATTGTTGTGATTTTAATTGTTAAATAATTGCCTCAAAATTGACAGTTTTAAATATTTTTTATACTAGAAAAATACAACTACCAAATATTATATAGCCCGTTATATTTAGATAGCCCGTTGGTCCAGTTGGTAGTGAATCTGCCTTCTGAGCTTGGGGGCGTGGGTTCGATTCCCACCTAGGACAAACATTTATGTGATGAACATTTGTGTTTGTTCTATATCTGGTTGTTTCTATCTATTTAAGTATGTATTTAAAAACTATATATGTATGTATATCAGTCTCTGGCAGCCATATCACAAGCTTTGCTTAGTTTGGGGTCAGATGACCGTGTGTGAATAATGTCCTGAATATTTATTTATTTATTTATTATAACTTAGTATAAAAATAACTGTCAATTTTGAGGCAATTATTTAACAATTAAAATCGCAACAATAACAATTTAAAAACAATTAGATTCAGATTAGATTTTTAGATAGCCCGTTGGTCCAGTTGGTAGTGAACCTGCCCTCTGAGCTTGGGGGCGTGGGTTCGATTCCCACCTAGGACAAACATTTATGTGATGAACATTTGTGTTTGTTCTATATCTGGTTGTTAATATCTATTTAAGTATGTATTTAAAACTATATATGTATGTATATCAGTCTCTGGCAGCCATATCACAAGCTATGCTTAGTTTGGAGTCAGATGACCGTGTGTGCAAAATGTACCGATTTATTTATTTTATTTATTTATTTAATTTCTTTAGTAGAATCTGGGGGCAGGTTGGAACAATTGGTACGTAGGCGTGCATCAAAAACATCTTATAAAAGACAAAAAGAAAATAACCAAAAGAACTAAAGTTTAACAAGATATATATAACCTAGATAGAAACAGAAAAAAGCAGCAAAACTTAAATTATATATCAAAACAAAATACCAAAAAAAAATTGCTTACTACATAATATACATTTTTAAAATGGAAATTGGAGACATTTGATCACGAAAGATAGTTATACTAATTCATATCTCCTTTTTTGTCTGATCTGAGGAAATACGGGTTAAGTAGGTATGGGTTTTATTTTTAGACCAGCGGATGTGTGGGCTTAGAGGTGCTTTGTGGGTCACCGCCTCATTTAAAATCGCTCTTGAGCTTAGAAACTTTGCAGTTTTCAGCTTAAAAGCTTTCGTTAACATACTTCACACTCATCTATAAATAAGTATATGTACATACAACGTCAAAACGTTAAACGTTAAAATTTGCAAGTTGAAGTGGCAATGGGCAAGCCACATCGCTCGAAGAACCGATAACCGATGGGGAAGAAAGGTTCTGGAGTGGAGACCACGAACCGGAAGACGCAGCGTAGGTAGGCCTTTCACTAGATGGACCGACGACATTGTGAGAGTTGCTGGCATCCAGTGGATGCAAAAGGCAGGCGTTCAGTGTGGAAGTGGCACGCAGCGAGTGGAAAACGCCCATTGCATGGGAATATTTTGGAGGAATTTCAAAATTTCATCGTAAGAACATCGTAAGAATATTGTAGAATAAATTTTGAAAATTCATCATTCATTCAAATTCATCATTTCTATCCGTATTTCAAATCTTACACTGCGCAGTCGCGCCTAGTATGCAGGTGTTTCTGGATCTCTAATTTAGTATTCGTAGCGTTTCAATACGAGGTTTTGTTTGAATATGAATGTTTGAATGGAGGTTAAAGGGGGAGGCCTATTTTCAGCATTTGACGTCTTCTGGCTGATGATGATGATGACATACAACGTGCCATAGAAATAACGCAAAACCTTTAAAATAGTTTCATTAGAATCGGGAGTATTAAAATCAGGTTTTTGTTTATTAAGTTTATATTATACCGTATCTAAAAATCTTAACCCAAGCACAGCGCAAGCGACGATTTAAACATGAGACAAATAGCCACACTGAGCAATTTCTATCAAGACAATGGGCCAATACATATGTAACACGGGTGCTCCATCTTCGACCGCATCGTCGCTTTCCATCAGGCGAGATCGCGGTCAAACGTTAGCCTAGTCCGAAGTATAAAAAAAGAGGCCGGGGAGAGTGACATTAACGAAGGGAGGCCTAACCCAGCAGTGTCATTCAGGACTGATGATGATGATAATGACGATTATGATGAGGCCTCTACACCACCTACAAATAATGACACATTAAATACCATGTTTGAGAATAGGTACATAAATCAAGTATTGTCTCCACAATAATTCTCCTAATTAAATAGGTTAGGTAACAAAGCTTTTATTTAAGTAGGTTTGTAACAAAGCCTAAAGTCGTAAGCAAAACGGGGGAGCAGTATTTTCTTATTTCCTTCGATGTCGCAGAGAATGTGTATTTTTCTTGGTTATTCTTTCTGCTTGCAAATACTATGTAAACTTGCAGATTTTAATTTGGATAAGCCTTTTTGACCCTCTCTATCTTAACTGTTATGATAATAGGGTATAGTTTTACTAGCTGTGTTAGACCTTGGGCCTTACAGACAACTGCTATTGCGGCATTAAACCAACGTTAAATCCGCTCAGTTGTAAAATCACGCGAACGTGAACCTTAACGCGCCCAGATACGGTTTGCGGTCGCGTGATTTTCCAACTGAGCGAATTTAACGTTAGTTTGGTGCCGCAATAGCAGTTGTCCGTAAGGCCTCTTGTTACAGTAATATAGAAGAAAAACTAACTAACTCCACGTAGTTTTTTCGTATTCCATGCATTTTTTAAATCTCTCTGTGATGATTTTGGCGTCGCACTTCTTGTGCATTAACCAGTGTCAAGTATTAAAATATTATTTTGATGAAATGTCATCACAAGTCATATTCACCACAGAAGAGAAAAAAAAATCGTTTAAAAAATTTTACTTCTTTTTTCTGTGATATTCACAGTCAGAGTCAAGCAAAGTAAGTAACGGTCAAATCAAATTCGGTCAAGAAATACTGCTGAGGCAAGAAAAAATTAAGATTATAAAACAGTGTAAATTATGATTAAAATAGAAATGACCGCTAAGGAATAGTTAAATCATTATTTTAAAGGTGCGATGCGTGCATCTCTGTGTGAAGGTTAATCGATTACAAGTGTATCTCCTAAGTATTTCTGCTCGCCTGGTACCCTGTTTTGTATCGCAGAACCAGAACATATGTAAAATCTATGCTTAATATTTATAAAGAGGAAAGACTTGATTGTTTGTTTGTTTGCATTGAATAGGCCCCGAAACTACTGAAACGATTTGAAAAATTCTTTCACTGTTTAAGCTACACTATCCCCGGGTAACATAGGCTATAATTATTATATATTTTTTTATAGGGATCCTTACTAAAATTCCAATAATGTAACCTCAGAATACAGAAGAAACTGTAACCCAAGGTGTAAAAAATAAAATTTACAATTTTAACTTTGCGTGTTTGACAGTTCTAAGACAGGACGTCTGTCAGGTCAGCTAGTATAAAATAAATAACATAATGACACTGGTTCCCTGGAGGTTGGGGAGGCTCCTTGTATGGGACGCAACTTGTGTCGATACTTTGGCGCGTCATCTTCCTGAGACACCAGGTAGGGCTGGTGCGGGTGCCAATTCGGCAGAGCAGCACAAGCGACGTAAATATAACCTCGGCAGTGGTTACATATTTGAGGCGTTTGGGGTCGAGACTTTAGGCCTTTGGGGATTGGGAGCTCACCTCATTTTCAAAAATCTTTTAGTGACCAAAATGCTGGCATGTTTCTGACTCAACGCATAAGCATTGCCATTCAGCGTGGTAATGCCGCCAGCATGTTGGGTACGCTGTCAACTGGTAGTGGGCTTGAGCATATGAATTGTCTTTAGACCTTCAACGGTCTATGGGCAGTTTAACTGTATTTTTAGTGTTAGTGTTAGATTGTATTTTGTTCAGTTAATAAAGGCACTAGCTCTAAAAATTAAAAAATTAAAATCACTTGTTAACATCGAACTAAAACATATAAATAGATAAATACGGCATTGTGGGAGTCGCTGGCATCCAGTGGATGCAAAAGGCAGGCTGTTGTTCAGTGTGGAGGTAAAAGGGCCTATGTTCAGCAGTGGAAGTCTTCCGGCTCATGATGATGATGACACAACCTAAAAATTATAATAACAACCATAATACCCCGAAGTCATCTAAAGATTAAAGACAATGGTCGTGTCGTGATAGTTCAAATCACGTGTTTACCCAGCTCTAACCATAAGTTAGCAAAAGGCTAGATAGTAAACAAATTACGACATTTGAAGGCCTCACGCGAGTCGGAAGGGCCGGCCTGCCCTTTACAATAATGGTATGGCGAGTATCTATGAAAAAATAAACCGGAGTAAAAAGGACGGTATTCACTCACCGGTAGCATTCGCTTTGCAAATTTGGTTTGAAAGCATTCATTGTGCGAGCGTTTGTTACGTAAACACATGATACGGAGCATTCTTTCGCGAGCACAGCTTCTCAGCTTCTTTTTCCGGGGAATATTCATTAATTATCTTTGAAAATATCACACAAGGCGTCGCTTCTGCACGCACGTGAATTTCGGGTAACAATAAAAAATGCAAAACAAATGCCTAGAAGTTATTATTTTCCAGACCCCTGGGGCCTTACGGACAACTGCTATTACAGGCACCTAATCCGCTCAGTTGGAAAATCACGCGACCGCAAACCGTATCTAGGCGCGATAAGGTTTGCGGTCGCGTGATTTTTCAACTGAGTGGATTAGGTGCCTTTAATAGCAGTTGTCCGTAAGGCCCCTGGTGTGTACAAGGTTGATTGTAGCTGCAGTACTTCCTACATAGTCAAACGAAACGTAACATAGCAGAAAGGGTCAAAGAACATATCGCGGCCGTCAAAAATCGCCAGACACAAAAGTTGGATATTGCAGAACATTTGCTTGAGGCAGGATCCGGTCACTGGATCGAGCTCCACGATCCGAAGGTCCTCTCCACTGAAAGACATTATTTTTCTAGAATGGTTCGTGAAGCAGTTGAAATTAGAAAACATCGCAATTTCAACCGGGAAGACGGATTTAAGTTGGCGGCGTCGTGGAATTCCATAGTAAGCAAGTGTACAAACCGCGGTGTAGGTACTAGGACATTTACCAATACAGTGTTGTGTGTCGTAGTGACAACCCTGCGATTTTTCAAGATCAAGTGAGGGTAAAACAACAAAACACTCGCTCTTTCTTCTAGATAAGCATAAGCATGCCCTATCGTACACCGCTTTGACCAAAATAAAATGAATGGACAGGCCACAACCATTGAACTTGCTCAGTAAAAACGAGTCAAAACCGTCGGTCATATACTTCAACACATTATAATTATGTAGGTACAGTATATTGGTTGCAAAAAATAGATAGCGAATGTAATAACTATGTGAGTAAAAGAGAACACCTGTGTTTGTCTATTGCTCTCGAACCGTTTGTCGCCGTGGATGGACGTGGTCACGTGAATACAACAAATGGGGACTACTTATCGATGTTTGATGAAATTAATTTATATTTTATGACAAAATAGAATGATAAATATGTACTCACGAGTGAAAAGAGACACCTGAACTTTTACTTTGATATTTTTGTTATGTTTTCACACTTCATGAAAGCACACGAAGGCATAATTTTTGTCACATGTTTCGTTATCATGTAAATCTCGTGTCGCATTTCCTACGGCTAGAGCCCGACAAACAAAGTGAGCGCCGGCGCTCGTTTTGTAATCATAAAAAATGAGCTCCTTCTGGGCCCGTCCATTCAATACCGCACAGTCTATCGTATACCGCAACATTGCCTAACATTAGGCATTAAGAAACCAAGCACACTCGCTGAATTATCCACCCGTGTGTACACAATTTAACATCATTGTGGTACAACATTAAGGCCGATGGTATGTGTCTTTGTTGCGCAATTAGAGCCTCTAACTGCTATTTAACATGGCTGTATTTTATCAGCTGTTTGCTGCGATGGGAGTCATTCTACCGAAGCACCGGGGTCGATTCGATTCAATTCAAGGCTGATTTCGGCCATAGGGTGCCATACCCAAAGGGCTAAAACGTAACCCTATTACTAAGCCTACGATGTCTTTCTGTCTGTTTGTCCTACATATTAACGGCTATATCTTTCGAATCGTAATAGATAATCACTCTAAATGTTGAAAGAATATGTAACTTTACGACGAATTAAATAACAAATAATAAAAAAGTCAATAAGTAAAAACTAAAGGTACAACAAACGTATTATTAAACGTATTTTTGTTTTAGCTCTAATGTAAAAACGATAATACGAACAAGCTTCAAACTTGCCACGATTATAGTACACACTCTAAATTATAACAACAAATAATAAATAATGGGCAAGTGTGAGTCGGTGACAAGTTTCTGTTCATTAAAAGTTATACCAAGCGTCACTTGCAAAATATTTACCACCTATGTGACGGCGTAGCAATTCCTTGGCAATTTTATTTATTTTGGTAGGCGTTTTGTTCGGACCAAATAGTTTTTTTTTTTATTGATAGTTATTATATTTTGTGGCGGTACAGAACCCCCAGTGCGCGAGCCCGACTCACACATGGCCGGTTTTTTATGCCATAGGTGGAAAACAAGCAAATAGGCTGCCTGATGATAAGCAGTCACCGTCGCGTATGGATACTTGTAACACCAGAGGCATAACGAATACGTTGCCTACCCGAAACTTTAAACTCGCCTTTTGAAGAACCCCATATTGTAACTTCTCAGAAACACCGAGGAAGGGTATCATTCCACATTTTGAAGGTGTGAGGCAAGAAAGATCGCGTGAATCGATATCCACGTCCAAATTATTTATTTACGATAAAGGAAAACAGAACAGCTGCAAAGGGGACGTAAAAATACGCAGTATAAATAACATTTCCGGGTAAATCTCTCTTTACATTTTTCAAACCCAGCCTCGTGACCTATAGGCACGGGTTACCAATTTACATAGTAAGGGGCTTATATTTTTTTTTATTTTTTTTTATAAAATTGACTACAATCGCGTTTTACTTGTAAAAATATTACTTATTTTATAGTTTGCAAGAATTAAAAGTGACATTGTATTTAAGTTTTTTTATCTTGTCTAAGTTAAGTGTTAAGTTTTGACTCCAGGCATAACCAAACAAAAACCGGCCAAGTGCGAGTCAGGCTCGCGCACTGAGGGTTCCGTACCACCACATAACATACAAAAACAAACAAAATTCTGTTTTATTTGGATGTTTTCTCAAATAAATAAACACGATTTCAATTAAGGTCGTAAGCTACTTAAATTGTTTACTACTAAAGTACAAAAAAGTAGTGTAAAAAGACAACATCACGCCCAGACGGTCACCTATCCAAATACCGCCAGATAGCGCCTGGCGTTGCTTAACTTCGGTGATTAGTATCGGTGGTGAACAGAAATTTGTCACCGACTCGCACTTGACCAGTATTTATTTGCTGTTTTACTGTAGAGTGTGAACTGTAATCGTGCCAAGTTTGACGCTTGTACGTATTACCGTTTTTACCTTAGAGCAAATACAAAAATACGTTTAAAAAAACGTATGTACTTAAACGTATTAATTTGTGTATAAAAGAATTGTTGGTGTAGAAAACGATTATTCGTTCCTGGGATCCCCTGTATCCGCCCCTGTATCATAGTATTAAATCACAATATTTGAAGTACCATAAATCGACTTCCAAGATTTGTCTACTTAGATGAAGCAGTAAAAGCGTATTAAAATCTTCGACCAAAATAAAATGAATAGACGGGCCCAGAAGGAGCGCATTTTTTAAGATTACAAAATGAGCGCCGGTGCTCACTTCGTTTCAGTCGGTCTCTAGCCGTAGGAAATACAACACGAGACTATTGTTTCGAAAGTGTACTTGAATTTGTACCCAATTAAATAATAAAAAATAAATATTCGGGACATTTTTTTCACACACGGTCATCTGACCCCAAACTAAGCAAAGCTTGTGATATGGCTGCCAGAGACTGATATACATACATATATAGTTTTAAATACATACTTAAATAGATATTAACAACCAGATATAGAACAAACACAAATGTTCATCGCACAAATGTTTGTCCTAGATGGCAATCGAACCCACGCCCCTCAAGCTCAGAAGGCAGGTTCACTACCAACTGGACCAACGGGCTATCTGAATTGAAATAAAGATACTGATACTGATATTCATGATTACGAAACATCTGACAAAGCCTTCGTGTGCTTTCGAAGTGTAAATACACAACAAAAACCGCTGTCTATTTTTTGTAACAAATGTACTGTACAAAGTACATGGTTACAATGTACATGGTTATAATTAGGTGCTGAAGTATATGTCCGACAGTTTTGACTCGTTTTACTGAGCAAGTTCAATGGTTATGGCCCGTCCATTCATTTTATTTAGGCGGAAGATTAAAAATAGATACTCCATTCCCTAAAATTCCAAGTAACCTGCCGAGAGAAACAACAAGCTGTCCTTTGACGCGGCACTGAGAAATCGATTTCCTTCAAATATTAACGCGTTGCAATACTACCCAGAAGGGCTCGTTAAATATGTATGTGTGATCATTTCCTTTGTTCTATTCTGTTTGAGTTATTGTTTTGTAGCATTAGGTACCTACTTCAGCTGAGATAGGATATAATATCTGTATAGTCAAACCATTAATAAATAAATAAATAAATAAATAAATATTTGGGACATTTTTGCACACACGGTCATCTGACCCCAAACTAAGCAAAGCTTGTGATATGGCTGCCAGAGACTGATATACATACATATATAGTTTTAAATACATACTTAAATAGATATTAACAACCAGATATAGAACAAACACAAATGTTCATCACACAAATGTTTGTCCTACGTGGGAATCGAACCCACGCCCTCAGGCTCAGAAGGTAGGTTCACTACCAACTGGACCAACGGGCTATCATTATAAGTTAATTTAAGGATTAAAATCGTAAGTTGGTACACAGAATGTATTATTATTTTTGTTTAAATTAGAGTGGCTGTCAAGGCATTTTTGTAAGGTTGTAGCCAGTTGCACCCATATAATTATATACGAAACGTCAGTCATTCGTAATCAGTTAGCAACTGTGATGCGGACAAAGAACTTTGAGAACTAACCCAAAGAGGTAAGGTCCATGTTCTTTGGATGTTCGGCGCGTTGATCTAAATACGAATGTTCAATTAAGGTTCTGTCATAATGCCTGGCGACAGATTTTCCTTCTCATTTCCGTTCTATTTAGTATTATTTTCTGTCGTTGTTACATATACTTTTTTGAACTTGATTTTTAGTGTATTTTTTTTAATTATTTCCTTTATTCGTTTGGCTTCGATTTTAGATAAGTATATTCATTCAATATACATCTTCAAACATCATACAATGCGCGAGCGAGATAGGGAAACACAGGAAGCATATAGACTATTAAACACTCTATCGAGACCTTCCGTTAAAGTAATATTTATATAGAATAGGTAGAATTCGCAGAAGTTTAAGGCGAGGTTTTCCCACTTTTAAGCAAAGCTTGTTACTACAAATGACCATAAGGCTTAACATATTGTATTGAAGTCGCATTTAGTGGAGCAAAACCATGGCGCTTGCACACAGTCGTGCGTTTTGCTACCTCTATTTTTGTGGTTTTTCTCAAATTTTTCGAAAAGTATAATTGTAGAGTGCTTTTCATGTTTGAAGTCCCCCAGACGCGGTGCTGTCATCGCGTATCAATCACTATCAGTATCATTTCTCGAGTAGAACTTTAACAACTTTTGGCATCGTACACGACTCTTTAACGATGGAAAATTAATAAAAATCTCACTAGCGTCCGAACACAGTAACAACACCTGACAACTACAACATGGAAATTTAGTTCCGCTGTTTGCCGTGGGACTTCTTTCATGAAAAGGACTCTTATGTAAAATTTACCTCTACCTTTACCTGTAGAGGGTTCTATAATTATGAAATCCGTATATTAAGATATCGTAGACATAATTTAAATAGGTATTTGAATTGATCCAAAAAAACAAGGAGAAAAGTACAAATCAGTGTTACTTGTTTTTCTTCTACCGAGCGAAATGTGCTTAACCGTGTTTTGGTCTTGACGGTCAAACATAAAATTGTGTTATGACACCATTTTTTTTAATTTTAAGCTTACCATGGACGTATACATCCTAAAACTAAAATGACCAAGTTATGTGATTATTTACGGGATATTTACCGTGGTAAGGTTGTGGAATGAGCTCCCGATATTTCGGCGCAGTTACATGCACCATGTTCACGGGAAGACTGAAATTGATACTATTGAGATCTCGAAATGCCAGAATTTCATTCGAGGTGATGGGTTTCAACTCGCCAGTGCGTGGAATCCAGTATTAAGTTGCCTTAAAAATAAAAGTTCACGTTCAAAATGTGTTCAAAATACTATACGCAGTGATACAGTGAGAGTGTTTTGACGTGACTTAGGTTCGAGTTCGAGTTCCAGTAATAACTGTAGCAAACGACTAAGAAAGAGGATGGATCGTTATGTCTGCACCTAACTTTTTAACTGTTCGACCAACCACCCGCATTCTTCCGCATTCCACAACCTTACCACGGTAAATATCCCGTAAATAATCATATAACTTTAGTGAACAACCGTGATAGTTTAAAACAGTGTTTTAAAATGACCAAAATTGCTAAATGTGGGATAAGATGGCCTTAAGAGTATGTAGGTAAGAATTTGTCCGACCGATGAGTTTTCTCCTTTGATTAGAAAGGAACGGTGCGAATTTACGCTTCAGTAGAAACCCTTCATTAAAACCTCCATGGTTCCTTTCAGTTTTATTCCTGAAAATATCAATCAACGTATCGGAGAACGTAGAAATGTTATAAAATTAAGTAAACCATATTTGAATGGCGTTAAAGGTCAAAATAGTGTCATCATCATCATCATCATCATTTCAGCCGTAGGACGTCCACTGCTGGACATAGGCCTCCCCCATCGATCTCCAATAGGGCCGGTTGGAAGCAGCCTGCAGCCAGCGTTTCCCTGCGGTCTCTTTTAGGTCGTCTGTCCATCTTGTGGGTGGACGTCCTACGCTGCGCTTACCAGTCCGTGGTCTCCATTCCAGAACCTTTCAATAGTGTAGTTAACCAAAATAGTGTAGGTACAGATATTTCTGTAAAAGAATCGGTGAAAATTAGATAAAATTTCTAGATGCTCTCTGTCCTTTTCTAGCAGGCATGGCCAATGCAATATAGAACACAAAACATCAATAAACAAACCAGCCAAGTGCGAGTCAGGCTCAGGCACTGAGTGTTCCGTACCATCATAAAATACGATAAAAGCGGACAAGTGCGAATCGGACTCGCGCATTGAGGGTTCCGTAAAACAACATAAATTTTTAACTACTAAATTACAAAAAATGAATGCAAAAAGACAACATGCCCAGGCGGTCACCCATCCAAGTACCAACCGCGTCCGACGTTGCTTAACTTCGGTGATCGTACGAGAACCAGTGGTGTATAGAAAATTGTTACAGACTCGCACTTGGCTATTATTTATTATTTGTTGTTTTACTTTAGAGTGTGTACTATAATCATGCTAAGTTTGACGCTTGTACGTATTACCATTTTTAGGGTTTCACCACCAAGTTAAGCAGTGTCGGGTGCGGTTGGCACTCAAATGGGTGACGCCTGGGCGGCATGTTGTATTTTTCACTATTTTATGGATTTTGTGGTGGAAGCTTCAGTGCGCGAGCCCGACTCTCACTTGGCCGGTTTATGTATTGAAGCCGGTGACAAGACCGTGAAGATCAAACTGAATTATGCAGCGTGCTAGTTGGTTGGAGCATTGATCCAAATTAATACAGGTCAAAGACATGCAAAGTAGGTGAACTCGGTCTTTCCTAATAAAGGTCTGAGCCAAACTGACTCCTGTACAAGGAAAAATTGCTTGACCCAGATACACGCACCCTTGTCTGGGGTCACGGATATCTGATCGTAGTTAATTTATTCATCGCGGGTTTTTGTTCTCTTTGAAGGAGACAAATAATAATTGAATTGTAAAACTATTACTAACACGTTTTTATTACTAGTACTTTGAAAATACTTCAGTGCTTGCACTGGCAAAAGGACGAAACGTGCCATGCTAAAATCATGGTAGGATTTTGGCATGGCACGTTTTGTCCGTTTCCCACTTTGAGGTAAAACGAAAAAAAAACGACAGGCAAAGTTATTAAAAACCATTCCTTGGTGTTTTGGTCAATGTGCAAAAAACATGTCCGTCTTATTGTACTATTTTCTTAAACTTGTGTATTTTTAATAATGTGATAATAATGGTGGATTATTATTTATTTAGTGATTGCGAACGTGCGCGGCATTCATATAACGCGGTGAAACAAGTATTTTGTGTTGTTTCCAAAGCCCCATAGAAGCCTCTTGTAAAGTCTCCACCAATTTACTGGGGCATAACTTGACTTGACCGTGACTTACTTTGCTTGACTCTTTACTGTGACTTGTTTGACTACATTTCATCAAACTTGATAGTAATTGAATACTTGACTTTTTATTGTGTACACCAGAAATAAAAATTACAAACAGACAGAAAACACTTACGAGCTAGTGCCACAAGTGGCATGCAAAGATAGCATGGAGATTTAAAAAATGCAGTAAAATATATTTTAAAATTTATTGACGGGTTTAGCCCGGACCTGTGAGAGGCATTGGTGGGGCCGAAATCAACACCAAGAGGCCCGCTGAATACAAATTACAATTATGGTGTGTGTATAAAATGGAATATTAAACTATTGTACAGTATACGATAAAAACTCTGGGTTATTGGGGTGTACAACTAGTGGATAGGAAAACAGATCCATCAGATGAGAAACGGCACCTGCCTTATTATTAAAATAATATTCACCGAGTTATAACTACTCTAATTAGTAGTAAACAAAATTGTATTTTATATCAAAACCTGCGAGATGTAGAATGAGCTACCGTCCGCGGTGTTTCCGAAAAGCTACAACATGGGGTTCTTCAAAAGGCGAGTTAATAGAGTCCTTAAGGGTCGGCAACGTATTTGTGATGCCTCTGGTGTTACAAGTATCCATAGGCGACGGTGACTGCTTACCAACAGGCAGCCCGCCTGCTTGTTTGCCATCTATGGTTTTTATTATTATTGTGGAACAAAGTAGAGGAAAAAATATATTTCTATTTAAATAGTACCTGCAATAATTCCCTGAGGGGCCACATGTAGCCTTCGTTCTACCCACCCTTCTCACATGATATAAATATAAACATGTAGTGAAACCTCTTCTCTAATTAGTTCTAACCTAATTAGTGTCGACCCTTCTTCGATGCGACCTTTAAGGTTGGCGGAATGTACACGTCGACTGTAGCCGCAATCAGCTTAAAAATATACACTGACGTTTGTGTAAGCTGCTGGACTCAGACAAGGACAATTTTTTTTTTAAAGTTTTGGCGCCAATATGAAATTCTCTTTGTACCTATTAATTTCTTAAACCTGTGTATTTTCGAGTGTTAATGCGTAATAATGGTGGATTATTAATATGCTCCAGTGTAGAAGTGATATAACGAGGTGAAACATGTCTTTTCGTGTTTTAAAAGATAAAACTCCACAGAAACCTCTAGTTAAGTCTCCACCACTTTACTAGGGCATGAGTTTGACTTGACCGTGACCTACTTTGCTTGATTCTGACTGTGACTATGACTTGTTTGGCGAAATCTGATAAAACTACTAGGTTTTTAAGCTAATTGCGCAATTCGCTCCAAGCATAAAAATAAGTGTACAATTTTTTTAATGACGAGATTAAGAAGTTTTTTTTTTAATTTCTCTGATCTGTGAGGTTTTTGGCGTCGCACTTCTTGTGCATTTGGCAGTGTTAAGTATTGAAATAATGTCAAGTCTATTGAAATGTCGTGAAACAAGTCATAGTCACATTAAAACTTGTTTGGGCTAAGCTTTTTAAATTTCGAAATTCGTAATTTATCAAAGTTAATAAGTTGTAACGAAATATATGAAGAGAAACCCTGGATTGTATCTCTCAGGAAACAAGGAGGCCGGCGCCCGGCAGATTGTTCCATTCTTCGGCTGTATCGATTAGAAACGTACAATTTAAACGTTTAGTAGGCCTCGAAGGAAAATCCACAATGGGTGGGTGGTTGTCGTCCGTCTTTCTACTTGTAATAGTACAAAAATAGTTTTGTAAGCCTAAATGAACCTGTTTTACCCGACTGCGCAAGAGGAGGTTTATGTTTTTCGAGTGTATGTATGTATGATAGTTACTTTGGCACGCCCTACAGCCTAAACGGTTTAATTGATTTCGACAAGTGAGGTGTCATTTGAATCATTTTAATCACAGAAAACAGAAGTAAATAGAACATAAATGAGAAGGAAAATCTGTTACCAGGCATTATGTGTTAATCTTCATTGAACATTCTTATTTAGATCAACGCGTCGAACTCCGCATCTCAGTTGCTAACTGATTTCGAATGACTGACGTTTCGTTTATATGGGTGCAACTGGCTACAACAAATTCCTTACAAAAATGTCTTGACAGCCGTTCTAATTTAAACAAAAAAAACTGAGGTTTTAATAGTGGGAGTGACATAGGACACAAGAATTCAAGATGGCGTCCGCGAAAATAAAATTTAATGGGAAAATAGAAAGAAAACTTTGCTAAATAGGTCAATATTACCATCATTATGTAGATATCATTCAGCAGATTTCAAAAACATAACACTACTATGAAATACTCAGTAGTTCACGAGATAAACCGTCATGAAAGGCTCTGTACCTATCTACTACGAGTAGGTATAGATAAGTACGCAGCGCGCCACTTACTTTTCTGTTACCTACTATTTATACAATGTAGTCAGGTTATAAATTTAATACTTTAGTTTTTTTTTAAAGCGCAATTTTTTACATTGTTGCAGTATACAATCAAAATAATGCTGCGATTGCTGGCAGATTAAGTAATAGTTGCTATGAAATCCTCTACTATGTTTATTGATTTTTGAAAATTATGTCACCGGGTCAACGTCTTTGATGTCAGTGACGTGGTAAGAGGTTAGTGACAAAGACCTTCCCCGTCTTCCTTTTTATGCCATACGTGGCAAACAAGCTAACGGACCGCTAGATGGTAAGCCATCACCGTCGACTATGGATACCTGTAACACCAGGGACATCACAGATACGCTGCCGACCATTGAAGACTTTAACAGCCCTTTTGCAAAATCCCATGTCATAGACTCGGAAATGCCGCAAAAGGGAGCTCATTTCACATAATATTGTAGGTGTGAAGCAAAAATTATCGAGTAAAACGCACAGCGTGCGATTTCCACTAATCTATGAAATATGGATCAGCTTTCAGGTAGCGGCTGGTGCGATGATAAGTAAAACCGTGATGCTGGCATCAGATCGAACAGTTCTTTAGAACATTCCCCGTTGTAAATTCTATAGAAGATTCAAAGTGACCCAAGGTCTATGTGCTGTGCTGAGTTGGACCGGTTTTTTGTGACAATGACTTATAATATATACTAGCTGCGCCCCGCGGTTTCACCCACGTAGTGATGAAAAATGGTGATGATTATGATGAAAAGTAGAATGTCACTCTCCGGCCCTTGAACTATACCCATGCAAAAAATCAGGTCGATCCATTGCTCGGTTGCTGCGTGAAAGAGGAATAAACCAACAAACTAACAAACAGAGAAACTTTTCGCATTTATATTATTAGTATGTATTTTTTTTGTATTGCTCTAAATTTTAAGTTGGTCGCTAAAACCGGCCCAACTCTGCGTGAATTTATTGTCACAAAATAAACGTTTCTGTGTTTTTTCCGTGTTTTACAATACGTTAATATTAAAGGAATGTGGTTTAAACAGTAAACAGAGAGATAATTATTTCAGCCAAATACCAGCTCGAAGCTGTTGAATCGGTAGACCAACGTGCTGCTCGTCTTATAGGCGATGAGAAGCTAGTGGCTAAGAAACTTCTCAGTCTAGAACACCGCCGTAAAGTAGCGAGTCTGTCAATTTTCTACAGGATTCATTTCGGAGAATGTGCATCAGAGCTACATGACCTTATCCTGCCATCCCCTTTCTACTACAGGAAAAGTAGGAAAACGGCCCACTACAAACCATACATTGTGTATTTTCCTTGGATACGTACCAAACGTTTCGATACTACGTTTCTAATCCGTACGGCCAAGGATTGGAACAACCTGCCAGCTTCCTTGTTTCCTGAGAGATATAATCTAGGCCTTTACAAGGCCAGAGTGAATAGGTATCTTCTAAGCCTGCGTGATTTATCTTCGACCACATCGTCGCTTACCAACAGGCAAGTAGGTGGTCAAAGTCGGACTTATCCGCATAAAAAAATATTGTTCCGCAAAACGCAGAAGCGAGTTTATGTATGTTCCAAACATATATGAACTTTGACGCCTGTATAGACACTGTAATTTCCTTTACCGCATTGTTAAACGCACACCAACGCTCCTTGACGCACGGGTGGCGTAACGCACCGTTCTCATTACATACGCATGCGTCCCACGTGAACACTTCTCTGAATTTGTTCCATTCTCCTTACCTCGAAAACGCTACTTTCCGTGGTGTTTCCGAGAAGCTACAACATGGAGTTCTTAGGCTAGTTAATCGAGTCCTAAAGGGCCGGCAACGTATTTGTGACGCCTCTGATGTTACAAGTATCGATAGGCGACGGTGACTGCTTACCATCAGGCAGCCTGTCTGCTTGTTGTCTGTGGTGTTATCTGTCTATGGCATAAAAAACGCAAAAATGTTAGTAAAAGCAAACACAACATTGCCAAAGTATGCACAGGAGCCGTATATGTATTCGTATGAAACTGGTTTTGTCAAAAGATCATTGATTCCTCATTCGTTACTGGTTACGGAACTACGGTCACGTTGACGGCCGAAGGGGTACCGTCACCTGTTTTATGCGGTTCTGTTTAGGTGGCTGCGAAAGGTTGCGCTACCGCAAACCGTATCTCGGTGCATTAAGGTTCACATTCGCGGGGTTTTTCGCAGTCAATTAAACTGTACTGTCAAAATTCGCAACATGCGAGAGAGAAAATGTTTATCTACACAAATAAAAATTAAATGCTGTTCGTTGGTATAAGCGTATCGCTTAATAATGGCTGGACCGATTTGGCATATATTTTTTGGTGTTGGTCGTAGTGGAAAACTCCCCAAAACTCTTATCTTCCCCATATTTCTATACGCTGCTGAAACGTGGACGTTGAGAGAAGTGGAAAAGAAGAAGATAGGCGCTTTAGAGATGTGGTGCTGGAAAAGAATGCTCGGGATATCGTGGACTAAGTTTCGCACGAACGTCTCGATACTCAAAGAACTTGGCATCAAGCAGCGCTTATTTTCGACAGTAGTCTCGGATACTAGCCTTCTTCGGACACGTTTCAAGACGAGATTATCAGTCCATAGAACGCCTCGCTGTCCAGGGAAAGGTGGAAGGCACTAGACCGCGCGGGAGGTCACCCATGCGATGGACCGACCAGATCAAGTCTGCAGTGGGTGGTCCCTTAAACGAGTGCAGCAGGATGACCTCCAGCAGAGAGAGATGGCGAGACATCGTGAAGCGCATCCTATCTGCCCCGTCCAATAATACTACATGACGACCACGACCGCTCTGCCAAGAGCGAAACAACTAAGAAGAAGAAGTAGTGAAAAAGCTGCCCGTGTAATTGGAAGGTTGGATCTACTGTTGGCCACCAACTCGCCTGATGGTAAGCGAAGTTGCGGCCGAGGATGGAACACGTGGATCTAGATCTAGAACAAAACGTGTTTTTTTTCTATTGGATTTTTGTATGAACTCAAACAAATTTATTAAAATTTGGACATGATAATGTCTTTTGAGTCAGTTTTTGATTAATAAAGTCTATAACGGCGATTGAAACAAAGACAAGAATAAAATAAATTTATTGAGAACGCATTAAACTGCATCTGTAATGTGAACGGTCCTCAAATCGGCTCTTATTACTGTGACTACAAAAAATGAAGCCCAAAAAATGCCTACGTTTGTCGGAAATATTTTTTTAAATTATGGAACATTATAAATGGACGTTGGACACTGGCTGAATTTAATCACGATGAAAGAAAAATGTCGCGAGCTAATCACAATTTCAAATTTCGAATACGGACTAAGATTTTCTTTTTTATATTTTTATTCAAACTGCCAGTGTTTTAATTTAAATTGAGATGGATAGCATTTTAGGTAAATTTAGTAGATGTGTCATTAGAATCGATGAAACTAAGAAGCATAAGAGGGTTTATAAATTATAGGAATATGATATTTTGTATCTTTTACATTCGCTTATTAAGTAAAACGATTTCAAAACTTAGAATCTATCTCAAGAAAATAGTATTAATCAAATGTCACGAAAAATCAATAATGGTATGAGACCAATTACTAAATGACTGCAAGTTGCAACTTTTAGTTTTTTTATTTTATTCTTACAATAAAACCTGCCAGTCCTTAACTAAACCTCTGAATCAATACTTTACCGTGTGATTGCAAGAGGAATGAAAATTGCATACTTTTTAGATTGAAATTTAATTTCCAACCTGCCAGTCCCTTTCAAATTAAAAATGTAAACTAGACTCACCGTTCCAATTTTAAAATTCGCGCTCCAAAGCAAACGTCAATTCACCGCGGCAGTGGCTCAGAGGGTCTGCAAACTCGCGACGTGCGAACCTCTCGGCTCCCGGACCGAACTGTGCGTTAGCTTGGCGGTTGCGCGGCCTAAGGATGCGCCTATACGATGATTTTTGTCGATATTTTACGACGAAATTATGCTAAGCGCTCGTCGGGTAATGAGATGGCTGTGATTATGATTATGGAAAGGTGTTTGTGTTTCGAGATTAGCTACTTAGCTACTTCATTAGATTAAGTGGAATATAGTGCTGTAATTTTACGAGTATTTTGTTTTTAATGTGTTTTTATATTGATTAAATTACAATTATTATATAATTACATTTTATTGGCACCACAAAAAGGACATTAAATGTAGTTTTCATCTAAGTAAAAATAGAATATTAGCAACTTTTTTATTTATTAAGAAGTATAACTAAGCTATATACAAATACTGCATAAAAACTGTAAAATGTAAATCGACGAGTTTTTATTTAAGTAAAAAATAACTTTTAATTTTATAAGCTAAGGGTTTGCCTTCTATCTATTTTATAAAGGGCTACGCACATAGACTGTACTGAGCCGAAAAGAGGTCATTGTATTCATCATTATGAACATCTTTTACCATGGGACCAACCCTGTTAACGCGTTCCAGGTGAACTATTTTTGATATTTTATTCGAAAGAGAGAAAAACAAAAAAATATGGCCATTTATATTTTCAATGAGCTTGGCAAATTTGCGCACTCCAAAAACATTTGCTCTATATATAAATAAATACGTAAATCCGTTGCTCTGTTTCTGCGTAAAAGAGTAACAAATTAACAAAGCAAACACCTTTGCATTATTAATATTAGTATGGTGACAAAGTTTTGAACTTATTCAAAATATCGATAAAACTAAAAAGGACGTGCAACCCCTTGCAGCGGTGTAGCATTCCCGCTCGATTGCACGTCGATAGTCACCGTTTCACCTCGATGGTTAATTATAAATCAGTCCTGTCAGCAGTTGTCATGTGGCTGCCGGTGGCTTTGTTGTCGACAAGTGTATCGATAATTTTAACAATCTTTTATTGACATCACTTGAAACTTACTATAAACTTTAAAACGAGAAATGTTATTACAAAGTTAGTGATTTTATAAATGTTTTTTTTTTATTATAGCGACAGTAAGGCACGGGGATATTGTTTATTTTGCAGTTCTAGAAACTTGTAACTTTTTTTTTTTGTTTTTGTTTAATGCAATTGTTTTATTAACTAAACAAAATCCAAGCTAACAATAACACTACAAAAACAGTTGGACTGACTGACCGTTGAAGGTCTAATAACAATTAATTTATTAGATTAATAACAACATGTTTTAATTATTGAAATATATAATACTAGATGGCATAAAAATACCACAATAAATTAAATCCCAACTACTAAAAAAACTGATCTATACTTACTTATAATTTTTATTTGGAGGCTGACTGGGCCGTAGCTTAGTGGATAGAGCGCTCGAGACATAATCCTGGATGACACAGATTCGAATCCAGTTAGTTGTATTTATTTAAATTGTCTATGACAGTGGTTCCTAATTAGTTTTTCTTGCGTACCACTTCAAGAAAGACCTCAAACTCGCATACCCCTCGAGCTCGGCCCAAGCATACCAAATCCGTTCGCAGTCCGGTCCGATGCACTCAGTTTTTGAGGACCAGTATAGAAGAGGGAAAGACCACACGCTGTATGCAGTCCGTTAGATGCAGACGGACTGCTTAAGGTGTGATGTCACATAGAACTTTATACCTACTGTATCTACTAGTCCTCACAAACTGCGTCTGCGCTGGACCGGTCTGCAACTGGATTTGGTCAACTCCGTCCTTTATTGCAGGAATGATATATTTAAAAAAATACTGTTACCGGGATACTGATTAAATTATCTTAGTCAAGATATTGCCGTGCATCGCGTTGATGCAACTTCGCGTACCCCTGGGGGTACCACTAATTGGGAACCACTGCTCTATGATATTTAAATATTAAACGCTAAAGTGTGGAACAACACTTCAAAAAACAAAAATAAACTTTCATACTAACCTGCTTGAGACTTTTAACGCATATCGCAACTTTAAATTATGTGGACACATTTATTATTATTTGATAAAATAAACTGGCCAATTGCGAGTCGGGCTCGCGTACTGAGGGTTCCGTACCACCACAAAATACACTAATTATTAACTTAAAAACCCGACTTCAAAATTAGTCTAATATGGCATTTCAATTCGGTGAGACGAATAATAAGGTCATCTAAGTAGCAAAATACGTTGCTTAATTTGGTAATGAATAGAAATTTGTCACCGACTCGCACTTGGCCAAGATTTATTATTTGTTGTTATACTTTACAGGGTGTACTATAATCGTGGCAAGTTTGACGCTTGTACGTATTACCGTTTTTACATTAGAGCAATACAAAAATACGTTAAAAAAATACGTTTTTTGTATGGAGATTCGTTTTGACTTTTTACTATTTCTTTGTTAATCCGCCGTAACATTACATATTCTGTCAAAATTTCATCCCATAAATGCTCAGGCGGTCACTCATTCAAATACCACAGCAAGTACCGACCGCGCCCGACGTTGCTTAACTTCGGTGATCGTACGAGAACTAAAGGTGAACAGAAATGACATATTATGTTATGTGAAACATTACATATTCTACAGCCGTTTAAAGGTAGGACAGACGGACAGACAGACAACGTAGGCTCAGTAATAGGATCCCGTTTTTACCCTTTGGGTACGAAACCCTTATAACGGTTATAACGGCTTATAATTATCAATCCTTTATAATCATCGATATTGAAACACCAGTTTTCACCTCACTATTTCCGGATTATTGGTGGCGTGCGGTGAAAACAAATGTACCTATACTTTTCGGGTAATAAAAGGTGATTAATTATTCCAGTAAATAGAAAATAGACTTGAACTGGTTTACGTGTTAACGTATAGCTTTATTTATGAGGATATGTCAAATGAAATACGTTTTAATCACATTACAAACGGGGTAGTGGTTACTGCGGCATATTTGGGTTCCCCATATTTCGCGTAAGTTTATTTTTTTCCGTAACGGAATGGAAGGATATTTGCGTTTGAAGAACAAATACCCTTTCCATTTGGTTTCAGAGGCAGTCACTCTTGCGTCCAACAAAAAGACCACATCATAGAATACATACTCGGTGCCGGTGTCCCTCAGGGCTCCGCTATGGCACCCAATCTCTTTATGTTCTAAAATGTAACATTTCCCGACCTCCTAAAGTGGATATCGTTCTCTTTGCCGATAGCACCACCAAGGTTGGATCCAGGATTTTTTTTCTGGGAAGGGGCACAAGGTGGGGGGGGGGGGGGGGGGCACTCGTGTTCTTTCTGTTATTTTATTCATATATTTTAACAACTCTGATAATTTGATTTGCTTCTAAGTATGTACTTTGATGGAATCTCCACAGTACACAAAAATACCGTCTGGAGGGGCCCCCGTGTCCCCCTTAAATCCGCCCTTGAACACCACCCTCTAACACTGGAACGTTTATCCACCAAGCTCACCTTCAAAGAGTCCTCATTCACTTGGGGTGACTGATTCAAGAAGTAGGTCATCTCGGTCAACCAGGACAAAAGTTCAGCAATGTACTTTTAACCGTTCAAGCTCCCACTCAAAAACCACGCCCGGTATGTCCAATACTCCAAACCTTAAAAGTTCAAAGATATATGATATTGACTAACATGCACTGGGCCAGCATTGTGGGTTAAGGCTTATTCTCTCTCTCTCTCTCTCTCTGAGAGAAGCGTAGGCACCACTGCTGGGAGTGGGAGGGAACACAAAAGCGGATAATAATGAGAATGGCATGAAGCCTCATTTTCCTATCGTATTATTGCGTGCAAGGATTTCTTTTACTCTGGCCGATTTATAATCACTCTGTCACTTTCTCGCTCAGTAGGTGTCGACCGTATTTGTGTAAAAAAAATCCTTTCATAAGTTTTATTTGGTTTTATATATGAAAAGTATAAAATATCCCGACCTTCTTAAGCCCTGTAAAATAGATCGATAACAAACACACTTACACAATCTTATGCAAAGAGCAATTCAGTATTTTATTTAAAAAAACTAGCGGCTCGCCTTGGCTTTGCACGGTTATAGTTATATAGCCTATGTCACCCGGGGATGGTGTAGCTTCCCAACAGTGAAAGAATTTTTCAAATCGGTTTAGTTTCGGACCCTATTCAATGCAAACAAACAAACAAACAATCAAATCTTTCCTCTTTATAATATTATTAGTATAGAAAAGCTAAAGAGATACCTAATTTTGACGACTGGTTGTCTACATAACTTATACTGCCGTAGCGAGCTACGGAGCTACGAGGCTCGTAGAGAGTTACGAGACTCGTAACCCTCTACGAGACTACGAGACTGTAGACTCTCCGTAGACTTCGTAGGCAATCTACATAATTATTGTCTTGACCTACGACATAATTCAATGGCGTTGTTTTGAATTATATTTTGAATTTTCTTTGTTACACTTTATTAAGTTCTTAATCTAGATAAGATAAATCTAGATAGATATATTATATTCGATAAAAATAAAATTCATCAGAAAAGTGTAACTTTTGAACCGATTTCTTAAAGTTAAAGAAGTTGAAGGTGAAGCAGGTAAGAAGGCGAGTTAATAGAGTCCCTAAGGGTCGGTAACGTATTTGTAATGCATCTGGTGTTACAAGTATCCATAGCCGACGGTGACTTCTTACCATCAGGCAGCCCGTCTGCTTGTTTGCCACCTATGGCATAAAAAAAATTACATTATAAAATTATAAACAAAAAATTCACATGAAGACAAAAATTAATAACGTTTAAAAAAATAAAGGAATAATACTGAAACTTTTCAAGAATACCCATATTTTTATTCCTAACTCTTGAAAAATGCAAATGTAAGATTTGATTACATGGCGCCGTGGTATGATTTAATACGTAAATTGTATTAAAACCAGATTGAAAATCACTGGAAAGAGAAATTGCCTCCTACAAGTTGGGATACAAGATACCCAATTTTTAGCAGGTTCTCTTTATAATTATTTAATTTTTTTAAAGGAAGGTTCTCAATTAGGCCCTTATTTTTTTAACATATTAAATAACTAATAATAATAAATTAATTAACTTTTTATTATTTTTATTCATCATAATCATTGTCATCATTTCAGCCGTAGGACGTCAACTGCTGGACATAGGCCTACCATCGATCTCCAAAAGGGCCGGTTAGAAGCGGCCAGCATACAGTGTTTCCCTGCGGTCTCTTTTAGGTCGTCTGTCCATCTTGTGGGTGGACGTCCTACGCTGCGCTTACTGGTTCGTGGTAATTTTAATTAATTAATAATAATAAAAAATTATAATATGGGACTTTTAAAGGCCAGAGTGAATAGGTATCTTCTAAGTCTGCGTGTTACATCTTCGACCACATCGTCGCTTACCAACAGGCAAGTTGGTGGTCAAATGCGGATTTACACGCAATTAAAAAAGCCGCTTGACCTTGCCTGATGGTAAGCGATAATGCGGGCGGTCTTGACCTTTGACCTTGAATATTTTTTTGGCCGATGTCGGCTCGGGACTTTTCAAGGTTTATGTCGTGCACTCAAGGTCTGTTTCCACCAATTTTCAGCTCTACGCGAAGTATGTAAACTTACCACTGCCACGGAAGATATATTAGAATATTACAAGTACAAAAGATTCACTTCACAATAAAGTGCAATTCAGGACGTGCGAGTGCTAACTACCTACAGCTATATTAACCTAAAAGTTGCCTCTCTGTCTATCGTGTAACTCTTGTCGCGTTATCTCTGTCTATCGCGTGCAGCGTACGCGGCAAGTCCGACAAATTGCGTACTTACAGCTTCATACCTAAAGCGCTGACTGCGCCAGGCCTGCCACTATTTTTGAACTAATTTGACCGGAATTGGTATCTAAAGGTAGTGACGTGTGGGTCGCTTGCACTGTTTGCACTCCATTGTAAATATATACTGAGCCCGTATAGTCTTTGTACTGAGCCGCCGGTCGTGGTTGCCTAGATCGGGATGCCACCTTTAGCTTCTTTTTGCGAATTAGTGCGACTCGTAGCACCATCTACGAACGTAGCATTAGCTACGATGATCTACTACGAAAACAGCTAACAGTGTCATCTATCTAACATTGTGTGAAACATTTCACTGTAGAGTTACAAAGCAGGTTTCATTTTAGTTCAGTGTAGTCACACATGCTCAGTGTTGTGCTTACGTGCTGTTTCATAGGAACTATCAGAGATGGCGCTGTTAAATAAAATGCATTAAGTGAAAACGTTAAATTAGAATACAATGAGTGCGCCACTATCGCTTACTAAATTAACTTTCAAGCTATGTTGAACCCACATAAAAGATTTTTTTTTACTTCTCTTTTCTGTGCCCCATAACAATGACCATGTGCCAACATGACAGGCTGTCGTTCTATGTGTACTTAGAACATGGAACTTTAGGGTATACAAAGTCCTTGACTTGGAAGAATTCCACAAGAATTCCAAATAGAACGACAGACAGCCTGTTTGTTCTTAAAATTGTCATGACCGTGGATTCCATGTCCTTTAGTCGTAATATTAAACAGTTTACATAGTCTTAATAGCGTCAAACAAGTCATAGTCACAGTCACAGTCAAGCTAAGTAAGTCACGGTCAAGTCAAACTCATGCCCTTGTAAAGTGGTGGAGACTTTACAAGAGGCTCCTATGGAGTTTTGGAAACAGCACGAAAAGACATGTTTCACCTCTTTATATCACTTCACCATTTAGTACACATTAACATTCGAAAATACACAAGTTTAGGAAAATAATCCAACGAGCCGACATGTTTTTTCCCATGTTGGCGCCAAAAATCCATTTGTAGCTTCATACCTAAAGTACTGCCAGCTAAGCCTGCAACTACTTTTTCAACTAATTTGACCGGAATATGTATCTAAAGGTAGCGATGAGTGGGTGGCTTGCATTATTTAGCACTCCGTTATAAATTCATACTAAGCTGTGGGCCGCGCGACGCAGCCGAGCCGTCGGTCGCGGTCGCTAGTCATGGTCGCCAGTCATGGTCGCCTAGATCGGAAAGCCACATTTAGCTTCTTTTGGCGAATTAAGGTATGATTCCGAACTCGGCAGCACGAGGCTACAGCTGCCGCTACAGTGCTGCTGCAGCACTACTGGTCCTCGTACATTCTCTATAAGTTTATATGAGACTAGCGGTCCGCCCCAGCTTCGCACTGGTATAGATTATAGCCTATGTCACCCGGGGATAGTGTAGCTTCCCAACAGTGAAAGAATTTTTAAAATCAGTCCAGTACTTTTTGAGCAAATTCGTTACAAACATACTTACATACAAATCTTTCCTCTTTATAATATTAGTATAGAATACATTCCGAGCTACGCAGCAATGCCGCGGCAGCAATGCAGCCGCTGCCTCCGAATGTATTTTCTTATAAACCTATAGAGAATGTATGGGGACCAGTAGTGCTGCTGCAGCACTGTTGCTGCAGCACATCTGCGTGCTGCCAATGTCGGAATCATACCCTTTTTACCCTTTACCCGTAAATAATCATATAACTTTATACCCTTTTTTGTGCGCCTCGTAGCACCATCTACGAACGTAGCATCAGCTACGATGATCTGCTACGAAAACAGTTAGCAGTGTCATCTATCTAACATTGTGTGAAACATTTCACTGTAGAGTTACAAAGCAGGTCTCACTTTAGTTCAGTGTAGTAACACGTGTTCAGTGTTGTACTTACGTGCTGTTTCAAAGGGATGATCAGAGATGGCGCTGTTGTTAAATAAAATGCATTTAGAGTATACTTTAAATGAGTGCGCCACTGTCGCTTAATAAAATAACTTTCAAGCTTTGTTGAACCGTCGGCCAACACGTCGCTTACCATCAGGCGAGTTGGTGGTCAAAAGAAGATATACAGTTTATTAAAAAAAAGTTTTGAACTCACCTGTAGCCGCATGAACATTATTATCTTGCTTGTTAGTATTATCTTTCTCTTCTGGACCCTGCTTTGTTTCCGAACTCGTATTGCATCCCATTTTAAACTCTAATTACTTAACAATACACACTAAGATAGCTTGACACGTTGTTCCACTACTTGACCTCAATTAGTAGCTGGTAACTACTAGAAAACACTACAACTTGAGTCTAAAGTTGACTATAACATAGTTGATTGTTGTTTGGCAGTATATCTGAAACAAAAACAGAAATGTGGTGAGTGCTAACTTGCTGGTTTGACTACAGTATACAGGGTTACACGGAAAGGCTGTACTAAGCCGAAAGGGTTTTTTTTAATGCCATAGTTGGCAAACAATCAGACGAGCTACCTGATGTCAAGGGCGCCTTCCATCATCATCATCATCATTTCAGCCGTAGGACGTCCACTGCTGGACATAGGCCTCCCCCATCGATCTCCAAAAGGGCCGGTTGGAAGCGGCCTGCATCCAGCGTTTCCCTGCGGTCTCTTTTAGGTCGTCTGTCCATCTTGTGGGTGGACGTCCTACGCTGCGCTTACCAGTCCGTGGTCTCCATTCCAGAACCTTTCGGCCCCATCGGCCATCTGTTCTGCGTGATATGTGCCCTGCCCACTGCCATTTCAACTTACTAATCCGGTGGGCTATGTCGGTGACTTTCGTTCGTCTACGGATCTCCTCATTTCGGATTCGATCTCGTAGAGAAACCCCGAGCATAGCCCTCTCCATAGCTCGTTGTGCGACTTTGAGCTTGCTTATGAGGCCCATAGTGAGAGACCACGTTTCAGTGCCGTATGTCATCACTGGTAACACACACTGGTCGAAGACTTTCGTCTTAAGGCACTGAGGTATTTTGGACGAGAAGACGTTGCGTAGTTTACCGAACGCTGCCCAGCCGAGTTGGATTCGCCGATTGACCTCTTTCTTGAAGTTGGACCTACCTAGTTCGACTGTTTGTCCTAGGTAGACGTACGCGTCAACAGCTTCAAGAATTGAGTTCCCAACTGATACTGGGCCTTCCATCAACTGATAAAAATAAGCCAACTTTCAGTACATTTTCCGACGACTCTGTAATACTTAGTCATATGGTGTTATTATCTATAGATAGAAAGCTCTTTTTGTGCACTATCTGGGGAAAATTATATTTAAAATGATTATCAATAATTAATCAAAAATATTTTTCGTAGCCTCATACCTCAAACGTTACGAAAACCAGTCGTGTTTCGGAACATATTTCTCAAAAACTCTACGTTTTTGATCAATAAAAAATACACTCCATTAGCATGCATAAACAAAACTACGTGAAAAAAAGTTCAAATACGCATATTAAAAATTAAAAATGTTTTCTAATATTTTGCTAGAACCGACAAAGCTTAAATTATGCACAATAAAGTTTGTTGCAGTAAACTTTGTCTATCATCATCATCATCAGCCAGAAGACGTCCACTGCTGAACATAGGCCTTCCTCTTTAACCTCCACACTGAACGACAGCCTGCCTTTTGCATCCACTGGATGCCCGTGACTCTCACAATGTCGCCGGTCCATCTAGTGGGAGGCCTACCTACGCTGCGTCTTCCGGTTCGTGGTCTCCACTCCAGAACCTTTCTTCCCCATCGGAACCTTTGTCTATGGATACTTGTAATACCAGTGGCACCACAAATACGTTACCGACTTTTTAAGAATCTATTAACTCACCTTTTGTAAGAAACGCATGTTGTAGCTTCTCGGAAACACTACTTAGGTATAAGTTTTTTTTTTTTGATAAGTACTTTTCAGAAATAATAACTGCGCTAACCATCAAACTGGGTTTGATGGTTAGCGCAGTATCTTGATGTTTGGCTTCCATTACATGGCAAATAATTCTTACATTATCTTCATCTGTACCGCAGACACCGCAGTGTAGTCATATCTCACACATTTAAAAGTACTTTTAGGTACCAGAGGTGGCAGGGGGGGTTAAACCGCCCTTGCATCTGTTGAATAAGATTCATTAGCGGACGGCGCCGTCAGCCCTTTTGTTCACCCTTCGATTGCAGACAGGGTGACAGCTTAAAGGAGGTTTTTCAGGACGATTTGATTTTTTTTTACTGGCTGTGTAAAAATAAACTCATTTGGGTTTTCGCTTTTATAGGTACCATATAAATTGGTCACACATATCGGACAAATAAGTGTACATACATAAATCTGTCGGTAGAATGCAGTGCCTGAATGAATGTGCCCCGATAGCTGTAAAAATTTGCAAGTTGAAGTGGCAATGGGCAGGTCACATCGCTCGAAGAACCGATAATCGATGGGGAAGAAAGGTTCTTGAGTGAAGACCACGAACCGGAACACGCAGCGAAGCGCCTCCCAGTTGATGGACCGACGACATTGTGGGTCACTGGCATCCAGTGGATAAAAAAGGCAGTCTGTCGTTCAATGTGGAGGTTAAAGGGGGAGGCCTATGTTCAACAGTGGAAGTCTTCCCGCTGATGATGATGAAAAAAATACACAAACAAAAACAAAACGATTTAAAGAGCAAAAAACAGGCGAATAAAAAAAACTAATTATATTTGCTTGTTTTGTTCGTTTTTTTTTCCTTTTCTTTGTTTCGTTTTTTTTTTTTCCACATAAACATCAAAAAAGTAAGAAACAGGAAAACAAACAAAAAATTTGCCTGTATTTTGCTTTTTTTGTTTGTTTGTGTTATAATATTATTGCGGTTTTATTTAAAACAGTAGTTTTTAGTTGTGTTTTTTATTTATTTATTAGAATGTAAAATATATATTGATCTGAACTTAAATTTGTAGTTGACAATAAGGTTCTTCGATACATAACAACTACTAAACGTTAGTTTGTAATAGTAAACCATTTTTTTTAAAATATGATATAACTTCAAATAAACAGACTGAATTAAAAACTTTATAACTTGAGCTTCTGGTGACTCTACTGGCACCCCAACGGTTCAAAGATAACGCTGATTGTAGATACAGTTATATGCCTACAGATGTTCCTTTGGAGAGCTTTATTACAGTTCAATGATTTTAAAGGGCTTGGATAATGTTGGCAATATATTTCGCAAAGATTATTAGAGGGTCGAATTTCGAATATTTAGGAGAAGAAGCCAGAATAAATAACAAAAATCTTACAGCCTCAGTACCTACTATCACTTTATCGTATTTCGTTTACCTGTACCCTTAGTACAAGTTTTGATAGTATTCGAAAACTTTTTTCGTTTACGTATTGTTCCATACATTGCTGGGCTGAAAGGTATTCGAAAACTTTTTTCGTATTAGAGTGAAGCAATCTATACCGCCGATTACTACCGATTTTAGTTCCTCCGCGTTTCCGCTGGAGGCGCTTTACTAAAATGTATGGAACAATACGTAAACGAAAAAAGTTTTCGAATACTATCAAAACTTGTACTAAGGGGAATGAACGAAACCCTTTTATTTCATTTTACAAGCTTTTATTATACTTGCCCTGTTAGTAGATTTAATACTTTATTATGCACAACTAAAAAAACAGAAAATTAACGAAAACTTAAATAAATAACTAAAAACTAAAACTTAAAATAACTAAATACAAACTAAAAACTTAAACCTAACCCTGTTAGTATGTATTGTCAAAATTTTAATGCCCAATAAATGAATTTGTATCTGTAAATGAATTTCTATTTGTATTCGTTGTATGTGTGGGACAACTCTTGCAACTGAATTTTAGACCAGCTATCCTCAGCCGATTGTGCTGAAATTTGGCATACTTATGTAAGTTTAGTGACAATGCAATGTTATGGTACCATCGAGCTGGTCTGATGATGGAGACAGAAGGTGGCCATAGGAACTCCTAAACGAAACCCCGTCGAGTTTGGTTTCGTTGGATTTGTCTTCTCAAGCACTTTGGTCCTACATTATAAATTCAATATGGCGCCCTAAGATTTTAAATGTCGACGTCGTCTCAACTTTCCAGTCAGCTTTGGGGCTAAAGACGCTTACAGAGGATGCGTAGTACAAGTAACAAGTAGAAGTAGCAAATGGCTACTGAGCATCGTCTGCGAAGGTGTGCTTAGTGAAAGTGACAGTGAAAGTGCTTAGTAGCACTTCGCGCTGATCCTTGTGCAAGTGAAGCTTCCTTTCCCCGCCCTGCTTGCGCGACGGCCACTGCGAATCGTTCGTCTCGTTCAAACACTCGCGCGAGTCCATACTAGCAAGCGAGTTGTGTCGTCCCCGCGCGAGTGGCTACTTATCTTTTGATCGCTTGCTTGTACTTGCTACTTCTACTTGTTACTTGTACTAAGCATCATCTGTCTTAAGATTCGTCGTGTCCGGCTGTCTGTCTGTGTGCCACGTTTACGGTTATTTTTCTCAAGATATATTTCCGCATCTATAAAGTGATAGTAGTACGAATAAGTACACATTTTGATATGTCCATTTCAAAAGCCGTCACGTGTGGTCGGATTTTCGTTACGTCGCTTGATTGGAAACATGTTTGAAAGTAATTTTTATATATATTTTATTTCGTTCTGATTGATTTTTAATTTTACATTGCTGCATGAAATTAAGAAAATATTATGAACACACACACATACATACATAGCCAGTCAAAATCATAACCCTTCCTGTTAAGTATTCGGGTAAAAAAGAAACTTAATCGGGGGCCTTAGGGCCACTGCTTATGCGGTATCAAATTAACGTTAAAACCGCGCATTTTAGAAAATTACGCGAACGTGAACCTTAACGCACCCAGATGCGGTTTGTGGTCGCGCTACATTTTTTCATCACCTAAACTGGATCGTAAGGCCCCTGACTCGTAATACCCTCTCGCACCCGATCGATCAAACGTCGTCTAGCCAACTTGCCCGACCCAGGACTTTCATTTCGTCTAGATTTCTAAGAAAATCTGATTGGATGAGACTATTTACTTTTCTTTGCCTTGTTCTGGCGCCAAGTTGTCTGCCCTTTGATTAGATTTTCTACGAAGCATGTAATAAATGTCGATGATGACCTTTTCGGTGATTATTTTTAATTGAGGTTATTTTTACTACGACGAATCGGAGAAGGTATGTATAGAGTTACGTATATAGACTGTACTAAGCCGAAAAGAGGTCATTGTGCTCATAAAAAAAAAAAAAAAAAAAAACATTATGAACAACTTTTACTAAAGGACCAACCCTCAAATCGCGGGAAAAAAACATCTGTTCCATAGAAAATAGTCATTGATATTTGACATAATGTTTCGCGATTTCGGGAATAAATAAATAAATAAATACTCGGGGCATTTTTGCACACACGGTCATCTGACCCCAAACTAAGCAAAGCTTGTAATATGGCTGCCAGAGACTGATATACATACATACGAGTATATATTTATAAATACATACTTAAATAAATATTAACACCCAGACATAGAACAAACACAAATGTTCATCACATAAATGTTTGTCCTGGGTGGGATGGTCCTATAGTAAAAGTTGTTCATAATGATGAGTTCTTTCGGCCTAGAACAGGGTTTATGCGTAACCCTGTATATTATATCTATATACGATCTATTATAAAAGCGAAATTCATCTGCTCATTCACACATTAATCACGAAATCTCGAAAACCATTTGACCTACGAAGCTGAAATTTGGCAGGTAGATTCCTTATGGGGTGTAGAGGTCCGTTAAGAAAGGATTTTGCGAAAAGGCCGAATTGATGGAGGGAAATGGAGGTTGAAATTTGTATGAAAGTCTTATTATTGAAACTGTCGTGGTTTTCAGATATTTTATTTATATTACACGGGAATTACTCACGTAAGATTAAGCCGGTTACTCCGACTATAGTTTCAACCGCATTAGACGGTCTTTTTCAAGGGGAATGCACGCGCGCGGCTACGTCTCGCTTTGGTTTGTATGAAAGTCCTTTGTTTTTGACGTTAGGGACATGAAATGTAGTATTCAGATTATTGGTTTATAATAAATAAATAGTATAAAATTGTTTTTCCGAAAAATATGGACTAAGGAGGAGAAATGGGGGTTATAATTTTTTGTTTTAAGTTTTGTAATTATGTAGCTGAATTTTGGCAAGTAGATTATTTATGGAGTGTAGACCGCTCAGAAAGGATTTTGTGAAAGGGCTGAATTACTCACTGACTCATCACAAAAACTCAAAAATTTACTGAATGACTTTTGCGGGGGGACGAATGTCTGCGCGTACGAAGTCATGAACAACAGCTAGTTTAATAAAAAAAAAATACGATAAACACTATCTTTTGTACGAGTGATATCATCGGAAAACAAATTATAAAACCGTAGAACAAAATATAATTGGGTGTTTCCCATTGGGATTTTACCGTTGAATGTGGTAATTAACTAAATTGGCTACCTCGTTACTGTTTTTATGCTCTTGTGTATAAAGTCTGTTTTTTTGTGCTAGGGCATAAAAATTATTACTCCTTCAAATTGGTTCAGTTCAGTTTGTAATATATGTCATGTAGGAAGTTTGCCTAAGTCTTTAATAATACCCATAGATCAAGGCTTTATTATAGACCCAGACAAACTTATGTGGAAAAAAATTTAACATTATTCAAATATTAGTTTTTATTTTAATTAGAGAAGAGATTAGTGACAATAACATTGTTTCATTTTCTCACAATTAAAGTGAAAAGTAAATTGTAAAGCTCGTTTATATAACCCATTTTACGCACTCGTTGGACAATCAACTATTTCTGGGTTTTTTTATACCTTACTAGATTCACATAATAAAGAATACCCTGTAACTAAAAACTAATAAAAACTCATTTTTTTACTGGAATCATTTTATCACGCAAACAGTATTTTTATTGGAACTAATTTCAAAAATCATGTGTTTAATACATTTTGTCAAGTGTCAGTTTTCTATGGAACAGCTGATTTTATTTTCGCCATCCTATAGTAAAAGTTGTTCATAATGCTGAGTATACTGACCTTCTTTCGGCTTAGTACAGAAGCATATGCGTAACCCTGTATACGTACGCGTAACTGTGCAAAATAGAAAACTTGACTCATAGGACTTTTGGGGGAGGTGAGGGGGGGCAGCGGTCCAATGCTCAATTATCGATGGACTACTGTTCCTACCACAGGCAGTGCTTGAAATGGACCGGAACGCACCGGAACCCCGTTCCGGTTCATGAAATGACCATTCCGTTTCGTAAAGGAATCCAACGACACCTTCATCGTCAAAATCGGTCAAGCCGTTTAGGCTACAGGAGGTACTACAGGAACCCAGAAACATACTTACGAGTACATGCTTACACACAACCCAAAAACATTACCCTCCTTCTTGGACAGTCGGTTAAAAATTCGCAAGGTTTGAAGGGAAATGCATTCCGGTTCGTAAGTCAAATTCGACCACTGACGACAGGCCTATCATAGGGTCTTAATTTTCAAAATTCAAATTCATTTATTTCGATCCACAATTAGATCATACAATTATTAAATAAAACAATAAAAAACATAAAATTTTAATTAAATTAGGTACATATTTAAAATTTATAAAATAGAACTAAACTAACACACACCTAATACACACCTTTCACCATTTGCTTGTTAGTCAGTACATGCACCATTGAGCAATGGTTCATGTACTGACAGTCAAACCTATTCGCGAATACGTTTAGGATGGTGTTGGGGCTGGGCCGGACCCTGCGCGCCAGGGATGTGCACCGTGCACGCATGGTCGTGTAGAAACAATCGACGCGTGACTCGGCGAACATCCCCGACGCGCTGCAAGCACGAGGCAGCCGCATCAACACCCTAAACGCATTATTGTACTGCACACGAAGGGCATTGTACTGTTTCTGCGTACATGACACCCACAGGCTGCTCGTGTAGAAGGACGTACAAAATGCTCTGAAAAGAGTAACTTTGACGTCCCTCGAACAACGTGCGAACAACTTAAGGTTGGATGGAAGAATTGTCTTTTATAAAATGGTAACTTCGCCACTATTTGATAGATATTTTGTACTATAGAGTGGGTGGGAATAAAAGGTTTGCCCATCTGCCCCCACGGTCATCAATCGATAGCACGCGCAAAAGCAATTGCACAGTATTCCACATAATATGAAATTAGCATAATTCCCGCGCCCCATTTCCCTAGTTCCATGTTTTCTAATAATAAAGGAAGAGAATTGGCCTGCTTCATAGAGAAGCAGGCAGCGCATTCCACAGCAAGACTCAACTGGTAGGTTCTGTGGACCAACCTAAATGTTATCTTATAGTGTTAGCACACGTATGGATTTGGTTGACCTCAACCGCCGTCTGACCCACGAGAGAGAAAGAGAGGGAAATATGATATTCTTACTCTTTCTCTCCCGTTGGTTGGACGGCGGTCATTCTACCAAATCCATACGTCTGTTAACACTATTAAGCCGAATATTGTGTATATACCTAGGTAGTATAATGAAAATAATAAGTAGCTAGCTTAGTATTTTTAAGTATTAAATTTAGTGGCTTTTGTGTCAATGAAATAAATAAACTTGTAACTTGAAACAGTACACTTAAAGATTTACTATAGGAAAGGTTGGTATGGAATGAAGTAGGAATCTTGAGTTGAAGGGCAGAGAGTATCGCATGGAACTAGAGTGATCTCGACAAACTTGAAACGTATATACATCAGGGTTACGCATATAGACTGTACTAAGCCGAAAGGAGGTTGTTTTACTCATCATTATGAACAACTTTTACTATGGGACTAAATCTAAAATCGGGAATAAATCAGCAGTTTCATACATTTTGTCAAGTGCATGACCATTTTCTACGGAACACATGATTTTTTTTCGCGAGCTCTGTTTTGGTCCCATAATAAAAGTTGTTCATAATGATGAGTACAATGACCTTCTTTCGGCTTAGTACAGTCTATATGCGTAACCCTGTCTATATACAAAAAAAAATTCGTAGTTCTTAGCGTAATATTTCTCCCATAGACAGATCAACTGTACCAAGACGTACGGTTGCAAAATGTACCATAGCCCGGTCAACTGGTCCAACAATACCACTGGTAATTCACCATTATACCACATACTATATCCATTCGTACCTATTAAATTAGCATAATGCCTAATTCCATAATAGTGAGTTATATCAATTAGTCGGTCGCGTGAGTGCGCGTCGTTTGGGACGGCAGGTGGGTGGCACTGCCATGGGGCAGTAGACCAGTGGAAGCTACGCAATAATCCCCATTTTTCTATCGGACGGCACGAAAAAGTGACACCGTTTCATGGTTGATATTTTGAAAACCCGTACGAAGCACTTTGATTCCACCTTTATTGTGCGGAACGTTAGACTTTGAAATGCGCTGCCTGAATGAGTGTTCCCTGATAGTTACAATCTGGGTGTCTTCAAGTCGCGCGTGAATCGGTTTCTTCTAAGCAAGCGTGCTCCATCGTAGACAGCATCATCGTCATCGCTAAACATAGAGGTCAATTATCATCAGTGGCAGCTAGAAGACGTCCACTGCTGAACATAGGCCTCCCCCTTCCGGAACCCCGAACGTGGATATTCGATTAAGAACGAGTCACCGACATACTTGTAGATATAAAAAAATTCAACTTGAAGTACCAATGGGCAGGCCACATCGCTCGATAAACCGATTACTGTTGGGGAAGAAAGTGGCTTGAGTGGAGACCACGAACCGGAAGACGTAGCGTAGGTGAACTAGATTAATTATTATTGAAGGCATTGTGAGAGACGCGGGCATCCAGTGGATGTAGATGGTAGGCTGTCGTTCAGTGTGGAGATCTCATAGTAAAAGTTTGTTCATAATGATGAGTACAATTATTTTTTTCGTGTTAGTGCAGTCTATATGCGTAACCCTTTATAAAATAACTCAGATCAGTGTATAACCCTATGTTTAGTGAATAATTGTCATTTCGTTTGGTTGAAGCGTATTTTCTATACTATAATAATATTATAAAGAGGAAAGATTTTATTGTTTGTTTGTTTGTTTGCATTGAATAGGCTCCGAAACTACTGAACCGATTTGAAAAACTCTTTCACTGTTGGGAAGCTACCCATCCCCGGTTAACATAGGCTATATTATATTTTCAAAAAAATAGGGATCCTTACTAATACTCCAATAATGTAACCCTTGGTGTAAAAAATAAGATTTGTAATTTTGACTTTGCGTGTTTGACAGTTCTAAGACAGGACAACGTCTGTCAGGTCAGCTAGTTCATTTATAAACTGAGAAAAAATATTATGCCGCCTTAAGTACTGCCCTACCCTTAACAGGTGGCCGTGGAGTTTCGTTTCATTACTAAAAGTACTGTCTTCCACATTGAGATTTATTCTGTGTTCGTGACAAATATCTCTAGACGGAGCCGAGCCCAGATTGGGCTCAACATTGGGGAATGAGGGCATTGATTGGAATGAACCCACCACTTAGACTCCAGTATTTAGGTAGTCTTTGATAATATATAGTTTGGATCTGACTTAATATCGAGCCGAGTACCGTCGAGTACCGAAATTAGTCTGCCAAAAACTGAAGAGGGCGAGGTAAACATGCATTGCACACTCTGACATATTCTTACTAGTATTACAAACGCACACTTCAATATTGAGCGGCACACAACTGCAAACGATATGCTCAAAATGTAATCAAAACGACTAAGGGGAGTGTAAGTGCTAAAGCGAAAATGTTGATGACGCTTAATTTTTTTTTTTAGGGTGTAGACGTCATAATAGGCCCGTTTTGACAATTACTGTCAGTGCTACGAAATTACGGAGTTTTTTGGCGCCAACGTGAAAAACATGTCGGCTCGTTGTGTTTTTTCCCTAACCTTGTGTATTTGTGTTAATGTGTAATAATGGTGGATTACTATTTACTAGCGGTCCGCCCCAGCTGCGCACGGGTATAGATTATAGCCTATGTTATATACGTTCATCATCACAAGAAATCGATTCCAAATAGGGTATTTGACTATATTGAAAATATTATGCCAATTGACATCATCCATAAACATGACATAATGAAAAAGCATATTTCATTGATTTTTTTAATAAAAATATGCATTTTTTTTTTTAAAAAACGCGAATAAAATAACTGTATTTTCGACATTTGATCACGTGATCGAAAACGACCTGTAATTGGCTTCATCCCTAGTGACGTCACACAAACCTAAACAAACAGATTTTGTATTGATATTTGCGAATTTAATGTTGTAAAGCTATTTTGAGAGCGATTTATCCAGAAATTTTCACCAAAAACAGTCCGGAGGTTAAATGTGAGAAGAATGGAGAAACATTTTGTGCAAGCAGACAGCAGTAACTTACCCAAAATGAATGTATTGATGGTTGCATATTTCTTCAATAATAATCTACGTCATTGTTTCTACGCTGCAGAACTCAAAACGTAAAAACTACAATGTAAGTAATATTTTTAATTGTTATCCAAGCAAAACATTCAATCAAGTTGTACAAAAAGTATGTTGTAGTTAGTGGATATAACTATTTTGTTAGGTTATGTCAAGCTTTACTATGTTTAAAAAGAAAGTAACAGTACATAAAATAGTAATGCAATAAAAACACAAATTATAATAGAAATATCACTCAAATATGTACCTCAAAATGATCTTCGCACATAGAAACACTTGAATTAGCTCCAATACTTTTGAGTTCTCTACGAGCTACTTAGTTCCAACCACTTTTTGCGAGTTTTGGGGTCCATTGGAACAGGAACTAATAGTTTTTCCGGTGTCTTTATGGAAGTATTTGTACATTGTGGCACTACACAACATTTATAAACCATTACTTCTATTAGAAATTTAGTGATTATCAAACTTTTGCTGCCTGGCTGCAGTTGTTTTGTTCTGTGTGACGTCAATGAGTCGCTTGACCGGAGCTATGACGCAGGTCTGCGTTTTGGCGCGATATTTTATTATTAACATCGATTTATATCGCAAATACGACTGATATCCAGAAAATATAAATGCAGTATATATTAAATTATATCAGGCAATAATGTGCAATAGTTTCCCAAAAGTAGGCAAATACCCTATTGTATGACTGAGAATGTTTGGATAAAAAAAGACCTATAGAGTCCTTTTCATGAAAGAACTCCCACGGCAAACAGCGGAACTAAATTTCCATGTTGTAGTTGTCAGGTGTTGTTACTGTGTTTGGACGCTAGTGAGATTTTTATTAATTTTCCATCGTTAAAGAGTCGTGTTCGATGCCAAAAGTTGTTAAAGTTCTACTCGAGAAATGATACTGATAGTGATTGATACGCGATGACAGCGCCGCGTCTGGGGGACTTCAAACATGAAAAGCACTACGTTCTTAGTGCGTTTTTATTGTCATGCGAATTTGCGCACGCACGCATGCTCGGGCACGCTTGTTAGTTTGAAATCAGTGGTGCCAACTCAGTGTTTATTTACGGCTCTGGGCTTTGAACTCATTAAGCCAATAATAGATGATTATTACAAATATTATTATTGTTGTTATAATATTATTTTGTATAAATAAATAAGTTTTTTTCAGGGCAAGTGCCTTTAATAACTAAACAAAATACAATACAATCCAAATGCTCAAGCCCACTACCAGTTGGCAGCGTACCCAACATGCTGGCGGCATTACCACGTTGAATGGCAATGCTAATGCGTTGAGCCAGAAACACGCCAGCATTTTGGTCACGCGTCGCATTAACCAGGCGCTCTGAAAGATTTTTGAAAATGAGGTGAGCTCCCGGTCCCCAAGGGCCCAATGTCTCGACCCCAAACGTAAGTATTTTGTTACCTGGAATCGAATTGAGTTTGTGCAATTCAGAGACCACTTGGTTACATCTAAATTTAAAAAAAAATATTTAAGGACGTAACGGTTTTTGGAACGTGCGTAGTAAATTAATTATATCGTCTTTCTTAACTGTTACACTTAACAGTTAAAACAGAGATTTAAAGTCCTCATCAGCTGGACATGCTGAAGGGAACCAGAAACCAAAACGTCATCTGTGCATATTTTTTTGCTTAGTAAATAATAAAAAAATGTGGGACCATCTCTGAAGTATGACCTACCAAACAAAAAATAATCACCAACATCAATTCATAATTGGCGGAGTAATCGCGTAACAAACATACAAAAAAAACATACGATAGCCCGTTGGTCCAGTTCGTAGTGAACCTGCCTTCTGAGCTTGGGGGCGTGGGTTCGATTCCCACCTAGGACAAACATTTGTGTGACGAACATTTGTGTTTGTTCTATATCTGGTTGTTAATATCTATTTAAGTATGTATTTAAAAATATATATGTATGTATGTATATCAGTCTCTGGCAGCCATATCACAAGCTTTGCTTAGTTTGGGGTCAGATGACCGTGTGTGCAAAAATGTCCTGAATATTTATTTATTTATTATTATTTTATTTATACAGTCGAATTGATAACCTCCTCCTTTCGTCGGTTAAAAATACCATAAACACTACTTTATCAAGGGCCAAAGTACTTGGTCGTGAAACTACGATCCTGATATACAATATAAAATTATTATATTAGTTAAGTTGCCAACAGTACAAGATGGCTGCTCCCAGTTACAATATCTCTTGGCAACTTCCCCAAGTATCTTGTTTTGTCTTCATGAAATTACGTTTTAAGAACCTAGCTACACCCTGCGGTTTCACCTGCGTCGAACATCCCTAAGGAACTATAACATTTTTCTGGCACAAACAAAGATGAGATAGATAGATACTCTTTCTTTATTTTTCAAAGACGATTTGTCCATCGCTGATGAGTCTTGAGCCAACATAAAATATGGGATTCTGATCAGAATCACCTAAGATACAATAGTAGATTGTTGCATCAAGCGCAAAGTGAGTTATTAATGCACGAATGTTATGTTGGTGCCCCAGCGCATACGAAGGAACTAAATTAACACGAGTGCATTTATTACTCACTTTAGCAAGGCGCGCAATCTACTTTTCTTTCAACTACCAATCTACCTACCGTGATAAAATATACCTACTCAAAATAAAAACTCAAGTTAATAAAAACAAAGTATAATTCATCTTTTCCTCATCATCATCATCATCATCAGCCAGAAGACGTCCACTGCTGAACATAGGCCTCCCCTTTTAACCTCCACACTGAACGACAGCCTGCCTTTTGCATCCACTGGATGCCAGCGACTCTTACTATGTCGTCGGTCCATCTAGTGGGAGGCCTACCTACGCTGCGTCTTCCGGTTCGTGGTCTCCACTCAAGAACCTTTCTTCCCCATCGGTTATCGGTTCTCCGAGCGATGATCTTTTCCTCAAACATTTAAAACTTACAATTATTTTCACCATGTCGGTTTTATTCTGCCGATTTCTATTTTTAGCCACTATCTTTTTGATCTTATGCATACATTTTATATTAAACTTAAAGATATTAAATCTATGTGGTAAATTTATATTGAAAAAAAAAGCAGTGCATTAATGAAAAACTCTGTAATAATGAGATTTCATATAACATTTATGCACTGTTTTGGCTTTGATAACAAATACGTCCTTTGTGATCGGTTTTGTAGTGATTAATGATAACATTACTACGTAGTTGAAAGAAAACTTTTTTATTAAACCGACTTCAAATGAATGAATAGGCACTTGAACAAAATTATTAAATTTTGTACTATTGGAGCTGGTTAAAAACTTGAAACTACTAAAAGAAAATTAACCTACCACATCAAGCGTTGGTCCAGTTGGTTCATAGTTTCATACACATCGGCCGACATCGACATAGCCCATCGAATTAGCAAGTTAAAGTGGCATTGGGCAGGGCATATATCACGCAGAACAGATGACCGATGGGGCTGAAAGGTTCTGGAATGGAGACCACGGACCGGTAAGCGTAGCGTAGGACGTCCACCCACTAGATGGACAGACGAGCTAAAAGAGACCGCAGGGAAACACTGGATGCAGGCCGCTTACAACGAGCCCTTTTGGAGATCGAATGTCCAGCAGTGGACGTCCTATGGTTGAAATGAAGATTTTGAGCCAAAGAAAAAATTAGATACTTGGGACACATTATTTAACGTTAAGATCTGTTTACGAAAAGGTATTTTTAGGGTTCCGTACCTCAAAAGGAAAAAACGGAACCCTTATAGGATCACTTCGTTGTCCGTCTGTCTGTCTGTCTGTCTGTCCGTCTGTCAAGACCCTTTTTCTCAAGAACGCGTAAAGGTAGCAAGTTGAAATTTATACTAAATACTTGGGTCTACGGTTTCTTGCGGCTGTAAAAAAATAAAAGTTGTAAGTCAACGCAATCAAAAGATATGAACGTTTATGTCGCATATTTTGCGATTTCACAGGGGAACCAAAACCTATAGGGTACTTCCCGTTGACCTAGAATCATAAAATTTGGCAAAAAGCAAGGTCTCATAGCACATATATAGGAATAAATCCGAAAGTTATAAATATGAAGGTATATCATTTAAAAATTATTATTTTGCTATTACAAACTTACATTTTGTAGTTGGAATGTATGGAAGAACCTTATTGTCAACTACAAACTTAAGTTTGTCTTTCAATATTTTAACTTCAGTTAGTTTTTTTTTTGGTCTCGCGCTCTTAGGGTTCCTTTATGTCGTATATTTTGCGATTTCACAGGGGAATCAAAACCTATAGGGTACTTCCCGTTGACCTAGAATCATGAAATTTGGCAAGAGGCAAGGTCTCATAGTACATATATAGGAATAAATCCGAAAGTTATAAATTTGAAGGTATTTAAAAATAATTATTTTGCTATTACAAACTTACATTTTGTAGTTGGGATGTATGGAAGAACCTTATTGTCAACTACAAACTTCAAAGTTGTCTTCCCAGAGACTGTGGGATCGGCCGATCTGCGAACTAGCATAGAAATCGCTACTAGATACGTGTCCTAGTATTGCAGATCGCGCTCGTATTCTTGCTGTCTCTGTTTGGGAATCGGGACTTTGGTTGCAAGCCATGCCCTCTTTTAACACAGGTAGCCTTTTAGATCCAACCGCATTTCGTCTAGCTGTCAGCTTACGCTTGGGTGCAAGGTGCTGTGAGGCCCATCGCTGTCAGTGTGGTACTGCTGTTGACCAGCTCGGTCACCATGGTCTCTCTTGCTCGAGAAGCACTGGTCGTATTGGCCGACACGCTAGCCTGAACGACATCATACGCAGGGCACTTTCCACCGCCAATGTCGCAGCTGTGCTCAAACCGAGTGGTCTTGCGCGTGACGATGGAAAGAGGCCTGACGGTATGACACTTGTGCCCTGGAGGTTGGGGCGGCCCCTTGTATGGGACGCAACTTGTGTCGATACTTTGGCGCCGTCACATCTTCCTGAGGCACAGGGTAGGGCTGGCGCGGCTGCTAATTCGGCAGAGCAGCACAAGCGTCGCAAATATGCTAACCTCGGCAGTGGTTACATATTTGAGGCGTTTGGGGTCGAGACATTGGGCCCTTGGGGACCGGGAGCTCACCTCATTTTCAAAAATCTTTCAGAGCGCCTGGTTAATGCGACGCGTGACCAAAATGCTGGCGTGTTTCTGGCTCAACGCATTAGCATTGCCATTCAACGTGGTAATGCCGCCAGCATGTTGGGTACGCTGCCAACTGGTAGTGGGCTTGAGCATTTGGATTGTCTTTAGACCTTCAACGGTCTATGGGCAGTCTAACTGTATTTGTAGTGTTAGTTTTAGCTTGTATTTTGTTTAGTTATTAAAGGCACTTGCCCAGTAAAAAAAAAACTACAAACTTAAGTTTGTCTTTCAATATTTTAACTTCAGTTAGTTTTTTTTTTTGGTCTCGCGCTCTGAGGGTTCCGTCTAACGGAACCCTCAGAGCACGAGTCCTACTCGTACTTGTCCGGTTTTTTATTTATTAATATAAATTTTGCGTTTAACCGCCATCTCGCCTGATGTTAAGCGATGCGGTAAACGATGGAGCACGCTTGCCTAGAAAAAACCGATTCACTCGCGATTTGGAGACACCGATTTTTTTGAAGGCTGCAAATTAACCCCCCCGCCCCCCCAATTTAAATCCTGGATCTGCCCCTGACTCACACATATTACCTACATGTACAGTTTGTTTGTGAGGGTGTGGTTATGCTAGGCAAGTGGACCGCATACTAATAATTACCTTCAATTGAAAAAACACCTTGTCTCTATACGTATATGGTTTATATCTAGAGTAGAAGTGTTTGACAACATAAAGCTATGCCGTTCATTAGACAGAGTAACAAAGGTTTTCCTCAATGGAAATGGGTTGAAGCAATCAGTAAGACATATGGGTCAGCGAATGTATCTTTTACAGAAGGTCACAACGGAATGCTTACCAGCATTCCGAAAGGAAGGCATTGTACCTACTCATCGTTCTGAACGAGATTTTCTGTGGGATCAACCCCTAAATCTCAATAGAAATATCATGAGTCTCTATACTCATAGATAAAGCTATACATTATATGCATTTTTTAAATCATATGTTTACATTGTTTTTTTTTTAATCATATCATTTTGCAAATCATAACTCATATTCATACTCTTTATTCGTAACACAAGTTACATGTCGTGCATCGACCAAAATAAAATGAATGGATGGTCCATAACCATTGAACTTGCTCAGTAAAAACGAGTCAAAACCGTCGGACATATATACTTCAACACCTAATTATAACCATGTACAGTGCATTAGTTACAAATAATAGATAGTGTATTTTTGTTGTATATTTACACTTTGGGAAAGCACACAAAGACATAATTTTGACAGATGTTTCCTTATCATGTAACAATACATGCGTGTCGCACTTGCTACGGCTAGAGACCGACTGAAACGAAGTGAGCGCCGGCGTTCATTTTGTAATCTTCAAACATGCGCTAATATTGCTAAACACGCGTTTAGACAAACATAGGTATTCAAATTGATCTCCTCATATTGTTGGAGTTGGTTGAAAGAATAAAAATCCAGTTGAAAACCTCTTCTATTGACAAACTTCCTTTGTTGGGGTGTCTATTGCGGATTCTGTTGTAAAGAATACCACACGCAATCCGAGGCATATAGGCCTACATTGTATACTCCTTCCTACCGTGTGTGTTTTGCATAGTATGCTAACGACTGAACTTTGGAAAAAGTTTGCATATTTTCGGCTTGTAACCGGGTCAATCTAGCTAAAGCCGGTTTCCGTGGTTTATCGAACTAACAGACTTATTGGGGCGGTAAACTGCAGTTATTGGACTTATGTGCACTTTCAAATGTAATAGCTTAGAAAAAATATTTGAGTTTAAACAATAAACAATCTAAATCCATACATAAAAGCGAAATATTAACTAAATGGCTGACTCATCACGACATTTTGAAATCTACTTGACCTACGATATTGAAACGCAGATTGATTTAGCGAAAGGGTTATATTAATGAGAGCAAAAGGGTTTGAAAGTTTATACCAAAATCTACGCGTACGAAGTCGTAGACAGTAGGTAGTGTTGTATAAAAGTGAAATACCACTCACTCAGTTGCTGACAGACTAAAACTTTAAAAACTGTTTCACCTTCTGAAGTGAAATTTGGCAGATTCCTTATAAAGTGTAGAAACATGGTATGCTGAATGCTCTTAAAGGAATAAGCGAGTTGCCAGTCAAACGCACCTATAAATGAAGAAAAATAACCTAGGGGATTGGACAAAGACCACTCTCTGTTAGCGTTAACGCCTACGGTAAGATTAAATTGTATGAAAATGACACTAGCTTGAGATAACATATCTCAAGCTAATGTCATTGTCAATGTAATTTTCATACAATTTCATCTTTCCGTAGGCGTTAACGCTAACAGAAAGTGGGTCTTGTCTAACCCCCCTGCAACACCATCATATAAACACCATTATATAAACACTAGTATAAGTGTTTGTATATATGTATACTTAACCATATTTGGTTGGTGTTTTTTTTAAATTTAGTAATAGGCTTGCGTTTGACCTTCAACTTGCCTGATGTCAAGCGGCGATGCAGTCTACGATGGAGCACGCTTGCCTAGAAGAAACCGATTCACTCGTGATTTGAAGACACCCAGATTGTAACTACCGGGGAACACCCATTAAGGCAGCGTAAAAAATTACCCTTCTTTTTCTTATGTCGGCGGGTAAAATCATGAGCTTAGGCACTGTCTTGAGATACACGTAAAATGATGCAAACCTTGAAATGATCTGATAATCGATTCAAATGCAAAATAATAGCGAATTATTAATCGATATGCTATGCTTTGGGGCTACGAACAGAGGTTGGTGGTGAGTTCACAACTAATTTGAAGAAGAGTGAAAGAAAACTCAATTAGTTGAAACTCTTCGACTTTGGACTTTCACAACACAGAACAATTTCACGTTTACGTGGATTTCTATAATATAAAAGCGAAATACGACTCATCACGAAATGGCGCGAAAAATTCTGGTCCTACGACGCTGAAATTAGGTTAGTAGATTCCTTATAGAATTTAAAGTTCCGCTAAGAACGGATGTTACGAAATGGCAGAATTAAGGGGAGTCAATGTAGGTTGAAAGTTTATATGAAAGTCCTTTGTTTTTTATGTTAGGACACATGAAATTTGGTATTACTGTTTTCAGTTTAAAAAAACCCAAAAGGCATTTAGAAAGCGAAATGGGGGTTTGAATTTAGTGTTTTGAAAGTTTACTACGAAGCTGAAATTTGGTAAGTAGATTCCTCGTAGTAATATTGTTTCGAACTTATCACGAAATTTTGAAAATTACTAGACCCACAAAACTGGTAAGGTAGTTTTTTTATGGGGTGTAGAGGTCCGCTAAGAGGATTAAGCGAAAGACCCGAATTAAGGGGAGCAAATGGAGGTTGAAAGTTTACAGGAAAGTCTACGCGTCTTGACGCGTACGCAGTCGTGGTCATAACCACAGAAAAGAATATTTAAAAAAATAATTAAAACGGCTGTCAAGGCATTTTTGTAAGGTTGTAAGCAGTTGCACCCATATAAACGAAACGCCAGTCATTCGAAATCAAGGAAGTTCCTTTGGAGTATATACAAGATCTTTGTTCGAAATCAGTTAGCAACGGTGATGCAGACAACTTTGACACCTAACCCAAAAAGGTAAGGTGCAAGTTCTTTGAATGCGGAGTTCGACGCTTTGACATAAATAAGAATGTTCATTCAAGGTTCTGTCATAATGCTTGGTAACAGATTTTCCTTCACATTTGCATTCTATTTACTTCTCTTTTCTGTGGTCACAACTCGCAACCCTTCATACTCCATTCCACAGATCTACTACATCTGTGCTCCATTCCGTTTGGAAGTGACGGCTGACGCGTGACGTCACTTCCTGCTTGGCGTTCTATCATGTAGGCAGACAGCATTGTCTTCGCGATGGCTTATCAAACCGACGAGGCAAAGTGGCCCCATTTTCCAACAAATGACCGGTTGGGAGGAAAAAATATGTTTGATTGTTTGCGTGCTTTTTACAAGGTTTAGCCGAGCGGTAGCATGTGCCTTTACAATCTGATGCATCCCTTTCGATCTTCGGCCCTGTACCGATGGGCCAGCATGGTGGATTAGGGCCCATCCTCTCACTCTGAGAGAAGGCCTGTGTCCCAGCAGTGGGAACGTGATTGGCTGATCATCATCATCAGCCAGAAGACGTCCACTGCTGAACATAGGCCTCCCCCTTTAACCTCCACACTGAACGACAGCCTGCCTTTTGCGTCCTAGCTAAATTAGCTGGCAAAAAGCTGGGTGTCCTTAGTAAGGTATTTCACGCCGAGGCAGATGGCTGTCACAATGACGTCGGTCCATCTAGTGGGATTGGCTGATACCTATTGATAATTACAGATAATTGTTAAACTTTACTTTGGCAGCTGATGGAATCGGATGACAGTGGGTTACATCAAAGATTATATACTAGAGAAAACTATTGTCTGGCAAAATCGGGTCAGCGGACGGGTTAAGGTTATTTTTTATGACAAGCCTAAAACTTTTCCAGTATCAATTTAAAACATAATAAAAGCAGCATACCGGTACCAGGGACCACGGACCGGTAAGTGCAGCGTAGGACGGGACGACCCACTAGATGAACAGACGACCTAAAAGAGATCGCAGGGAAATGCTGGATGCATGCCGCTTCCAGCCGGGCCTTTTGGAGATCGATGGAGGCCGATGTCCAGCAGTGGACGACCTGAACTGTTGATGATGATGATAAAAAACCGCATTATTCTGTATTTTAGGAGACCTAGGAGACATATAAAAGGATAATAGTATTTGCTCGTTGCATAAATGAGGATTAGATTCTAGGCATTATGTATAAACCGAATTTAATACAATTCTGGTAACATAATACATATACCTGTCACTCTCATTAACGGCTTAAGATTTGCCAAATCGGTATTTTTAACCTAAGATATAGGACAAACTACAAATCGTAGCGACTTGAAAAAAATATCGCTCATGAGGGAAATTCAACTTGATTAATTTTACTATCACAGAAGTTTATTTTACTTGCTACATTTTGAATAAAAAATATTATTCTAAAGTCTATTTCATCACCATAGCCCGAGTTATTGCGATAACCACAAATGCGTTCCAGTTGATTCTTTCACCTGCACATAGGAAAATTAATAACATGAATATTAGTTTTTTAAATTTATTTTTTAGGCCCCTGGTACGTATGTTTAGTAATATTACGAAATAGACGCGCAGAAGATACCTAATCCACGTGACCAAAACACCCGCGCGGTTCTGGTGGCCGCATGAGACGGGGGTTCGGCAGTCTGTGGCTGCGCGTTGCGACGGGTGGACTGTGCGCGCCGTTACAAAAAAATTTTTTTTTGTCACTTTTGCCTTTTTTTTCTGTGCACCGTTTCGTCAAGTTTCATCGGCGCATCTTAAACCCTTAAGGCGAGGTTTTCCCACTTTTTGGCAACGTTTTTACTACAGCTTAATATATTGTATTATAGTCACATTTACTGGAGCAAAACCATGGCGCTTACACACAGTCGTGCGTTTCGCTACTTCTATTTTTGAGGTTATTCTCATATTTTCAAAAAGTATAGCTGTAATGTAAAATGTACCTTTACAGTTTCCTCCATAATTATGAAATCTGTATAGAAAGATATCGTAGACATAATTGAGTAAATAAGTAATTAAATGAATCCAAAAAAAACAAGGAGAATAGCTCAAATCAGTGTTACTCTCATATATTTCTCTATCGAGCGAAATGTCCTTAATCGTGTTTCTGTCTTTGAGATATCCTAGATTTAAAAAAAAAAAACGTTTTTATATGACACTATTTTTATAATTTTAAACTAACCGAAGTAAGCAACTAAAGTTATATGATTATTTACGGGATATTTACCGTGGTAAGGTTGTGGAATGAGCTCCCGATATTTCGGCGCAGTTACATGCACCATGTTCACGGGAAGACTGAAGAATGCGGGTGGTTGGAGAACAGTTAAAAAGTGAACAACCGTGATAGTTTAAAACAGTGTTTTAAGCAACTAAAACTCTAGTTAAGGTTTTTAAGGACATTTCGATCGATAGAAAAATTTATAAAAGTAACACTGAGTTGCTCTTATATCCCCCTTTTTAAAAATTCATTTAAACACCTATTTACTCAATCTAATGACTTTTTTTGGGTCATTCTAATGGCCAAAATTGCTAAAAGGGGGAAAAACGCCTTAAGATGGACATGGAAGTGGACGGGATAGAAACAATGTAGATTGCCCTAGAATCATCAGATCTTCCTACGGAGCATGACATCCTAGTTTTCTTATCAGCTCAAGGGTCGTATATCATTGTACTTTAGATCGGACAAGAGGAAGGAAGGGACAGTTGGTCCATGTCAAGTACATTACACGTCCCCTGCAGATCACATTGTCCTGCGCGAAACGGGACATAATACACACATTATATCCCCAGTATCTACAATAAATCTGGACCCTTCTCATATATGTTGGTGGCTAGTTTTGTCAGCTAAGTCCATTAAACTTAGCTGTGAAGGTAAATTTTAACACGTTTATTACTAACTAGCGACCCGCCCGCCCGGCTTCGCACGGGTGTAATTTACGTGTGAAGGCGGGGCGGGTCGCTAGTTATATATATAAACCTTCCGTGAAAAATTATTTAACTGATGGTGAAAACCGCATCAAAATCCGTTGCGTGGTTTAGGAGGAGTTAGCGGCCATACAGACAGACGCGGAAAGCGACTTTACTACATGTAGAGACTTTATACTATGTAGAGAAGAGAAGAGATAGAGAAGATAGAGATAGAGATATGTAGAGAAGAGATAGAGAAGAGAAAAGATATAAAAGGGTAACCAATACCGAAAAGTACTTCCGTCGATTACGGCACGTAGGTGCGAATGGCACGATTATTATGTTTTAAAGCCTTATTTTTTAATAAAGTTTTTTCCAATATGACAATTGAAAACGTAAATATTAAAAAAAGAAGAAGAAGCTATGTTAATTATTACAATAAGCATGTGACGTCACTTTTGCTTTTGAATCACATACAAAGGCCGATCATAAATAGAGCCCATACCATAATCAACGAAAACATATTTTTTTTATGAATAAGTTATTAGGATTTTAATTTAGCTAGACAGAGAGCGCACTATAGCACGTGATGACGTCATACCATGCGCGCGCCATACAAATGCTATACTAACAAGGTTTGCGAGAAAGAGACCGATCATCCGCTCTCTATCCCCACCAAAAACTTTAAACACTCACATCTCAGAGATTTATCAGTCAATTTAATTTATTTTTTCAGTATGTATAACGTATTTAGTTATATATTTCGCTAAGGGTGTTATTTGTAATAAATGAAACATTAGGACACTGCCTATTGTCACACGAAACGATTAAGTGTATTGCCAAAGGGCAGGCACTCGCACACCCGAGATCGCTGTACGTATAATACGCGTCTTTGTGTGTGTGCGCCTTTTATAGCCTTTGATAGCCCGTTGGTCCAGTTGGTAGTGAACCTGCCTTCTGCGCTTGGGGGCGTGGGTTCGATTCCCACCTAGGACAAACATTTATGTTATTAACATTTGTGTTTGTTCTATATCTGGTTGTTAATATCTATTTAAGTATGTATTTAAAAACTATATATGTATGTATATCAGTCTCTGGCAGCCATATCACAAGCTTTGCTTAGTTGTTTTCAGATGACCGTGTGTGCAAAAATGTCCCGAATATTTATTTATTTATTTATTTTATTTATTTTAACGCTCGTTGTAAGCAGCCGGCCTTCTGTACCTACTTATTTTGTGATTTTGCGTTGAAATACAAATAGACAGACTGTTGGTAAATTTCATTTTAGCCACGATATGATAATAGCCTGTCTGTCTTCCACGCGCGTAGTTAATGTTATCCAAAATACTTTGAGCCGAACGAAAAACAGTTCAAATATTTACGATGACTCGTATGATTTATTCAGAACTATTTCTGTTAGAACAGCGGTCATAAACAGACTAGCAGACGCTGTGAGAGCATTATTTAAGTAAGAAATATACATTAGACATATTTTTTTTCATAATAGGCTTGCGTTTGACCGCCAACTTGCCTGTGTAAAGCGATGATGCGGTCTACGATGGAGCACGCTTGCCTAGAAGAAACCGATTCACTCGTGATTTGAAGACGCCCGTCTTCAAATCACGAGTGAATCGGTTTCTTTGCGTTACAATCTGGGTAGTCCGCTATTATACATGGAACGGTCTACATTGAAGAACACTTGCCTAAAAGAAACCAATTCAATCATGATTTGATGACACCCAGATTGTATCTGATTGATGTTATATCGGGGAACACCCATTCAGGCAGCGCCTTCCACAGACTAGCAGTTCGTTTAATAATAAAAAATCTCTCATAAATAAAATCAATTAGATTGTTACCCAAGGGATTATAGGTGCTTTTACACCTGAGACATTTTAGCTCCCCACGAGAAAAGCGAGGTATAAAGGTATAGTTTGAGGGTGTGAAAGATCACACTCTCGCACACTACTCGCATCTACTTTTCATCACTACAAAGGTAAGATAAAATAAATAAAAACCGGCCAAGTGCGAGTCGGGTTCGAGCACTAAGGGTACCGTACCACCACATAACCTGTTAGCTACTAAAGTAGATACCTACCTACAAAAAAGTAGTGCAAAAAGACAGCATCCCATCAACGCCCAGGCGGTTACCCATTCAAATAAAAACCGGCCAAGTGCGAGTCGGGCTCGCGCACTGAGGGTTCCACCATGTAACTTGTAAGCTACTAAAGTAGATACCTACAAAAAAAGAAAAAGACAGCATCCCATCAACGCCCAGCCGGTCACCCATCCAAGTACCGACCGCACCCGACGTTGATCGTACGGGAACCGGTGATGAACAGAATTTTGTCACCGACTCGCACTTGGCCATTATTTATTATTTGTTGTTATACTTTAGAGTGTGTACTATAATCATGCCAAGTTTAACGCTTGTACGTATTACCGTTTAAACATTAGAGCTAATAAAAAATACGATAAAAAAATATGTCTGTTGTATCGCCCTTTAGTTTTTACTTTAACATTACAGATTCTGTGAAAATTTCAACTGGTTGTCTATTACAGTTCGATAAAAGTTAGGACGGACGGACAGACAGCGTAGGCTCAGTAATACAGTCCGTTTACACCCTTTGGGTACGGAACCCTAAAAACCTAAGAACAATCTGATTAAATTTTACCCATTTTTATTTTTATTGTAACGGTGTCGAATAAAATTTATTTTCTTTCTTTCTTTAACCCAAGTATAGTTTACAACTCTCAGAGGTTGTCAGTAATTAAGAGTTTTCCAAAGGAGGTTTCCCTAGAACTCCAACAGCCCACTATTCGGTATTCCCGGATTTTTCCATTTCTTTGAAGTGGTCTTCATTACTTATGTAGAGGGTACAATAAAGCCCCTACTAATGGCCAGATTAACTTTGCTTCCGAGATTAGGAATGTCAGACAACTATCAGATAATGTTTCTATTAGGAGTTAATTTGGAAACAAAAGCTATTTCTATTTTAGAGTTAACTCGTTAAGTTTCTGAAATTTTCCAATTTTCTGGGCAATTTTCTTAATTTTTCTTTCCGTAATAACCTTCTACAAAGTATTAGAATAACTTTTAAAAATATATGATTGAAATCGGTAAAGTCGTTCTCAAGTTATGGCGTGACCAAGGTGAATAAGGATTCATTTTTATATATAGATTGATAATCATGAAAACCAATCATAATATTTTGGCCTTCACAAATAAAGTTTCAGTATATTTAAGTCTCATATCTGGCGCTAGCAAAGCGTGAAAGAATTACCCTGCAATTAACGCCTATTTAAGCATCAAGCAAGCTCTAAGCAGCTCATTTAGTACTCTAGCGCTTAAACTTAGTGCCACCCATCTAAACAATCTAAAAATAACACAAATCGATTTAATCATAAACTACGTGTGAAAGAAAATTGAATAAAAACTTACGAGTTTGATAAACAATTAGAACAATCCGAATTAAAAAGCACACCACTATCACAATTCCAGTTTCAAAACTGACATTTAGAAAAGCGCGCGTTTTTTCAGAGTACAGTGCGTCTGTTTGCCGCGAAAGGAGGATATCTACTGACAACATTCTCTTTGCCGACAACGTAGTGATTATCTCCTTAGACCGGCTGTTTTTGTGCGATATTATTTCTGTCTACATCGCACTGATGTCAATGAGAATGGGAGAAACAGAGACCAAACTAATATCCTGGAACCACCTGTGCTGAAACCAAAAACAAGTAAGCACTCTACAGAAGAAAAATTGTGTAAACTCTGCAAACTTCCCTAGATCAAGGATTTGTTACGGTAGGACCTCAGATCGGATACACAAGGGAGATATGGTAACATGGCGGGTTGGGTGCGAACGTTCAAACTTCTCAAAAGTTCTCAGACTAGAACACCGCCATATTACCGAGTCTGTCAATTTTCTATAGGATTCATTTCGGAGAATGTGCATTAGAGCTACATGACCTTATCCTGCCATCCCCTTTCTACTACAGGACAAGTAGGCAAACGGCCCATTACTACTCACACATTGTGGATTTTCCTTGGATACGTACCAAACGTTTCGATTCTACGTTTCTAATCCGTACGGCCAAGGATTGGAACAACCTGCCAGCTTCCTTGTTTCCTGAGAGATATAATGTGGGCCTTATCAAGGTCAGAGTGAATAGGTATCTTCTAAGTCTGCGTGCTTCATCTTCGACCACATCGTCGCTTACCAGCAGGTGAGTTTTAATTGTTTTTTTAATTGTATTTTTGGAAACAATTAGTTTCCAAACAACGCTAATACGTAGGTGCAGGCGTCAAACTTGGCATGATTATAGTACACTCTCTAAATAATAAACAATGGCCAAGTGCGAGTCGGTGACAAATTTCTGTTCATTACCAAGTTATAACGGTAATTCAGTTACTTGGACGATCTTATTATTTCTATCACCGAATAGAAATTCTAATTTTACTAAATTAATAATTATTGTATTTAGCGGTGGTAACGGAACCCTCAGTGCACGAGCCCGACTTGCACTTGGTCGGTTTATTATTTCTAACGTAATTAAAAACTAAAATAAATTCAAATAAATATATTGTGCTGCAATTCTGATCTTTATTGCCATGACTGATTTTAAACAGTTAATTTAAACAGTTAAAGTATCGTAAATCAAAGTCCACTTAGATTGCCGTTACGTTAACAATAATTAGTCTCAGATAGTATAAAACATAAGCAAAATCCATCCTATGTTCATTGAATATCGTCATCATCCTCATCACGGTTTTCGTATCTTGGCCGCCTCTGAAAATAAAATAAAATATTTAATCTTATTTTATAAAAGAACTATTTTTTTTTTTCATCCTTTTGACGTGATAACGTCTTATAAATCGATGAACGCCGGCTGCACGCACGAAAAATTGTGACATCTTAGCTTGACATTGACAATTTGACGTAATTCTTTTTGCGTTTTGTTGGCCAATTTTGACGTATAGTCATAGCGTACAGTATACATACAGGTGCAGTGTAGCCAACTCTAATAGCTGCTTTACCGTCATTATAATCTTGCTTCGCACTCACACTCACGATCGCTAAATGAAGGTTAAATGTATTTTGAAGCCTCAAGTATTTGAAATACTAATTACAAAATACCTCGGCGTCAGGTATTTGAAATACGAATTACAAATTACATTTTAAGGAAGTAATTAAAATACAAATACCAAATACGTATTTGTATTTCAATTGCGTATTTTAATTTCAAGTAATTCAAATACTGCCCAACCCTGGTAACAAGTATAGATGATACAGCTATAGGCAATCTTAGTGCAAATTACTTGCTCGTCTTGTCCCTTACATTTGTTAAAATTTTATAATTTTAATATATATTTACCTACCAAAACACAGAAGAGTAATTTTTTTGTTAAAATTAGAACGGCTGTCAAGGCATTTTTGTAAGAAGTTTGTTGGAGCCAGTAGCACCCATATAAACGAAACGTCAGTCATTTGAAATCCGTTAGCAACTGTGATGCAGAGTTCGACGCGTTGACATAAATAAGAATGTTCAATCAAGGTTCACTCTTAACAGATTTTCCTTCTCATTTCCGTTCTATTTACTTCTCTTTTCTGTGTATCTAACCTACCTACCTAAGGTTTGATTAAAAATTCTTGCTTGGGGCTCGATTTTGAAACGCTCGTACATTTCGCATAATATTTTCGAGGTAATCATACGACCGATTCAAAAATCGAGCTCCTGGTTGTTTTACTTACCAGAGGACTGGCCTGTATATTATAGCCCAAAGCCTGCAGAGATAATTACATAAAATTGTGAGTAACATGTCGAAAACATAAGACCTAATTAGAGTTATGATCAAAAACTTTGATCAAGAGCCAGAAGAAGATTAGAGAAATCTTTTTGCTTTAAAAAATATTCTTTATTTCAAAACGGCTTATCGTGTCGACCGATAAACATAACGTGAGTGACGTTGTGTTTATTGGTCGAGACGATCGACCGGTCCCGGAGCCATTAGAGCTGTTTCATCAGGAAATACGCGCGCTCCCAAAGATGGTTTTTGATCAAAAACCTAGATAGGATTCGTTTAATGATAAAATCAATGTTGGTTGCTGTTTGTTTAAATAAATAAATCAAACAGAGATAGTTCCCCGATAGTTACAACCTGGGTGTCTTCAAATCGCGAGTGAATCGGTTTCTTCTAGGCATGCGTGCTTCATCATAGGTGGCGGACAAACGCAAGCCTATTATTGATTTTAAGTGATTATTAATTTAAAAATCGACATCTCTAAATTTATAAATACGCATTTTTGTTTACTTGGATGACGTGTTTTATCGAGTTATTTTATTACAATTTCTCAAAAACAAACTGCTAAAAAACCAAAACATTTTTGAGACAAATAAAAAAAAAGTTTTCTTGTAACAAAAATTTTGCAACGAAATATTACTAGAATGTAATATCGAGTTAACGCTAAAATATCTAATACAATAGTGAAGTATTACATTTATTTGTGTATTTTTGTTTAAAAACCTAACTACTGAACCGATTTTGGTGATGAGCAATCTAAAAGTTAGTATATCCTTTCAAATAAAAAAAGTATTGTCTAAATCGGTTTATAAATGGCGGAATTCTGAGGTAATAAATGCGTGGTATGATCAGCCCGCTGCCAATTCAGCCTGGTAATATGCTGATATATGAAGCCTATATTCGATAAAAATTTAAATTAACTAGGCGTTGTCTGGCTCTAAAATAATGATAAAATGTCAATATTTTTTTCCTTTTCTTACCTGAAGCTGTTCAAGAGTTATTGCACGTGGTCGGTGCAACTGTAAAATGAGAATTTGTTAGGAAGATAATTATAATTTTTGAAGGTTGTATTCCTTTCCTTTTTAGAGGATATGGGCATCCCATGGCGTAGTTCACAATCGGAATCAAGCAAAGTGTGTCATGGTTAAGCCCAAAGTCATGCCCTAGTAAAATGGTGGAGGCTACTATAATATAGGCGAAAAAATCTTTGACTATAGGCTTCTATAGAGTTTTGGAACTGTCAGGAAAAGACTTAGAAAATCTACACGAAAAGACTTAAAACATGTCTTTTCGTTGTATCACTTTAACAACAACTTTTTGTTTAGACATGTCTTTTTATTGTTGTTTCCAAAACTTCTTAGAAGCTTCTAGTAAAGTCTCCGCCACTTTACTGGGGCATAACTTTGAATTGAACGTGACTTACTTTCCTTGACTCTGAGTGTGACTATGACTTGTTTGACGATATCTAGTAACTTGACACTGGTCTTTTTTTATATTGATTACATTATATGCTTGCAAATGCACTAGATGTGCGACGCCAAAATTCTCATAAGAGGAAACGAAAAAAATAATATTCAGAAATAAAAACACAGAACTATCCTAAAATGAACATTAGATTATTTTTTTTATGCTTACGTTTTCAGCTGGTCGAGGGAATAATACAATAGGTTTAACGACAGACTGTAATTGGACCTGTAATAGAAGGAAACAATAATTACCATACTTAAAACTCGCGTGAGGATTCATTATCTCCGGGAGCGCGCGTATTCCCTGATGAAGGAGCTCTAATGGCTCCAAAACCAGTCGATCGTCTCGAACGATAAACATAACGTGAATGTAAGCCGTTTTGTAATAAATTAATAATTACTAATAATTACTTTAAAAAAAATTAAATAAATTTAAGATGTTCTAGCTTAAAGGTCATTAAGTAGTACATAAATATATATAAATGGTCATGAAACCTTTTCGTAAAATGATCTTAACAAAGAATGTTTCTCTAGTAGACGATCTACTAGAGAAACATTCTTTCTTCTTTCTTTATGACTAAACAATAAAAGGAATATGTTTGCCGGGATGATGATATAGTTTTTAAGAGTTTTTTGTCCTCTGTACCAAATTTAATGGTGTGAACAATAGTTAATCAATCAATCAATCAATATCTCAGAAATTTTTCAACTTTGAATGTGACCATAATTATTTGGCTTTGGCTACGGAACCGCTCATGGCCAGTTATTTGAAGGATGGAAATGGTATTACAGTTTAGTCACAGAAAAGACGTTTTTTTTTAACTTACTGTGAGTTTAATACTACGGTCACAAGTATAAATTAGAAAAGCAAAAATTCTCGATAAAAGAGCTGATAATCTTCAAGCGGCTGAACAGATTTTCTTGAATCATAGCTAATCCATCAAGTCACTTTTAAAACAAAAATAATAATATATAAACATCGGTGAAAAAACGAAACGGAGCTGCGCGCGCGCATTCACCTTGAAAAAGACCGAATGTGGTTGAAACTATAGTCGAAGGAACCGGCTTAATTATATTACGTGACTAATTCCCGTGTCATATAAATAAAAAGCATAAAAATAACAAATTAAATAAAATTACCTGATTATTTCTTGAGGGTATCTAAACCATGAAAAAAATACTTATCATTTACTAATTTTGAGGTGCTCGAGTATTCCAAAATAATGTTATTAATGCATAAAAATATATGAGTAATATAATTTTCTACTATAATAATTTTTATTACTTATGCAACTTACGTATCTGAAGTTGAGTGACTGAAAACATAAAAAATTTAGCAAATTTTAGTAATGATTTACATTAGACACATTTGCATAAGAAAATTATGTACATTATAAAAAAATATTTATTATTAATTATTTAAACTAAGTGTGAATAATTTCAAACGCCACATAAATAGTCTCTTGCAGATGTATTTCGGATGCTACATATACCTACGAGATAAAGATTTATTTATAAAGAAAGTTATTAATACTTACTCCAAGATCGTGGTATAATAAAGATGATTTTTGAGTTGGTGGAATCTGAAATAATAAGAACAGCATTTATATTTTTTGAAAGATCCATTTTACGCAAAAAAAACATTGTTTCACGGGAAGTGTTACGGGATAAACACCATACATGAAATTCATCCCCTAATTTTTGAACCTTAGAGGAGAGAGTAAAAAAAATATATGAAATGTGAAATTTAAAAAATAATAAAAAAAAAAATCAAATTTAAATGTAATCACCCTCGAAATATATAACTCTCAAGGGTGGTCCCATTAAACTTTGAAGTAATTATTTTACATCAATAGGCTTAAATTAGGGAATGAATCCCGTTAATTGAACATATCGTGATATTTTTTTATAAAAATGTATACATTAATTGTTTGTAGTCGATTAAAAATGCAAAATTATAAACAACTTACGTATGCCACTTTCACTTTCTGAAACACAGTAAAACTTTACATTACTTATTTATCCTGGCTTTATGATGCGACCATCCTTATTTGTATATTTAGATGCGGGAGACACAATTGCGTTTTCTATACAAAACTATATCATTATATATTTGATTTGTATATCCCTAAAGATAAGTGGGTTACACTAAATAAATATTTAGTATACAACATACTTAAAGATACCTTTTTATATAAAGTGCTGACAAATATCTATTCTGTGATTAAATATTTTTTTTGTAAGTTTTAGTTTCTTGTGCATGGTTATATGAAATTAAGGACAGAATTAAAAAGTATAAATTATTACAAACTTCTTACATTCACGATTACGTTTATCGGTCGAGATGATTAACTGGTTCTGGACCGGCTCCAAACCCAGTCGATCGTCTCAACCGATAAAAAAATCGTGCATGTAAGCTGTTTATGTTTATCGGTCGAGACGTATATGTTTATCGGTTGAGACAATTGGCCAGTTTCGGAGCCATTAGAGCTCCAAGCCCGGTCGATCGTCTCGACCGATAAACATAATCGTTAGTGTAAGCCGTTTTGTAATAATTTATGATTAATCCTCGAGTTTTGAAGAAATAAAAAGGCATATCTGTGGCGTACTCGCCCATCCATGTAAATATTATGTTTATATTGTATAACATAATTTTTGATATTAAAGAATGTTGCGGTTTGCGTACCTTCGTCAAGATTAGTTAGTTCATAATTTAAACCCCGCTAGACGCGTCGCATTCCATCTTTCAAATTTTTTAAAAGAATTTAAATTTTCTAATATATTCTTTTATCTACTCTTTAGGTTTAGGTAGTTGTGAAAATTTGGCACTGAATTGCCACCATAGATATTTTAAAGAAATTATATACTAACTCCTTGTGATCCATATTGCTGTAAATAAAAACATTTATAATATTATATATAAGTAATAAGTTGGAAAAATGTTAAACACACCCGATAAAGATTAAATACACCAGATTGTTACAATCTGGGTGTCTTCAAATCGCGATTGAATCGGTTTTTTAGGCAAGCGTACGCCAACGTAGACCGCATCATCGCTTGACATCAGATAAGGTGGCGGTCAAACGCGATACTATTATTTGATAAATAAAATAAACCAGCCAAGTTTGAGTCGGGCTCGTGCACTGAGGGTTCCGTACCACAACAAAATAGACAACATCACGTCCAAGCTTTCACCCATCCAAGTACCGACCGCGCCCAACATTGGTGAACACAAATATCTCAATGACTTGCACTTGGCCATTATTTATTATTTTACTTTAGAGTGTGTACTATAATCATTCCAAGTTTGACGCTTGTTCGTTTATCCAGTTGGTTCGTTAAGAACAAAATTTTACGTAAGCAAGTATCTGACCAACCAGTTGATATGATTGGAACAAAATGCTTCAGCAAGTTCCATGCTGCACAACTAGTTGGTCCGTTCAGTTGGTCGGAGTAGAATGACTGCGTTTTTACACTATAGCAAATAAATACGTTTAAAAAGAATGGGGATAGTATGGGGACCACCTTTTAGTTTTTACATTTTTACTTATTATTCGTTAGTTAATCCAGCGTAACATTACATATTCTATAAAAATTTGAATTGGCTATTTATAACGGTTCGAAAGATACAGCTGTTAAAAGGACACGGGACTGGGACAGACAGCAGACAGCGTAGGCTTAGTAAAAGGCTCCCGTTTGCACCTTTTAGGTACGGAACTCTAAAAAGGTATAACTTTTAAAAATGTAGTACCGTCGCAACAAAATCCATCTGTTGAGCGAGTGCATTCAAATTAGAAGTCTGAAACAATAATAAAATTCAAGAGTATCTCGATGGCTTATCTCCACTTAATGTAATAAAGTGTTTTGAACTCTAATCTCCATAATAAATAAACCGGCCAAGTGCAAGTCGGGCTCGCGCACTGAGGGCTCCGTACCACAACACAAAATACAATAATTATCAATTAAAAAACTGACTTCAAAATTAGTAAAATATGCCATTTCGATTCGGTGAAATGAACGGTGATACACACACTTGTGTGTGTTTCGGTGTTCGGTGGTCGAGGTTCGAATGATAAGGTCATCTAAGTAACGAAATTACCAGTTATAACTTGGTAATAAAAATAAATTTATCACCGACTCGCACCTAGCCAATATTTATTATTTGTTGTTATACTTTAGAGTGTGTATAAGCATTACATTACAGCTAATACAAAAATACGCAAAAAAAATACGTGTTTTGTATGGGGACTCCCTTTCTTTTTAACTTTTTGTATTTTTTTATATTTTTTAATTTCGCCGTAACATTACAAAACCAACATTACATTTCTGTGAAAAATTCAACTAGCTATCTATTACGGTTCGAAAGATACAGCTGTTTATTGACGGACAGACGGACAAACAGACAGACATCGTAGGCTTAGTAATAGGGTCCCGGTTTTACTCTGTGGGTACGGAACCCTAAAAACGCGTATTAAGTAACGTTGGATCATGGATCATTTATCCAATCGGATTGCGTACAAAAATAGTTAATAGTTAAAAATATGTTTGCCTTAGCAAAGTAAAAGTAAACCGCCATCTTGGAGCGGCAGCCATATTGAATTTTGTGTAATGCCACTTTATCGTTTCCTACCGTCGCGACGGAAACAAAAACGATTAACATTTCTGATCAACTTACCCTCAAAGTTTCATGAGGGTCACCCTCGTTCTGGTCTTGTTCATATCCATCCTGATCTTGGCCATATCTGTCTTGATCTTGATCTTGGTCATATTTATCTTGATCTAGATATGACCTTAGGTCATGACGATCTTGTTTCTGAAAAAGAAAAATTACGAACTTACTATTAATGCTCAACAGACTAAGAAATTCTTCCCAACATATCGGTCCCAGCATTTTCAACGAACACGTTGCTCCGGAACTGGTTGCCACTAATGGTTTCACTCTAGAGATTGTTCGAGGACGCTCGAACGAGACAAAATCATTTTTGATAGTGAGGCCAAGAGAAGAATGCATTTGGGCTGGGCAGCGTTCGGGAAACTACGTAGAGTCAGCTTCTCGTTACCTAGTTACCTACGCTGCAGTCTTGAGTCTTGAATCTTGAACCAGTGTGTGGTGGAGAGAAACTGGAAGACGCAGCGTAGGTAGGTTGCGACGATGGACCGACGACATCGTGAGAGTCGAGGGCATCTAGTAAATGCAGATGACAGGCTGTCGTTCAGGGGAAAACCTAGTTTCAGCAGTGGATGTCTACTGGCCGATGATTATAATTGAAAAAAATTCTCCACCAATACCAATACTTTAAGGTCGATGCCTTAGATCCCAATTTTAGTAGAAGAGGATTCTTCAAAATGTGATATCATTAAATACCATGTATCAGAAAACGGTTTATTTACTTACAGGTCCCGTAGGCTCCAGTTCTCGTTTATCATCCTCTTGGTTTCCGTCGTCCAGTCTGTCGTCTTGCCGTTGGTACTGCTGAAATAATCATAATAAGGAAATAGTTATAATTATTAATATACCAATTGAAATATTAAAAAAACCACTGCATCGGAACTACAATGAAAAGGGATTCATCCCCTTATTTGCCACACGTGGAATTTTTTTCATTAAATTCAAATGAAGCCACCAAGACTAAGACTCCAAAAATACCGTTGGCGAGATTTTGATCTTTTTATTAAAGAAAGAAATGTATGCTTCGTTTATCTCGCAAAATGTATGGTTCCATTAGAACTGAATAATTAGCTTTGTTACAAATAGTAAAAATATACTCACCCTTTCTTGTTCCCTATACCGGTCTTCTCTATTGCGGTCGTCGTATCTATCTCTTCTCTCGTTTCTATCTTCTCTATCTTCTCTTCTGTCGTAGTTGTAACTTCTGTCATCCCATCTGTCATCTCTGTTTCTCTCCTCTCGCCTGTCTTCTCTGCTTCTTTCCTCTCGTTTATCGTCGTATCTATCGCTGTCGTTTCTGTCTCTGTCATCTCTTCTGTCTTGTTCATCATTATTTCTGTCCCTGTCGTACCTGTCTCTATCATCTTTTCTATCTTTGTTATCATCATTTCTGTCCCAGTCGTACCTGTCTCTATTATCTCTTATTTCTTTGTCATCATCATTTCTATCATTGTCGTATCGATCTGTATCATCTTTTCTATCTTTGTTATAATTTCTGACCGTATCCTCCTCTCTATCTTCATTTATACCCTTATCGTCGCTTAGTTTCTCTTCTTTTTTGAACCACTCATCATATCTGTCATCTTTTTGACTATCATCGTCTTTGTCATCCCCATACTTCTTTCGGCCACGGTCATCTCCCTTGTTATAGTATCTCTGGAAAAAATAATTTTATAGCTAAGAATTGCAACCGGGAAACCTGGCTGGTGAAGAATGATGATGGCCATACGTAGACGACATATTCAATGCCTGACGCATTGGTAGTTTTTTTTTTTCTCTAATGATAAATACTTTAATAGGAAAAGTAGATATAATATCGTTATCGTCTCATCTTTGCTGTGAAAATTTTAGTCTCGACATATTTAATGCTTAAAAATATCAGTTGAAGAGTTAATATTGGCCATCATTATCATCGTAACAAACATTAGTTCACATCTTCAACCAAAATAAAACGAATGGACGGGACCTTTGAACTTGCTCAGCACAAACGAGGCAAAACCGTTGGACATATACTTCAACACCTAATTATAACCATGTACAGTAAATTTGTTACAAAAAATTGATAGCGGTATTTAATGTGTAAATTACACTTCGGGAAAGCACACGAAGGCATAATTTTGTCATTATGTTTCGTTATCATGTAACAATAGACGCGTGTTCCACTTCCTACGGCTAGAGACCGACTGAAACGAAATGAGAGCTGGCGCTCATTTTGTAATCTTCAAAAATGCGCTTCTTCTGGGCCCGTCAAATCATTTTGGTTTGGTCGAAGGTTCACATAGACCTCTCCCTAAGCAATTCATACCATTGCCCGGCCACGTAAATTATCCAATCGAAGTATGCTGATAGGAGTAATAATATTCCTTGATATTGATACACCATTGACATGCGTGCATCGACATGGCATTTTACTGTAGTGTAATCAAGGATGTTCTAGTTCCCTTCAGTATATAACTATAACATCCTTGAGTGTAATACATTCGCACCTTTATGTTTTATCTTACAGAGTGATGTGGTCGCCGAGCGAAGCCATTACATTTTTTTAGTTATAATTTTAAAAGGTTGACGTTCTTAATCGTCACTGATTATTGGTTTTATCATAGGTCTAGTATTCCGGGATTTGACGCCCAACTACGTCACTATCCAGTTGTCACTACCCCCATGGTATAATAATATACTCCGCCAGGTATAGCAATCCGAGAAAAAATGTCCACGTGGGCGTCCCGCAATGATGTCATCAATACAATTTACAACAGCTTCGAGAGAGATGACGATACACCACGTAACAGCTGATTGAAAAAAGTGGCAACTGGACAGTGACGTTATTGCGGGACCACTCCCAGATTGCTAGACCTTGTTTTCTTAGATCATGACTTCTCCCAAAACTATAAATAACTTTTCATGGCATCTATGACGCAGGTGCGTGTCACCCACGTGACATTTTTGTCTTGGAACGCTATACCTGGTGGAGTATATTATTATACCATGGGTTTTATCACTTTTGATTGTCTTCGTACCACATGACTAATTCATGAATCGAGTGTCGTCCGTCAGCCGTATGATTGGCGAATCAAAGGCATAAAAAATGATTACCTTTTTTATGATGAAATGGGCTAGCTTTTGACCACAACTCACCTGATGGTAAGTGACGATGCAGTCTAAGATGGGGCACGCTTGCCCATGAGGTGCCTATTCACTCTTGTCTTGAAGAGACCCAGATTGTACCTTGTAGGGAACACCGAGGCAGGAAGCGCATTCCATTCCTGTGCAGTTCGTATTAGGAAGGAATTGTGGAAACGCTGCGTGCCGACATTACCAAAGTTCACGATGTAAGGATGGAATGTCCGCCTCGATGACCTATGGCGGATATTGGTTGACGGGATCAGCTTAAATAGCTATTGTGCACATTCTCCAAAATGAACGCGATAAAACATGGACAGACAAGCCACCTTCCGCCTGTGCTGGAGGCTATGCGACATCTTCCCTTTAACCAACGCTTCGTTATTAATTAGTCGAATGGCGCGTCTCTCTACCGAGTCCAATGCTTCGAGCTGGTATTTAGCAGAGCCGTCCCACAAGTGACTGCAGTATTCCAAGCAGGATAGCACTTGCGCTTGGTTAGGTTAAGCAGTTGGGCAGATGTAAAATACTGCGATGTATTTAGATACTTGGATAGAATACCAAGTTTTTTTGCAGCAGTTTTGGCTCTCGACTCAATAAAGCGACCGAAGTTTAGAGAAGAAGATATTTGTAGCCCGAGGATTTCTAACTGATCGTTAAACGAAACTGGCACTCCTTGAAATACTGCGGAGTGGCCGAGATCAAGATCCGTTTACATTGTCACGAGAGTCGCGTTTATGGGCAAAAATTACTGCATGAACCATCAAAATTTTTGGTAATCTGTGACTATCATCATCATCATTTCAGCCATAGGACGTAGCCTCCCCATTATATAATCCATACCAAAGAATTCGGACCCAAAAGGGTAAGGTCCAAACTCTTTGAATCATACCAAGTTTGACGTTTGTACGTTTTATCTTTGATACGATAGAGCAAAAACAAAAATACGTTTATTGTATAAGGACGGAAGCATAGGCTAAGTATATTAAGTAGTAGGGTTTTTTTAAATATATTTTTTTTACTTTTATTTCTTTCTGATTTAGTTCCTCCGCCGTAGTATTAAATATTCTGTGAAAATTTCTACTGGCTATTGTATGGTTACTATACAGTTCAAAAGGCAGACAGACAACGTGGACGGTAATGATGGTTACTATACGTACGGAACTTTAAAAATCCAAAAAAAAAAAATTTTTAATGCCCCAACCTTATGGTACAGTTGAACTTAGGAATGTACTTACGTCATCGTCATCGTCAGATACAACCTGAAAATGTTAACGATTACAAAAAAAAATAAGAGTAAAGAAAAGTAAAGAATTTGTAGCAAAAATTGGGTACATAATTTACGCGCCCTACGCGATAGGCTGGTTGCTTCGTTGAACTCGGCCTAAACGTCGCGTATCAAGCAAGAGTAACTGTAACTAGTGTTGCAAAATGATAAAAAAAAAAAGAGGACAAAATGATCGATAAATTTACCTATAGGTACCTCTAGGTAACTTCAGTCAATATTTTCATGAATTTTTGTTTCACTGTACCAAAAAAATATAGTAATTTTAAAATTTTAGATAATTAACTCTTAAACAGTCATATTAAAGATAAAACCGCCTTACAATTTTGTGATTCAGTAACTACTTATGAAAAAAAAATACATGGTATTCCTATGGTTTCTTTTAATATATTTTTTCAAGACAGCGAATACCGTTTTCTTGCAACATTAGTATTGAGTACGTACTACGTACCTACTAACTAATAACTTGATATTTTTTGCACTAAATCACTTCACGAGAGTAAAAGTTACCGAAGTACTTCATTGTGATCGCATTATTTTTTTTGGGTGCACTATATTTTGGAGACTGGACTTTTTGTAATAGGAAGTAGACAGTTGAATGGTTTGTAAAAAAATACAAGTTTGGTGAATAATGTAATACGTAGATATACTGTAGGTACAAACCTTAGAATAACTACTCAGAGAAGGTAAGTTTCCAAACAACGCCTTCTCAAAACGTTTGGTATTTTAAACGATTCGATTGGGATTTCGATTGGTATTTTAAACGATTTAAGCAAGAAAATTAATGGATTACCTGTGGTATGTCACACCATAACTCTTATGCTGCTTTTCTGATTTGTTGTGGTACGATTTCACCGCACAAATTGTCATAGTAATATTTTAATATATTTTTTGGTGTCATATATGACACCATTTGAATGGCTTAAATTTTGCGAATGTACTTGGTTTCTTTGTGTAGTTATTCTAAGGTACAAACTATTTAAGCAAACATAATTTATGTGCGGCAAAACAAAACACAATATACAAAAAACATCATCATTTACATATAAATCGGCTAGTAACTAAGATGTAGGTAAGCGTTTAAAGTTTTTAGTCGGATTGGGTAGGGATGTTCTGTTCCTTTCCCGCTAAGTGAGTGTCAGTTTGGCGTATTTACGAGTAACGTCATTTGTAACTAGTGCGCTCTCTGTCTATTAAAACATTAAGCTAATATCTTCTTTAATTTTGAAAACCATAATCGGCTCTTTTATGGTCATCTTCTCTATCTCTTCTTTACACATAAATTAAAGTCGCTTTCCGCATCTGCCTGTCTGTATAGCCGCTAACTCCTCCTAAACCACGCAATGGATTTTGCGGATGCGGTTTTCACCATCATTTAGATTTTTCACGGAAGGTATAAATATATATATTATCATAACTAGCGACCCGTCCCGGCTTCGCATGTAAATTACCCGTGCGAAGCCGGGCGGGCGGGTCGCTAGTTTTTTATAAGACAATATAAAAAAAATCAGTCCGCTAACCTATTCTTACAGATTTCATAAGTAAAAGTTATGACTAAATGTAAATAATAAGTAACAATTATTACTCACTTTTACGCTAAGACTCTTAATTCTTCTTCGGGTGTCCAGTTGCTGTTATTGGATAAAGTATAATGGTTAATAAAGTTCATAATAATAATAAAATTAAAAAAAGGAAGTGTTAAAGGGCATAACGCCGCGAGTAGCTCTTAGTGAAAGTGCAGCACTCCTCTCGACACCCTAAGCCACCCACGCCAATGTTGCCCCTCCGGTGCCATTATGGGGGGCCCATTTAGTGGGTGGCAAGTCATCACCTGCCTAAGTATTTTTAAATGAGGCATAAGTGGCAGGTGCCGTATCTCATACCATAGACCAGCTCACCACCATTAACAGTTCATCATAATAGCCCAGTTTTTCTTATTACCCGTACTGTGCAATAGTTTCATATTTCCATTCACACACATCCGATAATTGTATTTTTTACTCAACAAGGCCTCTTGGTGTTGGTTTTGGCCCCACCAACGCCTGCCAAATGTCCGGGCTAGACCCGAGAATGATTTCAAATAAAATAATAAAAAAGTGTTTTTTTTTTTTTTTACTTATTGGATAACATACATTAATTACAATTAACAATACGTTTTATGTTTATATACTAAAACACGCTTATGTGTCTCGTTAAGAGGTTAAAGGAGCGTTTAGTCCATACAAACTTACAAATATATCCCCTTTTTTTTCCCTGTATAGATAATTATTTATAATATAGAACTTTATATTATAGCTTGGATGATATTAATAATATCTATTGATATTAAGGGGCCGGGAAATCACCTCATTTTCAAAAATATTTCAGAGTGCCTGTTAATGCAGTTAATGCGACGCGTGACCAAAATGCTGGCGTGTTTCTGGCTCAACGCATAAGCATTGCCATTCAGCGTGGTAATTCCACCAGCATACTGTGTACGCTGCCAACTGGTAGTGGGCTTGAGCATTTGGATTGTCTTTAGACCTTCAACGGTCTATGGACAGTCTAACTGTATTTGTAGTGTTAGAACATCCTCATATAATAATTATAATTATTATTTTTGGTGAATAAATATTTAATTAGAAAGTTTACATTTGAGACCTCTAATGTTATATTTACCTGGTCTAGTTCTTGTTGTAAGTCTTGCTGTTGTTGTTGGTTTGGCTGAAATATACCAAGAAAATATAGGAATGGATTATTTGAAGTGAAAACTACTTTAGCCGCGGTGAGCAACTTTTGGTAGGGGAAAAACTTATGAGTTCGCGTCACCGTCATGCTAATATGACGTATTAGATTTCAATTCAGTCGGCAGTCCCATGACTGCCAATTTTTTTTATATTATCTATAACATAATAATATAATAATAAATCAAAAAGTGCGGAGCAACACTTCGATACAAAATTTACTCTCGATTCAAGTTAGTAATAAATTATTAATATAAAAAGACAATGTTTTTCGTATTCTGCTCAACATTCCTTCTTCTTCTTCAATTTGATACCCATATCATGATGGTAGATTAAAAAAAGTGTGTACCTACTTCACAGGCTATAAGTATACCCCTCTACGGTGTACTTATAATAAGACCACACGACAGACGTAAGTGTACAAAAGTCATTGGGTTGACTATATCTATCTTTCTCGCTCTCTTAGTCGACTCGAGCCGACTTTACCCGAACGAGTATCTGAGCATGACCATGCATGCCGGTCACGCGAGTTCAGTGCTTTTTCCCCACCCCAAAAAGAGCCCAAAAAAATTGTCCATCATTGCCCTGAAAATTGGAAAATTTCACGATTTTATTTTTGCGCGTTGACAGTTCTAAAACAGGACGTCTGTCGGGTCAGCTAGTAGGTAACATAATAAAAACTATTTACAACACATTTGCTCAAAAAGTGCACTTACGAAGCCTGTATACATCGTTCGAAAGTTAAACATTACGCATCATACAACGGAGCGTGCGGTAATGAATTTTACCGCACGCTCAGATGTATAGCACCGTGCGTGTACTTTACGGTATTTTTTTAATTTCCGTTTCCATAAAAATTGTTTCATTTGTAGCCTTTTTTTCTCGCAAATGTGTTGTAAAACGTTGTATGGCACACGTGCGGATTGGTGCAAACTCGTGACTATGATAAGCCCTCGACTTCGTCTCGGGCTTACATTCGTCTACTCATTTGTAATAACCAACTTACCGCACTTGTATCATAAATAACTATTCTCTATCGAATCAAACAATTTTTGTACTATGACTTACCGAAACAAGAAAAAAAGTCTGCCTTTCCATACAAAAAAAAACATCCACTCCCAACAAAATATATGAAACTGCAGTTTTTTTACCGCGAATTTTGATGTCATAGAAAAAAAATGTTGTTTGTTTTGACGTACCTATTGAGAGTTAACTGATTACCAGTAGGTAACCCTGTATCTACGTAGTAGCTTTACCTAGTCTGTGCCCTGCATACAGCGAACTTTCGCTGCCTGTATATCATATAAATTTTAATATTAGCTAATAATTATCTAAAAGTATAATTTATGCGTAACAAATTTAATATCTACGTACCTAGCAATGACAAAATGAATATCTTACCCTGGGAGCAGCTGCCACTGCAGTAAGGCAAAGGCAAAATAGGATTAGTGACTTCATTTTTCCACAGTACACTAATGGGAAGTTCATCGTGAGTTTTCTTTTTAAATTATCGATTTTGGCGTGACAAATCGATACTAATTAACGAAATGTACCTTAATCAAGTGTGAAATACGATATTAAAAACTAAAGTGAGTAAATAAATAAAAACTTGTCAAACACGCCTTTTCCAAGGGGCAATCATTATTTTTGTGTTTCCGGGCTTTGAAATATTATGTGAGTATTAGGAAGATAAGGAAATAGGTAGGTACTTCAACAGCATGGCATTGTGACATTATATTTTTTATATTTTTATAAGTAATAGGCTTGCGCTTGACCGCCAACTCGCCTGATGTTAATTAATAATGTTAATGATGTTAATTACCTTCTTGGATAATAAAACCGGCCAAGTGTGAGTCGGGCTCGCGCACTGAGGGTTCCGTACCACCACATAACTTGCTAGCTACTAAAGTACAAAAAAATTGTGCAAAAAGACAACATCCCTTCAACGCCCAGGCGGTTACCCAACCAAGTACCAGCCGCGCCCGACGTTGCTTCACTTCGGTGATCGTACGAGAACCGGTGGTGAACAGTGACACCAACTCGCACTTGGCCATGATTTATTATTTGTTGTTATATACTTTAGAGTATGTACTATAATCATGCCAAGTTTGACGCTTGTACGTATTACCGTTTTTGCATTAGAGCTAATACAAAAATACGTTTGTTGTATGGGGAACCCCCTTTTGTTTTTACTTTTTGACGTTTTTTATTATTTATTAATTAATCCGCCGTAACATTACATATTCTGTGAAAATTTCAACTGGTTACGGTTCGAAAGATACAGTCGTAAATAGGTAGGACAGGCGAACAGATTGGTGTGCTATACAAGTTTCTAAGTGTGCGTAAAAATTAGACATTTGAAAACGAACCTTTTCTGTACTAAGGCATATCGCACTTGTTTGTCTGATCTGATGATTTCTACCTACTTGGAAATGTAAGTACTGGATTTGACTGTGGAGATTTGTCAGAACTATTATGGAAAACATACTAAAAGTTCCGAAGCTGGTTATGAGGCGATGGCAGAAGAGCACGAAAAAGTTGTAGCGATGATAACTTAGCAGTTCATCATCATCATCTTCATTACCCTATCATGTTTCCACTGCTGGGACACAGGCTTTCTCTCAGACGGACAGGATTGGCCCTAATCCACCATGCTGGCCCAGTACATGTTGGTGAATGTCATACGTCTTTGAACTTTTGAGGTACTACATACTGTCGTTTGTCGGACGTATCGTCGCGATGTTTCCCTTCGCCGTTGTTGAGCGATGGCATCGAAACTGCACATAAAGAAAGTCATTGGTGCAGGGCCGAGGATCGAACCGGGTGCCGTCAGCCGTCAGGTTGTAAAGCGCACATCATGCTACCGCCCGGCCACCATCGATATTCAGCAGTTGGCGTATTCGGACTCCAAACCACATGGTCTAGGTTGAAATCTCTACAGTGAGCTGCCGGTGAAGGAAAACATCACGTGGAAGCATGGTTGTAGGGCAATTCCTAGTGCTTGGCTGGCTGGCTTTAAGTAGTTGAAAATATGTCGCAAAGCACTTTAGAGGTGTGTTCCGTCGACACACGGGAGCCAGTATGGCTAAGCGTACAGTCGTGTACAGAAAATTTACATTTGAGGGGCTACCAAAACCTCATAACCATCATAGTGATTGAACGGGCGAAAAGAGGTACCTATTTGATTTTAATGGCTAATGGGACAATTCGGCATTTCGGCGTGCTTGGTTTGTTCGACGATAACTTGCTTCGTTCAATCGATCTTCATGAAACTTTGTAGACAAGTAGTTCGTAGTAGTAGTTCTTACTTTGCTTGATTCTGACTGTGACTATGACTTGTCTGACGCTATTCAATACTATGTATACTTGTTTAATAATACGACTGAAGTACTCTGTATCCAAAATCATGAAAAAGAAACAAAAAACATAACTTTAGCTCGACAGTCGTCACTGTCAAAATGTCAATGTCAAAGTAGGTAAATAATTAAAATATTGTCTAAAATAAATTGATATTTGATTTTCAATGTCTGTACAATTATTTTGGCTAATTTAGAAATCATGTCTACAGTGATCGATCAAAAATCTTATTTGCAAAAATATCTTGGTGGACCGTCCAAAGAAAAAAAGAAAAAGAAGACTAAAGCCACCAAAGGAAAGGGGTGAGCTTACCTCGTATTTATTCAATTTATAGCAAATTACAGTCGACGCCACCCTCAAACCGTCTTCAAACATTATATTTAAAGCTTCTAGAAACGATGGGGATCCAGGGATCCACCAATGTACCACTTGAATACATTCTAATCCACACAATTTTTTTTGGATATTTATCGTTATAAAATTTTAGTCTCCTTTTCACTATTATATCCCATACAAGTAAGTACTGCCTTAGTAGCATTACTTAAGTTATTTCTTTCAAATTTTTAATAGGTAAATAGATCTTTTTGCCCTGTTTTTAGGGCTTTAGACATGCATTCATGGCATAACCTTACCTATGAATGTAAGCTCATGTTTGCTACACTATTTCCATTGGTTTATTGCCTCTGACAGCTGCATTATAACATTGTAAAAAGATGAATAAAAACAATTTATACTAATATTACACTGAAGTACCTGCCTACCAGTCGTTATGTTTAAAAACCTAGCGAATGAGATCAGAATTCATTGTTTTCATTCAGCCTTTTACAACTGTCAGACACTTTCTTACAGCCACTCTTCAGTCTATTTTACAGAGTAGTATCACATCAATATTATAATTGTCAAAGTTTGTGTGTGTGTATGTTTTTACAACTAACTAAAGTTGCTATACTATTTTGGAAAAAAAATGAATGAAAAGGGGAAAGGGATTTTCAAAAAGTGTCTTGGTAAAATACGGTCTTTTCACGCCATTGGCTGAAGAAAATCTAACGCCCCGTTCTCAGGGGTGTTCGGAAAAAAACCTCAAAATTACCCAAATGTCCGAGGTATGGAACGTTTTTGTCCGACGTCAGCGATTTAGGTGATGATAGTCCTACGCATACTGCACAAGCCACAACCAACATTCTGAAGCAGGCGTTAACCAGTCGTCTGATGATGCGTATTTTTTACTCCCGATGCAAAACAGCGTTTTTTTTTTTATAACGTTGCCTTTGTCCGCTAACTCGCCTGATGTTAAGCAATGATACGGTCTACGTTGGAGCATGTTTGCCTAAAAGAAACCGATTCAATCATGATTTGAAGACACCCAGATTGTAACTATCGGGGAACACCCATTCAGTCAGCGCATTCCATGGACAAACAGTTCGCACAATAAAAGTAGAATCAAAGCACTTCGTTTGTTTTCAGAATATCAACCATAAAGCAGTCTCTAAAGTATTTATCCAATACGTGATTATCAATGCCAAGGATCTAGTCACAAGAGAAACGTTTACGCCCCAAGTGGGATGTCAGTGCAGGACTTATCACTAGTCACTAGAATCTATTGTATAAATCCTTGCAGCAATCCTCGATTACACCTCGGCCCACATTTCCACATTTTATTCTAAGACGTACCAATGGCTTGCAGCTTATTCTTATTCGAGATGGGGGCGATAAGTCCTGCACTGACGTCCCGCTTGGGCTTTAGCAGCTATAATAATGTAAATTTTTTTGCCCTTTTTTCCAGCTTCAAAATAATAGACGATGACATTGACCTGACCAAGCTCCGGCCACTCGATGGTGACGAGCTAGACATCCTTGACGATGGAGAGGATGCCCCGCAGATTGCAGGCATTGTGGACGAACGGCCTGAAGAGTTGCGCAAACTGGACCAGTTTAAGAGCAGCTCCAAATGGAGGGTAGTTAATCAGGTAAAAGAATGACCAGTTATGAGTAAGCTTTTTAGGATTCCATACCCAGAGTGAAAACGAGACCCTATTACTAAGCCTATACTGTCTGTCTGTCTGTCCGTCCTAAATATACAGGGTTACTGGTAATCAGTTACAATACAATAGCCATTTATTCCGAATAAGATTTTTACATGAATCAAGATTATAAATTCATTTTACAATTTTATAATATGTCTCTCAGTTGAGTGTGCCTTTTGGCATAGGCCTCCTCCAACTGTCTCCATTGTTCTCTATCATCTGTAACTCTTGTCCAGCATGACCCAGGGTCAGCTTAATGTCGTCATCCCATCTTGTTTGATGTCCCTGTCGTCTTGTGCTGTCACTTGGGTACCATAGATTGACTGGTTTACTCCATTTATCTCATTTGCAACGCAGCATGTGTCCTCGTAAACAGTTATCTTACATGAGTAATTCCCGTGTAATGTAAAAAAAATAGTTAGCTTAATCTTAACGGTGCCTCAGTACATCAAAACAACAAAAATCAAAAGACTAGATGCTGATTACCAGTTACCCTGTACATCACGTCTGTCCATAGAATAATATGTAATATTACAACGGATTCACTGAGAAATAAAGGGAAACCCCTCTTTAGTAACTTTTTGACATCATTACTTAAAAATTAAAACTATTTAGTAGTTCCCGTTAACCTAGAATCATGAAATTTGGCAAGAAGCAGAGCTTACCACCCAGACCTTGTGGATTTTCCTTGGATACGTACCAAATATTTCGATCCTACGTTTCTAATCCGTAGGGCAAAAGATTGGAACAACCCGCCAGCTTCCTTGTTTCCTGAGAGATATAATCTGGGCTTTTTCACAGCTAGAGTAAATAGGTATCTTCTAAGTCTGCGTGCTTCATCTACGAACACATCGTCGCTTCCCAACAGGCGAGTTAGTGGTCTAACGCGAAATTATCTGCGGTAAAAAAAAATATAGAAAAAATCCGATAGCCGTTAATTTGAAGTCATATCACATTTAAAAATTATTTTGCTATTACAAACTTACATTTTGTAATTGGTATATATGTGAGCACCTGTTTGCCAACTACAAAGTTAAGTTTGTCCTTCAATTATTCAACCTTTTATCATCGAGACTCCGTTCCCGGGATCGATGAACTATCCACAATTCTACATACATATTTATTAAGTTTGTATGGAACTCTCTGGTTGCGAATCCTACTCACACTTGTCCGGTTTATTTTGTTTTAGGATGATGGCTTCAACAGCAAGTTACAAATTGAAGAAATCCAAAAAGATGTAAAAGAAATTGAAAAAGAGAACGAAGTGATTTTTGGTAAAATGTACAGCGATTCCGAAGATGAGAAACAAAAGAATGACTCCGATATATCACCACCACGAAAGAAATCTTCAAAAAATCATGTTGATAGTGATATTAGTCTTCAGAAGAAAAAGAAAGAGACCAAACATGATTCTGATGTTTCACCACCGAGGAAACAAGATTCTCGTAAGGAAAGACCTAGAAAACCAAGTCGATGGGCTGATGCTGAACCTGACACCAATACTTCTCCGAAGAGAAATGACTCACGATCCAACAGATCACCATGTGCTGATATGTCACCACGTAGAAGAAAGTTATCACCTAAAAACTCTGGCAGAAATAGAGTAAGGTCAGTGAGCTCTGACCTGTCACCTCCGAGAAAGAATGACAGACGGAAATCTCGATCACCTGAAAGATATATCAAATCTGACAGAGAATTTCCCAGAAAAGACAAGGCAAGAAGAAAGCAGAACAGCGACTCGGATTTATCACCTCCCAGAAAAGATAGAGGTCGAAACGATGCAGGTAGAAATAGAAACATGCAAGAGAGAGACAGAAATGTGCCCAAAGATAAAAGAAAACGAAGTCCCGGTCCGAAAGGCAAAAGGAAACACGACAGCGACTCAGATTTATCACCACCAAGAAAAGACAAAAGAACAAGAAGTCCACAAAATTCTGATTCTGATTTGTCACCACCTCGTAAAGGGAGAAACAAAAATGTGTCAGAAAGAGACAGACAAAAGCAGAGAAGAAACAGTGATAGTCCTCCACCGACCAATAAGAAGATGGCAAAGACTTTGGAGGGTAAAATGGCGGGACTGCAGGATGCAAAGCAGTTGAGGGAGGAGAATGAAGAGTTTAGAAGAAAAGAAGACGAAATTTTTAGAAAATTAGGTGACGATGTGTCGGGAAGAAATGCACAAGCAGTTTCAAGAAAGAGTAAGTTGTCTTGTCTACTAGGTTACGCAGAAAGGGTGTACTAATTCGCAAAGGGTCCATCATCATCATCATCATCATTTCAGCCGTAGGACGTCCACTGCTGGACATAGGCCTCCCCCATCGATCTCCAAAAGGGCCGGTTGGAAGCGGCCTGCATCCAGCGTTTCCCTGCGGTCTCTTTTAGGTCGTCTGTCCATCTTGTGGGTGGACGTCCTACGCTGCGCTTACCAGTCCGTGGTCTCCATTCCAGAACCTTTCGGCCCCATCGGCCATCTGTTCTGCGTGATATGTGCCCTGCCCACTGCCATTTCAACTTACTAATCCGGTGGGCTATGTCGGTGACTTTCGTTCGTCTACGGATCTCCTCATTTCGGATTCGATCTCGTAGAGAAACCCCGAGCATAGCCCTCTCCATAGCTCGTTGTGCGACTTTGAGCTTGCTTATGAGGCCCATAGTGAGAGACCACGTTTCAGTGCCGTATGTCATCACTGGTAACACACACTGGTCGAAGACTTTCGTCTTAAGGCACTGAGGTATTTTGGACGAAAAGACGTTGCGTAGTTTACCGAACGCTGCCCAGCCGAGTTGGATTCGCCGATTGACCTCTTTCTTGAAGTTGGACCTACCTAGTTGGACTGTTTGTCCTAGGTAGACGTACGCGTCAACAGCTTCAAGAACTGAGTTCCCAACTGATACTGGGGTGGGCACAACATGGATATTTGACATGACCTTTGTCTTGTCCATGTTCATTTTAAGGCCCACCTGTTGGGAGACTCGATTGAGGCCTTCGAGCATCATGCTGAGATCTTCCATCGACTCTGCCATGACCACAATATCGTCGGCAAACCGAAGGTGAGTGATGTACTCGCCGTTGATGTTGATGCCGAGTCCTTGCCATTCCAGGAGCTTGAAGGCATCTTCCATTGTGGCAGTGAACAGTTTCGGAGAGATAACGTCTCCCTGTCTCACGCCTCTTCGCAATGGAATTGCCTTCGAACTCTGCTCCTGTACTCGGACCGACATGGTGGCGTTATTGTACAAACACTTCAACACTTCGACATACCGATAGTCAATACGGCATCGCTGGAGAGACTCGAGCACCGCCCATGTCTCGACCGAATCAAAGGCTTTCTCATAGTCCACAAACGCCAAACATAGTGGCAAGTTATATTCTTCGGTCTTCTGTATAACTTGGCGTAGCGTGTGGATGTGGTCTATGGTACTATAGCCTTTTCGGAAACCGGCTTGTTCGATAGGCTGGAAGTCATCGAACCTGCGATCGAGACGATTCGTGATGACCCTCGAAAACAGCTTATAAACATGGCTCAGAAGCGAGATGGGTCTGTAATTCTTCAGCAAGGTTTTGTCACCTTTCTTAAAGAACAGCACCACCACGCCTCTGTTCCATGCTTCTGGCGTTATACCTTCGAGTAAGACAGAATTAAAGAGCTTCTGAAGGACTCTGAGTACCGGTGTTCCACCCGCTTTCAGAAGCTCTGATGTGATTCCATCGTCCCCCGGCGCCTTGTTGTTCTTGAGCTGTTTCAGGGCCATCCTAATCTCGTACAGGCTGATGTCCGGGATATCTTCGGTATAGTGTCCAAGGTCGCAAGGTAAGGCAAGGTAGTGTCAAGGTAAAGGGTCCATAGTACTCATCATTATGAACAACTTTTACTATGATAGTAACTCTGAAATTGCGATAATTATGTTAGCGGTTCCATAAAAAAAAAAACATTCACACTCAACAAAATGTTTGGAACAACTGATATTTTTTTTGCGATTTTGGTGTTGGTCCCATAGTAAAAGTAGTTCATAATGATGGGTACTATGGACCCCTTTCGGCTTAGTACACCCTTTCCGCGGAACCCTGGATGTGTATTGTTATAGGGTTCCAGACCCAAAGGGTAAAAATTACTAAGCCTACGATGTCTGTCTGTCCGTCCGTCTGCCATATCTTTTGAAATGTTATAGATAGCCAGTTGAAATTTTCACAGAATATGTAACGTATTTTTGTATTAGCTCTAATGATAAAACGATAATACGTACAAGCGTCAAACTTGGCATGATTATAGTGCACACTCTAATGTATAACTACAAATAATAAATGATGGCCAAGTGCGAGTTGGTGACAATTTTCTGTTCATTACCAAGTTATAATTGTGTTATACTCGAGCGCCTGTAACAAAATAATAAACTGTAGCAATTGCTCCGAAAATTTTGGAAGGCGTTATAATAACTGGTAGTTCAGTTACTTGGACATCCTTATTGTATTTTGTGGTGGTACGGAACCCTCGGTGTGAGCGTGCCCGACTCGCACTTGGCCGGTTTATGTTAAATATAACTTGTTTGATAGGGAGTTGGTACACTAATCGCTATAGTCACCGCGTTACCAGCTGAGTCGTAGGGCCATAAACGTCATACCATAAGACCTGTAAGTGCGAGCGAGATAGACAGATTAAGACCTGTAAGTGCAAGCGAGATAGACATAATAATTTATGGCCCTACGACTCAGTTGGTGACGCGGTGACTATAGTTTGTGGAAACATTGCGATGTCATCATTGTTTTGTATGTGCAAAGAATGGCTATTGTGTTGCCTCATTGTTTGAGATGATCAAGATTTTGTATTCTTCTTTCTAGGTAAAAAAGACACATCAGAAGATAGACAGAAACAGAAAGAAAAAGCAGAGAGACAGAAAGAGTTAGATGCTAAATACAAAATGTGGAGTAAAGGGTAAGTAGATATTAATGGAGTGAGCAATAAAATAAAATATAAATATTCGGGTCATTTTGCACACACGGTCATCTGACCCCGAACTAAGCAAAGCTTGTGATATGGCTGCCAGAGACTGATATACATACATATATAGTTTTAAATACATACTTAAATAGATATTAACACCCAGATATAGAACAAACACAAATGTTCATCACACAAATGTTTGTCCTAGATGGGAATCGAACCCACGCCCCCAAGCTCAGAAGGCAGGTTCACTACCAACTGGACCAACGGGCTATCAAGCAATGGTTGCCTAGCGGATGCATGTGCGCTTTACAATCTGACGGCGCCCGGTTCGAACCTTGACTCTGCACCAATGACTATTTTTTTTTATCTGGTATTTATAGTTTTAAAATAAAGGTTTCTTTGAATTAGAACTCAGTAAAAACAGTCAAATGCCAATGCCATAAGCATTGACATTCAGCGTGGTAATGCCGCCAGTATGCTGGGTACGCTGCCAACTGATAGTAGGCTTGAGCATTTGGATTGTCTTTAGACCGTCTGTCTGTTTTTGTAGTGTTAGTTTTAGGCAGTGTTTTGTTTAGTTAAAGTTATAGAAGTTTAGTTTTTGTTTTGTGCCCCTATTATATGGCTTTGGCTACGGAACCCTACCGTATGCTTGCCTCGACATGCTTTTGGCCAGTTATTTAATGTTTCTAAATTACCCCTAACATAAGCCTAAACGGCTTAACTTCTCTATCTCTACATAGTAGAAATTAAAGTCGCTTTCCGCGTCTGTCTATCTGTCTGTATAACCCTAACTCTTAAAACACACAACGGAGTTTGATGCGGTTTTCACCATCAGTTAGATAATTTTTCACGGAACTTTTATGTGTATTTTTATGCCATAGGTGGCAAACAAACAGACGGGCAACCTGATGGTAAGCATGTCACCGTCGCCTATGGATACTTGTAACACCAGAGGCATCACAAATACGTTGCCGACCCTTAAGGACTCTATTAACTCGCGTTTTGAAGAACCCCATGTTGTAGTTTGTTGTATGACTAGCGACCCGCCCCGGCTTCGCACTTATTACACCCGTCTATAATTACTATTAATCTCATTCCAGCTTAAAACAAGTGGAAGCTCAACAATCTCGCATACAAGAGTTCATCCATGAGGCATCGAAGCCGGTCGCTCGCCACCGAGACGACAAGGACCTGGAACACAGCTTGAAACAAGTGGAGAGAGACGGAGACCCCATGTTGCAGTATATGAGGGAGAAGAAACGGGAGCGAGGGGAGTTACCACCAGGTGAGATATCTGCAGTGCCTCAAGACGAAAGTCTTCGACCAGTGTGTTGACAGTGATGACATACTTGATGGGAACTCAGTTCTAGAAGTTGTTGACGCGTACATCTACCTAGGACAAACAGTCCAAATAGGCAGGTTAAATTTCAAGAAGTAAATCGACGAATTCAACTCTGCTTACAGCGTTTGGTTAATTTCGTAACGTCTTCTCGTCCAAAATACCTCAGTTCCTCAAGACGAAACTCTTTAACCAGTGTGTGTTGACAGTGATGACATACGGCTCTGATAAATGGTCTCTCACTATGGGCCTCATAAGGAAGCTCAAAAGTAGCACAACGAGCTATGGAGAGGGCTATGCTCGGGGTTTCTCTACGAGATCGAATCGAAAATGAGGAGATCCGTAGACGGACGAAAGGGACCGACATAGCCCACCGGATTAGCAAGTTGTAGTGGCAGTGGGCAGGGCACATATCACACAGAGCAGATGGCCGATGGGGCTGAATGGTTCTCGAATGTAGACCACGGACCGGTAAGCGCAGCGTTTAGGATGTCCACCCACAAGATGGATGGACAACCTAAAAGAGACCGTAGGAAAACACTGGATGCAGGCGGCTTTCAACCGGCCCTTTTGGAGATTGATGGGGAGGCCTATATCCAGCAGTGGACGTCCTATGATATCTTGCTGGAAACGGGGGTCCCATGTTAGGGTATATGAGAAAAAATAAATGGGAATGTTCTTTATTTCTGAGTCCATTATGTTCCCACTGCTAGGATACAGGTCTTTTCTCAGAGAAAGTACTGGCTCTAAGCATGGTGGGTTATTCGGGCCCGTCCTCTCTCTCTGAGGGAAGGCTGCAGAAGTGAGAACATATATGAAAGGCTGACCATGATGATGAATGATCGTGTGAAACATGGACTGAAAACTATATACTTATCCCGAAAAAATAAAATAAAACCAGGCCTGGCGCACTCTGCAGTTTAGGTGTGAAGCTAGAAGTAGCCGACTTGTCGGACTTGCCGCGCGATACACAGAAGCAACTTCTAGGTTATTATAGCTGTAGGTAGTTAACGCTCGCACGTCCTGAATTGCACTTTATTGTGTAGTAGCAAGAGTCGCTATTTAAATGATTTTGCAGAGTGAATCTTCTGTACTTTTACTTGTATGTCTTCTGTGGTAAAACTGTAATGATCAGGTAAAATTAGGAGTAGATATAAGTTCTGTCTTGTTTGTTCACAGAGAGACCATCATACAAGGGCAGTTTCCCTCCAAACCGCTTCAACATTCGACCAGGGTACCGCTGGGATGGCCTCGACCGCTCCAACGGCTATGAGGGCAAATTCTTCCAGCAACAGAACAAGAGAAAGGCTCAGGAAGAGGAGGCTTATAAATGGAGCACTGAAGATCTCTAGATCTGGCTGGAGTCAGGCATAAACAGTTGCACTGTCGAGACATGGTCTAGACAGTGATAGATGAATAGAGTCGAAATATAGACAGCCGAGGGGTTAGACAAGACCCACTTGCTGTTAGCGTTAACGCTTGCGGAAAGAACTGTATGAAAATGACATTAACTTGAGAGATGTTATCTCAAGCTAATGTCATTTTCATACAATTTCATCTTTCTGTGACCGTTAACGCTAACAGAAAGTGAGTCATGTCTAACCTCCCCAGATCAGTCTAGTTTCCCAGTGACAGATTGTGTCGAGACAGACACCAATAACTTTTTTATGCCATAGGTGGCAAACTAGCTGACGGGCCGCCTGATGGTAAGCGACACCGTCGCCTATGGATACCTGCAACGCCAGGGGCATCACATTGACTCGCCTTTTGAAGAACCCCATGTTGTAGCTTCCCGGAACATTCCACATTGTGCAGGTATGAGGCAAAAAAGATCGCGTAAAACGCACCGTGTGCAATTTCCACCGATCTATGATATGTGGATCTGTGGATGTACATGTGGATGACTTATTTACTATGTACCTAAATAAATTATGAACAATTTTGAGGCAATCGCTCATCATCAGTAAAAGAACACATCTTGAGGAAACCGGTATGTCCCAAGAATCTCAAAAGTTCAGACATAATGACATTCACCAACATGCAGTGGGCCGGCATGGTGGATTATCGGCCATCCTCTCTCTGAGAGAAGGGCTGTGTCCTACACAAAAAAGAGAAGTAAATAGAACGGAAATGAGAAGGAAAATTTGTTACCAGGCATTTTGCTTGAACATTCTTAGATCAACGCGTCGAGCTCCGCATCACAGTTGCCAACTGATTTCGAATGTCTGACGTTTCGTTTATATGGGTGCAACTGGCTACAACAAATTTCTTACAAAAATGGCTTGACAGCCGTTCTAATTTTAACAGAGAAAAAACTTTTCTCTGGTGTCCCAGCAGTGGAAACAATAGGTTTGATATTGGCATCGATTCTGATGCACTAAACTAAATTCGACAGCTCTAAAATTGTTGCCATCCTTTTCTCACGTATTAAAATGAAAAGAGAGGCAGATAATTTTAGTCCTGTCAGATTAGTTAAGTGAGTGGTATGACAGAATAGGCCTCAATGGCTACAAACATGAATTTATTTTGAAATAAATTATTTGTATGTTTTTGTAGTTGTTTTTTTTAATCTTTTAACATATCGCGACAGGACAGGAATGAAATTATTAGATTAGCGATGCAAGGTCTTAGTCTATTGGAATTAATCAGACCGAGCCCGTTTCATCTTCTCAGTTCACCTGGGTGGACCACGGGCACTTTTTCATGCATGTGGTCCACCCTAATGATAAATAAATGGAATTCAAAGATAGCAACCGGAAAGAAAGATAACCGGATTAGTAAGTTGAAGTGGCAGTGAGCAGGGCACATATCACGCAGAACAGATGGCCGATGGGGCCGAAAGGTTCTCGAATGGAGAACACGGACCGGTAAGCGCAGCGTAGGACGTCCACCCACAAGATGGACAGACGACCTAAATAGACCGCAGGGAAACGCTGGATGCAGGCCGCTTCCAACCGGCCATTTTGGACATCTATGGGGAGGCCTATGTCCAATGGCTGAAATGATGATGATGAAAGATATCTAGGTATTGCCCGTGGTTCACCTATCCAATTTTTGATCAGAGGATACGGAACGGGTCACTATGATAAAATTACCTTTATAACCCTGGTACACTTTACAGCCAGGTGAACCACGGAAAGAAAATAATGCCCTTGGTACAGCCAGGTGAACTGTGTAGGTGTTTGTTCTATATCTGTGTACAATGCCGGGTTTAGCACTACCAGCTCTCTGGGCGAGATTTCTACGGCGCTGTTACGGAAGTTTTTTAATGCACGAGGTATTATATGGAGATAAAGGGGCGCCGCAGGCCGCCCTTTATATCTGGCACCCTGGGCGGTCGCCCAACCGCGCCCTACACTAACGCCGGTACGGTCTGTGTAACACCAAGATAGACTAAGAGGAAAGACAATATGTAGCGTAATGTTACGCTACATATTGTCTTTCCATATAACATTAGAGCGTAGCTCGGAAATTTGCCTAAAAACGGTATAAACTTAGATGGCACCGTAATTTGAGCGGGTTATAGGTTGTCTCGAACTTCCGTAAGCGCTGCAGTCAGATAGCGTACGAAAGGGTTCTACAAATTACCGTAGCGCTAGTTTCGCAACATTTCAAGAGAATAAAGAAAAGCGCCATCTACTGGTATGGGTTGCACTTCTCTTGAAATATTTCTTCCTTGGTAACACCAAAGATTATATACTAGAGGTAACACCCAGATATAGAACAAACACAAATGTTCTTCACATGAATGTTTGCTCTAGGTGGGAATCGAACCCACGCCCCCAAGCGCAGAAGGTAGGTTCACTACCAGGACCAACGGGCTATCTAAATTGTTTCTAGGTACGGAGAAAAAAAATAATAATATGTTTTAGATATAAGTTTTAATACTAAATTGTAAACAGGTTTGGAAGTCGACGGATCGCTACAAAGAAATATGCCGACATACAGGGCGTTAACGCATTATCGCTAAGTTTCGTTAGAGATCTTTGACAACCGACAAAATTGCCGCTTCTGCCGCCTACGTAACCAGTTACGATCGAAGCGAAACTATGTTTTGTACTATACACTGGTACAAAATATATATTGGTAAATATGTACTTTTTTCGTTTACTTATTGTTCCATACATTTTAGTAAAGTGCTTCCAGCGGAAACGCGGAGGAACTAAAATCGGTAATTATCGGCAGTATAGATTGCTTTACTCTAATACGAAAAAAGTTTTCGAATACCTTTCAGCCCAGCAATGTATGGAACAATACGTAAACGAAAAAAGTTTTCGAAAACTATCAAATCTGGGACTAAGCCAACTAAGCCAAGGTGGTGGTCGAAATATAAGCCTTCGCTCGACACAATTCGGTATACGAAACCAGCTGCTATCGTAACTGCAACTTCGCAACCAGAGACGAGGAAGGTTTTTTCCACTGAAGTGAATATTCAATTCTTTAGAGCAATGTTCGTTCTGTGCTTTTGTGTGATGGTATGGAACCCTCGATGCGCAAGCCGCAGTCTCAATCGCACTTCGAATTTTCTAAAATAAGGATTTTCGTCCATCGAAACCGCTATTACGTATACAGGAATAGAAGTCTTCGTTCGTAACTAGTATTGAGCAATAACAACAATAAAATTTTGCTTCAATTGTAACTAGTTACGAAACTATGGTTACGTAGGCGGCCTAAGCGAAAATTGCGCCACTTGCGGCGACAATCGCAATCGTCGGCAAGTGCGATAGTACGCCACCGCAATTGCTGGCGTCTGCATCATATGCTAAAATAACACACAAAATTTGTGAAAATAAATAAACATATATTTTTTGGTTTGTATATTAGAATATGTCAAGTTAACCTATAACATCACGTTAGTTTATTTGTAACGATGTTATACGTGTTTTTTTTAATAATAAATAAATTATGTCTGACAATTGCGATAGGGTAGCGTCTGGGACAGTATGCCAAAGATTACACTACCACAATTCTGCACACGCATTTGCTAGCAATAGGCTATCAGTTTTTTTTTTTTTAATATTGTGTCTTAGATTTACATAATAAAGCCGATCAGCGAAAACAAAATTAAATTCGGAGAGTGCGCATTAGATCTGCATGATTTAATTCCCTCCTGCCCATTTTTCTATCGGACTGCCAGAGCGGGCACAAAAAATCGACATCGTTTTATGTTTGATATTCCGAAAACCCGTACGAAGCGCTTTGATCCCACATTTATTGTGCGAACTGCTACTCTGGAATGCGCTGCCTGAATGGGTGTTCCCCGACAGTTACAATCTGGGTGTCTTCAAATCACGAGTGAATCGGTTTCTTCTAGGCAAGCGTGCTCCAACGTAGACCGCATCATCGGTTAACATCAGGCGAGTAGGCGGCCAAGCGCAAGCATATTATAAAAAAAAAAAAAAAAAAAAAAAAAAAAAAAAGGCTACTTGGCGTGGCCTGCAACTGGCTTTAGTGAAAACGGGCATAAGGCTAATAATTTAAACCAATCAAACAACACGGTCCGATAGCCTGTTGAGGTAGCCTAAAGCCCTTAGTAAACAGTTGCCAGCTATTGCAATCCGTTGTCGACCAACGCCTAACCCGATGCCTTATTATAGATGTCTTATCGTGATTCGGATTGTGATCGTGATCGCGTGACATGTCACTCACGCGCGTGGTGCGAGTAAGGGACCGTCAATTACACGTGAGGCTTGAAAGGGGGGAGGGGGTTTAGCAAAAAGCAAATATCACAAGGGGGGAGGGGGTGTAGTAAGATATTAATTTTTTCGTCAATCTGCAACCTTTCTGTCTAGACATTTTTGTCATGTCCTTAATTTCAGAATAAAATTTGATTATACTTTATGCCTGTTTTTAAAGATAATAAAAAAAATAAGATTTTTTGTTTTTAATTGATTTTGGGGGGTTAGTCTTAAACCGCACCATGTAACACCAAGGGGGAAGGGGGGGTTAAAAATGCTAAAAAACATCACGTGATTAATAGACGGCCCCTAAGTAGATGCGAACGGGACGGCGTGCAATCTCGATCACAATCAAACTTCTATAATACGGCCGCCGGTATCCACCGCCGCCCCTGATTGCGATCTTCGTGTCCATTCTAATACCCTCCGCGCGGTTGGTACGACTGAGATTGGTAGCCTTGCTGGTTTGATTGCGACTGGTAGCCTTTGTTATAAAAGCCTCCGCTGCCTGCAAAAAAAGTAATTCAATTGATTTTATTTATATTACACGGGAATTACTCACGTAAGATTAAGCCGGTCACTCCGAAGAAAACCGAAAAAATGTGAGAAAACCACGTCAGTTTCTATAATATAATTCGATTAGTTATTGAATGAGACGTTACTTGCAGCCAGTTTCTTCAAAAGTAACAGCCAAAGTAACGTTATAAAGTAACAGTTACGGTTAAAATGGTTACAGATAAAGAAACTTAACGGCCTATTATCCGAGCCGCGTATGCAACAAAACGCTCATTCAGCCCCCGCCAAGTTATAGCGACGATGTATTTTGCTACTCAAGAGTCAGGACGCCCGCGGGTGGTGTGCAACGACAAAAACGAACATAGGTGCGACCTCGATGACGCCTGGCGCGGTACTGAGCACGGCGCGCGCAAATTCTCGCGACCTTATTACGCTTTTAATTTCACTAAAAAACGAAACTATTCACTATCAAAAATCTATCCAAATAAAAAAATGTCGAATAAAATTGCCTTTCAGTACATGCAATTTCTAGGTTGTTACGAGCTTTCATTAGAGCATAAAACGAAAAAAATATACTAACTCGACCTTGTTTCAGATTTTTTTTGATCGAGGAATGTGTATTCTATCGTGTTTTGAACCAAATCATAAACTCAAACACAGATGTATCTGTGACATGTATTTTTTTCCAGCTCAAATATTGTAATTTATCTGAATAAAATTGATTTAAAACCGTCAAATTTAGTATAAGTGGCCGTTAAGAGGCGTATTACAATTCGTTAAATTTTAAGTATTTGCATTTTCGGACATAAATCGAAAAAAATAGAGTCGTAATTTTCAAGATATATATAATAAAAGTAAACCATAACATATTTATTTTTATTTTATGTCAGTAATTTAACGAAATCCATTCTCAAACATTCCCTCCGTAAAGTTTTGCGAAAAACTACTTTTGTAAATTGGAGGTAACAAATGGATGTGTTCAGTTTTTCCAAAATCTGAAGCCGCTACATTCAATAAAAAATCTATTTAATATAGAAACTGAATTTTCTACAGATCGTACTAATTGATAGAATACCATAAATCCAGTTTTCGATCAATTGGTCAAAAAATGTGATAGGACCCTTAAGAGCTAGTGCCACAAGTGGTGGCGGAGGTTGTGGTTCCTCAATATTTTAAGGGCCCGCTTCCGACCAGAGCTACCTAGCTCACACTTTTTCTACGTGTTTATAAATTGACCGAGCGGGGATTTTAGTATCTTATATCTTTAGAACAACCCGCCCAATCCGTCATGTCTTTCATATTAGAGATGAAATACTAAAATAGTTATTTATGATACAAGTGCGGTAAGTTGGTTATTACAAATGAGTAGACGAATGTAAGCCCGAGACGAAGTCGAGGGCTTACCATAGTCACGAGTTTGTAATAACCAATCCGCACGTGTGCCATACAACGATTTACAACTTATTTGCGAGAAAAAAACATAAATGGAAATTAAAAAAATACCGTAAAGTACACGCACAGTGCTATACAACGGAGCGTGCGGTAAAATTTATTACCGCACGCTCCGTTGTATGATCCGTAATGTTTAACTTTCGAACGATGTATACAGGCTTCGTAAGTGCACTTTTTGAGCAAATGTGTTGTAAAAATATTTTTTGGACTCTTTTTCCGACATGTATTATTATAATGAAACTAGTAATATGTAAAGAACCCGAAGAGAGAGCATATTATGTACTTGAATTCCCATTCAGGTTTTCATCATCATCATTTCAGCCATAGGACGTCCACTGGTGGACATAGCCCTCCTCCATCGATCTCCAAAAGGGCCGGTTGGAAGCGGCCTGCATCCAGCGTTTCCCTGCGGTCTCTTTTAGGTCGTCTGTCCATCTCAATACTCAATACTCAATATTTTATTGCAGACATATGTAGGTATTTATGTCGTCATCATCATCATCATCAGCCTCTAACTGTCCACTGCTGGACATAGGCCTCTCCCATATTTATTATTTAGGTATTTATGTGAATAATTGTAATTTTTTATTGCTATTTAATTTCAAATATATTTATTACTGTTGTTTTTGACCTAGAATGTACCAATTTTAATATAACATGTTCAATTTCTTATTTTACTAAAATAATTAATTGTAATTTTAATAAGCATTTAATTCTATTGATTATTATTTTTGACGTGTATTTGGTATGAATAAAGAACCATAACCATAACCGTACATGGAGTTCTTAAATTAACATGTTTAAATATAAAGTAATACATATGACTCTATTTGGGTATGGCAATAGTCGGAACGGAACGATCTATGTACATTTCGACAAAATCATCATTGAAAATTTCTTCTAAGTTGTAATAACATTTGGATTCTAAAATATCTTTTAAGTTATTTATAAAACTTACTTCCTTTTCGATATCTTTTAATTCATTTGGCAATTTATTAAATATTTTAACGGCCATTATTTTAGGGCCAGAGCTGTGTATTACAAGATTGGACTTTGGTTCGATTAATTTATGTCTAAATCTTGTGTGTGGATTCAGGTTTTACATATTGAAAAATGTTAAAAATGTGCGAAATATAGTCTTGGCCGAGAACGGGCCCTTGAACAAAAATACATACCTTGATTATAACCTCCCCTGTTATCATGCCCCCCTCGGTTGTCGTATCCCCCTCCTCGGTTGTCGTAGCCCCCTCGGTTGTCGTAGCCCCCTCCTCGGTTATCGTAACCCCCTCTTCGGTTGTCGTAGCCCCCTGCCCGGTTGTCGTAGCCTCCTCCCCGGTTGTCGTAGCCCCCTCCACGGTTGTCGTAGCCCCCTCCCCGGTTGTTGTAGCCCCCTCCTCGGTTGTCAGTGCCTCCATTCTGGCTATAACCCCCCGGCGGTACTTCGTACGTTTGGTAGTTTCGCTGGTTCTGGCCGAAGGCGGCAGGGCTGGTTTGAGGCCTGAAAATGTTTATTTATTCGAGTAAATGAAAAAATCAGTTGTAATGAAAATTTACATCAAAACAGATAAAGAAGAACCACAGATTTGTATCGGGATAGACCCCGCGATTTCATCTACTTTGCATGTCTGTGGCCTGTAACAAGTTGGATCAATGCTCCAACATAATTCAGTTCTATTTCCTTTGCCTTAGCAGTAGCACGTCAGACGTCAATAGAATAAACCGGCAAAGTGCGAGTCGGGCTCGCGCACTTAGGGTTCCATACGACCACATAAATTTTTAATCACTTAAGTATAAAAAAGTAGTGCAAAAAGTCCATCCAAGTACCAAGTGCAGCCGACGTTTTTTAACTTTAGTGAACATAAATTCACCGACTCGCACTTGGCCTAGTACTATAATCATGTCAAGTTTGACTCTTGTACGTATTACCGTTTTTACACAAGAGCAAATACAAAAATACGTTTAAAAAAGCTTTGTCCTATACGTTTAAAAAAGACAAAGGGGGGTCCTTTAGTGTTTAACTTTTGACTTTATTATTATTTGTTAGTTAATCCGCCGTAACATTACATATTCTGTGAAACTTTCAACTGGCTATCTATTACGGTTTGCAAGATACAGCCGTTAAAAGGTAGGACGGACAGGCAAACAAACAGACAGCGTACTTAGTAATAGGACCCCGTTTTCACCCTTTGGATGCAGAACCCCTAAATTTTTAAATTACGCCACAACAGTAAACCTTTCTTGGGTACGTCCTAAAACTGCGACCAGAACCACCGACAGCAGTGTCCTATTAGTACACCGTGAACGTACTGCAATCCCCAAGCCGCCTGCCAAGCGTTGGGATTATGGCAACACCTCTGTCTAAGAGAAAGGCCTTTGTTTGAGTTATGGTCTTGAGTCCATACAAAAATGTCAGAGATTTGATGTTGATGGGATGTTGTCTTTTTGCACAACTTTTTTGTACTTTAGTAGCTAACAAGTTATGTGGTGGTACGGAACCCTCAGTGCGCGAGCCCGACTCGCACTTGGCCGGTTTATTATTTATATACTAATGGCACAGCTTATTACAATAAACGTCCAAAATTTGTACCGTGATAGCTTGATCTTTCGCGCATACCACGCCACATTGATAGCTATGATGACAATTTCTTTTTATTACCTCATAAAAAAGCTGATCATAAATAGAGCCCATCAACGAAAACCAAATTAAAATTAGTTTAAATATAAATAAGTTATAAGTATTTTAATTTCATGTTAGACAGAGAGCGCACTATACTGAGCTATGACGTCACGCCTCAGGCGCGCCATACAAATGCTATACTAACACACGCTTTGCGAGAAAGGGACAAAGTATCCCGTCTCTATCCCCACCTAAAACTTTAAACGCTCATACCTCAGAGGTTTATCAGCCAATTTAATTTATTTTTTCCATATGTGTTATGCATTTAGTTATATTCATCGCTAAGCCTGTTATTTGTAATAAATTAAACATTAGGACTCGTGCCTATTTTCGAAATGGCTTGATATTCAAACAATCTTCATAATTAAGAAAAACCCGACTTCAAAATTTGTAAATACGCAATTTCGTTAACGATGGCATATATTTTTCCATTTATTATGATTTGGAAACCAAACTACTGAACCGATTTTGATGAAATTTCTATGGAACCAATCTGAAAGTATATACTTTTCCCAAATCGGTTATTAAATTACGGAGTACTCAGGAAACAAACATATATAAAAAATACTACCAAACTGATCATAAATTGGTCATATAACGTAAACTTACCACTTCTGTGGGTATATTAAGATCTGGACCAGTGCTAGAAGTCTATAGAGCGATACTATGATACGCGAGGGGCAAAGCATCAAACACTGTTGCGAATTCTTTTCCTCTTTGAAGAGTTTGGCTGGTTTGGCGTCGCACTCCTGTGCATTTGCCAGTGTCAAGTATTAAATTATTATCAAGTTCAGTCAAACAAGTCAGTCAGAGTCACGGTCAAGTCAAAGTCATGTAGTCACTAGTAAAGTGGTGGAGACTTTACAAAAGGCTTCCATAAAGCAACAACACGAAAATACCATGTTTAACCGCGTTATATCACTGACCACACTCAATCTCGTCCTCGGACAGTCAATAAATAATAAACCACCTTTATTATACTAACACTCGAAAATACAAAATAATGTAAAGAGGCGACATGTTTTTACAACCTTTTATATAACTTGCAATGTTTTTTTAGTTTGTTTAGGCTAAATCTTGCAAGCTGAATTGGAACCAGTTCTACCTAACAGACTTTGCTGAAATTTTGCATACAGCTTTATTTCTGGTGATAATACAATATGTAATACCCAATATAGTAATATTTCTAAAACTCCTTACTTTTAAAGAATTAAATAAAAGACGTTCCTCCATAGATTTCTCTATAGATAGAAACTTCTATAGATAGCAAAAAAAATATTTACATTTGAAGAGGATAACGGCATTTACCAATAAGATGGTTGTGAAAAGACATCGAGGCCATATTATAAGCTGCTGGTAAGCGCAGGTTGTTCATTATTTGCCCTCCGATCGCCGAACGCCCCCTGAAATTCAGTCTCTGGTTCGCAAAACGTCGCGTTGGTCAGTGCTTCATATCCGCTCATCATCTTCTCGAAATCTACCTCAGTGTAGCTTTTAAACTCTGTTACGTCCACACAAATCGATGACAGTTTATAGTTCAATAGAAAATTAAAGCGTTTTAGACTCTCTAAATCTTTGGGCGGTATACCCATTGCAATTATGTGATCGAACCCTTGGACGTTTTTCTTTACTCTGCTACCGTAGACAGGCCATTTCTCAATTTGCAAGAAAGGGTTGATTGCTGCAAGAAAATCTTTCGATTCTTCAGGGTCTTCGTTATAAAAGCCTGGTAGCGTAATAACTCCAAAGTGGTGGATAGGATCTATCACAACTGTGAAGCCGTCACATCCCTCCCACAAACCCTGCAACGCCAGGACTGAAGTTGTAACCCAGTTCAAAGCAAAATCGTTCCGAGGCGTCAGACAAAACTTGCCTTCCTTCAATTCAGGCTGAAACCTGAACATCGGTAGCATTTTTTCTGAAGCCTCCAGCTTGTTGCTCTTAAATAGTTCGTACTGAGCCTTTTCTAGAGCTTTCTGGAGTAAGGCAGCACGGTTTTCATCCAGTGGCACGCCAGTTTTGTCTGAAATGAGCACCCAGCAGTCTTGGCGACGGTGACATCCACTGCTGGTGGCATTCTTTTTATTTTCTTTCTGTTTCACTGGCGGATCCGTGACGGTAGAGCTTTCCAAGCGCATTTTTTTGGCAGATAACCCTTGGTTGAAACTCTGATTTCGCTTCGTGCCGTGTGTGGTTTTTTCGACTTCCGATAAACTCATTTTAGACACTTCCGGAACTGAATTAGGATTCGCCGGTATTGAAACAGTGTTTGTATATTTTGGAACAATATTCGCCAGTTTTTGAACAGGATTTACAAGTTTTGGGACAGGAACCGTCAGTTTTGAAACAGGATTCGCCAGTTTTGGAACAGGATTCACAAGTTTTGGGACAGGATTCGCCAGTTTTGGAACAGGACTCATAAGTTTTGGGACAGTATTCAAAAGTTTTGGGACAGGATTCGCCAGTTTTGGAACAGGATTCACAAGTTTTGGGACAGGATCCGTTAGTTTTGAAACAGGATTCGCTTGTTTTGGATCAGGATTCGCCAGTTTTGGAACAGGGCTCATAAGTTTTGGGACAGGGTCCGTTAGTTTTGAAACAGGATTCGCTTGTTTTGGAACAGGATTCGCCAGTTTTGGAACAGGGCTCATAAGTTTTGGGACAGGGTCCGTTAGTTTTTGAACAGGATTCACTAGTTTTGGAACAGGATTCACCAGTTGTGGGTTAGATTTTACAAGTTTTGGTACAGGATTCACCAGTTGTGGGATAGAATTTACAAGTGTTGGCACAGGATTCTCCACTTGTGGGATAGGATTTACAAGTTTTGGAACAGGATTCACCAGTAGTGGGACATGATTCACAAGTTTTGGGGCAAGATTAGTCATTTTAGGAATAGAGTTCGCCAGTTTAGGAATTGAATTTACCGGATTAATATCCCGACTAGGCATTACAGCGCTTTTCTTAGTTGCCTTTTCGGCTGCAAGTCGTTTCAAACGTTTCTCCGCGCGACGTTGTTTCCTATTCTTGGTCGGTTGGGGCCATTTATCTACATCCAAGTCTAATGTAGGCTCAAGGCCTTTATCTAATGATTCTAAGGCAACGTCCAATGCCTTCTCCTCGCGTATTTGCGCCCCTGTACACTGGCCTAACCGCAATTGATTTAGAGGACAATCCAGCACTGGCCCAGGTAACTCCAATTCTTCATCACTTAAAGCACCCCACTCGGAGTCAGATGCTTCCATCCAATCTGGGACCGTTATTGGGTCAACTTTTGGCCCCTCCGGCTCGAGAGGCGCCGCTGCCGCAGGCTGCGACCCCGGTTGCCCTAATTTGAGGCACTCTTGGGTCTTCGCTTCTACGGTTGCGCGCTGGTTCCCAGTCGAGTCGGATGAGATCCCACTGTGGGACGGTGGGAGCAATATTTTAGTGCCGGCTATACAGGGCTCAAAATCAACGCCTTGTGTTCCTCTTTTTCCTTCGCAAATTTGGGCACGATTTCATATATTTTTGTACAATAATAAGCAGGCTTAGACTGTTTCTATCCTTTATTTTTGTTTTATAAACTCTTCCGATTGGTTTGATGGACGTGTGAAGTTCTGAACATGGTGAAAATGTGTTTTTTTTAAGACTCATATTTTTTGTAGTAGTGAATTTATGAGAAAAATATTAAATGCAGAAACGTGACAGTAGAGGAAATTAATTTAATATTTTAAAAAAATGCTCTAGTGGCATTATCCAGAGAGGAAACAGGGGAATACGTTTGTATAGTATAGACTGAAGCTGCGTGTCCGCCAGAGACGTACGACGTAGCTGAGCGGTGAGCGAGGAAAAATCGACCAATAGGAGGCGAGACGAGACGGAATGAAGCGATCCTATTGGTAAATTTTTTCCTCGCACACTTTTGTGATACGCAGCCTTTACCCTCCTAAAGCTCATCGGTCACATCTTGTTCGCACGTTTTTAACATTTTAAAAGATAAAAAGCCACCGTGTGATTATATTAAACAACCGATTGGTCATTATCTTTAGAATGACGTTGTAAACAGTATGAAAGCAATTTTCATGTTGATATTTTACAGAATTTATAGGATGGCGACAATGGAAAGAAAAATTAAGAGTATTTTTTTGTCTCCTCCGCCATCCTATAGAATATTAGCGCAAAAATTGCTTTGTACCATCTGTAATGTTATACTTAAGATAATGCCCAATTGTTTTTATTAAATTATCACTCGATCAAAGAATATTCTTTTATTATTATTTTCCAAATCGGTTCTGTCTGTCCACCTCCGGCATGGAGGTTTGGCAACAAAAATAAAAACTGCTTTTTTAAGTCTGTTATAAATAAGTAAAAGCTAACCTGGCTGGTTCCTGCCCAGTGGCCTGGCTATATCCGCCCTGCACCCTGCCCCCACCTCCTCGGCCGCCCATGCCTCCACCACGGGCGCCCCCGCCCCCGCCGCGGCCACCCCCCCGGCCGCCTCTGCCGCCGTCACCACCTCCCCTGCCGCCGCCGCCCTATACAACATTATATAGAATGTAAAAAATAAATAAATATTTGGGTCCTTTTTGCACACACGGTCATCTGACCCCAAACTAAGCCAAGCTTGTGATATGGCTCCCAGAGATTGATATGCATAAATATATAGTTTTTTTTAAATACATACTTAAATAGATATTAACAACCAGATATAGAACAAACACACAAGTTCATCTATACTAATATTATAAAGAGGAAATATTTGTATGTAAGTATATTTGTAACGAATTGGCTCAAAAAGTAATTCATTAATAATAAATACAAATAATACAATTTTACTAATTATTAATTTGATTTTAAAAATTCTTTCACTGTTGGGAAACTTCACTATCCCCAGGTGACATAGGCTATAATCTATACCCGTGCGAAACTGGGGCGGACCGCTAGTCACAAATAAGTTTTGACGTCTTATAGCACAAATCATGATTATGATAATGAATTTCGCTGGAGACGCTGCCTTTTTTGAGACTTTAACACAAATTGAAGTGTAGGAATACCTGCGGCGCGGATCTCTGTTGCCAGGAGGGCATCTCTGGCGGTGGCGGCTGCTGCTCGTTGGGTCGTCCACCGCGGTCCGGCACCTACAAACAAACAGAAAGAAAGACACATTTATATTGTGCACAAATATACAACATCAATATTGGGCGTCTAGACAAGAGCCACACACTGTTAGCGTTAACGCTTGCGGAAAGATGAAATTGTATGAAAATGACATTAAATAAATAAATAAATAAATATTCGGGACATTTTTTGCACACACGGTCATCTGACCCCAAACTAAGCAAAGCTTGTGATATGGCTGCCAGAGACTGATATACATACATATATAGTTTTAAATACATACTTAAATAGATATTAACAACCAGATATAGAACAAACAATGACATGACAATGACATTAGCATGAGATAAATTATCTGAAGCTAATGTCATTTTCATACAATTTCATCTTTCCGCAAGCGTTAACGCTAACAGTGTGTGGCTCTTGTCTAGCCCCCTGGGGTAACATGAGGTGCATAAGTATTTAGGCGTTATCTCGAATGGAAATAATTTCCTAATCGTTACCAGTGGTGACGAGCATAATGTTATTCCCAGTTATTGATCCATGGAAGGGTTTTTAGGGTTCCGTACCCAAAATTAAAACCAAAACAAAAGTAAAAACGGGACCCTATTACTAAGCCTACGAAGTCTGTATGTCTGTTTGTCTGTCTGTCCTACCTATTAACGGCTGTAACTTTCGAACCGTAATAGATAGCCAGTTGAAATTTTTACAGAATATGTAATGTTACGGCGGATTAACTAATAAATAAAAGTCAAAAAGTAAAAACTAAAGGGGGGTACAACATACAACAAACGTATTTTTGTATTAGCTCTAATGTAAAAACGATAATCCGTATAAGCGTCAAACTTTATATCGTTATAGTACACACCCTAAAGTATAACAAAAAATACTGAATAATGGCCAAGTGCGAGTCGGTAACAAGTTTCTGTTCATTACCAAGTTATAACTAATGATTTCGTTATTGAATTTTGTGGTGGTACGGAACCCTCAGTGCGCGAGCCCGACTCGCACTATAAATATTTTTAATATGACCACGCAACTTTTTACAGAGCAGTCCGATTTTGATGATTGTTTTTTTTTAAATATTTTATGTATTAAACTATAAAAGAATACTAACCTTTTAGTATGGTATCTTCTATCCTTAATACTTTGCAATGCAGATGAGATATGAAGTTAGATGATGGTAATCAAAATAATTTCAAAACTGTTCACAATTGCATTACTACTCTTGCGTTTAAAATATTTTGTAAATTTAAACATAATAATACAAAAGGCGTGGGAAAATATTAACAAAAAATATAATAAAAATAATAACAAATAAAAACTTCATAAAAAAAAAACTTTATTAATATAACTAGTATTTATTTTACAGATGAAAAATGAAGATTTTTACATCTCAAAACGCGTCGTCCAAATTGTTTCTTGTTTTTTACAGATGAATCACAAAAGTTTGAATTGTTGATTGACAAATTTGGATTCAGTACATTATATTATTATTATTATATCATTATTACATACCTACTTGATTTTCCGATTAAAGGAATAGTGACGTTCCAAACTATCCAAACTAAAGATTATCGATATTATAATTAATGGATATCACTTCATCAAAACTCGCGAGGATTCATTATCAATTATTATTATAACACCGGCTTGCACTCACGATTATGTTTATATCGGTCGAGACGATCGACCGGTTTCGGAGCCATTAGAGCCCGATAAAAATCGTCTCGACCGATAGAAACATAATCGTGAGTGCAAGCCGGTGTTATAATAATAATTAATGGATATCACATTAAAAAATGCACTTCCAGCACGTCGTTTCATCATGACGAGACCCAAGTATGGATGATGGGACATTCTTCAACTAGAAATGTTGCCCCTTTAATTAATTTTCCGGGTTGATTAGATTCCACTACGTTTTATATTCTACTCTAATCCATTGCCCAGGTGGATTAAATTCCACTACATTCCACTCTAATCTATTTCCCGGATGGATTAGATTCCATTATATTATATATTCCACTATTTCCCAGATGTATTAGATTCCACTACGTTTACATTCCACTCTAATCCATTTCCCAGGTGGACTAGATTCCACTGCTTACAACCTCGTTCACTGAGTTTGAACTTGTTTATATTCCATGGAGTTATGTTAATGTTGGCTGCGCTCAGTTACACGATAACTAGCTCTCGTAAAATAATAAAAACCAATATTTTAATCGACAAAGACTTAAACGGACCTTATCGACAATTATTATTATTTGTATGTTGCAGCAATCACTAGTCATATCTGTCAAAAAGAAAGATTTTTTTGGACGGAATGTAATTAAGCATTTTAGCATGGTCTCTTTTTATTATTCCTCTTTGACCTATTTCTCATTTTGACCAAATCTCTTTCATATAAAACTTCTAGTCCATTAGACCACTTTGTCAGGCTACCTAACCCTTCAATAGTCTGCCGGACCCACTTAACCGTGAACACATCTTCTGGGTGCAATCTTAACCCTCCATGTTTGAACCTTGGATGCTTCGTGAAGAGTGGAATTCTAGAATTTTCCGGCTTATAAGGATTTCGCTGAGATCTTTTTATAGCAATGTCTATTGTTATATGGACAATCATATAAGTGTAAAGATCAAAATGATCTTGTTTTTCTCCAATATAACTACGTGAAGAGAGTCGTCTGTTGGGTCGAATTCCTTTTTGCTGTCTTTTGTGTAATATGCGTCCAAGTTTTCAACCAAATCTTGATTCTGTTTAGGGATTGGATCATTTTTTCGACCTTTCTTAGATTTCTTTCGACTGTTTTCTAGATTTTGTTTGACGTTGGGAGTTTTTAAATATAGACTTGCGATATTGGTATTTGGGACCGCGTTACTATGTACTGGTTGAAAATGTCCCTTCGCTTCTTCTTCACGTTTAGTTTCGATTTTGGGACAATCTTCGGTGATATTTTTTTCTGGCATGAAAGTTTCTTTTTGTGTATTGGCATCCATATTTTCTGTAGGGTTTTCGTAACGTGCCATTTTCATGGACCGTGGTTGTTTACCAGGCAGGTCTATGATGCCTTCAATATGCTGTTGGTATATTAATTCTGACATTTCAGTTTGTAATTGTATTTCTCAAATCCAAAACTATGAGTTTTTTTTTTAAAATCCTGTGTACAATTTTTCGAAGGGTCGAAATATCTTTGCAAAATTGTTCATTTGAGGTAGGAGTTATTTTGATGGAACTTTGTTTACTGACCTGTCCAATAATAACTTTATTGACTTCACTCTGCGTATTCTTCCTAACGCTAGCGCTCGAAGTCTTCTCCACTTGTAGTAGTGTAGTGCGGGCGGCTAGGAAGTCTGACAGCTTCACGTCGGGCTTCACCTTGAGCGCTTCGCGTTTCGGACGGTACACTGACTGGATGGTGTCCTTTTTCGACTTTAGACGGTCGGACCACTGTGGAGTGAAATTATTTTTATCAGAACGACCATTTCCACTACCATTCTCGGTATAAAATTTTCATACTAAACTAGGTGTGGTAACAACGAGGGTAGTTTCACCCGTGTGAAAATTCCTTCAGGAGCTGTAAATTTTCCAGGATAAAAAGTATCCCATATTAAATGTCAAAATGTCAAAATTATCACCCTAAATTTGACAAAACATGGTGACAATTATTGTCACTAATTGTCACTATGCTTTGTCAAATTAGGTGGGTGATAATTTTTACAGCTCACAGTAAGCATGAGGTAGTGTATAATCGTTACAATACAATACAATACAACTAACCTAAAACCCACTTAAACCTACTTAATGAACCTATTCGATCATTGATATTATCATAGAACTTGAAATCGACAGTTACATGGTTATATGCTGAAAAATTAAATCATTCATTAGGTAATAGTTTTTTTTTACAAATAGGTAATTGCGCCATAGATTATTCAAATTCAAATTCAAAAATTCAAAATTCTTTATTAACTGATTTTTATAAAACATAGGTTTGGCCTCTCCTGTTAAGTTTTGACAACCTGTGTTAGGAGAGACCGCTCTTTCGTTGTTACATCGTAATTTCACATTTATATTTCAGAACAGTTTATAATTATGTAGGGTAGTTTTAAATTAAAGTGGGTGGTTAATGTGCGTGTATGTGTTTATGTCAATGACTGAGTAAGTGCTCCGTTTGCTCGTAATCAAGTTGCTTTAACCATGTTAATATACATTTTTTACATTTATGAAGTGACATTGTGTAAATATTTTTGATTCTATTAATTTTATTATAAATTTTTATTGAGTGTACTGAAAATTGTTTTTCTGCAAAAAGGGTTCTTACGGATGGTTGCTTTACTACTGAGTAAGGGTTCCTTTTTTTTACGATATTTGGGTCTACAGTAATACCTTTATGTACCTTCAGGATACATTGTAATATATATAATTGTCTAACAGTCAGAACGTTTGCATCACTATACATTGTAATATATATAATTGTCTAACAGTCAGAACGTTTGCATCACTATACATTGTAATATATATAATTGTCTAACAGTCAGAACGTTTGCATCACTATACATTGTAATATATATAATTGTCTAACAGTCAGAACGTTTGCATCACTATACATTGTAATATATATAATTGTCTAACAGTCAGAACGTTTGCATCACTATACAGTTTCACCGTGCTGTACCCTATTTTCTTTTTTAACATAACTTTTAGAATTCCTCTCTGTGCGCATTCGATACTTAAGAAGCGTGTCTTAAAAGTTCCACCCCAAACAGCTATACAGTACGATAGAATAGATTGTACGAGTGCCGTGTAAATGTACGTTAGGAGTTTGATATCAGAGATATTTCGCAAATGTTTAAATAACCAGATTAATTTTCTAGCTCGATTTGCAACTATAGCTAGTTGGGGGTACCATGATAGTTTATTGTCTAGCGTCACGCCGAGATATTTTGTGGTGATAACTCTTTCAATTTTTTGGCAGTCGCAGTTGTCTGCATTACCAGTATCACAAGTGTGAGCAGTTAAAGATAGGTTTCTTTCAGGTTGCAATGAGTCTTTAATAGAGAATGGGATAAAATTTGTTTTTTGCGTATTTAAGGTGAGCAAGTTTAAGTTTAACCATTTGATGACTTGGTGTAGTCCGTTTTCAGCTGTATGAAATGTTGTTGGCCAGCTATTTCCTTCAAAGAGTAGCGCAGTATCATCTGCATACAGAACAATTTTTCCGTGATTTAGCTTAAGATTGGCTAGGTCGTTTATAAACATGAGAAATAAGGTAGGCCCAAGGACGCTGCCCTATGGCACGCCATAGTTTGTAATTGGAATGTCGTTACTAAATACGTTATTGTCTAGCTTAACACGTTGAGTTCGATCGGTAAGATAGTTAGACAATAATTTCAAAAAGGTGCCTCTTATTCCCATTCTTTCTATTTTGCGAAGAAGAAGAGAAACAGAGATGGTATCAAATGCCTTTTTTAGATCGAGAAAGACACACAGAGTTTTCTTTTTCTCTTCGATATGTTGTAACGGAACGTTACATGACGTTATTATAGTCAGTTAAAAAAAACAATAGGCGAGAGCGAGAGAACAGATGAGGGGGGCATTGTCCAGCGCCCGACGATATCGCCACGAGACGGCCAGTCGCGCGGCCACTACACCTATAGCTGGTCCACGCCACTTTGCACAATCTTTTACTCCAGACGGCCTCGTGATCCATATTTTAAAACCTACGTTTTATCTTCCACTGAAAACATTACTGCAGTGAGTTGTGGTGACTAGGATCACCTAAATACTTGTTCTGGTGCCGGAATTGACCCCGACTTAGGGTAAGTTCTGAATAGCATTAAAGACGTTACTTTCTTGTAAACTCAGCACTCACTTTTGATAATGTTTCATTATTAAATATGTAATCTATTTTAGTTTTCCACCTGTTAATATTCATTATAAATTGCTGTACTACCTAATAGCGTTCACATAACTTTTCATTTATATATTTTTCTACCTACTAATTAAGATAAAAAATAATAAAATAATAAATGTTTGCCTTCCGTGTTTTCTGCCTACTGCGCCACTGCTGATTACGTCGCCTTCGCACCTTGCTCCTCTCTTCCGAGCGCTAGCTAGCCCAGAAGAACGCACACCTTCAGGAGTCCAGGCGCATCACATCCGAAGACAAAGGCCGCCTACTTCGCCGGCTTTTGACGTCAAGGGGAGTGGTGCCAACGAGAAACAAAGTCAGATCGGCCGTAAACCCACGACCAACAAATTTGTGCGCTCGCCAACCTTTTTGTTAGAAATTACAAACTTTCATAAAAATTTAAAACACCATTTTTTATTAACTTATAAAAAAAATAGGTAGGTGTCGCACTGGCGCCCTTACGTGGTTTTATCTGACTTTGCATCTTTAAGTGGTTGCAGATTGTACGTGTGTGTGTGCTTATGTAAAACGTTCTTGTCTTGTCCCTGTTTTGTACTAAGTGTTGTCAAAAAGTATGTATATATAATATATATATAATAATGGTAGGTATACATGTGTATGGATATATATATTGTTGAGTCATACTTGTGCAAGTGTACCAAATTGTTATATCTTTACATATTGCTTTCTGTCTATTATATGAACATGTTTCATGTAGTTTGAATTTATAACTAGCAAAAGTACCATCGTGTACAAAAGTGTTAATTACTTTCTTTTTTTCTTACATTCATTTAATACGTTTTATGTACGGGTACAGTACAGTCATGTTCAAACGTTACTAAGCATTATAAAAAATATATATAAAAAAAAAAAAAAAAAAAAAAAAAGTATTTAAAAAAAAAAAAAACGTTTCTTTAGTGTAATTTGTAACAGAACGGATTAAATTGTAAAATTGTTTTTTAGTGCTATTTAGAATTTACCATCTGATCATATTATGGCTTTTCCAATAAAGTTTTTGTCTCTACAAAAAACCGAGCTGGAGTATGAGGTTGCCGTAAGAGGTGAGACCCCAGGTGCTACTGTGGCCGATCTTAGGAAACAGATCAACAAATTATGTCAGTTATATCCTTCAGAGGAAATATTATGTTCTCACCTTGAACCTCAACGTGATCTCGAAGACGTTTTAGAATTGCTGAGTAAAATAGAATTATATCTCGTGTCGAGTTCAACTGATAAAAGTACACTATCACGCATAGAGAATATTTTTCACCACATTTACCACAGGATCAACAGAATTGTAGCTGACGACGTAAAAGAGCAACACTCTTCATGTAGTAAACTATATAAAGAATATTACGAACGATTTATCAAACTCAATAAGAAAGCAGTCGATCCACTTTTGTTTGGTATTGCTAGCTCAGCGTCAGCGTCGGTGAATAATAGCCAGGTTCCGCTTAACATTGCAGTGACCTGTGACAAGAGTGTCACCTCTGAACTAGGTAAGCTAAAGTTCGATGGCAAATCATGTGTTCGATCATTTATACAACGTGTTAACGAATTCAGTGAAGCACGGAACATCCCAGATACTAAGCTTATTTCGTACGCCACGGAAATATTCACTGATGATGCATTACATTGGTTTAGGAGTATTAAGGACCAGATATCATGCTGGGATGAGCTTGTCATTCTTTTAAAAGAAGATTTCGACAAAACGGACTATGATTACCGTTTACTAACTGAGATTCGCTCTAGAACTCAGGGAGAAACGGAAAATATCACGATCTACTTATCTATTCTATCGGGTATGTTTGCACGGCTATCGAGACCATTGAAGGAGGAGGACAGGCTCGAGATAGTGTTACACAATATTCGCCCTTGTTATGCAAGCACATTAGCTTCAGCAACAGAAATACGAGACATTAACCAAGTGAGATCCTTATGCAGAAATTATGAAAACGTTCAGTCACGGCTTGTCCACTTTCGAGAACCTGTTCCAGCAACTTCAGATACATTAGCACCAGAATTTGCGTACAAGTGTACAACAAAGCCGAAACTAACGAATGATTATAAACCCAACATCAATAATAACAGTAATTATAAACCTTATGGTAACAAAGGATCATCATACTCTAACATACAAACGAACTCTAATACTAACGTTAATGAAAAATATTTACACAGTATCGAAAAAGGTGACACTGATTCAAGCAAAAAGTTACCCTATTGTCCCAGGTGCCGCAACAATTCACACAGCTTGAGAGATTGTAGTAACACTGACATTATGTGTTTTAAATGCGGTTACAAGGGAGTTAGAAAACCTGACTGCCCGAATTGTACTGGCACTCAGATTTCAAAAAACTAAGCAAGCAGAATTGTAGCAAAACATTGTTATCAAATGGAAACCGTACGAGCACAGTAGAATGGAGAAATTGGCTAGAAACGGTTCGTTTATTTTTTTATGGGTACAAGGTTGCTTCAGTTCTGCATACAAAACCAACAAATGATTCAAGACCCTATGTCAATATTAAAATTAATGGTTTGACAGCCTCCGGTCTTTTAGATTCAGGTTCAGCAGTAACTATTATAGGTAACAATGGTCACACCACATTAGTAAGTCGTGGTCTGAAGTTGTGCACCGAAGACAAATTGACAATTGTAGCGGCTGGTGGACAGAATTTAAAGAGTATAGGTTATTTCAATATGCCAGTGCACTTTGAGAATCAGTTCCATATTATTAAGACCCACGTAGTTCCAGAAGTCCAATCATCGCTTATTCTAGGGATTGATTTCTGGCGCGCATTCAAAATATGTCCAAAATACTTAGGTTCTATTAGTTTATCCAGCGCACCACTAGCTGAATTAAATGTTAATAAGCCTACCTCTTTCATACATTCGTATGTTAATCTTGATGAATCGCAGAAAGCACTAGCAGACAATATCACTGAACAATTCAAAGAAATATCTTTTGAGCGCAAAGGATTGGGGCGTACAAGCCTAATTACTCACCACATTGACACTGGGGATTCTCCACCGGTTAGACAGCGCTACTATAGACTTTCACCAGAAAAACAGAGAATCTTAGTCGATCAAGTAGACGAGATGCTCCAGCTAGATGTGGTTGAGCCTTGTGAAAGTGCCTGGCAGTCACCAGTGTTATTAGTTACTAAGAAAAACGGCCAGCCTCGTTTTTGCTTAGACAGTAGAAAACTCAATTCCGTCACAAAACGTGATGCATATAATTTGCCTTATATAAGCGAGATACTGGACAACTTACGGGATGCGCGCTATCTTAGTAGTATTGACTTGTCAAAGGCCTTTTGGCAAGTCCCAATAGTACCAGAGGATAGAGATAAGACGGCATTTTACGTCCCAGGCAGAGGAACACTACGTTTTAAGACCACAGCATTTGGTTTGACCAATGCACCTGCTACCCAACAACGGTTGGTTGACTTGCTGTTTGGTAACATGGATCACAAAGCATTTGCTTATTTAGATGACATAATAATAATAAGTAGTACATTTGAAGAGCACGTATCCCTACTTCTACGCGTGCTAGACAAACTACGCCAGGCAAACCTAACAGTAAACCTGGATAAATGTGAATTTTTTCGAAGTCAACTTAAATATTTAGGCTATGTCGTTGATGCAAATGGTTTGCGGACTGATCCAGACAAGGTCACAGCCATCTTAAATTATCCAACTCCTACGTGTCGTAAGGATTTAAAACGCTTCCTTGGCACGGCAACTTGGTACCGGAGGTTTGTTCCGAATTTTAGCACGATTGCTGGACCGCTGAATAAGTTGACTTCCAACAAAAAGAATTCACCTCCTTTCCAGTGGACTGAAGAGGCGGAGACCGCGTTTAAAAGGCTCAAAGAGTGTTTGATTTCTGCGCCAATTCTTTCCTGTCCAAATTACGACCTCTCTTTTGAAGTCCATACTGACGCTAGTAACTATGGAGTCGGTGCTATGCTCACTCAAACTATTGATGGCAAGGAGCACCCCATAGCTTACATGAGCAGGTCTTTATCAGGGGCAGAAAAGAATTATAGCATAACGGAGCGGGAGACGTTAGCCGTTCTCGTGGCCGTGGAGCAATGGCGTTGCTATCTCGAGAACGGAAAAACATTTACAGTTTATACAGACCACAGTGCATTAAAGTGGTTTCTTTCTCTGGATAATCCAACAGGCAGACTTGCTCGTTGGGGAGTACGTTTGTCGTCTTTTAATTTTATTTTAAAACACCGTCGTGGTGTGGACAACGTAATTCCTGACGCATTGTCTAGAGCATTCCCTGTGTCCTCTATTTCAACTGCTAATTCAGTTGCGTCTACTAGCGATGTTTGGTATAGGAACATTTACAATGGATGTATCAATAAACCAGAGAATTATTCTAATTTCCAAATTAAAAATCATTCCCTCTTTCGCCTTAGTAAAAATAAACATCAACTCACTAATGAATTTTCATGGAAGGAAGTTGTCCCAATGGATCTTCGCGATAAAGTAGTTGCGGAGAACCACAGCGAGCCAACAGCAGGTCATATGGGTATTTTTAAAACATATAAGCGAATTGCGCTCAGGTATTACTGGCCCAATATGCACAGCGATATAACGAAGTTTGTTAGTTCGTGCTCCACATGTTTGTCGTACAAATCACAGAATCATGCTACGCTTGGAGAAATGGGACGCCCTAAACAATGCTGCCGCCCACATCAAATGATTTCTATAGATTTGATGGGGCCTCTTCCGGTGACTCGTAAGCAGAACAGCTATATTCTAGTAGTAACATGCTGCTTTTCAAAGTTTTGCCAAATTTACCCTATTAGAAGGGCTACTTCTGATATTATTGTCAAGATACTTGAGGAACAGGTCTTCTTAGTCCATGGCGTCCCCCAGACCATTTTTTTGGATAATGGCAGCCAATTTATAAGTGGCCAGACCAAAACCTTGTTTGATAGATATAAAATTCCAAACGTTTTCTACACGCCAAAATATACACCTCAAATAAATACCGTTGAGCGTTATAATAAAACAATTATAACTTGTCTTTCCACGTTCGTTGATGACGACCACCGGAGTTGGGATATATTCATTCCAAAGGTGCAGTTTGCCGTCAATAATTCCATAAATGAAGCTACTGGGTTTACTCCTTCATTCCTAGTTTACGGGAGGGAACTAGTTCTTTGTGGTTCCCATTACACGGATACGGATTTAGGTGATGAGGTTTTGTTTATGCCACGTGAAGCATATGCGGAAAACCTAGGTTGCTTAAGATCAATATTTGATGTGGTACAAAAATCCTTGTACCACGCGCATGTTAAAAATACTACCCACTACAATTTGCGGCGTAAAGCTTTTGAATTTGAGGTTGGAGATATTGTGTATAAGCGTGCGTATGTATTAAGCGACAAGGAAAAATACTTCAGTAAAAAGTTGGCACCTAAGTTTATTAAATGTCGCGTAACTCAAAAACTGTCTCCTCTAGTATACATATTAGAAAACATGTCGGGGAAGGATTTAGGTACATGGCACATTAAGGACTTTAAAATTGTAAGCCACAATAAAGTTTAATGTTGTTTTTGTCATTAGTTAATTCATACTGAGTATCAATAATTACTTAAAGCCTAGCCACAGACGTTCAATTCGGATTTTATTATCAATAGGATAAAATCCTTAGGCAGGGCCGGCGGGTAATGTAACGGAACGTTACATGACGTTATTATAGTCAGTTAAAAAAAACAATAGGCGAGAGCGAGAGAACAGATGAGGGGGGCATTGTCCAGCGCCCGACGATATCGCCACGAGACGGCCAGTCGCGCGGCCACTACACCTATAGCTGGTCCACGCCACTTTGCACAATCTTTTACTCCAGACGGCCTCGTGATCCATATTTTAAAACCTACGTTTTATCTTCCACTGAAAACATTACTGCAGTGAGTTGTGGTGACTAGGATCACCTAAATACTTGTTCTGGTGCCGGAATTGACCCCGACTTAGGGTAAGTTCTGAATAGCATTAAAGACGTTACTTTCTTGTAAACTCAGCACTCACTTTTGATAATGTTTCATTATTAAATATGTAATCTATTTTAGTTTTCCACCTGTTAATATTCATTATAAATTGCTGTACTACCTAATAGCGTTCACATAACTTTTCATTTATATATTTTTCTACCTACTAATTAAGATAAAAAATAATAATTATTTACTTTTTGCTTAGTTAATGTAATACGTTGTCAGTGCTGCTTTAACTTCATTTCTTCTGTTTTATAAACTCCGTTCTGGTTGCTCACCACCACGACAATCTCGCTACAAAATGTAGGTACCCTCTTTGAGATGTCGTTGGTCAGCTAGAACGGGAGTTCGATAGACCAAATCATAATAGATTGGTATTATCGCTTCCAGGGTTGTTTGCCTTCCGTGTTTTCTGCCTACTGCGCCACTGCTGATTACGTCGCCTTCGCACCTTGCTCCTCTCTTCCGAGCGCTAGCTAGCCCAGAAGAACGCACACCTTCAGGAGTCCAGGCGCATCACATCCGAAGACAAAGGCCGCCTACTTCGCCGGCTTTTGACGTCAAGGGGAGTGGTGCCAACGAGAAACAAAGTCAGATCGGCCGTAAACCCACGACCAACAAATTTGTGCGCTCGCCAACCTTTTTGTTAGAAATTACAAACTTTCATAAAAATTTAAAACACCATTTTTTATTAACTTATAAAAAAAATAGGTAGGTGTCGCAATGTTTAGTTATATGTTTAGTGATATCAAGAATAGCCTCTTCTGTGCTCACACCTTCACGAAAACCATATTGTGTCACCTGTCATTACCTGTCATTACCTGTCTCTGTCGCTCCCGCGTATATATAACGCGCCTCGCTCGCACATACGGCGGTCATTGCATCTATGCAAGCGAGATGCACAACTAAAGACAAGGGTTCTTGACCAGTGTGTGTTGCCAGTGATGACATTTATGGTACTGAGACGTGGTCCTTAACTGGTGGGATTTTTGGAAAAACTCAGATTCACACAGCAGGCAATGGAGAGAGCTATGCTCGGAGTTTCTTTGCGCGATAGAATCCGGAACGCGGATATTCGCCAAAGCACCAGAGTCACCGACATAGCTGTTAAAATTTGCAAATTGAAGTGGCAATGTGTAGGCCACATCGCTCAAAGAACCGATAACCGATGGGGATGAAAGGTCCCACTAATTGGGCCGACGACATTGTGAGAGTCGCGGGCATCCAGTGGATACAGATGGCAGGCTGTCGTTCAGTGTGGATGTTAAAGAGGGAGGCGTATGTTCAGCAGTGAACGTCTTCTGGCTGATGATGATGAGCGAGAAGCATTATATTTAAGGGGGAGTGATAGAGATAGGTAATAACAGGTCCTGCTCCGCAACCGGACTTAAGAGTGGGAATTTAGCCCTATTCCTTACCTCAAAGCTCTGAATGGTGCACTCAAGACGCGTGAGCAGCGTCTCCCGTCTCAGTCGGTATTCTTCGTACATCTCACTGTAACTACTCTCCAGATTCTTCCAGTCTTTTTCTGATAGTGCTTTATTGTAAAGAGGCTTGCCGACCAACTTGTCACCTGCAAATTTTATTTTGTATTTTATTATGGAAACTGACGTGGTTTTCACAAATTTTATTTATTAGACACAGGTTTTTTTTTCTAGTATACTGTTTTTTAATACTAGCTGCGCCCCGCGTTTTTACCCGCGTTAAAGGGTTTGTTGCTGATGAGCCATTTCTCAATAGACAGACTCCAGTTTTGAAATGATTAAGGATAATAATTTGGGATTAACGTGATTTGGCCTTCCTAATAATTGGCAATTTTTCTATCGGACGGCCAGGCGGATTAGACAAGAGCCACTTTCTGTTAGCGTTAGCCTAAGGAAAGATGAAATGGTATGAAAATGACATTAGCTTGAGAGAACATCTCTCAAGCTAATGTCATTGTCAATGTCAATTTCATACAATGTCATCTATCCGTAGGCGTTACTGCTATCAGAAAGTAGCTCTTGTCTAATGACCCTGGCCGTCCGATAGAAAAATTGCCAATTATTAGGAAGTAATTAGATCATACTGATCTGATGCACTGCCTATCATTTTGATAAATTACCTTCTTTCTGCAGGGTTTCCTTGAGTTTAGCCTCGAGCTTGCTGAAGAGCATTTCAGGTGTGATGTTAGGCGGAGGCTTGTTGAACTTTAAAGCAATCAGGATCTCCTTTAGGTCCTTCGCTGTTGGCGATTCTTGCTGGAAACAAAAGGAAAAAGTGTTTGGATTGATTACAGCTGTTTTTTTTATTTTGTGTTAATTTAATAATAGGCTTTGGTGTGACCTCCAACTCGCCTGATATAAAGCGATGATGCGGTCTATGGTGGAGAACACTTTCCTAGAAGTAACCGATTCACTCGTGGTTGGCGCGTTCGACTTGCAAATCGCAGGGTATGGATTCAAATTCATACAGGATTAGTTTTTAGGGTTCTGATCCCAAAAGGTGAAAGAGGGATCACATTACCCTACGTTGTCTGTCTGTCTGTCCTACCTTTTAAGGGCTGTTTCTTTTGAACCGTTACAGATAGAGTTGATTGTACCAGTTGAAATTTTTACAGAATATATAATGTTACGGAGGATTAACTAACAAATAAATTAATTTTATTAATTTTATTAATTAATTTTGTACTAGCTCTAATGTATAAACGGTAATACGTACAAGCGTCAAACTTAGCATGATTATAGTACACACTCTAAAGTATAACAACAAATAATAAATAATGGCCAAGTGCGAGTCAGTGACAAATTTCTATTCACCACCAAGTTAAGCAACGTCGGGCGCGGTCGATACTTGGATGGGCGACCGCTTGGGCGTGATGTTGTCTTTTTGCACTACTTTTAAGAAAGAAAGAAAACGTTTATTTGTGATCAAATTACGTTTTTTTTAAATAGCTTATAGACACAAGTTATAAGGTCACAAATCGGCCCCAACTCAGCATAATGCCGGCTGTTAACCAGCGCTGGTTTTCCGTTGGACTTTTTGTACGGAACCGTCAGTACGCGAGCTCGACTCGCACTTGGCCGGTTTATTTAAACAGAAATATTATTACCATGACAATCTCCATGCCAGCGCTCTGTTTCTCCTTAGGACAGTCTACTTGCACCATCCTCGCGGACATCAGCTCTGATATCATGTAGTCCAGGAGTAACAGGCGGTCCTCTTTGCTTTGAAGACGGGACGACATGTGCCCTGGTGAAAATAAGTGTTTAGTAGAATAACATGTCTAAAGGCCCGTTTGCACTTTGATTAGTGACTAATCAAAGTGCACTCGCACTAATCACTAATCATTAGTGATTAAAGGCCCGATTGCACTTTAATTAGTGCGAGTGCAAGTGATTATTGACTAATAATTTTGTGAGTGATTAAAGTATACACTCGCACTAATCCGTTATGGTCCAAATGTGTTTAGTACTAATCACTAAGCACCTGAATTAATCACTGTCAAACAGTCTGTGGTTGTTCATTATGCGTGGCTCTTCACTAAGAGGGCGATATCCATCTATGAAGTACGACATTATTTGTAGTACATTTTAGTGGAAAAAATACTAAACTTCATGGGCATGACCAGTCAAAATTATATATTATATTTGACAAAGCACAGCTATCACCTAAAGTTAGTGTGGAACGTTTTAATGCCCTAGGCGACTCCTAGAGTTTATTTAATTTCTTTTTATTTAATAATACAGTTGGGCTTGGCCGCCTACTCGCCTGATGTAAAGCGACGATGCGGTCTACGATGGAGCACGATTGCCTAGAAGAAACCTATTCACTCGTGATTTATTTTGAAGACACTCAGATTGTAACTACCGAGAAACACCCATAGTGAAAAGAAAGTGAAAGAAGTGAGAGTTAGTGAAAACGGGCAAGTGTGCTGTACTTATAAATTTTAAATATGCTATTTACCTATAACTAAACACTTATAAGGGCACCCAAGTTCCTTTAAGAATGAGCTAAGTTCCAGCAAGAATGAGCTGCTTTCATCCGGGTCGTTCATCACACTGACGGCTTCCTCCAAATGGCACAGCTTCCTCAGCTCCTCTGCGAGGATATGGATGAGCTTGGTGAACTCGAGGGACTTGGGGCCTCCTTCCAAGGCCTTGGCGAAAGCCACCTCATCATTTAGAGGGCCTTTGTATCTGTGGAAGTTGATTTATTTTAAATTACAGTTACAGTCTAAATAAAAACTTATTTTTAGGGTTTCATACACAAAGGATTAAAAAGTGACCCTATTACTAAACCTACAATGTCTGTCTGCCTGTCAGACTGTCCGTCTGTCTTACCTATTAACGGCTGTATCTTTCGAACCGTAATAGATAACCAGTTGAAATTTTCACAGAATATGTAATGTTACGGCATATTAAGTTAAAACTAAAGGGGGTCATATAACAAACATATTTTTAACATATTTTTTATTAGCTCTAATGTTATATACCGGCCAAGTGCGAGTCGGGCTCGCGCACTGAGGGTTTCGTACCAGCACAAAACAACCATTTATTTTCACAAGTTATTATTGATATGGTTCTTTATGAATGAACGAACAACATATTATTATGTCTAGTATGACATATAATTTCACAATATTAATAAAAATATATGTCATAAAAAATTCATGTGGTGTAATTTCAACCCATATAGGTATGCCATTAATTATAATTTACAAAAAAATGCATAGCTATGTATTATTTTAGATATACAATGATTAGCCATGTTCAAGAACACGTAAAAGATAAGTCTACAAAATATATGTAATGCAATGTGTCAGTAATTCCTAAGGGCTAGTGGTTAGAACTGTAGAGTGCAGTTACACACCTACAATCTACATTTGTTTTTGGTAGAAATCGCCAACGCAACATTTGTATTTTAAAAATTTGCGTGTGAAATATAGCAAAACTAATTAAATACTAAATGAAATTGTCTCAAATCAAATATAAGAAAATTGCAGTATGTATTGCATTATAAATATGGTGCAAACAATTAATACCTAACCAAAAAATGCCGACATCGAAATACTTACCCCAAATCATTTAAAGAGTCTAAAATATCGTTCTCCATAATTGTGCAAGTTATTCCATTCGTAGAATAAAATTTGTAAGGTGCAAACACCACAAAATTGATTAATTTTCGTACAACTCACGGAAACATCAAATTTTATGGAATACAAGCACAGATGTATATCTGTGAATACAAGTAATTTTTTTTTATACTAGCATCATTTTGTTTCTCTGTGCGGACTTGCGGAGTTTGGCATCGCACTCCTGTGCATTTGCCAGTGTCAAGTAGAATGAAATGTAATCAAACAAGTCAGTCACAGTCAAGCAAAGTAAGCCACGGTCAAGTCAAAGTCATGCCCTAGTAAAGTAGTGGAGACTTTACAAAAGACTTATATGGAGCTGTGGAAACAACACGAAAATACCATATTTCACCGCGTTATATCACTTTTCCACGCTCTAACACATCCAGGAACACTTAATAAATAATAATACACCATTAATAAGCATTAACACTCAAAAATACAAAGGTTTAAGAAAATAATACGACAAATAAACTAGTTTTTTTGACAAATAATTTGATTTTTAATTAGCATGTTTTTTTCAAGTTGGCGCCAAAACTCCTGCGCACAGATCTACATATTCTGTGCTCCTGCGTCGTGCTTCTGCGGCTCTAAAACGGCCACTTTGAGCAATTCACCAAAAAACAATTCATATAATGAATTCCTGGCAGATCATTAGCAATTCTGCTTTTTTTCGTAAAATGGTCAATTCATTTCGTGAATCATACTCAATTCATTTCATTTGCAGATTCATTTTAGTTGTTAACATTGCCATATGAAAAAAACAAAACCGTAATTTTCCGGTACACATATTTTTCGCTCATTTTAATATCTAGAGGGTACTTTTTTCGATAATTTGTTTATTTTACTTATTTTCTTTACCAAAAGAGTAGAATTGTAAAAAGTGCGGCTATTTATAGGCTTAAAACAATCAAGAAAGATATTGAAATTAATTTGGTTTTTACCCTGGCAACAAAGTGGATATCAATCCTCCTTGTGAGTAATATTGTTCCTTGTTATCAATCGGTGTATATATTACTCTATGGTTATCAATCAACAAAAACATTACCTAAGTTAATGTATAACTTTATAATTAATACCACTCGAAAACGAAACCAAAAAGAAGCTTTATTCCTCGTTAATCATAATTAATAACTCAATGAAAATGTGAAGTGAATGTTAACACCGTCACTGGAGAGAGTGGAGACACTACCAGTCTGCTTACTTCGGATTATCTTCATTGGGATTGTTGATGAATGATGAATGCCGAACTAATTAACAGGCGAAAATAATCATAGCAAGTTATTATGCAACGAAGAGCAACCCCTCTACATCTGCAATCCAGTTAGGATGGCAGTAAACGTTTGTGCAAGCAAAGACAATAGGACACTAGGTAGAATTCCTTCAAGAGAAAGCGGCGAGGGTCGTTTTATGAGTATATTATAAAACACAACTTTTTTTGTTATTATATTAAATATTATACTCGTCTTTAGATCCCTTATTTCCTTATTCGCTTCCCTTTATTTCCCTTGCATCAATCCATTTTTTTCCCGGAAGGAGGATCACCAGAAGAACTGCAAAAAAACTATTAAAGTATTATAAAATATCAATTGTATATAATACAAAAAGTTTAAGTAATAGAAAATTACGGAAAAGAAAAATCGATATCGATAAAATTATGGTAACGCTTGTCAAGGGCTATATAATCGAAATACTGTGAAATCACAAAATTATCAGCAATTTAGACTTACCGGTGATAGGATATTCCTCCTTTATTTAAATTAAAGGTGTCTAAAACACGTGCATGTTCTAAAAAGTTTTGATAAAGGCCTAAATCCGCCATAATTTATTTATTTTTGACAAAAATGTGCAAAATGAATTGTAAAAAGTTGCTCTTGAGTAACTTCTAACGATTCTGCTAATAGACGCCTAAGCAATTCCTCTTTAGTGGGCCATTTTACGATAATCCATACGAAACTGTCAAACTGATGAATTGCCTAATATGAATCATATGCAACACCTATTATGAATTGACAATGTGTGGCCATTTTACGATTTGTAAAGTAATTCATAATAGGATCCTAATATGATTCATTAAAAGTAGCCATTTTAGACCCGCAGCGGGTCTAAAATGGCTTATTGGCCTATTGGCCTATGTAGAGTCCATGTAGGGTTGTAGCCGACGATCATCGATGTTAAAAGCCGAAACATCGATGTTTTACAACGATGTTGCTTTATGCCTAACACCGATGATCGATGCTCAGAATTCGATTTCTGTTAAAACACAATCAGAATAGGAATCTTCCATATTTTTTGTAATATTTTATACACATTCACATGATTTAGATGGCACATTAGTCCAATCCTTTATGGACAGGCTAGCCAAAAAATCTTACTGTCATTTATTCTGCACGCATCGCTAGTAAAACTATGGCTACGATGTTTCGAACTCAACAGGCACTATGGGCTTATTGCCCCTTAAATACAGTAGGCAAAGCGAATCTTTGTGCCTCTGAAGTTGGCCAAGACGCTGCGCAGTAGCAATTTTTGTGTCGTAAGGGATGTGTTACTTGCGCAATGGTTCGCAGAGCCTCACTTTAGAGACACAAAGTTCCGCCAGTTCCGCCGTACCTCCTGTACAATATTTTTGTGTTTCAATTATGTATGAGCGATGATGGCTGATTGGTAGCATGATTGTGTGCTTTACAATCTGACGGGACCCTCTCGGCCATGCACCAATGATTTATTAAATACCTAGTACCTACCTAAATAAATTATGTGCATTTTCGATGCCATCGCTCAAAAACGATGAAAGAAAACATTGTGAGGAAACTGGTATATCCAAGAACCTCAAAAATTCAAAGACAATATGACATTTACCAACCTGCATTTGGCCAGGATGATGCATTAGGGCCCATCCTCTCTCTCGTTATCTGAGAAAAGGCATGTGTCCCAGCACTAGGAACATTATAGGCTGAAATTATGGTTGTGATGAGATATTTCTAAGATCTCTAACTTTGTGCCACATTATCAATTCTGCTAAGACTCCGGCAGGCTTTGATAATAATTATTCAAGGTATTCATAAACCTACCCTGTACCAAAGATTATATACTTATATAAAGATTATATACTAGCCTGTACTAAGCCGATAGGAGGTCGTTGTACTCATCATTATGAACAACTTTTACAAATGGGACAAAACCTGAAATCTCGAAATAATCATTAGAATGTATTATGCGTAACCCTGATTTCCCACCACACCATAAGTGCTGCCGCTGTGGGGTTGGTTCAGAAACTTAGTAAAATCACTAAAGTTTAGTTTAGTTAAAGTTTAGTTTATTAGTATTTCGAATAAGTAAAAGTAGGCAGATTGTGATTTTAAAATTACTATAAATAACATTTCTTGATATTAGTCAGCCTCAAAATCTCAGTCCGATAAACATCCCCACTGCAACGCACCACAGCACACGATTCCGCTGTCCAAACACGTTTTCCACACGTAGGTACACTCGCTGTCTGTCTCATAATCACGGCGTCGTACAAAATAGATAATAATACCTTGCAGAGCCTTTTCACAACCAAACCAAAGCAGGCAATCTACGCGCGACGGGCGCAACCACAGTCGACCGCGCTGGCTGTACGCGGCGCACGCCTGACGCCACTCCGCGCTTAAAAAAGTGAAACCTATGCATTCCGAATTCGAAAACATTCAAATTTTAGGAATGTGACCGGTGTCCCGGAGAAACGATTTATGTGCCATAAAATAGTGATGTGAATGTTGATATAATATAGAAAAAAATGTGTGTTATTTTATTGTTTTTTGTAACGGTTTTGGTGCCGTGTGTATTCGGCCAGGAGGCTGCGGATTGTTATGGTGCTGGGAGCGTGGCTGGTGCAGCGATCGGTGCTTTCATCGCTGCACTTTTACTGGTCGCAGCGGCTTATTACCTGAGGAAATTGTATTGGAAATCACGCAAAGGTGAGACGGGCGGGGGGGGGGGGGGGGGGGGGGGTTGTTATCTTGTTTGATGTTTTTTGAAGCTCGCGGCGTAAGATGAGTCTGAGTTGATGCCTTGCGCGGCCCACGTATAGGTACCAGTTTATCGTAGGTACCTACCTACGTATCTTGATGAACTTGAATTTAGAAGCAATGCAATGATCCGTTGTACCTCAACCTACTTAGGATCTCACACGTTTTAGTTCAGACTTATCAAAAAGTTTGCAGTCTCAGCGCTTAGCACAACAAAAAAAGGCGTGGCCCCTTTGGATCCTCCGATACATTATTATACATACCTATATTATTATAGGAACCTACCTATCTACCTACTTAGGCTTAGACTATATCATAGCGAAATAAAAATATAAAAACGTTTGTAGGTAATACGGTAATACATACTAGTACCGTAGGTACTTTTCAAGTATTGGGGGGGTCAAATAAATACTAAAAGGTACGTTATAGGTATAAAAGTAGGTAAGTAGGTACCTCGCCTACCCTCTTCTCTTTTCAACGGACTTCAACCTATTATGACATGTCTTCTGTGCTTCAACAACGTAAGGACTTTTTTTGTGTGTTAGGTAGGTAGGTATGTTACGCGTTTTCTTCACCGATTTTATTTTCTAATACTGTTTTTTTTTTTAAATTAAATAGGCTGATGAGGAGGTTCCATTTTAATTTAAAGAAAATATTCCACTACTAGGTAGGATTATCTATAGGTATATACCTACCTACCTATCTAGGTAGGTATAAAAGCGAAATTCATCTACTCACTCACTCATTAATCACGAAATCTCGAATACTTGACCTACGAAGCTGAAATTTGGCAGGTAGATTCCTTATGGGGTGTAGAGGTCCGCTAAGAAAGGATTTTACGAAAGGGCCGAATTAAAGATGACAAAAGGGGGTTGAAAGTTTATATGAAAGACTACGCGTAGGTACGAAGTCGCGGGCAACAGCTAGTATTATTATAAACGCAATAAAAGCGTGACACCTTGAGTGAAGTTGAGTGCTCACTTTGCGAAGGTTCTCTTTGTTGGTCCTCCAAGCCATTTGGCAACCTCCATTTGGCATTGTCAGTCGAGTCACTCGAGTCTCAAGTCAGTCCACCTCAAATGAGGACATAGCACCAAGCACAGGCATAGTAGAAACAAAAACTATGGCACAGACCTATGACATAGATAGTGAGACATTACGTTCTATGACGTCATCAGATCTATAGTCATTCTACAACAAAAAAAATTACTAAATTCAAAATTTAATTACTAAGTTCAAAATTACTGCCTACCTCAATGAAGACATTAAGGTAGGTAGTAATTTTAAGGGAACCTTAAAAAAGGTTACCTTATTTATTTATCTACTAAAATGCAACAACACAACACAAAGTTGAGGATAGGGAGAGGTAACGTACCTTCTATAAAAATGGGGGTAAGGGTAGAAATTTCCCACGTAGGTAGGGTTACCATATCAAAATTTGAAAAGTCCTTACCCAAAACCGGATATTTCAATAAAAATCCGGACATAGGTACCTAATGTGAGTATGTTGGTTAATTATATAAGATGTTTATTTTGTGTTTTTGGGACACCTTAATCAAGATTAATCGTATTTACATCGCCCAAGCTAAAAAAAACGGTCATAGTCCGGACAAGGTTCTTAAAGTCCGGACAAATCTGGACGGATGGTAGCTTACGTAGGCGTAGGTAACTTGAAGTAGGTGTTTAATATTTAGTTGAAATTTTGTAAAAAAGAATAACTATAATTTCTTTGACATTATGTCCTTGTCTAAGTAGACTTAATATAGAGGGAAATAGAGTTCTAAAGGGTCGGCAACGTATTTGTGATGCCTCTGGTGTTACAAGTATCCATAGGCGACGGTGACTGCTTACCATCAGGCAGCCCGTCTGTTTGTTTGCCACCTATGGCATAAAAAAAAAACTTCACAAGCGGACCAAACTGTAAGAAAACAAAGCGTGTTCAATTTTTCGTACCTAAAAATACTTTATTCTGTCGGCAAACTGTGTTATTCTTACAACTCAGTAGGTATTGCACAATTACCCATTTTCGTTTCAAACTGACACGATACGTGTTGTCGCGGCACCGATTGAGCAGACTGATTTTAGCCGTACTCAATTGCGACGATTAATCATAATTGTATTGGAAATATGACATGCAAGGTAGGTCGACTTGTGGTGTCTAATTGGATATAGGTATGTGGTTAGTACTGTAGGTAGGTGTAGGGTAGGTAGTGCAGAAGTGAAACTTAACACATTTTCAACGAAAGTCATTGAAAGTAGCGGTTGTCTATTAGCTTAACAAAATGCTGTTAAGTGTTAAATAAACAGTCGGTATTGAAACTAACGGCATTCTTTTCACGCAAAGTCGTAGACATCTGCATAATTATCTGCTTGGCAAAAAAGTCTTGAAACGTAAAATTTTTCTTTTATTTAATTTCATTTCATTTATTCAATAACATACAAAACAGAATGCAATAATTTTAAAATAATATATAGTTTACATTTTAATGATATGTATCACATTATAAAACTATGTATACCTAGGTGCCCGTTGGTCCAGTTGGTAGTGAATCTGCCTTCTGTCTGAGCTTGGGGGGCGTGGGTTCGATTCCCATCTAGGACAAACCTTTTTTGTGTGATGAACATTTGTGTTTGTTCTATATCTGGTTGTTAATATCTATTTAAGTATGTATTTAAAACTATATATGTATGTATATCAGTCTCTGGCAGCCATATCACAAGCTTTGCTTAGTTTGGGGTCAGATGACCGCGTGTGAAAAAATTTCCCGAATATTTATTTATTTATTATAATAATAACAACAAACTTAACTTATTCAATAAACTTATAACTTATTCTGATAATACTGTGGAACACACGTCAGTGAAAGATTTTCATCCAATAATCTTCCACAGATGATTGTTTGATTACGTCACTCGGTTCGGACGTTTGTTTAAAGTCAACCTACTGTTTTAGCTTATATCTACTGTGACAATACCGCCATTTTTCTTTGCGTCGTCAGTCACCTGGGCTGGGGGTCTAGACAATAGCCACTTTCTGTTAGCGTTCACGCCTGCGGAAACATGAAAATGACATTAGCTTGAGATAATTTATCTCATGCTAATGTGTCATTGTCAATGTCATTTTCATACAATTTCATGTTTCCGCAGGCGTGAACGCTATCAGTGTGTGGCTCTTGTCTAGACCCCTGTTCTATATGTAGGTACTCCAAGTAGTCTGTAGGTGATCATTACATACCTAACGCGTATTAAATTAACATTCCTTAACACACAGATAACATACAATAGTACAATAATAATTCTAAAGATAAGACAAGCATACTGACCGTAGCGTACGTGCGTCTATTTCAAATGATAATTTCTTTAGTTTGTTCCTTTTCATTCTGATTTTAATAAGCTAGATAAACGTGAAAAATAGATTACAAACGGTGTGATTTTAATCATAAATAATTCATGTACTTCTGTACATACGTGCGTATGTACACTTGCCCATTGTCCAAAGAGAACACTAGTCAGTCATGTCAGTAAGAATTTATTTCACTCGAAAGAAAGATTTAAAAAAATACTCATGTAAGGTGGGATGTGACCATAATCTTATCACAGCTTAAATGAGGCTCGTATTTTTTTTTTTTTTGTAAAATATTTCATGACCTTGGATTCAATGTCCTTTAGTCGTAATATTAAACAGTTTACATGGTCTTAATAGCGTCATACAAGTCATAGTCACAGTCAGAGTCAAGCTAAGTAAGTCACGGTCAAGTCAAACTCATGCCCCTGTAAAGTGGTGGAGACTTTACAAGAGGCTCCTATGGAGTTTTGGAAAATGAGGCTCGAGCGTGTAACGGTTGCCATGTCAAAATTTAAAAAGTCCTGACCTAAAGCCGGATATTTCATTAAAAGTCCGTACATTTTAGTGTTGGTATTTTGTTTTGTGTTTAGAGAGACTACAAGATTAAATAATGATTTTATATAATTATGTATTTTTTTCTTAAAAAGAATAGGTACGTGGCTAACAAGCTACGGGCTCCCTGGTGGTAAGTTGTCACCGCTGCCTATAGACACCTACAATTATGGTGTAGGTATGTTTTATTACTAGTATTACATCGCTCAAACTAAAACAGCCAGACAAATTACAAAACCGAACAAAGTTCGAAAAAAATTACAAAAGTCCGGACATGTCCGGACAAAGGTACAAAAGTCCGGACAAATCCAGACGGATGGTAACCCTACACCGGGTACACTATATCTTCTCATAAAAATAATCTTAACACTACTCACACTAAAGTTACTCTTAAAATTAATACTCATAAAAACTATAATCATAAATCGAAAAACCACCATACTTCCCTCATAAAAACATGACACATAAAAAGGACATATTTTTAAATCACCACGCGTTGGTACTCAGACCTGAGAATGTTCAACCTTGAACATAAGACTTGAAAAACAACGCGCTTCGCATATTAATTATTTATGTTTTATATGGTGGGTTAGTATAGGTCACATGACCTTTATTACCTACTGTTTACGGTAGAAGTTATGGTAGAAGCCTGTGTAAAGTTACCTGAATGTACCTGTATATACTGTGAGCTAGATGCGCCCCGCGGATTCAACCGCGTAGTGCTGACAAATGATGAAGATAATGATCAAAAGTAGCCTATATGTTCCGGCCCTTGAACTATAGATTATACTCATGTCAAAAGTCAGGTCGATCCGTTGCTCTGTTGCTGCGTGAAAGAGGAACAAATAAACCAACAAACTTTTCAATGATACGTGTACCTAAATTCTACGGCAGTGTTAGATAGTCAAGATGAGAATTCGTTAGATGTGCCCATTAAAATTAGCAACTATGTTAACCATAGCAAAAAAATAGGCAGCATAGTAGATTTTTCAATAAATGCTAAATTTTAGTTACAGTTAAGTTTTAGTTTTAGGTACATTAGTAATATTGTACTATTTATTTTAAATCTTCATAATGTGAAAATATGCCATAGAGAGTTGCAGACGGCAACAGCTTAATTATGCGCAAATGCAGCGAACGCAAAAATTTGAGCTATTTTTGGTCAATTTAAATGTGTTACGTGGCATAAACAATAACAATAAACAAGAAATGTACGGTCAATTAAGAGTCGATGAAAAACCAATTATTAATCTATATTTTAATTAATTAAAAGCGAAATAGGTATCTACCGCTGATACATTTACTGACTGACTCAAAACGAAATCTCAAAAACTTGACCTAGGGAGCTGAAATTTGGCAGGTGTAGAGATACGCTAAGAAAGGATTTTATGAAAGGATCTTTTTTATGTGTAGAATAATTATCTACGTTTGGCCACCAACCCGCCTGATGGTAAGCGAAAACAGGCTTGGTAATAAGTGAATTAAGGGGGGCAAAGGGAGTTGAATTAAAGTTTATATGAAAATGCGCGTACGAAGTCGCAGATAACAACTAGTTAATTATAAAATAGAAGTTTTTGATCTATTCTGGACACAAATCATCAGGTTTTCTTGCTATACCTACCTACATACTACATAATAGTAACCGCAAGACCTGTTGAAGTCCGTCTTTTTGCTCATGCTTTGGATTTCCCCCGTGTTTAAAGTCTAGATACTACCTATACTATAAAATATATTTATGTTGTCTTGCTTATATGATTCTGATAAGGAAAATTTAAATATATACTTTGATATTTTATAAATCGGATGAGGTGTTTAGGACGTAGGCTATTTCCTCTGAGGCTGTAGGTCAACATACTCGTAAATACTTAATGCCTTTTTTAACTTTGCACCCTAGGGTAAAAAATCAGACAAAAATAATAAATGGAAGCGTTATAGGTAGGTACCTACAGTTTCCCCTTAAGCACCTCAGAGCAAATAAAAATATTTGCTCTGAGTTTAGTACTTACACCGATATCTTAGCTTACACGCCCGCCTGGTCGTCCATTCGTACCTAACCTATACATTTTGAGCATATCGTTTGTAGAACTAGTAAAAACAGCCGAATATGTCAGCGTGTGCAATAGGTACGTGTTTACCTTGCCCCCTTCAGTTTTTGACAGACTGTTTTCATCATCATCATTTTCATTTCATTGTCAAAGATTATTTATTATCAATGGTGGGAACATAAAATAGGTACCATCTATTTGACTTTGGCGCCGTTGCTTGGGTAAAACACAAAATATAAAATAAACTATTATATTATTATAATATAATAATGTTAATTAGAGCTTATATTTGTGATACTGTTGAACATTATTATTTTAGTTTATTTATGTTTACCAACATGTGGAAGCATTAGTTACTAAATTAATTTAATTTTTCACATAAGTGAAATTGTTAATTTCTTGTTGAGAAAATAACCCGAAACACACAGCAAGCCTTAAATTGTCAAGGCTTTAAATGACGCCCTTTGGGTCTATAGACAAGAGCCACACACTGTTAGCGTTCACGCCACAGATATACACAACCAGATCGGCAATATATTTTAGTGAAAGAGACAACTTGATATGGCTCAGCACAAGTACGAAAAGGACATAAATAGATTTTGTTGTCCTTATCGGCGTGACCTGTTTTTGGTACCTCAAGTGTCAAAATCTGTAATAATCAGTGACAAACAAAACGGGTCTGAATTATATTTATTGCCTTTTTTTGGTGATTAAATGTGATAAATGCGTGTTTCCTCTGAGAAATAATTGTAAAAGATATTTTACAATGGTTGGTTGTAGCATTTTGGGCTGCAAGAAGCGCAGTGAGCGAAAATACGATGAAATATCATTTCACACGTAAGTAAACATATAAAGCTTGTAACGATCACCTAAATAAAATCAGGATATCAATTCGCAAATATTTTATTCATAATTAGTCAGTTTTTAGGTCGATTAGTGGTCTAATTCTATGAATTTTATCAAATTATTCACTTAGAAAATAAATTATGAATGTTGCCAGTTTATGAAAGAAATTACCCACCGCAACTAACATAAATTATTCGTTCTGCAGGTTTCCAACTGATCCTGTCACATTGCTGAAAAAAGCTGGCACATTGCAAGAAGTGCAAAATACCGACCCTTTTATGCCCATATGAATATGGTGAATGTTAATATTAAATATATATTAATGAGGCCACAGTTATGAAGCTGGAAAAGCAAAAGGCGATTTCGGCGAACCGATTTAAAAAGCTACGCGCTGTTCGTGAAATTTGTACTGTAAACATTAAAGAGTCTATTTATCTAATTATTTGGAATGTTATACATAATTCCATTCATGAAAAAACTAAACTGACCAAGCGCGAGTCGGGCTCGCGCGCTGAGAGTTCTTTACAATCACAAAATACAAAAAGTTGTGCAAAAAGACAACATCACGCCCAGGCTGTCAGCATGAGATAAATTATCTGAAACTAATGTCATTTTGATACGACTTCATCCACAGATCTACTACCTAACTTCATCTTTCCGCAGGCGTGAACCACAGATCTACTACCTATAGATTTTCAATGAGCGTGGCTAGCTCAGTGCCTCTCGCTTCAACAAGGTGTGTTGCCACATTAAAATGATTTGCTATAAGTTAGGGTAATTTACCTACTATGATGGGTAGTGAATCTTCAATGAGTACTTTGGAAACAATACTACCTTTTAAATATTTATATTTTATACACTATCTGCTGCAACCCGCGGAGCTACCTGCAATTTTCTGGGAAGAAAAGTACGTTGTCTGTCCTCATGACACACCCTATCGTCCTGACAAAATTTGACTTAGCCCATGATCTAAGAAAACAAGGTCTAGCAATTTGAGAGTGGTCCCGCAATGACGTCACTGTCCAGTTGCCACTTTATTCAATCAGCTGTTACGTGGTGTATCGTCATCTCTCTCGAACCTGTTGTAAATTGACATCATGACATCATTGCGGGACGCCCACGTAAACATTTTTTCTCGGATTGCTATACCTGGCGGAGTATATTATTATACCATGACTTAGCCATTTCCTCGTAAAAACAGACAGAAAGTTACTTGCGTTTTTATTATAATTATTTGTTAGGATTAGAATATAGTACTAGAAAAAAGGTTGTAAAGTAACCATAGCATGATTTTTTATAATTAATAAAATATAATTAAAAAGTCAGAGTTAAAACGGAACGGGGGTCCCTCATGCAACAAACGTTAAACGTATTTTTGGATTTGTTCTAGTGTAAAAACGGTAATCCGTACAAGCGTCAAATTTAGCGGATTATAGTGAACATAAGTAAAACAACAAATAATAAACACCAAGTGCGAGTCAGTGACAAATTTCTGTTTACCACTAAGCTAAGCAACGTCGGGCGCGGTCGGTACTTGGATGGGTGACAGCCTGGGCGTGATGTTGTCTTTTTGCACAACTTTTTGTATTTTGTGATTGTAAAGAACTCTCAGCGCGCGAGCCCGACTCGCTCTTGGTCAGTTTAGTTTTTTCATGAATGGAATTATGTATAACATTACAAATAATTAGATAAATAGACTCTTTAATGTTTACAGTACAAATTTCACGAACAGCGCGTAGCTTTTTGAATCGGTTCGCCGAAATCGCCTTTTGCTTTTCCAGCTTCATAACTGTGGCCTCATTAATATATATTTAATATTAACATTCACCATATTCATATGGGCATAAAAGGGTCGGTATTTTTCACTTCTTGCAATGTGCCAGCTTTTTTCAGCAATGTGACAGGATCAGTTGGAAACCTGCAGAACGAATAATTTATGTTAGTTACGGTGGGTAATTTCTTTCATAAACTGGCAACATTCATAATTTATTTTCTAATTGAATAATTTGATAAAATTCATAGAATTAGACCACAAATCGACCTAAAAACTGACTAATTATGAATAAAATATTTACGAATTGATATCCTGAATTTATTTAGGTGATCGTTACAAGCTTTATATGTTTACTTACGTGTGAAATGATATTTCATCGTATTTTTGCTCACTGCGCTTCTTGCAGCCCAAAATGCTACAACCAACCATTGTAAAATATCTTTTACAATTATTTCTCAGAGGAAACACGCATTTATCACATTAAATCACCAAAAAAGGCAATAAATATAATTCAGACCCGTTTTTTTTGTCACTGATTATTACAGATTTTGACACTTGAGGTACCAAAAACAGGTCACGCCGATAAGGACAACAAAATCTATTTATGTCCTTTTCGTACTTGTGCTGAGCCATATCAAGTTGTCTCTTTCACTAAAATATATTGCCGATCTGGTTGTGTATATCTGTGCTAACAGTGTGTGGCTCTTGTCTAGACCTCCTTATTCCTCAAGGTACAAACCTACCATCCTCATTTCTTGAGCTAGTTCTGACGTCATTTTCGTAAAATTCTAAATGCGTCCTATTTTACAATCTTTATTATACATAATCTTTATAATCCTAAATGTGATATTAAGATAAAGCAAACTAACTTATCATAAAATCATGTCGCAATACTTAATTTTGGTGTTATGCTCCTATCTATTGATGTCATTAGAACAAATAGAGTTAACTTTTTTTTTTCTATATTTATTTTGGGGAACAGTTAATACTTGAACCATGGGGCCCCACTTACTTGTACTGTGAACTGTTCCCTCTGTCGAAATAACACTCTCGTTTTTGTAAAAAAATATATGACCATGAATACAAATTATTATTATTATTATTTTATTTCGGAAAACATCCATATACACCATATTACATATTACACAAAATTGAAACAGAAAAATAAAAATGTCGAAATAATAAGTACAAACATAAAAACAAAACACAAATTAAAATTACAATTACAAATTACAATTAAATTACAATTAAATTACAATTAAAATTATTTTACAATCAATTAATTTAATAATATAATTAATTAACAACAAAGAACTCAGACATAATATTAAAAAAACATGGGTAGGGTTGCCATGCGTCCGGTATTTCACGCGAGTTCAGGCTTTTGTCCGGTATGCGGAGGGAAACCAGAAACGTCCTCAATTCTAGCAATGAAATTATAAAAACCGCCACACGAGTTCACATGCCGCGAAATATGGACTTTGAAGGAACTGTCCGGAAAATTCTTTAAGCGTCCTGGTTTTAGCCCGGAGAATATAGGTATGTATTTTTTAAATCTGGTAACCCTATACCTAGGGAGGTAGGTATACCTATATTGTTCCAGTTGTCATAGTTATTCTTTGTTATCAAAAGGATTCGAAATTTTAAATGGGGATTAAAATATGGCCCCCAAAAATATCGTCGTCGGCACAGATATACACAACCAGATCGGCAATATATTTTAGTGAAAGAGACAACTTGATATGGCTCAGCACAAGTACGAAAAGGACATAAATAGATTTTGTTGTCCTTATCGGCGTGACCTGTTTTTGGTACCTCAAGTGTCAAAATCTGTAATAATCAGTGACAAACAAAACGGGTCTGAATTATATTTATTGCCTTTTTTTGGTGATTTAATGTGATAAATGCGTGTTTCCTCTGAGTAATAATTGTAAAAGATATTTTACAACACATTTGCTCAAAAAGTGCACTTACGAAGCCTGTATACATCGTTCGAAAGTTAAACATTACGGATCATACAACGGAGCGTGCGGAAATGAATTTGTTCGCACGCTCAGATGTATAGCACCGTGCGTGTGATTTACGGTATTTTTTTAATTTCCATCATAATTACATAAGAATTCCACAAAAGAGTTTCATATTACGAGAATAAATAAGCTGAATGATCAAACCTCCTTGGAAGCGCTTTTGCTCAATACGTTTGTCTCAGTTTAATACTAAAGAGAAAATGAGACGAAAGATGTAGTTCTAATTTTCACCACGTGATAGTGGCGCTATTTGCATGTTCGCGCCATTTTCTTATTATATTATAGAAGCTATTGTTGTGACTGATATTAAGTTATAAACAAAAATTGTTTCATTTGTAGCCTTTTTTTCTCGCAAATGTGTTGTAAAACGTTGTATGGCACACGTGCGGATTGGTTATTACAAACTCGTGACTATGGTAAGCCCTCGACTTCGTCTCGGGCTTACATTCGTCTACTCGTTTCTAATAACCAACTTTCCGCACTTGTATCATAAATAACTATTACAATGGTTGGTTGTAGCATTTTGGGCTGCAAGAAGCGCAGTGAGCGAAAATACGATGAAATATCATTTCACACGTAAGTAAACATATAAAGCTTGTAACGATCACCTAAATAAATTCAGGATATCAATTCGCAAATATTTTATTCATAATTAGTCAGTTTTTAGGTCGATTTGTGGTCTAATTCTATGAATTTTATCAAATTATTCACTTAGAAAATAAATTATGAATGTTGCCAGTTTATGAAAGAAATTACCCACCGCAACTAACATAAATTATTCGTTCTGCAGGTTTCCAACTGATCCTGTCACATTGCTGAAAAAAGCTGGCACATTGCAAGAAGTGCAAAATACCGACCCTTTTATGCCCATATGAATATGGTGAATGTTAATATTAAATATATATTAATGAGGCCACAGTTATGAAGCTGGAAAAGCAAAAGGCGATTTCGGCGAACCGATTCAAAAAGCTACGCGCTGTTCGTGAAATTTGTACTGTAAACATTAAAGAGTCTATTTATCTAATTATTTGGAATGTTATACATAATTCCATTCATGAAAAAACTAAACTGACCAAGCGCGAGTCGGGCTCGTGCGCTGAGAGTTCTTTACAATCACAAAATACAAAAAGTTGTGCAAAAAGACAACATCACGCCCAGGCTGTCACCCATCCAAGTACCGACCGCGCCCGACGTTGTTTAGCTTAGTGGTAAACAGAAATTTGTCACTGACTCGCACTTGGCCAGTGTTTATTATTTGTTGTTTTACTTATGTTCACTATAATCCGCTAAATTTGATGCTTGTACGGATTACCGTTTTTACACTAGAACAAATCCAAAAATACGTTTAACGTTTGTTGCATGAGGGACCCCCGTTCCGTTTTAACTCTGACTTTTTTATTATATTTTATTAATTATAAAAAATCATGCTATGGTTACTTTACAACCTTTTTTCTAGTACTATATTCTAATCCTAACAAATAATTATAATAAAAACGCAAGTAACTTTCTGTCTGTTTTTACGAGGAAATGGCTAAGTCATGGTATAATAATATACTCCGCCAGGTATAGCAATCCGAGAAAAAATGTTTACGTGGGCGTCCCGCAATGATGTCATGATGTCAATTTACAACAGGTTCGAGAGAGATGACGATACACCACGTAACAGCTGATTGAATAAAGTGGCAACTGGACAGTGACGTCATTGCGGGACCACTCTCAAATTGCTAGACCTTGTTTTCTTAGATCATGGGCTAAGTCAAATTTTGTCAGGACGATAGGGGTGTGTCATGAGGACAGACAACGTACTTTTCTTCCCAGAACATTGCAGGTAGCTCCGCGGGTTGCAGCAGATAGTGTATAACATTGCAGGTAGCTCCGCGGGTTGCAGCAGATAGTGTATAAAATATAAATATTTAAAAGGTAGTATTGTTTCCAAAGTACTCATTGAAGATTCACTACCCATCATAGTAGGTAAATTACCCTAACTTATAGCAAATCATTTTAATGTGGCAACACACCTTGTTGAAGCGAGAGGCACTGAGCTAGCCACGCTCATTGAAAATCTATAGGTAGTAGATCTGTGGTCGTCGGGAACTTAATGTTTTTTTTTAATTTAGTGTATTTATCTAAAAAATACGCTACCGAATTAAAATGTCAATCCATGTTACATAGTAGGTAGCAGAGATTATGACTGTGCCGTGTCACCACGTTATTTTAAAATTAGCCGTATAATATTATTTTACTTTTACCCGGATCTTTTTATGCTAGATATTATGGGTTACTGCGTAACGTAGCTAGCATAAATAGATACATGTATAGCAAATTATAAAACGTGAAATATTTTTATTAAAAATTTGGCTAATCAAATCATATCCGTCTCATGAAAGCGGCTGTGATGAGAAGAGTGATACACAATAATATAAGAATTACTTAGCATTTTATAACAGTTTGCTCATAAGAAAGTATTTTAATTGCATTTTCAATGAGTTGAGGTTGTAGGTATTTATGCAATTTACGAGGAGAAACGTTGGCTTTCGCCTCAGCTGCTGGATTCTAAGACGGTACTGGCGTCACTTTTGCTTACAAAACATATTAATTATGATAAACTACTGCCACAACAAAAACAAAGCTTATGATCATGTAAATTAACACCCGAAAAAACACAGGAACGCAGGACGAAGTTTTGGTAAATCACGTTGGCGCCAAAACTATTATTCAATTGTTTATTTTTTTTCGCCCATTACTGGGCAGGCTAAAGCCAATAAACTTTACCCCAGTAAAGTTACGGAGACTTTACTAAGAGCTTGGAACAATATGAAATTACACGTTTCACCTTTATGTCATATATCCACGCTCGAGCACATTCACGAACATTTAATAAATAATAATCCATTATTATTACACACTAACAAGAACTTTAGAAAATTAATATAATGAGGCGACATGTTTTTTTCACGTTGGCGCCAAAACTTCTCATCAAATATTAAGAAAATTCAGATGTATGTAAGTAGGTAATAAATAGATATATATTTTTTTATTGAAAATAAGTAGTAAACATAAAATAAGTAGTTTAGTAATTAAGTGACGTATTAATTATATAATGATAACATACACTATATTATGTATGTGTACTTACCATGTTCTAATAAATAAATTGATAATTATTGAAAATAAAATCTTCAAATTTTGGAATAATTCAACATAGGTATTATTATCAACTCATTATTATTTACCTCCCATTTACAAAAGCAGATTTTCGCTAAACTCAAGGAGGTAAAGTTTGAGAGTGGATTTCGATAAATTATCGGCTTACTTTTGACTTGTTTTTGAAATAAACAATTTTAATGTTATGCTGTACTTGTTTTAGGTACCTATATTTGTCTCGACAATTACGGCTTAATTTTTTGCTTTATGCCCGAAAATCCAAATAGAACGAAAAACCACCTAAAAAAAAATCTCCAAAAAAAAAAAAAAAAAAAAACTACCTAAAATTGAACGATACATTTTGTAATAGGTACGTGATAAAATAGGTAGGTACCTATAATGTTAACGTATGAAAATCATTATAGGTAGGTACGTCTGGCAACTCTGCCAAGTCAGTCATTTAGCGGGACTTTTTGGCGGGAAGTCGAATTAAGCGGGCGTTTCAAATATCTAGCAATTTTTATTTTCAATTTCTTATGTAAATATTTCGTATTTCTGTGTAAATAATACATTTGTAAATAGTTGAGACTATAAACTATGAGTGTCGCCAGCGACGGGGGGGACCCCGTTGACCTGGTAGGAAAAAAGAGAAAACTACACACTACAACTAGACCTAATGAGAGTGCAATTTACAAACTGTTCACCAAACCTTTATACAAAAGACTATTTCCAGAAAATCATAGTGGTGATTGTGTTGTTTATGTCGAGTCTACGGAACAGGAGAAAGTTGGGAATAAAAACCCAATTACCCTTACAAATCTTTTCTCGGAAAATGTCAAGGGCATTGTAGGTGTCCACAGAATAAATGCATACAAAGTTGGTGTTACATTCAAAAAGCCTGCCCCAGCGAACAATTTCCTGAACATGGACAGTTTTTTGAATACACATAATCTCAAAGCTTTCATACCAGCCTATATGACGGAAATTATTGGAGTCATCAGACATGTTCCTGTAACTATGTCCAATGAAGAAATCTACAAGAACATCACATGCGATACAGAAGTAATTTCGATAAAGCGATTTATGCGAAAGGAGGAAGGGAAACTGATTCCACTAGGCACTGTAGCTGTAACATTTGCAGCGACTTCATTGCCACAATATGTTTACATCAGACTATTTAGATATCCGGTGCGCACTTACATCCCACCGTTGGTACAATGCTATAGATGCCTGAAGTTCAATCATTCAGCAAAAGTATGCAGAGGAGAGCAGATGTGCTCATCGTGCGCAGGTCGCCACTCTTACAAGGAATGCGATGTTGAAGATATTGTGTGTATTAACTGCTCCGGAAACCACTTGGCGATTTCGAAGGACTGCCCTATTAAACAGAAGAAAATGGAAGAAAAAAAAAGTAAATATGTCAACCTGAGCCACTCGTACGCCACTGTTGTGAGTATGCCACCCAATAAAAATGATCCCAAAGCATTTCCAGCTTTGAAAAACCCTAGAGATTCCCAATGGGATAAAAGTGTAAATAAAGTTTGCAAGGTGCTTGACACCGAGCAAATTCTAGGAAATGAAATTATAATTAATGCATTGGTAAAAACTCTTATTGCTCTTGGTAACAATAGCGATAATGTACCCCTTACAAATAAAAGAATTAAAGAAATTTTACTATCTAATTTAATTTAATTGTATGGACATATATTTACGTATAGCACAGTTTAACATACAAAGCTTACTGCATAAGAAAACCCTATTATACAAATTTATATCTGAGCAAAATGTTGATTTATGTCTGTTGAATGAGACATGGCTTAGAAGTAATAGTAAAATCCCTGCATTTACACCTTTCAATTTGATTTATAAAAATTCTAAAAATGAACATAACGGAGTTGGCATATTAATTAAACAACATTTAAAATATGAGGTTGTAGACACATCATTTTTTGAACCTGTTCAAAATATTTGCATTTCAATAGAAACATCATTAGGTAAATTATATGTTCTGTGTGTATATTGTCCTCCTCACCCCACCAGGTTTGATAGCAATAAAATGAAAAAGTTATTGTTAGAAACTCCTAAGCCATGTGTCATCATGGGAGATTTTAATGCACATCACATATTGTTTGGCTGTCATACAAACAATAGCAGAGGTAATAAGTTGTATAATCTTATAGATGAATTCGATTTGTGTGTTCTGAATGATGGTAGCCCAACTACTGTTCAATATCCAAATAGAAATGCTTCAGCAATTGATTTGGCCTTGGTTAGTTCTTCGATAGCTCCTCTCTGTGAATGGCATGTCTGTGATGATCCAATGGGTAGTTATCATTATCCAACTTTAGTAGACGTAAATGTGAAGCCATCAGTGTATGAGGTCCGTCCTGTGGAAGGGAAATATATGTATAATAGAGCCGACTGGTCTAAATTTAACACTCTATCTGAAAATTGCTTTTCTCAACTTGATATGCAAAATACGGTGCCCATTGAATTATACCATAGTTATGTAAATATTTTGAATAATATTAGAGATGTGACAGTCCCAAAACAACAGCCGAATCAAACTCTCCGAGTGTTAAGAAAACCAGCCCCCTGGTGGAACAAAGTATGCGATGATGCTGTTCAAAAGTCTAAAGAGGCTCTTAAAGTTTATAAAGATTCGCCTACTATTCCTAATTATATAAATTACAAAAAATTAGATGCTAAAAAGAAAAGAACATTAAAAGAAGAAAAGATAAATTCATGGCATGAATTGTGCGCTAGTTTTAATAGAATGACTCCTGTTTCTAGAATATGGGGATACATTAAAAAATTTAAAAGGATAGGTAGTTCACATAACAGATCCTTAAATGATGACTGGGTACCAAGTTTCTTAGATAAGTTAACGGATTCTTCACAATTAGATAAGAACAAACTGCGTGATATTTTAGACAGACCAGACCACAATGACAATATAGATTTTCTGATTAAGCCCTTTACACTGAATGAGCTTCACATTTCACTTAAGAGTAGGAAAGATACAGCACCAGGGATGGATAACATACCATACAAATTAATAAAAAATTTACATCCAAATGCCTTGAATATATTACTAGAAATCTATAACAAACTTTGGAATATCACAGCTATACCAGAATCATGGAAAACTCAATGTGTTGTTCCTATCCTGAAACCAAATAAGCCTGCAAATAATGCATCATCCTATAGACCAATCTCTTTGTCTTCCTGTCTGGGTAAACTTTTTGAAAACATGCTAAAATTTCGTTTAGATTACTTTGCTGAATCACAGAACAAGCTACCAGACATACAATTCGGATTCAGGAAGGGTAGAAGTTGCTCAGAAAGTTTTGTATCGCTTATATCAGATTTTAAAAAAACAAAACTCAGTCACTCTAATGTCATTTGTGTGTTTCTAGATGTTAAAGGTGCTTTCGACAATGTTAATATTGAAAGCCTTGTTCATGTTTTGCATGACTTAGGTTTACCGAGTAAAATATTAAAATGGATATTTAACTTTTTGTATCAAAGAACTTTATATGTAAAATATAATAACAAATTACATGGACCAAGAACAGTTAATAAAGGAACAATGCAAGGGGCAACTTTATCTCCTCAGTTGTATGGTTTTTACACATCTCAAATTCTTGAATATGTGGACACTACACATATTAAAATCTTACAATTTGCAGATGATTTGTTATTATATACCGAAAGTCAAAATATGGATATAGCTATAAACAGAATGAATACAGCATTGCATCAACTGCAACTTTATTACAGTAATGTTTTAAAATTGGATATTAGCTCTGAAAAAAGTTCTGCTGTTATATTTAGTAAAGACCCATTTCCCCAGGCCAAAATTACTTATAACAATGAAATAATACCTATAGTTGATAATCACAAATTTTTAGGTGTAATAATAGATAACAAATTGAAATTTGATAAACATGTAAATTATATCTGTCAAAATGCTATGAAAAGTATTAATGTTTTAAGATGTTTAGCCGGCACTTTTTGGGGTTCTGATCCCAAAACACTGAATATGTTGTATAAAAGTCTAGTAAGAAGTCACTTTGATTATAGCTGTTTAGCCTATATGAATGCTAGTGGCACTTTATTAAGAAAACTTGATGTAATACAAAATATGGGCTTGAGGATAATTAGTGGAGCTATGCGCTCTACCCCTATTAATTCCATGGAAATTGAGAATTGTATACCTCCATTAGTTTTGCGACGTCTACAACTGGCTGAGCGATTTTGCCTGAAGGAACTATCTTCCAACAATGTTGTAGTGTTAAATAATGTTTCACACCCTGTAGAGATCTCCAATTCAGTTGAAACTTCTAACATATCAGGTTACACTCTCTTGTCCGGGGATTTACCTGAAATGTCAACCATAATGTCACATGTTAGTAAATGTGTGACAAATATGTATGTAAATAATAAGTGGCCAATATATGAATGCCCATACAATGCTTTGGTTAATTATCTTGATGTTGATTGTAATTTAGATTCGATTAAAAATAAATTTGATTTTTTGGAATTCCTTAGCACCAAACCAAACTTTTATGTTATTTACACAGATGGTTCTAAAAGTGTTACAGGTGTTAAAGCAGCATATTATGATCCTCAAACAAAAGATACCAAATGCATTAAGTTAGAAAATAATTGTAGCGTTTTTACAGCAGAGAGCTATGCCATACTATCTGCTTTAACATTTGTGAAAAATTGTGTAAATAATGTAAATATAATGGTGGTCAGTGATTCTAAAAGCGTACTGTCAACCTTGTGCAATGGCAATTTTGCCTATAAGCTTAATTATATAGTATATCAAATAAAAGAAATTATACAAATCATTAAACAAACGAAACATGTAGAATTTGTATGGGTTCCCTCACACAGTGGCATACTCGGCAATGAGGTAGTGGACTTGGCGACTCGTCAAGATTATGATGAGGATCATACAGATATGAAGGTCCCGTTCACGGATTTTTACCACCTGTTTAAAAGCCAATCGCGAAGAATATGGAAAGAATATTGGGACATCACCGTTGAGACTAAAGGAAAGTGGTACGCAGAGATACAGCGAGACTTACCGATAACACCTTGGTATAACCGGTCCAATTCTTACTGCAGCAGAAAGTTTTACACAATTATCAATCGCCTTCGCTTCGGACACTGCCTGGTCCCAGCTCATCTTTATAGGTTAAAAATAATTGATGAAGATAAATGTACATATTGTTCTAAATCTAATGCAGACATTTCTCATATTATCTTCGAATGCGATAGATTCAACATTCAACGGCTGTTGTTTGTCAGTGACATTAGTGACATCTCAGAAGAGAATTCAATTAGTGTTCCCCGCCAAGTTCTAGATTTGCTAACAAATGAAGTTTATTTTAAGGCTATTTTTAAGTATATTGTAAATAGTGTAGAAAAAATATGATGTTTAGTTATGTAAAATTTTTGTAAGACCTTGTATAAACATTATTATTCCGACTGAAGGACACTGGATCCATGGTCATGAAATAAATAAAAAAAAAAAAAAAAAAAAAGTCATTTAGCTCTCGGCTCACGTTCAATTGCCACACCAGTGTTTACATCACGAGATGCTTAGAACCTTCTATGGGAAAACGATGTGATTATGTATCATGTTCGCATGCAGAAGAAACGTATACCTACATGGCGTCACTATGCCTGTACCTAATAGGTTAGGTGCAATATAAGTACCAAAATAAATTATCTTTAAAACAACGACTTCAAAAAACCACACAAAACACAAACATTCTAATTCAATATGCCACTACAAAGAACAATATAATATTTTTGATTTTGAAGTGGCGCCTATGGTAACTGTTTATTATCAAACTTCAAAAAAATCAAACCTTATGTTGTAGTTGTTCCCGCAAACGGAATGTAATGTAAATAAACCGACCAAGTGCAAGTCGGGCTCGCGCATTGAGGGTTCCGTTCAAGCACAAAATTCAATAACGAAATTACCAGTTATAATTTGGTAATGAACAGAAATTTGTCACCAACTCGCACTTGGCCATTATTTATTTTTTGTTATACTTTGGAGTGTGTACTATAATCATGCCTTTGACGCTTGTACGTATTACCGTTTTTACATTAGAGCTAATACAATAATACGTAAAAAAAAACGTTTGTTGTATGGGGCCCCCCTTTTGTTTTTACTTTTTGACTTTTTTATTACGTCACGCCGTGAAGGGATGGGTGATTTCATCATTATTGATGAAATCAGCCATCCCCTCAAGCTCAACAAATAAATCAATAAACTCACATTTGTAAACTAGGTTACTAACAAAGTCTAACAACTGCTAATTAATTTATCTGTTAACAATAGAATCAGTCAAGCGCATTCGTGTTGTTTATAATATTTGATTTTATTAGCATATTTATGAGGAACTAGCTTATGCCTGCGGTTTCGTTCGCATTGTGAACAAAGGGACCAACTTCGAGGTACCTACACTTATCTAATAAGAAAAAATATTCATCAAAATTGGACTGCTCTGTAAAAAGACATACGTGGTCATATTACTCGAATAAAAAAAAACGAGCGCATAATACAAGACATTTTAGCCGATACGTTTACCAGCCCGAGCCGAAGGCGAACGCGAATATTCAAGTCGACAATAATAAACCGGCCAAGTGCGAGTCGGTCTCGCGCACTGAGGTTTCCGTACCACCACAAAACACAATAAGGTCGTCAAAGTAACCGTATTACCAGTTATTATAACGCCTTTCAAAATAGTCAAAGCAATTACTACGCAGCCACAGAAAGTTAATTATTTTGCTACAGGCTCGAGTATAACACAATAGGCATGATGACTAATATTTTTTTATTACCTCATAAAAAAGCTGATCATAAATAGAGCACATCAACGTAAACAAAATTAAAATTAGTTCAAAAACAAATAAGATATAAGCATTTTAATTTCATGCTAGACAGAGAGCGCACTATACTTAGCTGTGACGTCACGCCTCAGGCGCGCCATACAAATGCTATACTAACACACGCTTTGCGAGAAAGGGATAGAGCATCCCCTCCATATCCCCACCTAAAACTTTAAACGCTCATATCTCAGAGAATTATCAGCCAATTAAATTTATTTTTTCAGTATGTGTAATGTATTTAGTTATATTCCTCGCTAAGCCGGTTATTTGTAATAAATTAAACATTAGGAAACATGCCTTTGTAATGAACAGAAATTTGACACCGACTCGCACTTGGCCATTTAACCAGCGAACTAAACATTTAAATTTAACTTACTTCACTTGTCATAATATTTTAACGTACACACTTTAAAGTACACAAAAAATTATAAATAATGGCCAAGTGCGAGTCGGTGACAAATTTCTGTTCATTACCAATTTATAACTGGTAATTTCGTTACTTGAACGACCTTATCATTCGAACCTCGACCTTATCATTTCACCGAATCGAAATGCCATATTAAAAAAATAATTAAGTATTATTATATTAGGTGGTGGTGCGGACACGGAACCCCCAGTCCGCGAGCCCGACTCTCACTTGGCCGGTTTGCCACGTTACGAGCGTGTTTGTAATATACGAGCCATGGGCTGACCATCTTTTTTGAATCATTAAACTACAGTTACCCACAAAACCAGTTATACTACCAGTCTACGAATACTACGTCCTAAAAAAATATTAACATTCTAAATTCGAAATATATTTTTAAACAGCTCGTCTTGCCAGCCAGTTGCCAGATAAGGAGAGTCCTTTTTCATTCTGCGATCCGGTCCGTTGGCCACTACAGTTATGCCGACTGCACGTCTTGCTAAAAAAATAGGCTGAATAAAAAGTTGCACTAGGCCTTGAGGGAATAAAAACTACCGGAAATACTGATAGCGAAATTAAAAGTTAGTGAAATTTGGGGCAGTTTAAATGTTCATTCATTGATTTTATTGCAGTGAGAAAATAGTGATAAAGAATTTATTATTAATATAGGTTTTACGGACCGGTAAGCGCAGCGTAGGACGTCCACCCACAAAATGGACAGACGACCTAAAAGAGACCGCAGGGAAGCACTGGATGCAGGCCGCTTCCAACCGGCCCTTTTGGAGATCGATGGGGGCTTATGTCCAGCAGTGGACGTCCTATGGCTGAAATGATGATGAGGTTTTAGCCTGTTTTGTCCCACAATAGAGCAAAAGCCTCCCCTCCCTACTTTCTTTCCATCCATCTTTGTCTAATGCTATTGTTTTTTTTATGTTGTAAACAAGCTATCGGTACGCCTGAATGGTAAGCGATCACCGTCTCGCCTATGGATACCTGGGGCCTTACGGACAACAGCTAATTGCGGCACCTAATCCGCTCAGTTGGAAAATCACGCGACCGCAAACCGTATCTGGGCGCGATAAGGTACACGTTCGCGTGATTTTCCAACTGAGCGAATTAGGTGCCGCAATTAGCTGTTGTCCGTAAGGCCCCTGGGCCCCGATTCTACTAAAGAAATTGTTTTTAAATTGTAATTGTTGCGATTTTAATTGTTAAATAACTGCCTCAAAATTGACAGTTTTAAATATTTTTTATACTAGATTAATACAACCACCTAATATTATAACTTAGTATAAAAAAATATTAAAAACTGTCAATTTTGAGACAGTTATTTAACAATTAAAATCCCAACAATTACGTGAACATGGTGCATGTAACAGCGCCGAAATATCGGGAGCTCATTCCACAAACTTACCACGGTAAATATCCCGTAAATAATCATAATAACTTTAAGTGAACAACCGTGATAGTTTAAAACAGTGTTTTTGTGAAATATTGTTTCGATGAAATATAGAAAAATATGTAAATACAGAATCATCATCATCATCATCATCATCAGCCAGAAGACGTCCACTGCTGAACATAGGCCTCCCCCTTTAACCTCCACACTGAACGACAGCCTGCCTTTTGCATCCACTGGATGCCAGCGACTCTTACTATGTCGTCGGTCCATCTAGTGGGAGGCCTACCTACGCTGCGTCTTCCGGTTCGTGGTCTCCACTCAAGAACCACAAATACAGAATACAAAATACAGAATGCGTGCACCTATATATAACCTTATGTACGTATGTGGCTTGTCTTCAAAACGAATAATGGCTATCTTACTTATGTACACATATAATTATGTTTCCTATACTCTAAAACGGCTGGACCGACTTTGAAGGGACTTTCACTGGCAGATAGCTGATGATATACTCCACGCGGGTGAAACCGTGAAGCGTATAGCTAGTAATTTATAAATAATAACATCTAAGTACTCCTACATTTAGTATCAACTTAGAAACCAGTCAGGCAGGCTAACTTGAATGGCGGGTTTGGTACTCCATCCAGTCACCGGTTGTGTGGCAAGGGCATAAAATTTTATTACTAAACAATAAACCTATTAAAAAGATTGATCGCGTTAATATTAGAATAAACTATCATTAACAAGTACCTACTTATTTATCTATTGTAGGAAGGATATGCCCTACAAACTTCACGTTTCTTCTAGGCAAGCGTGCTCCATCGTAGACCGCATCGTCGAGCTGGCGGCCAAGCGCAAGCCAATCTACTATAAAAAAAAAACTATGGTCCAGAAGTAATTTACGGTGGATACAAATTATACAAATCTTTCACTTTGGTGCATATACGATTTTTAATCATGTCAAGTCAACCAACAAAATAAAAAACAACACGCATAACATGATTTTTTAATTTTTATATTTTTATAATTAACGTGGTGCTCGGGCCTATGCTTTTTTTTTCGACCAGCCCCCCGATTCTAAACAAATTTTCTTTAAATTGGAATTGTTGCGATTTTAATTTTTAAATAATTGCCTCCAAATTTACAGTTTTTTTTTACACTAATCTATAATATTAGGTGGTTGTATTTTTCTAGTATAAAAAATATAAATATTGGGTTACTTATTTGGATGAACTCATTTTTCTTTCACCGAATCGAAATGCCATATTTCACTAATTTTAAGGTCGGTTTTTAAATTGATAATTATTGTATTTTGTGGTGGTACGGAACCCTCAGTGTGCGAGCCCGACTCGCACCTGACTGGTATATTTTAAATTCCTTAGCATCGAAAATTGGAGGCCGTCAACAATGTTGCCAGCAACAAAAACAAAAGGTCCACCTAATTGTTTCGGGAATGGAAGCTATGAGAAGAAAAAAACCCTCGGCATTCGAAGGACGGTGACGTCACAGATATGATACAGGTACTGGGTGTTGTAGTCGGTCTCACGTGAATTGGTGCATCGTGGTGTTTAGTTTGGTGGCTATAGCCGCAAACTTAATGTGTTGTACTTTAAAGTTGATTAAAATAAAATTAAAAATTACAGACAAACGCAAGACTATTATTTATATATATTTTTTAAAGTTTCTATAGTTTTATTATCTATCACAGTAGGCGTGATGACAAATTTTTGTTTATTACCTCATTAAAAAGATGATCATAAATAGAGCACATCAACAAAAAATTAAATTAGTTCAAAAATAAATGAAATATAAGCATTTTAATTTCATGCTAGACAGAGAGCGCACTATACTGAGCCGTGACGTCACGGCTCAGGAGCGCCATACAAATGCTATACTAACATACGCTTTGCGAGAAACGGATAGGACATCCCCTCTCTATCCCCGCTTAAAACTTTAAACGCTCATATCTCAGAGATGTATCAGCCAATTCAAATAATTTTTTTCAGTATGTGTAATGTATTTAGTTATATTCATCGCTAAGCTGGTTATTTGTAATAAATTAAACATTAGGACACATGCCTATTGGTTGCATTGCAGGGTATTAAAACTTTAATTGATAAATACTTTATATTTAGCTTTGCTTAGTTTGGGGTCAGATGACCGTGTGTGCAAAAATGTCCCGAATATTTATATTTATTTATTTTCGAAATATAATGATCGAAACAGGGTAGCCTTTACCCTGCAGTGAGACAAACCAGGCTAAAATACTAAGTAATAAATAATAACTTTTTTATTTAAACAATTTTGAGAAATACCGTAATAATACAGTGTTTGTTTCTAATAATAGTGAAGCTTATCTTAACGACATACCTACCGTTAAAATAACCTATAAGTCAGCCATTCAAGAGCACTCGACGCGCTTTATTATCGGGAAAACATGAACAATCACGTTTTCCTCAAGGCTGCAGCAAAATGACAAACAGTTTCACAATGAGAAGACAACAATTTAAATGATTGTCTATGCTACGTGCAGTAAATAACTTTATTTGCTTACCTAGAAACTAAATTACTATTTGTGTCCCATAGATTATGTAGTATTTTTTATGTTGATGAATTAGGCTTTTCAGGGAGAATTTTAATGGAATTTTTCGAAAAATTAAACCACGCGTTTGTTTATTTACTGAAATAATTGAAAATTCTACATAAAAAAAAAAAATCGTATTACATTTAAATATTTGAAATTTTTACATAATGGAGCTATTTTGAGGTATAATTATATATGTATTACAATTTAAAAAAATTGCGTTAATAAAAAAAAAATGCTCACAATTGAATGTTACTTTTTTTAATAATACTACGATATAATTGTACTGAGAAGTTGTGTTTATCGTTTAGCAACGCAACAGATAAATAAATACATCATTTCGTGACTTACCTCTTACAGCAACTCGTAGCATGGATGCAATGTCGTGATAAAAAAGCGCATTGCTAATAGATCTGATACTCAGAATTCGTTTTAAATGGAGGACAGCTGTTTTGCTAAAAGATTATTATGATTCTTGAATATTGATTAGTCTTAAATTAAACTAGTTTTAAAAGCGTTCGTATTTTTACACCGAATTATTTGACATAATAATATCATTAAGCGTTATTTCTTAGGCTTTTTACACTGAAATTACCACCATGTTTAGCCAAACCTAGATAGAAATTAGAAATGACGCCTTTTATTGTTCACACCAGAAATAAAAATTACAGATAAGTGGTAGCATTATCACTAGTACTCATCATTGTGAACAACTTTTAATATGGGGCCAAACCTGAAAAGCGAAAAAAAAAGGTTGTTTCGTAGAAAACGGTCATTGACACCCGACAAAATGTGTAGAACAGCTGATTTTTAGGCCGCGATTTCAGAGTTGATCACATAGTAAAAGTTGTTTGTAATGATGAGTACATACCATTCAGTATTATTACACCTTTTTGTTACACGTTGTGTACGAGTATGATCAAAGCTAAACATTTTATAAGGTGAATGACTTTCTACCTAAGGTAGAATAGGCATTAATTAATTATTTACAACAGTTTGCTAATGTAAAACAGACATTTTAAATTATTATTATTATTGACTAATATTTTTTATTAATATTTAATTAAATATTGACATTATGCAATTTAGTAATTTTGTTTGAATTTTTTTGTATTATTTGAATGTTTTTTTTTTTTCGTGTTTTTTATTCTCATGTTTGATCATTATGTAAACCATGATAAGAATTTATACACTGTGACATGTAACTATAATTGTTATGAATAAATAAGTATGAGTATGAGTAATTGTCCCACAGACCAATACTCGGCGGGCCGAGCGGTGTAAAGCTATGTGGGTCACAAGAGGAATGCCACCCGGCCGGCCGCTCCCACCTGTGCCACGCACACTACCACAACACGTGTGTGTGTGCGTCTCATGTTGAGAACTTGAGATGAGCCGATACGAATCGAACTTGCGCTACTAAGACCAAACACCAAATAAACCACCCCACTACTACCAAAACCAACCAAACTATTGCCCTAACCCAGTTCCCAATTAGTTTTTCCTGCGTACCACTTCAAGAAAGACCTCAAACTCGCGGACCCCTCGAGCTCGGCTCAAGCACACCAAAATGTCTTCCGATCCGGTCCGGACTCAGTTTGTGAGGTCCAGTAAAGTATGAAATTCTATGGAAGACGGAAAGACGTCACGCTGTATGCAGTTAGTTGGACTGCAGACTGACTACAAAATGGACTGCTTACGGTGTCACGTCTTAAATAAAATTTCTCCTATAGTAAAGAGATTGGCGCGCGTACCTCTTGATGCAGACACCCCTAATCATTCCTACCACTACTTGGGAACCACTGCCCTAACCCTTTCATTCATTCGACATTTAAGAGCGTAGCTCTTGTCGGTGGAGTAACTTCCAAGCTACACGGTCTTCTGCCAGTGTTTTCACCTCCCTGCACGACATGACATCTGCTTTCTCTTTTATATGGTCTAAGAATACTCTTCTTTATCTTCCCGGTCCTCTCTTTCCTTCTACCTTTCCCTCTATGATGGTTTTCATTAATTTGTCATGTCGGACAAGGTGGCCAAACATCTTTCCCCTTCTCGTCTCTATATTAGCTAGTATCCTAATAGTGTTAACACACGTATGGATTTGGTTGACGGACCGCCGTCCAACCAACGGGAGAGAAAGAGAGGGAAATATGATATTCTCACTCTTTCTCTCCCGTTGGTTGGACGGCGGTCCGTCAACCAAATCCATACGTGTGTTCACACTATAAGAAAATCTTAATCTAAAGGGTTTAACAGACGTGTGGATTAGGTTGACCTTACCCACCCTCAACCGCCGTCTGACCAACGGGAGAGAAAGAGAGGCAAATATGGTATTCTGACTCTTTCTCTCCCGTTGTTTGGACGGCGGTCCGTCAACCAAATCCACACGTCTGTTAGCAGTTTATGACCGCTAACTCTTAAACCACGCAACGGATTTTGATGCGGTTTTCACCATCAGTTAGATAAATTTTCACGGAAGATTAATATATATCACTAACGACCCGTCCCGGCTTTGAATGTAAATTACACCCGTGTGAAGCCGGGGCGGGTCGCTAGTTAGTACATAATTATTATATTAGCTACTAGCGACCCGCCCGCCCGGCTTCGCACGGGTGTAATTTACGTGCAAAGCCGGGGCGGGTCACTAGTTATATATATAAACCTTCCGTGAAAAAGTATCTAACTGATGGTGAAAACCGCATCAAAATCCGTTGCGTGGTTTAGGAGGAGTTAGCGGCCATACCTACAGACATACAGACGCTGAAAGCGACTTTAATTTATACTATGTAGAGATAGAGATAGAGAAGAGACAGAGATAATATAGGTACGTTATTGTCTAAAATGTCTAAATCTACAGTACGAGTAGGTATAAACTGAACAATAACAAAAGGAAAGATATAAAAACCTGTACACGCACACAGATTTCACGCGTGTGTGCATCATGTAAAGATGAGCACCAGATAGATTAAAAACTTTTTTCTCAAGTACGGCGTGTAGTGGCCAGTGATATTTCCGCTTATGAAGAGCCGTAAAATGTAAAACGTATTTTTATGTTATCCCTTTTTTTATGGTATCCCTGGAATGCCTTTGCGTTTATTTTTATGTTGCAAAGTAAAACGCAGTTCGAGTAGCTGTAAAACGCATGAAAACGATTGTAAAACGAATGTAGAGTTTAAATGATGGAAAATATTGCTGCATCGCTGCATCGCATTTTTTATTACACTTAAAAACCGAACTACGAAAAAAGGATGCCAAAAATACGCGGGAGTTTTTTTTTATACCGACATCGTTTAGGTGACTGTCTAAAACGACATGAACGTGAACTTTGACGCGCCGAGATACGGTTTGCGGTCGCGCAACTTTTCACAGCCGCCTAGTAGTTTTGGGAAGTTATCTAATAGTGTTAACACACGTGTGGATTTGGTTGACGGACCGCCGTCCAACCAACGGGAGAGAAAGAGTGAGAATATCATATTTCCCTCTGTTTCTCTCCTGTTGGTCAGACGGCGGTTGAGGTCAACCAAATCCATACGTGTTGTAACACTATTAGCGTTAACGCCTGCGGAAAGACGTGACCCCCTAGACGCAATTTTAGTAAAGAAAACTGTCTTTATTTAATTTTTCTATTGTTTTGATACTTTCATAAACCTTCCTATACCTACATACTTGAAGTTATATATACATACATAGTATGTTATACTTCAAGTTTATTTCTAACAGTTATTGTTGATTTTTTTGCACGTCCGCCCCTTGTGCCCAGAAAAAAAACCTGGATCCGCCCTTGCCCGCGACTCTCACAATGTCGTCGGTCCATCTAGCTAGTGGAACCTACGCTGCGTCTTCCGGTTCGCGGTCTCCACTCAAGAACCTTTCCTTCCCATCGATTATCAGTTCTTCGAGCGATGTGGCTTGCCCATAGCCATTTCAACTTGCAAATAAAAAAACACAGCTATAAAATAACCTAAACATAAACCCCATTTTATTTTTTTAAAGCTGCCCCGTCTTTTCCTCCCTGATCCAGACAGTAGCGTTCGTCGAGGGTGCCATCCAGTGTTCTCTACCCCCCCAAGGCGAACTATTGCTCACGGCCAATCCCCTATCTATACAGCACGTTTAATCGCCTCCTGGCCAGGACGCCTGAATGTAATATGCTTGCCGATGAATGGAAGAGTGTTTTGTCGATGTGTCTGGAGTACTGCGAGGAGAAGGTGCGCAAGGTGAAAGATACAGAATCGGATATTGACTTTTTGTATTAATGGCTCTGTGATATTTAATATGACTTTAAATGTTTATAACTTTAATGACAATTATTTTTAATTTATTTTGTTTATAGTCTGTAAGTAGTTTTACTTATTAATCTTGACATTGTGAATCTATTTATAATTATTTTTATTTTTTATTTATTTATTTTGACAATTAAGTATTGTGTGATATTTAATTTAATTTATATAATTTAACATGAATTTTTAACTAATACAATTGGTCTTTACAGTTTTAGTTAATAAACAATAGTAATAATTAAATCTAGGTTCTTAAAATAATTTTACAATTTAATTCAATACTCAAGCAAGACATAAAAAGGCCACTAAGGTACTCTCTACTTATTTGTCGACACACTTAGCACTTTAGCAACATCAAGGCAAGGCCTTATGTGCAACCTATTAGGTGCCTAAATGGTACCTCTATTCACTAGAACATCACGACGCTATAAGAAAACAACTTAGCTAAAATACATTTTAAAAAGATATAAGTGAAAAACTTGTCATAGTAAAACAGTCAATGCAAAAGGCCTAATTCTTGGGTGCGTTGAAACCACAGCAACGAGAAGGAAAATCTGTCGCCAGGCATTATGAGTGAACCTTGATTGAACATTCTTATTTAAATCAACGCATCGAACTCCGCATCAGTTTGCCAATCAGCAGTTGCCATATACAAGTCGCATCACAGTTGCTAACTGATTTCGAATGACGTTTCATTTATATGGGTGTACAAAAATTACACAAAAATGCATTGACAGCCGTAATCATAAAAAAAATGTGCAAAAAAAAAAGTGGTTGAAGAGGTTATTTTTTTATATTGACTTACGCTGTTGGCCTTTTGGCCTCTACAGCTTGACCGAGCTAGTTAGCGAACGCAGAGTGCGTTCGGCGTAACTTGGGTGGTTGAAACCGTACCGCTGCTCTTTACGAACTTGACCTGGCTGTCGATTTCCTTTCCCGATTACATTTTTAGGGTTCCGTCCGACCCATCGAAAAATTATACATTTGATCGAAGTTCCCACCCAAAGAGTGTAAACGGGACCCTATTACTAAGCCTACGTTGTCTGTCTGTCCGTCTTACCTTTTAACGGCTGTATCTTTCGAACCGTAATAGACAGCCAATTGAAATTGTCACAGAATTCATGAAACTAAAACACAAATTTAAAAAAATAAAACTAATTGCTCTAATGTAAAAACGGTAATACGCACAAGTGTCAAACTTGGCATGATTATAGTACACACTATAAAGAATAATAACAACAAAAAAAATTGCCAAGTGCGAGTCGGTGAGAAATTTCTGTTCACTAAAGTTAAGCAACGTAGGGCGCGGTCGGAATTTGACGGTTTTAAATCAATTTAATTCAGTTAAATTACAATATTTGAGCTGGAAAACATGTTACAGATACATTCTGTGTTTGAGTTTATGCTTTGGTTCAAAATACGATAGAATAAACTTTCCTTGATAAAAAAAAAAAACTGAAACAAAGTCGATTTAGTAATTTTTTTTCGTTTTACGCTCTAATGAAAGCTCGTAACAACCTGGAAATTGCATGTACTGAAAGGCAATCATATTAATATTTTTTTTCATTGGATAGATTTTTAATAGTGAATAGTTTCGTTTTTTTAGTGAAATTAAAAGCGTAAAAAGGTCGCGAGAATTTGCGCGCGCCGCGCTCTGTACCGCGCCAGGCGTCATCGAGGTCGGACCTATGTTAGTTTTTGTCGTTGCACTCCGCCCGCGGGCCTCGTGACTCTTGCGCGGCAAAATAAATCGTCGCTCTAACTTGGCGGGGGCTGAGGGAGCGTTTTGTTGCATACGCGACTCAGGCCGTTAATTGGTGGCCTATATTTACTCGAATGTCCAAGTAGGTTTTTCGGGCGTATGTGTGTTTGTAAGTCGAAAGTCTAAAAATTTAAAACGTTTGTGGGTGACAAATGTTTACTTTCTTATCAGCTTCCGTCGTTATCAGATAAGGCTGCGAGATCGCAGTAAATAGGTTCATGAATAAGCAGGTACTTATCTCTTGCAAAGTATGTTTGCTTATTTAATGTTCAAAAGTTAACTACGAAGTACTTTTTTTATGTAAAAAAAAGTAGAACGGACAGACAAACGGACGGACAGACAGACATCGTAGCCTTAGTAATAGGGTCCCGTTTTTACCCTTTGGGTACGGAACCCTAAAAATCTGGTTACGCTACCAACGCCTTTGGACTACTATTTTGTTTGGACAGTCTCTAGTCTTTTACCGGTCTACGACCAACAATAAAACTGTTTTCTGTATAAGAATTATACTAGTTTAGTTATTTAGTGTTAGCATAGGTGTTAGTTAGCTTGTAATTTGTGTAGTTACTAAAGGCACCTAAGTATTGGAATGCTGTACAATATCGAAATAAACTCAACCTACTTGAATAACTTGTAGACATGCTATCATGCAGCCCACAGATTACACACAGTTACTGCAACGGGTCAAGGCCCTTCGTATTACCTATGTAGAATAAATACATACCGCCTTTAGGTACAGACAGTGTCACCAACACTATGCATGCGTATGCGACGATAGACACTGTTACCTATGTTCTAAAACTGCGACCAAAACCACCGGAGGGTGGGCAGCAGCGTCTTATTAGTACGCGGTGTACGTACTGCGATCCCCAAGCGTGGGGATTATGGCAACACTCCTGTCTAAGAGGGAGGTCTTTGTTCAGCAGTTGACGTGTACTGGCTGATGGTGTGATGTGAAGCGACGTAGCGGTCTACGATGGAGCACATCATCATCATCATACTTGCTTGCCTCATCATCATCATATCAGCCATGACGTCCACTGCTGGAAATAGGCCTCCCCCATCGATCTCCAAAAAGTCTGGTTGAAAGGGGCCTGCTTCCAGCGTTTTCCTGCGGTCTGTTAGGTAGGCCGTCCGTCCATCTTGTGGGTGGACGTCCTACGATGCGCTTACCGGTCCGTGGTCTCCATTCGAGAATATTTCCGCCCCATCGGCCATCTGTTTTCGTGTTTTTTCTTCTACACAATTTTTTTTTGATCTCCACTGCCATCCTTTAAAATATCAACAAGAAAATTGCATCGCTTAACATCAGGCGAGTTGGCGGCCAAGCGCAAGCCTATTATATAATGAAAAAAAAAAATGCACGAGCGAGTTAGCCGCGCGCTTTCAACCCTCTGTGAATCGCGGCAGATCGCAGCCGCGCGCGGCTGATGCGACATGTCTTCGCAATATTCAAATGTATGGTGCCGCTTCCGAGAACTGCGTCAGACCCGTGCGGCTGCCGACAGACGTTGCCACAGAAAAAAGAAGTAAATATACCAGAAATGAGAAGGAAGATCTGTATAGGTATATATAGGTACCAGGCATTATGATTGAACATTCCTATTGAGTTTTTTTTTATCTTGTTTCTTATTGGTTTTATTTTTTGTTTCTTTTTTTTTCGGACATGTCGAACTCCGCATCTCAGTTGCTAACTGATTTCGAATGAATGACGTTTCGTTTATATGGGTGCAACTGGCTACAACAAATTTCTTACAAAAACGCCGTTCTAATTTAAGAAAAAAAAAAAAAAAAAATCTATGGCCCTCGCCATTCATTTTCAAATCGCATCAGCCACGCGTGTAAGACGCATGCGTCAGACGCGCACGGCAGCGATCGGCCGCGACGCACGCCAGTTACAGCACTGTCTGTACCTAGGCGAGTATTACCTATTCAGGTCTGGTAACAGCAGGCGATTTATGCTAAGTGAAGTTTATTTTATAAAGATAAACGTGGAATAATGAAGACGATTAAACATGTGAGGTCGGAGCGTTTAACAGATGGTTGTGTAGTACCGCACTGTTCGACAAAAGTGTGTTACGAATGGGCCCAAGAATATATAATCATCTGCCTAAATCAGTGCTGGAATCGGAAAGCGTGGTGGAAAGGAAAATTATTTAACTTCTTGATAGAGATGGGTTACTATAAAGTAGATGAGTTCCTGAAGGACAAATTTAAAAATATAGTAATGTAAATTAAGATTGACAATTGTATTTTGACATTGTACGGAATTTGAACACTTATAATTATAATTTTTAAGTAGGTAGTTAGAAATTTGATTATATTAAGGTGAATTTAATTGTTATTTTTGTATAAAGTTTGAAATATTATTAAATTATTGTATGTCCGTTAAGGGCGAAGCTGTTGAGACTAAACCTATTTTAAGAACTTGCATATATGTACACAGTGTTACAATAAATGGATTCTGATTCTGATTATGTAGTTGAACCACGGTTAAATTAACCTTTTACTTACGGTTTTTTAAATTATCAATTTATGTTTTTTATGCAACTTAGTGACGAGCGAACAAGTCGCTCGCCAGTTGAATTTTTTTGTGATAGGTACTTACATCTTTTTATCACACAAATGAAACAAGGGTATATTTCTTGTCCATGTTATTTTACCGTTAACTTCTGCAGTAAGTATCATGGGACAGTTTTTATTTCTACAACTGACTAATTATGAATAAAACATCCTATTCCAAACTCTATGGCGTAGATGACATAAATATTTTTTGTAATGGCGAACGATAAAAAAAACTTTTGTTAAGTTTAGTTATCCCCAAACAAATATAAACTCGCTGATCCCAATGCAGGCCGCGTAAATTATTACAAAATCATCTATCAATTATCTTTGTAAACGCAAGTTGGCGGTCAAACGCAAACCTATTATTAAATAAAAAAATAAAAAAAACAACGTTGGAATGGAATATATGTTAAATTCCTTATAACATTACTGGTTAAACGATGGTTAAAACAATTCATGGTTTAACCCTTGTTTAACCAAAAGTGGTGCAAGCAAGTAAACCGTAAATAGATTTAAAATCAATTGTCGGAAGTATTTTTTAGTGTTGTTCCACACTTGCGCGGAACTTAAACTCATTGAAGACCATTTTTTTCTGAGCGTCAACCCAAATGGCGTCTGCTCGAATCTTGCCGATCGTCTTTTATGTCAAAGGGAGAGTTTACACGGTAGTATAATAATTTGAATTTTTATTGTCGATTTATAGTACAAATACTGAAAATTATGAGGATTAAATCACAATACAGTAGGGCCTCGTTAATCCGGAGAGGCAAAAACAAGACCCTTTCCGGATTATCGAGGCGTCCGGATTATAGTATGCCATATTTACACTTATAATGTTAATGCTGAATGTTTACGTGGCAGCGCCATGATGTTAGCGAGCGCGCTAAATTGACACTGTACGTACTACACGAAGGGCGATAAACAAAAGACTGACGACGCATTGGCTCATGGCAGCCCGCACCTATACCCGCCCGGCTCCCCCGCGAAGCCCATTTCTCGGCCGGATTACAGCGATCACCGAACAAGCGGGAGTCCGGATTAACGAGGCCCTACTGTATTGCTTAATTATAATAATTTGAAATAGATTCGTAAAAACAGTCGTTTTGGTTTAACTTATAACCTAAAGTGGTGTTAGCGGACCTTAGTAAATTTTTAGGCTCCTGATTATTTGGACCAATTTCTGAGCAACAATTTAACATTTCCTGATATCCAATTATATTTAGAGAACCAAAACATCATGCCATCACAGCAGGCGAGAAATCAAGTTTTACTTTCTCTCAATTTTGCACATGCAACTTAGTTACGTACCTACTCGACACAATTTTTTTTACCAAAAATATATATACCTACCACAGAAATGTTATGTTTTTTTGTTTTAATTAGAACATCTGTCACGGCATTTTTGCAAGAAATTTGTTGTAGCCAGTTGCACCCATATAAACGAAACGTCAGTCATTCGAAATCAGTTAGCAACTGTGATGCGGAGTTCGACGCCTTGATCTAAATAATAATGTTCAATCAAGGTTCACTCATTATGTCTGGTAACAGATTTTTCCTTCTCATTTCTGTTCTATTTACTCCACTTTTCTGTGATATTTTACAATGCAAAGTATTTCTGAGGAAAACTCTTTGGTCCAGAACTCGAGGAGAAAAAGACTTTACAACACATTTGCTCAAAAAGTGCACTTACGAAGCCTGTGTACATCGTTCGAAAGTTAAACATTACGGATCATACAACGGAGCGTGCGGTAATGAATTTTACCGCACGCTCCGTTGTATAGCACCGTGTACTTTACGGTATTTTTGTAATTTCCATTTTTTGTTTTTTTCTTGCAAATGTGTTGTAAAACGTTGTATGGCACACGTGCGGATTGGTTATTACAAACTCGTGACTATGGTAAGCCCTCGACTTCGTCTCGGGCTTACATTCGTCTACTCGTTTGTAATAACTAACTTACCGCACTTGTATCATAAATGACTATTAAATGTAGACAGCGCAACGCACAAAATAACAAATTTTCATTTAAACGTTTTAGCATAGGAGTTAAATTACTGCTGAATGCAATAGTAGGAACTAAAACAATCAAGAATGCGGCAAGTAATCATATACATCGTAATTAAATTTTGGGCATTTACCGAACCGAGTATCGTGTTTAATACCTAGGCATTTACAACATAAGGAAACAATTTTCAATAATTTTACCAATATTGCTATTCGTAATACCATCGGCATGCTGTGTACGCTGCTAACTGGTACTGGGCTTGAGTATTTGGATTATCTTCCTTCAATGGTATATAGGCAATCCAACTGTTTTTAGGGTGCCGTGCCCAAAGGGTAAAAACGGGACCGGGTAAGGGTAAGCCAAGTGCAAGTCGGGCTCGTACACTGAGGGTTCCTTACCACTACATAACTCGTTAGCTACTAAAGTAAACAAATTGTGCAAAAAAACAAGATCCCATCAACGTCCAGGCGGTCACCCATCCAAGTGCGGCTGCGCCCGACGTTGCTTCACTTCGGTGATCATAAGAGAACTGGTGGTGAACAGAAACTTTATACCGACTCTCACTTCGCTAATATTTATTATTTTTTTGTTACACTTTAGTGTGTACTATGATCATGCCAAGTTTGATGCTTGTACGTACGTATTACCGTTTTTATATTAAAGCTAATAAACAAAGTTACGTTAAAAAATACGCTTGTTGTATGGGGACCCCATATCGTTTTTAAATATTTAGTATAAATATTTATATATTAAATATTTTTTCTTTATTAATCCGCCGTAACATCACATATTCTGTGAAAATTTCAACTGGCTATCTATTACGGTTCGAAAGACACATCCGTTAATAGGCAGGACAGGCGAACAGAATAGTAATAGGGTCCTGTTTTTATCCTTTGGGTACGGAACCCTAAAAATTACATCTTCTGACAAGGTAAAGCTTAGAATACACTGCTGACCACTTCCTTAACAGATCATCACAAATTACAGATTAAATAAATACCTTCTATTGTACAGCACAACCTTGATTTTAAAGTCCGTAAAAAACTGAAAAATTCAATGTTAAGTTCGGTTTTTGTTATTTTTTTACGTTTATGTTTTGTGCGTATTAACATGATACTTACTATAGTCGAAATACAAATCAATGGAGCCAGATATCTACAGGGTTAGACTGATCGAGGGTTTACACGGAAAGATTATACTAAGCCAAAAAGAGGCTTCATTATCAACAATTTTTACTATTATAATTGAACCATCGCTGAAATCGCGGAAAAAAATCAGCTGTATACAGGGTGTAAGGGGAACACTCTCGAAGCCAAAAGAAGGTAATTGTATTCATCATTATGAACAACTTTTACTATGGGACCAACCCTGAAGTCGCGAAAAAAAATTCAGCTCAATTTGTTGAAATTATTTCAAGTTTGTTCCTATGGGAGTTCGAGCTTTCTCTATTCAGATTGGTCCGCGTTCTTGCTTTTGAAAAATTAGCGTAGTTAGGTTTAGTTGGAGCTTAGAGTTGATCGCGTGAAGGCTTGGTTATTTATTTGATCATCGTCTCACGTCATCGTGGTGACGTTGGCTGTACCAGAGCATTATAGGTATGACGACGAAGCAATGGAACGGAAATTCGTTTTTTTTATTAGATAGTGACAAAAGACTATCTTTCTGCGGAGTGAATAATAATGAAAAATCATCAAGACGTTTTTTTTAAACCTGCGATAAAAGTTTAATTGTTGTTTTTTTTGTTTTAAGAATTTCAATAACTTAAAATAAATAATGTTGTTAATCTATATACGGCTGAACAGCTTTTTTAATATAGCTTTAGATCAAATCACCTTTCAAACAAAAAAAATTCGGTTCAGCTGTTTGGAAACTACGATGCCACATACATACACACAGTAACACAGACTCATAGATACACACATTAAACTTTTAACACCTCTCTAAAAGATGTAATGAACTTTCAGATTTTGAATGAGCTGTTACCAAGGCTGTTACTTCTTTAGTTTGACATGAAAATAAGTTTTCTTATAAAAATCACTCCAACGTCCATTCCACTTCTGTCGTCACTCCAATATCCATCTCAATGAGAGTTACAAACATAGATGTCGCTTACTTTTCTAATCAAAGGTCTTAGAAATAAGATCCGAAAGATATTGTTTGACTAAAACTTCAATAATTACGACTTAAAATTAAACACTTAAAAGATTTTTGTTTAATAATTGCGAAAACAAAGAAACCTTGTTGAAAAAAAACTTTAATTTCAAAGTATTTATAGTCGTCCGGCGCCGAGAATACAAATGTATAAATGCCAAACAAATCATTTAGATGTTTTGCTTGAAATTATGAATATTCACGAGAAATATCTGCTTTACAAGCAAGGTCAACCAGTTTCAATTCAACTTAAAACCTAAGTAAAGGTACCTATATATCACAAGACTGATATTATTGATATTACAGTGCCAATATTTCACTTAGAAGAATTAGAGGTCTGGTATACGATGGCATAGCTTTAACCTACGGTAGAAATGACAAATACCACTAGCCACTGGCGGCAGTAAACATGAACAAAAATTGTAGCGCAATTGTAAAAAATGTGACTATCGTTTTTTTGACAGAGCAAATAGCGATTACCATAATACAATGACAATTTATATTATCTTTGCTGTAATAATTAAAATAAACCGTAGCGTGTAGTTACATTTCATTATAATAAGTGTTTTATCTTGTATTGTCGATTAAAAACATTGAACCACTAGATGTAAGTACAGAAGTAAATAAAAGAAAGCTACACTGGCACCAAATGAAGAAAAAAAAACCAGAGGACAAAAAGTATTTACTCAAGCATTCGACAGAGTCGATCACAAGGCAATTGTCAATCAATTGGTCTTTAAACTTGCCACCTTGCCCCAGCCGGTGGTAGATAGATGCATTTGTAGTATCGAATCGCTTGGTATTGGAACAATTCCAGTTTTTGCGATGCTGCTCGAGTACTCGCCTGCGAGATGCGGCTGGCGTTCTACAAGGTCGCGTATCGGATCCGCTTCTTCACAACGTACTAACTTGGCAAAGTCACCGTGTTTACGTCTCTTTTATTAGTTTCAAGTTGTTTTGTATCTATAAAAGGTATTTTTGCTCAATGTACTCTCTTGAAATACTATTTTCTTGCTGTTTTCGTATTTGTGTTTGTAGCTAGTTAAACTCGCGTCTACTCGATTTTCACGGGCATTAGTAGTGGCAGAATTAGCTTAACAATAGATTGTATAGTCAATGTTAAATTTTTGTCCTGTGTGCACAAGTGTTTAGTAAAGACATTGAATGTTAACGTGATTTGCATAATACATAAAGGTGATACCGCACATTTATGTAACATTGTGCGTTATTTCAATAGCCTTAGTTTGAGAAATATGCCCACTGAATACTAACTGCCTGTTTTTGACCTGTAACCAAAATAAATAGTCTCACTTTCTGCAGTATCGTTTTAAATTTTATTTTTATTAGCCTACATCCTAATGCTCTAAAGGCTCCATCTTTTTCCACTTTTCTACTCTCCTGTTGTTTTTCTTTTCTTTTCAAAATTCCCTTAAGAATGCAACAGCATCATGTCATCTCGCGATAGTTTCTGATGTCTGCAGTATCTAATGTTATTTGTTGTGAATGAAATAAAACTATTTCACACAGAATCACATAAAAACAAAACGATTAACGTGCCTGAGATAAAAATGATCATACTTAGCTTGACCTTGTCTTAACACTTCAAATAATTACGTGGTGTCGACCGTAAACACTGGAATTACGTCAACACTGTCAACAGGTTGCTACAGTTTGACCAGCTTATGTGTTAAGTTGAGTTGAGGGGAGCCACTATCGTATATAACCTAAACAGAACATAGTTAAAAATATAGTTCCTTCATTTCATCACCTCCACAGATAAGTTGGTTGTACACAATTTCATTCTTGTTTGGAAATCGCTCATACCCTGCGTTGTTTCGCAGTTTTCGTCATTCTTTACGTAATCTTACGCAGCTTTATCTAATTCTATTGTATACAATTTGGAAACTATTTCACCGATTCTGCAGCTCTGACTTGGCCATGGACTTGACTGCATATCCATCGATTTGTCAAATTGAAAACAATAGTTATACAGGTGCGGGGATCTAAGTCGACCTTTGAGCATCGACTTCCGAAAGATACGACCTAAATGCACAGAGATGACGAAACAAAAAACCAAATCATTCTGGCAGCTGTATGTACCGTAATGACCATACGAATATTTATCAAATCAGATGTAACTAAGGCTGCCACCATGAAAATTGACGACAACGGACAAAGTATTCAAAAACTCTGCAAATTTGGTCGAAATCTGAATTATTCCTAGAACGCCCTCAAAAATATTAAATATAAATATTATAAAATAGCCATGATGATGAATGGATTAGTCCGCAGAGAACCAGTGCGTTGCTGGGATCTATCCCAGCAATTAGGAACATTAGGTTTTCTAAAACGACCGAAACTGCCAACGCGACGAGCATAAGGCGTCCGGTTTTCACCCGGACACTTCATGTGTATTCAGTGAATTTATCTTTAAAGCAAGACAACTGAACATCTTTTCATCTTTAGAATGACAAGTGTTTAGTTAACAATGTAGTTACCGGCAGCCATAGCTCTTTCATTAAAAAAACGCACACAAAGGTCCTGTCATGAAGCAGGTAGAGTGGTAAGTTTACGCAGTGACCTATTTTAGTAGACATGGTAAATTGGACTGTATTGGGATGGGATTAAAACGCAAAATAAACAGCATTAAGTCTTTTTAAATTCTCTAGGTTAGAAATGCTAAATGCATTTACTAGAGATGTTTATCGTTCAATATCCATTTTGGTATTACATGGCAAGCTAAAGAATATTAATCAGTAATCGTGGGACTCTGTTCAAACGAAAATCTGTAGAAATGGGAGTTTGTAGACATGGGAATCTGTAGACACGGAATTGTTTCGGATAAACGAATTCAAAAATTGTTGTCTACTAGTATTCGCCCCGAACTGAGACCGTGCAACCTCTATATCTTTGCAACTCCTCGACCGATTTTGCTCATATTTGATCTTAAATTTTTTAATGAAATTAACTATTTGGTTACCAAATATCATGATGATCGGATCAACGGTACTCAAGTTATCGTCAAATACATATGTATACAAACATTATAAAAATACATTGGGCTATTTGGGACCGTAAGCCCCTAATTTTCAATAAAGCGGCCAAGTAAGCAGTGTAATAAAAAAAAGTAAAACATAAATGTAAAAAAAAAAAACACCCCTCGATGACATTAACAAACCAAAAGAGCCCAAACTGAAGAGATTCATTAATAACTTCACGCTTCATGGAGCTTCACTGTCCACCTGGCAGTGGCTTCATCGTCAAATCCGTTTTATGGTACCATGCAAGAGTAAATAAACCAGTTAAGTGCGAGTCGAGCTCGCGCTCCGAGGGTTCCGTACCACCACAAAATACAATAGTAATTGTCAATTAAAAAAACCGACTTCAAAACTAGTAAAATATTATGGTGACATTTCGTGTCGCTGAAAGAAACTATGAGGTCATCTAAATAACGAAATGACCAGTTACTTTATAACTTGGTAATGAACAGAAATTTGTAAAAATAAAATCAAGTTATTTTAAAAATTTTGTTTTACTTTTTATTACACAGTGCATACTGTTAGTACCGTAAGTACACTTGACGAGTTTGTAAAAGAAACTTGTATAAGTAATTAAAATTCGTGGAAATGGATTTAATTTGGATATGTCTAATTTGGGTGCAATTTGACGGCGGTAAAGGAAACTTAGGCCCGGTTTCACAACTTCCTATTCTAAATGTTCACTTAGCTCTAAATTTTCTATTAATTAAACGAATGATTAAGGTTTATTAAGACGTTATTTAGTAAACTAATAAAAACTTTTATCGGACCTACAAATGATAACGATTTACCGAATTAAACTTTAGTTTCTTGCTAAAGTAATAAAAAAAAACTACACGAAATTATTTCAGACACCTATTAATATATATTTGTTTGAATTCCTTATTATTTAATTATACATACATAAGAAACATTTTTATTTTCATTTCGAGGTTATACGCTGACATGCAGTATTGTATAATTATTCAAAATGAGTGTCTGACATTCGAACCGCTTAACGAATGTAAAGGTCAAAACGCGAAATTTAAAAAAAAACAGAAACTGTGGGTAAATAACTATAAGTACCTTGTATGTTCTGGTCGTAGCCAATTTTAATTAAAAAACAGAAATGACTCGGAAGACAACAGTTTAATTAACTTGTGGTTAATCAACGCTGGCATTGACTGAGTGGCCGGTTAGCAATTAATGGAGTTTGTGGAACTGTCCTTCTTATCACACGGCTTTTCCTTATCTGGGCTTAAAGATAGAGTTGAGAAATAAAAATTCTTGTAAAGCTAGTGTAAAGTCGCGTAAAGTTCTTGCTTATGCCCGGTGTAAGCGGACTAAAACGGCTTTTTTGCTCTAGTGCATAAAAATGTTTATTCCTTAAAATTGTTTAAACTGCAGTTTTTTTTAAATATTTTTAAATATTTTTGAATGATAAGGTCATCCAAGTAACCGAAGTACCAGTAACTTGGTAATGAAAAGAAAAATATCACCGACTCGCACTTGGCCACGGTTACTAAACTTAAGCCCGTTGCAGACCATGCGAAGTAAAAGTTGCAAGTCTGCACGCATCGTCTGCAACGTTTTGTCTCGTTCAAGTGGCAGTGTAAGTGGTTAGTAGTACTTCCACTGCCACTTACACTAAGCAAAACGTTTTGTCTCGTGCTAGTGGCAGTGGAAGTAGTTAGTAGCACTTCCACCGCCACTTGCACTAAGCAAAACGTTCCAGACGATGCGTAGTAGGTACTTGCAACTTGTACTTTGCAGTTCGCATGGTCTGCAACGGGCTTTAAGGCCCTGCTCATCGGCTAGAAGTATCTCTTTCTGTTATAGAATAACATGACCATATTGTGGTTTTAAATTGCATAGCACGACCTTAATACCCCGTTAACAGATAAACAAAACAAAACCTGCGTTTCATTAACTTCCGAGACTGCGTGAATCGGCCTTGACATTACAGTACAGAATAATTCATAGCTACTACGGACGCAGCTTCATTTACCAGCGACTGTTATTTAACTCTGAACCTTCACGCTAATCTATTCGTGGCCGAGATCAACCCCGGTTAAGTAGTTTTTCGATTAAGTAAACGCGGTTTTAATTGAAACTTAATGAAATCGGCCCTGTGATCTAATAAGTTCGAAGTATCTAGAAAAGGTGGTCATACCACACAGTACGACCAATTTATCTGTCGGGCATGGGAGCCATCTTTATCCGTCTAATTAAGTGTGAGCCATAATATATCTGTCGAGTTGAGTAGGAGCCATAACTTATCTGTCCAGTTGAGTAGGAGCCATAACTTATCTGTCCAGTTGAGTAGGAGTCATAAATTATCTGTAGAGTTGAGTGCGAGCCAAATTTAATCTGTCGAGTTGAGTGTAAGCAATAACTAATCTGCCGGTTGAGTAGGAGCCATAAATTATCTGTAGAGTTGAGTGCGAGCCAAATTTAATCTGTCGAGTTGAGTGTAAGCAATAACTAATCTGCCGAGTTGAGCGTGAGCCATAACTTATCTGTCGAGTTGAGTATTTTAACCAATGAGTTTTTCATAATATATTGGTATTCAAATTGCCATACATAATATGCAGATTCAGCGTTCTTATATAATTCTCAGTTTAGGATTCTTAGAGAATATATAATCTGCACGATTTTAGATGTCACCTGACCACAAATCATTTTCACCTTTTTTTTGCACAAAATTGCGAAAAAAATAAAACTAAACCGCAAATTCCGACTCTGAACGGTTCTACCAGGAGGCACTGCTGGCTGTAACGAATTTATTACTCAACTCAACCATTGACAATTACTTAACGTTCACCCATTAAAATAATTATATATACTTTTTTCCTGACCACGGATACGTATTACTTCAGTACGAATAATAATACGGTTTATAAGGTTTATACACGATTTGCGGAAGATTGCGGAAAATTTAAACGCTCATATATTATCAGTAATTTATCAACCATTTTAAATATTTTTTATCATGTGTAATGCATTTAATTATAGCCTTCGCTAGTCCTATTCTTTGTAATAAATGAAACATTAGGACACAGACAGGCCTATTGCACTAAAGCTCTGGTTTCCTAGGATAGCGGTGCCGTCACGTAATACAGCGGGTGAATGACGTCACTAGAACGTTGTCTATGTAAACAAAATGGCGCGGTTTCCTAGAGAGCGATTTATGACACCGTAACGTCAAAAAGTGGTGCTGCCATTTGCATGACGGTCGTTGCGTCCTTAATGTTGCGGACTATTTTCTTGTTTATCTGAGCCAAGGGTTACGTACTCTCTAGGTTTGTAGTACGGATAATCCGTGAACAAATTCCTCCGTACCTCCCAGCCTATACGATTGATAGAATGGGCACATTGCACTCATTGCTAAACCGTTCGGTGTTGCCTCATTACTGTGGAAATGCTTTCGTGAATTTGTAAGTACCCGCACTCACAGATGTAGTTCGTATATCGTGAGCCTTGGAAATGCCTTGACCTTTCATGTCGGTAAAGCACTTGTTGGTCATACAGGCTTGAAACTTCAATAAGGAAAAGGGCAGCTACAAGCTACCAACATTGCATAATCGACATTTCATTAATTTTAGAGACAATTTGATTGGCATTGACTGATTTTGGAAAAAAAATACAACCCTAATATAGTAGCTAGTAGTGCTAGTAACTAGTGCACTTATTCTCTGGGAAACTTCCCCTAATATTTATAGAAATTCCCTCACCGTAAGGTTTCCTTAAAGAGACGATACTCGATACCACGTTGTCAGCTAAATGCCAAGTTGTGCCCCTGCGCGAATCAGTGACATAGATTTGTCTATGTCAAGTGACATAGACAAATCTAGGCGATCTAGGTACGCCTGCAGGAAGAGATACGCACTAGTCAGCGCCCGCCTCAGAACTAAATAACGTAAGCGACAAATCCCAAAACACCAGATAAGCCAAAAACCATATTAATTTAAAAAAATATGAATGTATTTTAAATTTTAAATTAAAGCGAATTTAATTTAAATTACACAAGAAAAATGACCACCAGAATATGAAAAAAAACAATTGTATACCTAGAAAAGAACTAAAAAAGTTTTACTTATTATGTTTCTATAATTATATTCCACATATTTTATATCCTTAACTATTTATAACGAATATAATGTAATTGGTACTGTTTGCCAAAACCACGCAAATTGCTGCAACGCAACTCAAGTTGACGACATAACAACTATATAGTTTAGAAATTTTAAGTTGATAAAATAAGTCAACCTTGAAGAACCTGAACCTGACCTTACCTGAATGTTATTAATTGCCTACTGTTTTGCTGTATATGGGTTTATAAGTACCTAAAATAAATGAATTATCTTTTTTTATTATGATTCCTTTTATAAGGTTACTTCAATAAAGGTCTATAAATGTGATGATGATTATCATATATGCTATGATGCAATGTCTCACGTCGAACTTATAAGGGTTCCTTATGCTACAGAATCCTAAAAACCCTATTGCAAAACGTAGCCTATAGCACTCCGAAGAAACACGAATCTAACGACACATCATACTCCGAAATCTGTCAAGCCGTAAGAGGCAATTAGACTTACCTTTCTATGACCTGAGACCGAATGTCTTATTCTGCACCTTATTTAGACAATGACAAAAAATGACCCAGTTTCGATACAACTAAGTAGTCCAGTCGCACGGACTATGACCGGTCTAAAACGACTAGATAAAAGTAGAATATATAGACAATAGATTAAACTACATTATGAATGTTCTTTTGTTAGCGAGTCTACGTATCTGTGATGCCCCTGGTGTTACAGTGTCCATAGGCGACGGTGAGAGCTTATTACCATTGGGCGGCCCGTTAGCTTGTTGTTTGTTATCATTACCAGGCTAATATGTCCCAACTGCTGCTGCTGTAATGGACAAATAAATAAAATCGGAAATGCGGTGGAGCCGGAACCATTATAAAAGTTCCAATGGCCCTGTCCTTAAGTAAGTCAACGTTGGTACATTGAAAGAATCTTTAGGGTCGAGAAAAGTGGATGTAAACTATAAACTTTCGTTCCCATGGCTTATAATGGTGATACATTAAGTAGGTACCTATTCGTAAGCATAAGTGGAAGTATGTAGCTATATGCAGCTAGCTGCATAGATGCGCCCTCTGACATTGACCCGGCAACTTTCACTGCATTGTTATCGTGTATAGGCTTTCACATACTTAGCGTTGTGTCTTCGTTTTATTTCAGCGTTGTGTCTTCATTTTATTTTAGCGCTGTGGCTATATTTAATATATTATTCGAAGAAGAAAAATAATGGAAGCGTTATACCTACAGTTTCTCCTTATGCACTTACACCTTGGTCGTCCATTCGATTACATTTTGAGCATATCGTTTGCAGTTGTGTGCCGCTCAATATTGAAGTGTGCGTTTGTAGAACCAGTAAGAATATGTCAGTGTGTGCAATACGTGTTTACCTCGCCCCCTTCAGTTTTTGGCAGACTTTTATTATCAAAGGGTTAATAAATGTCGTCAACTTGGGTTGCGTTGCATCATTTTGCGCTGTTATTGTAAACAGTATCAAATTAAAATTGTTATAAATAGCTGAGGATATACATAAGTTTAATGTAATTTTAGAAACATGATTGATAAAACCTTTGCCCATAGAATAGTCGGCGAAAACTGGCCTTCTAAAACACGTTATTTTTCTGAATCTAGAAGTTCTTTTTCAATTTATTTTTTTATATTGTAAAGGCCATGGGTGCAAGTACCGTTCTTTATCGGACGTCAAATTCGCTAAAATGCCATAAAATCGATTACAGCGAGTACTGAAAAAATGGCATATTATCGAATTTGACGACCTCAACTGTCAAATTGACGATCGATAAAAGAACGGTACTTGCACTGCATTTTTGTAATAATTTTTGTTTAATTTTAAAATAAAATGGTTGTTGAGTCATCTGAAGTTTTATCATTTGTCGCTTACGTTATTTAGGGTATAACTTATTTTGGGTCGTTTTGGCATAACTTGGACTTGCGCTGATGACGTGGTACCTATTGAGTATCGACTCTAAACACGCTTGTATTAGCTTCACTAGTAGCGAATTAACCAATAAGATCATTGGAATTAACAAACTATGTAAACAAGTCTTGGAAGTCTACTACAGCCTTAACTTTGATACATAATCAAAGATACTTAACCATCTGGAAATGTCAATAGTTTTTGTCTGTAAATTCTAACATAACCTCATTCATTCGAGGCATTCGCCTCCTTTTATGAAAAACCGTGATCAATCCTCTTTGCATATTTAGATAAACATATGTACTACAATATGTTCCAGCAGACAAAAAATTATACCATTCAACTACTTTAAAAGGTAAAGTTCTCGTCAAAATGGGTTCTTTACTTGTACTCTTAGTGTACTTTTATGAAGAGATTAATTTTTGAGGGGGCGTGTTGGAATAGTGTTACAAAAATCAATCTGTTTCACTCCAACCTGTAGATAATTAGTTCTTTCTCTTTCGTACATATTCATGATCATCATCATCATCATTTCAGCCGTAGGACGTCCACTGCTGGACATAGGCCTCCCCCATCGATCTCCAAAAGGGCCGGTTGGAAGCGGCCTGCATCCAGCGTTTCCCTGCGGTCTCTTTTAGGTTGTCTGTCCATCTTGTGGGTGGACTACGCTGCGCTTACCAGTCCGTGGTCTCCATTCCAGAACCTTTCGGCCCCATCGGCCATCTGTTCTACGTGATATGTGCCCTGCCCACTGCCATTTCAACTTACTAATCCGGTGGGCTATGTCGGTGACTTTCGTTCGTCTACGGATCTCCTCATTTCGGATTCGATCTCGTAGAGAAACCCCGAGCATAGCCCTCTCCATAGCTCGTTGTGCGACTTTGAGCTTGCTTATGAGGCCCATAGTGAGAGACCACGTTTCAGTGCCTTATGTCATCACTGGTAACACACACTGGTCGAAGACTTTCGTCTTAAGGCACTGAGGTATTTCGTACATATTTACATTAAACTAAACAGTGCCCTTATTGTTTGTATAGATTTGGTTTAGAAGGCTTAGATGAGATTTTCACTTTTCAGTCTCGTTGATTCCGCGCCTCAGGAGCACACACACCTCTCCTGCTAATGACGATTAATTAAATGAGTAGTATTTTAAATCGTAAATATGTCTTTCATTGGCTTCCCAATTCCAACAAGAATAACTACACAAAGAAACCAAGTACGTTCGCAAAATTTAAGCCATTCAAATGGTGTCATATATGGCTCCAAAAAATATATAAAAAATTTACTATGACAATTTGCGCGGTGAAATTGTACCACAACAAATCAGAAAAGCAGCATAAGAGTTATGGTGTGACATTCCACAGGTAATCCATTAATTTTCTTGCTTAAATCGTTAAAAATACCAATCGAAACGTAAGCTACAAAGCGAATTTATAGCTTACGTTTTTAGAAGGCGTTGTTTGGAAACCTACCTTCTCTGAGTAGTTATTCTAAGGTTCTTTATTTATTTTAATTATGGACGCATTAGATACAACGTACGCATGAAAAATTATAAATATTTATATTATGTATTATAAATTACTTTATTCAATAAGTAACCATTTCAGTTTTCTCTGTCTAATAATATTTATGCTTTGCTTTACCGACCTAATAATAAACACCAAATATTTTCAATATTATCCCAACATAATGGCGAGTTCACACGACATCAGCTATTTATTTTAACAGCTCTACAAAACAATGGCTAACTGTCTCAAATTGCATAATTGCGCCAGTTTAGCAAGTTCCTTGTAAATTTTATACCTACCTACTTGGCTAATTGAGTCATATTGACATTACATTGTTTTTCTTTTAAAGATTATTTTTGTTTTATTTTTCACTAGCAGACCTGACAGACGTTGTCCTGTCTTAGAAATGTCAAACACGCAAAGTCAAAATTTAAAATCTTATTTTTTTACACCTTGGGTTACATTATTGGAGTTTTAGTAAGGATCCCTATTTTTTGGAAAATATAATATAGCCTATGTTACCCGGGGATAGTGTAGCTTCCCAACAGTGAAAGAATTTTTCAAATCAGTTCAGTAGTTTCGGAGCCTATTCAATGCAAACAAACAAACAATCAAATCTTTCCTCTTTATAATATTAGTATAGATTAGCTGACCCGACAGACGTTGTCCTGTCTTAGAACTGTCAAACACGCGAAGTTAAAATCGTTGTTAAGTTTCTGAAATTTTCCAATTTTCTGGGCAATTTATTTGATTTTTATTTCCTTAAGAATCTTCTACATGATAGGTTATGTTTTATTTACAACGCGCAAAGCTACAAGGCAGGGGAAGAGAAATAGATAGTCTCATATAAAATATGCGATTTCAGCGCTGCATATGCGTGACAAGTAATTTTGAAGAAACTTTAAGGTCACTAAGGTGGTCTTTAAAACTTCGATGATCAAGAAGACTCTCTGACCTTTTACTATCTGCGTCGTCGTTTCACTAGAAAAGCATCTAATTATTCTCGAGCGAAGAATGACATAATAACGATGAGATCCAGTTCCCATCGCATATTTCTACACAATTACGTGTGATATCGCCTCGTTACAAGCCTCAGAATGATTACTTACTGATACTCTAACAGATGTTATGACAGAAATGAGTTTGGTAATGTACAGCCTATATTTCATCTGTGGTACAGCGAGTAAGTATTTAAATATTCGTATTATCAGTAGAACACAGCCATTATTGCATACACTGGTTTTTGTTACACTGTTACAACTGATTATTACTAAAGCGAATTGAAATATTAAATATTTTAGAATAAAAATTTGTTACTTTATACCTTTGGCATATTTTAGGGTTAGTTTTTAGGTATTATCTCATTTTAATATGAATATTGTGACTTATAGAATTACTTTTATTGCATAAAGATGTTACAAAATACTTAAACGTGTCATAGTTATACCCTTTTTGGGCGTATAGGTATAATACGTATTCCCAAACAAACGAACTAATTGAAATGCTGTTAGGACCGTATTCCATTGACTAACAATTACTGTTGGCAACACTTATATGAACTGCAGTTCGGTACACCGAGTGGCTTACATAAAATTAAGGACGTTTTATAATGCATAAAAAGCACAGATAAAAAGTATTAGTCTATGGAATCCAAAAAAAAAAGAACAAATGACGGACGGACGTTTGGATCGATGAACAAAAGCGTGGTGTTTAAATTTTTTTTTATGCTTTTCCTTGTTTTTTTATGTTTAGATTTTTGTTGGCTTGGTTTTGGTTCCTCTAAATACAGCGAGTTAATTAAATATGAGTGAATGTAGTTTAAATAACCACACACTAACTAAACAGTTGACACAACTAATTGCGTAACTGAAGAGTAGCGTGATTTATGACATTAGGACCTCTTTCGTCAAATATTTTACGGTCAATTAGTTATGGTATAATATTATTATTGTATTATTATATTTTACTAACATCTGCGTGGAATACAGACGCAGTAGCGGGAGTGCCAGTATTCGACGGATTAAAACGGATTAAAAGATAATGGGGTGGCGACCTTTCGAATGAATCAACTCAATTCTTAATGATTTTATTATGTAGGTACTACCTACATAAGATATATATATATACACAATAGGAGATATATAAGGTATATATATTTTATAAGAAGAGGAGACTTTTTGTGGCTTTTCCGATCTCCACTGTATCTTATAAAACATACAACATATCCCTATCAAAAATCAATGATTTCAATGATGATGGGTTTCAATGATTTATAATCTTCAAAAAGTTTCTTTACTTCGGACTAAGCTAACTTTTGACCGCAATCTAGAGTTAGAATTTTCGTGCCCGTTGCCGTGGAGACCATGGGTTGTTGGGGGACTGAAGCCAAGAAGCTCATTACGGAGATAGGGCACAGGCTCAAAAAAAAGTGGTGACTCCCGCTCCGGCTCATTCCTGGTGCAAAGGTTAGCCATTGCCATCCAACGCGGTAATGCAGCGAGTGTTTTGGGTATCTTTGCGCCGGGAACAGTCAGGGGTGGGTTATTTGAAAACGGGTTTAGTTATTCGTCGCAAATTTATAGATTTTTCTATGATTGTAAAACGATTAAGATTATTTGCAACAATGATAATAATGATTAAATGTTCAATAACTAGAAAGTTTGCGATAGATATACCTAGCTCTGGTCGGGGAGCGGGCATAACTGATGAAACAGGTGCATTCGACCCAGTTTTACATCGAAACCAGCGGAGCGCGTTCACACGATGTTATCTGGTACCGATCAGCCATCGTTACCGATCGCATGCGATCATCGCGCGTAACAAACAAGGTCACGGAATGACGGATCTTGGATGTTTACTGTCATAATTAGATTTTCTAATCGTCGAAAGACAATTAACATGTTTGTTGAAATAACCGTTCGATAAATTTACCCTTTCCTTATAAACCTGTATACTTACAAGAAGTAGTCAATCTAAGCCTGTATATGATCTAAGTTACTGACTGAAATCTCCTCGAATTCGTGCCTTCGGTATTACACAATACATAACTCGTTGCCAATCACCAACTTGTTGCCGTCAATAGAGACCAGCATGCGCATGCGCACGGTTAATTCTCACGTAATTACACTCTCGCCGTCTATAGATATCGGATGTGACAAGCCACTTTCTCGTCTGTACTGCTCTATTTACAAGTTTTTGTACTGTGTGATGATTTTCTAGCAGATAATGTAGGTCTTGTTTCTTATAAGGCTTTTCAACGCAAGTATGCAATATATACGTGAGTACAGATTACAATCTCACCAGTCAGCACCACTTGATGGTTAATAATTCTTTTTATGCATAATAATGATTATTTAGGTACATCCTTTGATATTAAATATAGTTTGGAATTGCCTCAAGCTCGAGCTAGTACCAAAAAACGTCTGCCAAAAAATTAAACACGTACCTATTGGGCACACTAAAATAAGTACCAGTTTTTACAACGAACAGAAATCAAAACGGGGGTGAGGGTTTTCTTCAAACGCACACTTCCTTATTTGAGCGGCACACAACTGCAGACGAGATGACAAAATGTCATCAAATAGATGACCAAGAGGGGGTGGGGAGGTGTAAGTGCTAAAGGGGAAACTTTAGGTATAAAACTTAACTTAACTTTAGGTTTTAGGCTTTAGGGGCTTTGCTTAGTTTGGGGTCAGGTGGCAAACCATAAAGCAACATAAACAGTTAAACCGCAGTTTTCTTTACAATGATAGTTATAATACAACCAATAGGATATTTAAAAAAATCACTCGCACACCTGTGTATGTAACAAACAGTGAAACAAGCGAGTTTGTTACTACATATACATTCACTACTTGCATACAAAATTAAATGTATTCCATCTAATTTGCACATAGGGAGGGAGCTGTCATTTTTAATGAAGTACCTACTTACCTATAACTGTAACATACCTAGGTACATGATTGTGTTTTTTCTCCTAAAAGGATTGTGGGCACAAATTGTGGGTTACATGCACAGATCTACTACCTATCTGTGGTTACATGTAATGTAAAATATTCGAATCTGTGGTGTCATTATAACAACAGTTTACCAAGGACCAATGAGGCCGAACGCCGTAGCCAAGTAAAAAAAAAAGTTTCGAATGCATAGGTTTTTTAAGGGACCTAGTAATTTATTTTATTCATTGACAACCATCGACAATCCTAATCTTCAGCTTTTCCATAATAATAATCCTAATCTTGTTACCATTTGTACGACGTAGGCATATTTTTTATACTAAACAACTAAACTGAAACAATTTACTGCAATGCTTTGATATCATTGCTCAATTTGATTATAATTTTTACTTTGAAGTATGAATTAGTTACGTTTACCTATAATCAATCAATATTGACAAATAATTTCTATTGTCTGAACTTGCCCTTATCAAGTCCCGTCATCAGTCACCTAGTTGACAGTGTCACCGACCCGCAATCGCGTGGGTGTGGACACCGCTTTACAAATTGCACAAAAGGTGCACTATCGATTATTCTGTGGTCTCTTGTCTGGCTGAGTGGTAGTTGATAGTTTTTGAATGGTTTTTGTTGATCGTAATAGGTACCTTTTAGTCGTGTGGGTGGGTGATTTTTGCTAAGCACTCAAATACACTTTATTGGTTATTTTTTTGCATTATCAAAGGCAAAATATAATCAGAATAATAATATCAAAAATATGCAGGCATATAGGTCAGTAAAATTTTGTAGTAAGACTAGGCGGTATGCCTACTCACTAATGGGGGTAAAAATCACTTTGATTTGTTTGAATTTTGAGTTTTCACTTTTCGTTTCATAACTTGTAGTAGGTACTTGTACTTATCCATGCCATTGTACTAATGCATCGTATTTCTAAACTCGTATACTTATTGTATATATCCTAAAATCAAAGTACGCGTGGCTTGGAGACCCTCTATTTTGACGAATTTGGGACTCCTATGAGGTTCGGAAAAATCGCGCGGGACGCGGTTGCGTCTCGCAGACGTGTGGATTTGGTACGTCGGGCCGTCGTCTGACCAACGAAAGAGAAAATTTTCTCTTTCTCTACCGTTGGCTGAACGGCAGTCCGTCAACCAAGTCCGACACGCCTGTTAGGGCTTTTATAAAAACCTTACTAGCCCCTCGGAGTTGAAAATTCCTTTTGTTGTAAAATCGCCAGAGACTACTAATATAGCAACTGGCGTCGCCCTCGGCCAGACTTGTTGCGGTGCTTTTCTATCTGATTATCAACATACATTTAAAAGCAGCTGTGTTGTGATGACATTTTTAAAATTTGGAGTAAGTTCTATGAACTTCATTTTGGGAACATTTACCTACAGAGCTCACAGATCTACTATATCTGTGACAGAGCCCTATCGTACTCGAGTCTCGATACGCTCTTGTTTTTATTGGTAGGTAGGTATAACCTTCAATAAAATGAATTGACGGGCCATAACCATTGAACTTGCTCAGTAAAAACGGGGCAAAACCGTTGTACATATACTTCAACACCTAATTATAACCATGTACAAAATAGATAGCGGTTTTTTAATGCGTATTTACACTTCGGGAAAGCACACGAAGGCATAATTTTTGTCAAATGTTTCGTTATCATGTAATAGATGCGTGTCGCGCTTCCTACGGCTAAAGACCGACTGAAACGACGTGAGCGCCGGCGCTCATTTTGTAATCTTCAAAAATGCGCTTCTTCTGGGCCCGTTCATTCATTTTATTTTGGTCGAAGGGTATAACCGGCATATCCGTTGCCAAACTTTTGAATTCCCCATAACATGACCAAGAGCATGGTGTCTTACAAAACTCTCAAGGAATTTCGTAACAACCACCTTCTTACCAAATCAGTCCGCAATCGAGCTCAAAGTAATTAAACACAGGTTTAAATGTGCAATTAGACTCCATATAGTTTTGGCGCCAACTTGGAAAAAACATGTCGGCTCGGTGTATTATTTTCCTAAACTTGTGTATTTTCGAGTGTTGTAATGATGGTGGATTATTGAACGTGGTGCAGGCCACAGTAGGGTTTTGTGACGTTTGCTTTCTCTTGAGTAATCTTTTTGTGAGTAGGTGCCGTGTATGTCAGGAAGGTTGTAGAAGCCATAGGTTTCAATCATTATTTGATTGACCGAAGAGAGGTCTCAGATTCTAATGGCTAATGGGATAAGTCGTCGTGCATGGTTTGTTCCACGATAACTTGCGTACTTATCGTTGATCGGATCTTCATGAAACTTTGTAGGCAAGTAGTTCATTTCAATACAATTTTTAAGATCTAATATGGACAAAATCTATCTCCAAGTAGTTTATTTCAATACATTGATCTAAATGTACTACGTACGTACATATAAGTCTGTTTCAATAAAATTTTCAAGATCTAATAAGGGCAAAATCGATCGAGGGGTTCCGATGATTTATGGGTCGCGAGGTCACAGTTCGGGGCGAGCTGCTAGTGGTCGCGAGGTCACAGTTCGGGGCGAGCTGCTAGTGGTCGCGAGGTCACAGTTCGGGGCGAGCTGCTAGTGGTCGCGAGGTCACAGTTCGGGGCGAGCTGCTAGTGGTCGCGAGGTCACAGTTCGGGGCGAGCTGCTAGTGGTCGCGAGGTCACAGTTCGGGGCGAGCTGCTAGTGGTCGCGAGGTCACAGTTCGGGGCGAGCTGCTAGTGGTCGCGAGGTCACAGTTCGGGGCGAGCTGCTAGTGGTCGCGAGGTCACAGTTCGGGGCGAGCTGCTAGTCTACTAACAGTTCTTTATTGTCGACAGGAAAGCACCTGGTGTTCTCCACGGACCCGGAGTCGGTGAAAGACGAGTTTGCGTTCGACAACCCAGGCTTCAGGCAGGACGAGCGTCACGCGTGGCAGCATGACGCGCCGACCCTGCCGCTGGGCGGCAAACCGCATGTACTGCGCGCGGAGTTCACCAAGCCAGAGCAGAGCAAGGACGACTCGCATCTACAGGTGAGGCAGCCCTAGTGTCAGGCAGGACGAGCGTCACGCGTGGCAGCATGACGCGCCGACCCTGCCGCTGGGCGGCAAACCGCATGTACTGCGCGCGGAGTTCACCAAGCCAGAGCAGAGCAAGGACGACTCGCATCTACAGGTGAGGCAGCCCTAGTGTCAGGCAGGACGAGCGTCACGCGTGGCAGCATGACGCGCCGACCCTGCCGCTGGGCGGCAAACCGCATGTACTGCGCGCGGAGTTCACCAAGCCAGAGCAGAGCAAGGACGACTCGCATCTACAGGTGAGGCAGCCCTAGTGTCAGGCAGGACGAGCGTCACGCGTGGCAGCATGACGCGCCGACCCTGCCGCTGGGCGGCAAACCGCATGTACTGCGCGCGGAGTTCACCAAGCCAGAGCAGAGCAAGGACGACTCGCATCTACAGGTGAGGCAGCCCTAGTGTCAGGCAGGACCAGCGTCACAGATTCTGGGGATGCCTGGGTATGCGTCCCTGGCTAAAATAGCGGAAAAAACCGGCCAAGTGCAAGTCGGTCTGCATGATTTGATTCCCTCCTGCCCATTTTTCATTCGGACTGCCAGAGTGGGCACGAAGTATCGACACCGTTTTATGGTTGATATTCCGAGAACCCGTACGAAGCGCTTTGATTCCATATTTATTGTGCGAACTGCTAATCTGTGGAATGCGCTGCCTGAATGGGTTGTTCCCCGATAGTTACAATCTGGGTGTCTTCAAGTCGAGAGTGGATCGGTTTCTTCTAGGCAAGCGTGCTCCATCGTAGACCGCATCATCGCTTAACACCAGGCGAGTTGGCAGTCAAACGCTAGCCTATTTATAATAATTTTAAAAAAAGTTGGGCTTGCGCACTGAGGATTCCGCACCACCACATAACTTGTTAGCTACTAAAGTACAAAAAAGTAGTCCAAAAAGACAACATCCCATCAACGCCCAGGCGGTCACCCATCCAAGTACCGACAGCGCCCGACATTGCTTCACTTTGGTTATTGTGCGAGAACCCGGTGAACCGCTGGTGAAAAGAAATTTGTCACCGACTCGCGTATTTATTACCTATTCGTTGCTATACTTTAGTGGGTGCACTATAATCATGCCAAGTTTGACGCTTGTACGTAGATATTACCGGTTTTAGGGTTTCGTACCCAAATAGTGTCAACGGGACCCTATTACTAAGCCTACGCTGTCTGTCCGTCCGTTTATAATGCTGCGAGAGAACTCGCCGTTTTGTATTTTGTGGTGGTACGGAACCCTTAGTGGGCGAGTCCGACTCGCATTTGGAGGATTTTTTTATTTTCGCAGCATCTTGATAATCTTAGGTAGATTACTGAGTACCTAACAGCTGTGCCTACAATCAGTAGTACAATAGAACTCAAGTAGCCCGTGATTTAGCTGTAAAAAGTCTGCAATTTCATTGATAAAATTATGTTTATCTATGATAAAATGCAGTTAAAAGTAATGATCGGCCGAACACGGTTAAAGAACCTCTAATAAGAGGGCATTCCGCAGCAAAATATTTACAATTTCACATTTTGCCACTCTCTCCACGTAATGTTTGACAAACATTGTGAATGGAAAGCCAAACAGTCATATTGCATAACACAATTAGGTATGCAAGTATGCATATTATGTAAGCCTTCGTATTTTGTTGCTGACTCACTATATAAGTACTATTGCCGGGCTTCTTGATCTCATTGACAACAAATCAAATCGACAACGCAGCAAAATGCCTAAACGTCATGTCTAAAGAGCAAAACGTCTACATAGCACACTGTCTAAAATAAATAGTATGCCTAAGAATTTTAAAGGAAAAAGGAAAAAAAACTGTTTTTTTTTCTTATGACTATATTGCAGTTGTGTATATCTGTGATATTGCAAAACGACAACGTGACGTGATACAGAATTACAGACAGACAGCTAGGGGTCAATCTTATAACACTCCTTCGTTTTTTTTTTGTTGTTGATGGTTTCTGCTGCCACCACCGGGCGCAACAACTCGTCACCCGAAGTTTTACTTCTGGAGATCCAGATAAAATAGAGATTAATGAATAAAATATTTATTCATTTATTTATCTCTATTTTCGTTTAAGTCATTCTGCAAAGTACATAATCCTACAGGCTAGTTATTTTACGCTTACTGCATTTTTATAAGTAGTTATTGTATTTAGGCGTCGAATTAAAAAGTAGACATTTGACTATTTGATTTATTGTCAATGTGACCAAGAAGCATTCAATTTGATTAAAATAGGCTTGCGCATGCACAGCGGGCAATAAAGAGAGCTATGCTCGTAGTTTCTTTGCGCGATAGAATCCAGAAAGTGGATATTCGCCAAAAAAACAGAGTATAAAAAGAAAATCCTGAGCTATTAAAATTTGCAAGTTGAAGTGGCAATGGGAAGGCCACATCGCTCGAAGAACCGATAACCGATGGGGAAGATAGGTTCTAGAGTGGAGATAACGAACCGGATGACACAGCATAGGTAGTCCTCCCACTAAATGGACCGACGACATCGTGAGAGTCACAGGCATCCAGTGGATGCAGATGACAGGCTGTTGTCCAGTGTGGAGTTCTTAGAGGGAGGCCTATGTTTAGCAGTGGGCGTCTTCTGGTTGATGATGATGAAGCTTATGCTTGACCGCTATCTCATGTGACGTGAAGCGATGATGCAATCTATGATCAAAAAATACAAATTTCGTTGGGGAACACCCATTCAGGCAACGCATTTCAGTCTTGCAGTTCGCGCAATAAAAGTGGAATCAAAGCATCAGCAGTTATTTGGTTCGGGGTCAGGTAAAACATTGACTTCAAAACTGTACCTTATACTCTTTTATATTGCCTTTACGCAATATTACGAAATCAACAAGGTAAATTCAAAGAAATTTTCCACGGAAAATGCATCTAGATACCTATTTCTAGACATTCCTCTATAAACCAGCGTGGCAGGTCGCTTTATCAAAGAAAAACTTTGCTGCTTCGACTTTATTCCAACGTCGTAAAGATGACATTGCTGCAGTCGTGAGTATCATATCATAATCTACGCATTGCAACTGCATTCCAGCGCGACGCGAAACAAATCGATCTGGGTTGAATGCGAAATGCGAATAAACTGTCGGACTCCGATCGGATTTCTATGCATTTATCCAGGTCATAGACCTTTTTTAGGGTTCCTTACCCAAAGGGTTAAAACGGGACCCTAGCACTAAGCCTACGCTGTCTGTCTGTCCGTCCGTACGTCTGTCAGTCCACATGTAAAAAGAGGCACAAAGTCGTCTGGAGGTTGAGTTATTCTACTAAGGCCTTATCCCTGATTTAGGCCTGATGCTCTCACACCCGCCACACCACCTTACCACATCTCCCTTGTTTATCTGATCTGAGGGCGAAGTTGTTGATATTGGCAGGTATATTTCGTTAGCTGGTTGCAAACAAAGAACGCCCAAAAATATTTGAGATTCTAAAGACTATCGATAAGATAATGTCAAGGAAGGTAAACAGATGACTTCATGTAGACAGATATGATTGTACGAGATACCTTGAAACACGTGTATCGAATTATGTAAACAAATCGTGGACGTCGATTTGTTGTCTGATCGGCAGATAATTATTGATTGATTAAAAAAACCCGGAAAAGAAGTACGAATAGGAAAAACAATAACAAAAGTTGAAATAAAGACATCAAACTTAACTTTGTAAGTCATCGATCTATATGTGGACGATAAAGTTCTTCCCACAGAAAAGAGAAGTAAATAGAACGGAAAAGAGAAGGAACATCTGTTACCAGGCATACGAGTAAACATTCTTATTTACGTCAACACGTCGAACTCCGTATCACAGTTGCTAACTGATTTCGAACGCGTAGCTGCTCCATCGAATTTATTCCACAATGCCGTCTTGCGCTGTAATTCGGTATGCTAAAAAAAAATTAACCTATGCCAATTCCAAAACCATTTCGAGATTTTATATTACTAACCCTTATTTTTCTACTCTGACCCTTTAAAACGATAAGATGCCATTTATTTTAACATAAAACTAAGAAATCATTCGACTTTCATTGACCTCTAAATGACGTCACGGTGTAGCATTTTATTTTCTGTGCCTTTTAAGAATAAAAATATTATACATTTGACACACTGTTCGTCACACAGAATAGAATATTTTTTCATTTCTGTGGTTTGACTGTCTGGTTTTTTTCAAGGCTGCCAATATGGGGTGCTTTTTTAGACTTCTCAACGCAACGAAATTTTGTGCTATATGGTGACGTCACATAATTTCAATTTTCAAAAAAATATTGTAAAATAACTACTCAATAGAAAACAAAAATATTGAAATGAGTTTCTTAAAATAGCCTTATCTACGAAATAAAAATATAAAAAAATACAAAAAAAAACTTTACATACCGAATTACGTGTCGCCTAGCTAAGATTAATTTTTTTTTTAAAGGAGGCATATCTTATCACCGTTATGTCCAAATTGCTTATAATTTTATGATTTCACCGTGTTTTTATTACAAAGCTGTTGACAATAATAGTGGTTACCATTATTTTATCGATATCGATACATTTAGATTTTTCTTACATTTCCTGTAATTTTCTATTGTATATTATAGACATATATTATTGTATATTTAGACGATTTTTTTTCTCTTCTGTTGTTCTTCCATACATACCAACTACAAATGTAAGTTTGTAATCGCAAAACAATATTTTTATAAAAAAATATTTAGTTTTTTTTACTATATATGTGCTATGAGACCATGTCTCTTGCCAAATTTCATGATTCTAGGTCAACGGGAAGTACCCTATAGGTTTTGATTCCCTTGTGAAATCGCAAAATATGCGACATAAACGATGTTATCTTTTGATCGCGTTGACTTACAAGTTTTTTTTTTTCATAGCTGACAGAGACCGTAGGCCCGAGTATTTGATATTTTCAATTTGGTACCTCTACGCTTGAGAAAAGGGTCTTGTCTTGACAGACAGACAGACATACAACAAAGTGAAGGATCACTGTCTATTTGATTACAGACAGACAGATAACGGGACAAGTGTTTATTTTTATTTTATAGACATTTATTCTCATCACTTCCATGACAACACTGCCAACAATAAATTTATAGTTCGTATTCGCAAAAAAAAAAAAAAACTAAATAAATTAACATTACAAACATGTAGAACAAAATAATATAGCACAGTACATAATATCCATCTAATTATAAGTCCAACACATTTGCTTTCATTTTATGTTGTGAGAACATGCTCAGCAAGCCGCTTTTTAAATGCGTTGAACGACTTAGTGTTTTTAATTTCCGAGGGTAGTTTGTTATAAAGGCACGCTCCTACAAAAGTAATCATTGTCTTGCCGTAGTTAGTTCGTATCTTCGGCAGGGCAATGAAGCTAGCGCGGCGAGTGCAGGGGTACGAAACATTTTGTTTCCGTTTAGCAAACACCAAGTTAAAAAGAGCAAAGGACCCAAAATAGAGCCTTGTGGAACTCCACACGTTATGGGCTGTGGGTCACTTTGAATATTAACCGGCTAAATATAAATAAAAGCTTAAACGATATGAAAAAAATCCGCTGTTTTCTTGTGTTAAATACGCTGATTTGACTATAGCATGAACCCGTTTCGTCCGAGCGATCAAGGTAGTATGCAAGGTTATTTTTTTAAAACTGCCTATGTGGCATAGCAATGTAACTTATTTCCACCAGTTCTCACGGATGGCTTGATGGAAGCTTGGCAGAATGACAGGTAATGGTGATGTCATTTGCAGGTAATGGATCGACCATGGAGGTTAAGGCCGCGTTTACCAGGCAGAGCTATATCTATCGCGCATTTCAACATTTTAAAAGATTTCTAACGTTTTCGCAATTACTAAACATTGAAATTAAACACTTTTAAAAAGATATAAATTCGCTTATAAGAAATAACAAATAAAAATTGGGCATTCTTTTTAGAATAACATTGCAAACGTTTTATGTTGATGTAACGGTTTATGTTTAATTTTGGCGGAAGACATCGAAAAAAACATTTTTACGGTGAAAAGTAAAAAAAAAGATAAGTTCTTAATTAGATTAGTATTTTTTTAAATATTTGTTACCTCAGTACTCCGTCTTTTACATACAGTTTTTTATTTATTTCAATGGATGTACGAGTACTATACTACCTTTAGATTTGTCGGTCCCACAGTTTTTTTTAAAATTTGTATCTGTAGAAAATTATCAAAATCGGTTATGTAGTTCGATTTTCAAACCAAATAATATTGCATCCAAGTAAAAGAAATTGCGTATTTACAAATTTTGAAGTCATATTTTATTAATTGAGTTTTTTTTGGTCCTGCATAATATTACCACGAAAATAGCTTTATAATTATTTCCAATGTGATTCTAAAGATGATGCCCCACCGGTTTTATAAAACTCAGTGATTTTTTGTTCAATAATGTTGAAAATGTGCGAAAGAGATAGCTCTGGCCGGTAAGCGCGACCTTAACGTATGAAATCATCGATGGATTAACCTTACTTTTAAATGGTTCGGTTGCTTGTTTTTAATTTGATTTTATGACTTGTTTTGTTGAGCTGGTAATTGCACATAAGTATCTGATAGTAGGTACAGCCGTAGTAATTATATTTACTCACACATGGTAGACATTAAAAAAAGGCAAATGCGGCCCCTTGTATGGGACGCAAGGTAGGGCTGGTGTGGCTGCCAATTCGGCAGAGCAGCACAAGCGTCGCAAATATGCTAACCTCGACAGTGGTTACATATTTGAGGCGTTTGGGGTCAAGACATTGGGCCCGTGGAGAAAGGTGAGGGAGCTCACCTCATTTTCAAAAATCTTTCAGAGCGCCTTGTTACTGCGACGCGTGACCAAAATGCTGGCGTGTTTCTGGCTCAACACATTAGCATTGCCATTCAGCGTGGTAAAGCCGCCAGCATGCTGGGTACGCTGCCAACTGGTAGTGGGCTCGAACATTTGGATTGTATTTAGACCTTCAACGGTCTTTGGGCAGTCTAACTGTATTTGTAGTGTTAGTATTAGCTTGTATTTTGTTTTGTTAATAAAGGCTCAGTAAAAACAAAAATAAATTAACATTGTGAAATAAAAATTAAGAACATACTACAGGTAATACCTTACGATTAAATAAATTTTATTCAACACCTTTAAAAGAAACTTATCCAAAGAATACAGTGTCGAATGGGTCCGTCTCAGCAGTCAAGGACTACCAGCGTCGGTTTTCAGACGAACACTTATTTGATTTTATGGCTGTTATTTTGTTGTGCTGGTAACTGCAGATAAGTATCTGATAGATAGTAGGTAGACGCTGGATGCAGGCCGCTTCCAACCGGCCTTTTTGCAGATCGATGGGGGAGGCCTATGTCCAGCAGTGGACGTCCTATGGATGAAATGATGATGATGATGAGATGTAGGTACAGCCGTAGTAATTAAAGCGCGAGAACTGCGTACGGGTCGAGCCTCCTTGATGATCATAATATACTAACGTACCATCGTTTTCCTTGTTTCCAGCGCGCGAGGATACGTCACGTAAAGCTATGGGCGCGGGACTTCACAGGGCTCGGACTGAGGTGCGGCGGCGGCGCACGAGATGGTGTGCACATACACTCCGTGCTGAGAAGCGGCCCGGCTGCGGCAGCCAAACTGCAGCCAGGTGAGATTCAGTCTGGAATAGCCACTGATATAGCCGTCTCGCTAAGTTAGAGCCGTTTCCCTAAGTTATATATTGGCAGCGAACTTCAACGAAGCCGTGCGAATCGTTGATGCCTTTAATCAGGAATTAGGAACAGAAACACTCTGTGCTAGAAGCGGCCCGGCGGCAGCCAAAGTGCAGCCAGGTTAGATTGAGTCTGGAACAGCTAGTCTATTAAACATGGCAGGGGATTTTGGGCCAGGGGGGTATTCCTGGTGCATTCCACCGGGCGCAGATACACTCCTTGCTGAGCAGCGGCCCATATTACAGCCAGGTGAGATTGAGTTTAGAACAGCCAGTCTGTTAAATAGCTGTCAGTTTTGTCACGGTAAGGTATGGGCAGGGGATTACAGGCCAACAGGACAATTTTACAGGCCTAGCACGGACCGTGGACAAACAGTCTTTTCACCATTTGTAACCCGCGAGAAAACAACAAACACATCCAACATCCATGCTCTAGCTTTGTCGCGTCCACGGCTCTTCCATTTATACTCTGTGCTGACGAACGGCTCGGCTGCTGCAGCCTGTCTGACAGAAAATATGTCTATGTCAAGCTTGATACCTGTTACCTGTTACATAAAGTTGACTGGCGGACCAGGGATATTCCTGGTGCTATCTATCAGGTCCCGAAAACGGCCGTGGATGAAAGTTGGTATCGGGATTGATTATACATAGGCTACGTTTCATTCCGAAAAAACTGACACTTTCCAAACTGCTAGCGCCTTCTATAAAACTGTTTTTACTGGCTAACCCTACTAGCAGACATAAACATGCTTCAAATAACTCGGTAACCTTTACAAGGGACAGTCGCGTCACCTTCAAAAATAGCCCCCCTGTAAAGGTTAGGCAGATAAAGGTAGGGGTAAGCCCATGTCGTGAAAAATTGCTACAGTATTATGTCTTCTGTGGCGGTGCTACGTCTGCTGGGCAAGGTTTTACCCTCAGATCAAACAACAAAGGGAGATATGCCTTAGTTACAAATTATCGTTGGTAATATCGAGAGGATTTTGGCGTCGCTTCGCACGCACGACCACAGAAAATATTTTTTTGTTGTTTATATTAGAACGGCTGTCAAGGCGTTTTTGTAAGAAATTTGTTGTTTGTTGCACTCATATAAACGAAACGTCAGTCATTCGAAATCAGTTAGCAACTGTGATGCGGACAAAGAACTTTGGAGACCTAACGCAAAAAGATAAGGACCAAGTTCTTCGGATGCGGAGTTCGACGCGTTGACATAAATAAGAATGTTCAATCAAGGTTCTGTCATAATGCGTGGCGACAGATTTTCCTTCTCATTTCCGCTCTATTTAACTCTCTTTTCTGTTGTTTTCACTGAGAGATTTCACGATAGTTACAATCTGGATGTCTTCAAATCACGAATGAATCGGTTTCTTCTAGGCAAGCGTGCTCCATCGTAGACCGCATCGTCGCTTTACATCAGGCGAGTTGGCGGTCAAACGCAAGCCTATTATTATTAGATAAAAAAAGAGATTGTGACTCTATAGGAATTGTATCTCGATGGCTTACCCACACTTTCTTAAGATGGGGGAGAGGTCGCAACTGCCTACTTGGTCCTTGCAATGAAGCGACATGTTTTTTTTACGTTCGGCATTCTACCTTTCAGGTGACAAAATCAAGAGCATCAAGATAGAGTTCGTGGGTACACCGTTAGAAGACGCTGTGAGCATCCTGTCCCTCGCGTCTCCATACCCGGTGGAGCTAGAAGTGGTGGAGGGCGGACGAGCCAGCGGCGCGGGGCGGCCGGTGCACCACCCGCTGCTGAGGCGAGCCGGCTCTACAGGCGACGTTAGCACGGTATGTGCGCCTTTTTTAATTTATTTCATGACTATGGATACAGAGTCCTTCAGTCGGAATAATCAGGTTTACATCACAAAATAAATAGGTACAGAAGACCGGCTCCGGCGCACGCAAACAAAGACGTACGTACAGCGATCTCGAATTAAGACCCGCTTGCACGAGCGATTTAAGGAAATTCAAATTTCAAATCGTATTAAAAGTTTAGTAAAAATCTAGATTTAAACCAGATTTAATTTGTTGTGCAAGCCAACCTTAGTAGTTTTAACGCCAGTTGCGAATGCCCGCGTTTTAAACAATACCTATACGTAATTATAGTTTCGTATGACAATTCGGTATGCTAAAAAAAATTAACCTATGCCAATTCCAAAACCATTTCGAGATTTTATCTTACCAACCCTTATTTTTCTACTCCGACCTTTTAAAACGATAAGATGCCATTTATTTTAACATAAAACTAAAAAAATCATTCGACTTTCATTGTCCTCTAAATGACGTCATATTGTAGCATTTTATTTTCTGTGCCTTTTAAGAATAAAAATATTATACATTTGACACACTGTTCGTCACACAGAATAGAATATTTTTTCATTTCTGTGGTTTGACTGTCTGGTTTTTTTCAGGGCTGCCAATATGGGGTGCTTTTTTAGGCTTCTCAACGCAACGAAATTTTGTGCTATATGGTGACGTCACATAATTTCAATTTTCAAAAAAATATTGTAAAATAACTACTCAATAGAAAACAAAACTATTGAAATGAGTTTCTTAAAATAGCCTTATCTACGAAATAAAAATATAAAAAAAATACAAAAAAAACTTTACATACCGAATTGTAATTATTTGTTAGTCAATCCGCCGTAACATTACATATTCTGTGAAAATTTCAGCTGGCTATCTATTACGGTTCGAAAGATACAGCCACAGAACTATATATATCTGTGGATACAGCCGTTTGAAGATAGGACGGACAGACAGACAGACATCGTAGGCTTAGTAATATCTATATTTATCTATGGTAATATGGTCCCGTTTTTACCCTTTGGGTACGGAACCCTAAAAATGTGGCACGCTGGGTTTTCATACAACATGACTGCGGGATCTATTCTGATATAGGTCTGTGATTCGCAAGGTGAAATGTAACCTACCCACATTTGTCTGCCTTTTAACACATTAGCATTAGAGTGCCAATTTGTAAAGACGTAAATACTTGCAAGATTGGGGCCAAATTTGTCAATGGAAACTTGTTCATTGAGGTTAAGACATTAAGATACAATTCGGTATGCTAAAAAAAATTAACCTATGCCAATTCCAAAACCATTTCGAGATTTTATGTTACCAACCCTTATTTTTCTACTCTGACCCTTTAAAACGATAAGATGCCATTTATTTTAACATAAAACTAAGAAATCATTCGACTTTCATTGAGCTCTAAATGACGTCACGGTGTAGCATTTAATTTTCTGTGCCTTTTAAGAATAAAAATATTATACATTTGACACACTGTTCGTCACACAGAATATAATGTTTTTTCATTTCTGTGGTTTGACTGTCTGGTTTTTTTCAGGGCTGCCAATATGGGGTGCTTTTTTAGACTTCTCAACGCAACGTATTTTTGTGACGAATTTTGTGTTTTTGTTTTGTTTTTTTTTGTTTTTTTGTGTTTTTTTTTGTGTTTTTTTTTTTGTTTTTGTTTTTGTGTTTTTTTTTTTTTTTTTTTTGGTGACGCCACATAATTTCAATTTTCAAAAAAATATTGTAAAATAACTACTCAATAGAAAACAAAAATATTGAAATTAGTTTCTTAAAATAGCCTTATCTACGAAATAAAAATATAAAAAAAAAAAAAAAAAAAAAACTTTACATACCGAATTCCTATAGAGTCACAGTCCCTCAGTGAAAACTGTCAAAAAACGTCCGTGCGTCATTGTACATACACTGTATCAATTATATACTTCACAATGCCACATTTACTCCAATTTAGACGTTATGTCGCTTGCATAGTGTTCAATGTTAGTTGTCCGCTGTCATCGTAGCTCCGGCATCGCGCGGCGTTGTAGTCGGCGGATCGCGGTTACCTTGAAACTAATCAAAAAGTCTGCGCAATACGTAGCGTGCGCCGAGTTTTGGATCGGATTTTTTTTGGCACGATTATTTTATTTTATTTTTATATAGTTAGGTACAAAAATAATCAGCAAACTATGCTTATAAACTTAAAAACGAGTAGGTAGAGAAAAAACATTATAAATTTGCTAATCCAAACATCCGACTAATTACAGGCCCATTGCTATTACCTCCCTACTCTGTAAGGTGATGGAGCGTGTGGTAAACACCCAGCTCCTCGGATACCTGGAGAAACACCAGCTCATCAGTGATCGCCAGTACGGTTTTCGTCACGGCCGATCAGCTGGTGATCTTCTGGTATACCTCACTCACCGCTGGGCTGAAGCCGTTGAGAGTAGAGGGGAGGCGCTTGCAGTTAGTTTGGATATAGCCAAAGCTTTTGATCGGGTCTGGCATAGGGCACTCTTATCCAAGCTACCATCTTACGGCCTTCCCGAGGGGTTATGCACTTGGGTCGCCAGCTTCCTATCTGATCGGAGTATTAAGGTCGTTGTCGACGGTTCTTGCTCCGACAGCATGCCTATCAACGCTGGCGTCCCACAGGGTTCTGTGTTATCGCCAACGCTCTTCCTTCTCCACATCAATGACATGTTGCTTTCGAGCAATATGCATTGTTATGCGGACGATAGCACGGGCGATGCACAGTATACCGGTCGTGCTAACAACCCTCATGCCGTAGTTGAAGAAAGTAGGAGTAAACTTCTGTCTGAAGTCGAGACCTCCCTTGAGCAGGTCTCGGTCTGGGGTGAACTGAACCTGGTTCAGTTTAACCCAACAAAGACGCAAGTTTGCGCGTTCACCGCTAAAAAAGCCCCATTTGTTGTAGCTCCTCATTTTCAAAACACTCCCCTCAAGGTTTCAGAAAGCATTGGAATCCTTGGAGTCGACATTTCTACGAATGTACAGTTCCGCGGTCACATCGCAAGTAAGGCCAAGCTCGCATCTAAGAAACTTGGTGTGCTCAACAAGGCAAAGCGGTACTTCACGTCGAGACAAAGACTCTTGCTTTACAAAGCGCAAGTCCGACCTCACATGGAGTACTGCTCCCATCTATGGAATGGAGCACCCAAGTATCAGCTTGACCCACTCGATGCATTACAGCGTAGAGCTGTCAGAATTGTCAACGATCCCAAGCTCGCTGAACACCTTGAGCCACTCAGCATGCGCAGAGACGTCGGGTCTCTTTGTATCTTTTATCGCATTTACAACGGGGAGTGTTCTGAAGAACTGTTTGATCTGATGCCGGCGTCGCGGTTTTACCATCGCACTAGCCGCCACCGCCTGAAGGCTCATCCACACATCATAGATCAGTGGAAATCGCACACTGTGCGATTCACACGATCCTTCTTGCCTCATACCTGCAAAATGTGGAATGAGCTACCTTCTACGGTGTTTCCGAGAAGTTACAACATGGGGTTCTTCAAAAGGCGAGTTAATAGAGTTCTAAAGGGTCGGCAACGTATTTGTGATGCCTCTGGTGTTACAAGTATCCATAGGCGACGGTGACTGCTTACCATCAGGCAGCCCGTCTGCTTGTTTGCCACCTATGGCATAAAAAAAAAAAAAAAAAAAAATTGTACACATCATTGTTAATAAATTTTGATTTTTACAATACAACGTCAACTACTTAAATATCTGTACTAAGTATTTTTTTAAATTAATCAAATTCATATGAAAAATATCGAGTTCGTAACACACGTCAGTGGATAATAAATCATTATATAACTGGCACATACGATGAAGCGGGTTATGATTCTATATGTAGGTATTGTATCTCGATATGAGTTCCAAAATGCTTTTCTGTGATTTGGAAATACTAATAGAACATTTCCGGGAAAAAACCAAATTGTTATTTAGACCTTGATGTATGGGAGTTGGATTTGTAATATTTTGTTCGATAAAAAAAAGTCTTTTTGCGTATTTTTATCATACATTTTCGGTTGTATTCTAATTTGATGTAAAATAATACTCAAATAGTTTTCATGGACACTTTCTATGGAACTATGCGGCTCATTTTTAGGGTTCCGTATCCAAAGGGTAAAAACGGGACCTTATTACTAAGCCTGCGATGTCTGTCTGTCCGTCCTACCTTTAAAAGGTTGTATCTTTCGAACTGTAATAGATAGCCAGTTGAAATTTTCACAGAATAATATGTAATGTTACGGTGGATTAACTAACAAAAAGAAAGTATAAAAATAAAAACGAAAGGGGTCCCCATACAACAAACGCACTATTTTAACGTATTTTTGTATTAGCTCTAATGTAAAGACGGTAAGGCATCTATAATCCTCCTATAATTAGTATTTGGTCTCCTATAATTAGTTACTATCTCCTTTATATGGTAGTTGGCTCTTAATCTTTATTCTCCTACCAATAAGGTAATGAATTTGTCTTCATCATCATCATCATCACAAGTTAATTCTTAGTGTAGGTGCTGCACGACATTGTCAAGTTCCGCAAGTCACTTCTTTATGTTGTAATTAGTTTTTAGTCTTTATTGTGATGTACTTGTAATTTTTGAATATAAAATCATTTTATTTCAATCATTTCATTTCATCATCATCATCATCATCAGCCAGGAGACGTCCACTGCTGAACATAGGCCGCCCCCTTTAACCTCCGCACTGAACGAAAGCCTGCCTTCTGCATTCACTGGATGCCAGCGAACATGAATGTGTCTTACGATGAGCTAAACCCGATGGAAAGCGCGATTGAAAGCGCGTTGACTTTCCTCAGCTCTTTGGTGACTTTCACAGAACGGGCGATGTTTGTAAGTCGTGATTTTCCATACACTTGTAGGTACTTTCTTGACGTGGTTTTTAACCGTCTCCAAAAGAGGAAGTTTTAAATTCAATTTGACTGTTAACCGATTATAATTATGATTTTTTAGGGTTATGTAGTCCTACAATCTCCGACCAAAATAAAATGAATGGACGGGCCCAGAAGAAGCGCATTTTTGAAGATTACAAAATGAGCGCCGTCGCTCACTTCGTTTCAGTCGGTCTCTAGCCGTAGGAAAAGCGACACGCATCTATTGTTACATGATAACGAAACATCTGACAAAATTATGCCTTCATGTGCTTTCCTGAAGTGTAATAATATAACAAAAAAACATGGTTATAATTAACTGTTGAAGTATATGTCCGACGGTTTTGACTCGTTTTTACTGAGCAATTTCATTGGTTATGGCCCGTCCATTCATTTTAATTTGGTCGAAGGTATGTTACTCGATATCTGCGCCGATTATTAACCGTTTGGGATGGTTGATGCCAAGGAAATCACATATAGGTCAATGATTGGTGCCGATTTATTTGTAGTTGTTATACAGACTAAATAGTACACAGCAAAGAGTAAAGTGCTGTATTCAAACAGTCTCCGGCACGAGACGCGGTAGCAAGCAAGAGAGTAAAAAGTGGCGGGCCGATGATGCCATCTCTCATAGACAAGTGCCATAAATCTAGAAGGGTGCTCTTGACATAGACAAGGCACGTTTATGTGTGGCGTGGCGTGGCGTATGTCGCCACAACCGATTTAAATAATATTTTTTTTGGGTTATGCAGTCCTACAATAACCCTTTTAAGTATGTATGCAACTTGTCGTGCTCGTGGTGTATATAAAAATTATTGTGTAAGCATACTAATTATTTTTATAGACCCAAATCGCGTACTATTACTCATCAATCACCTTTCAAACCATCATATTTGGAACTCAAAACTACGCTACTATCTACACACTGAAAGCTCTTATCGAGCTGGTCGTTATTTTAATGACGTCATTAAAAAACGCCATAAAAGCCGAAATGTAAATAAGCGAAATTGCACAGTAACGTAAATAAAATAGGGAAGTGTTTCGATCAACAATCGCGTTGATTTGAGTTGTTTTGGAGTGTAGAATGTCTGTTTGGCACACAATGTCGGTACGTAAAGGAATGCTTATGTCTCCATTGTCTTTGGTGGGGAACAATGTGGTACGTGTGCATTGATTCGACTGTAGATACAGAATTACTATAGGGTTCCAATTATAGGAGGCTTTGTCGCTGAAGCGAGATATACACAGAAGAGAAAAAAAAAACGTTTAGAATAGAACGGCTGTCAAGGCATTTTTGCAAGAAATCCGTTGTAGCCAGTTGCACACATGTAAACGAAACGTCATAATATAACTACATAGGAAGGAATGCAATAATTCGTCAAGATTATTATTAACCCAAAAGGTTATGAACGCCATTTTGTTAAAGTTTAAAATTGACCTTCACGTGGAGCAATACGGTTCAGTTCCTACTTCTCTTTTCTGTGGTGATTTATACCAAAACTAATTTTGCAACCGACTTCAAATAAACTGGCCAAGTGCGAGTCGGGCTCGCACACTGAGGGTTCCGCACCACCTCAAAATACAATAATTATCAGTTTAAAAAACCGACTTTAAAATTAGTAAAATATGTCATTTCGATCCGGTGAAATGATAAAGAGGTCATCCTAGTTAGGAATTAAATTAAATTTAAACTTGGTAATGAACTGAAATTTGTCACCGACTCGCACTTGGCCATTATTTATTGTTAATTGTTATACTTTAGAGTATGTATTATAATCATGCCAAGTTTGACACTTGAACGTATTACTGTTTTTTATATTAGAGCTAATACAAAAATACGTTTAAAAAATACGTTTGTTGTATGGGGACTTACCCTCTTTTCGTTTAGCTTTTTGACTTTTTTATTTTTTAGTTAATCCGCCGTAACATTACATAATCTGTGAAAATTTCAACTGGCTATCTATTACGGTTCGAAAGATACAGCCGTTTAAAGGTAGGACGGACAGACAGACAGACAATGTAGGGTTAGTATTGTTAGTAAGTAGTCCCGTTTTTACCCTTTGGGCACGGAACCCTAAAAAGGAGGAAAAAGGAGTCATAATTTTTTTTACGTTTGTTTTTGTTATTATACATCAGAATTCCATCTTTTATGAACCGTTATTTCAAGGGGCGAAAAACTAATCACAGGAAAAACGTTTTTCACTTTTTCGCCCAGTTGATGTTATAACTACTAGTCCAAACTTTAACTTCTGCTTTTCTTGTATTTCAGCTTGAAAAGGAAGCGAAACTCCTGCACCCGCCCAAATCACCAAACACGTCGCATTCAAACAATTCTACGTTAGAAACCAAACAAAAAAGCGGAGGAATTAAGAAAATCATCACAGACAAGATCACCTCGACCACCTTAGAGCGGAACAAGAAAGAGAAAAAAGATGGAATCACAACATTGGAAAGAGAGAACGAGAAGAACTTCAAACTGTCAAACAAGACTAGATATTCAGATGTGCCGACAAATATTAATGTGAACAAACCAGAGAGAAACAAAAACAGACATTCGACAGGAAGCGATATTCAGATAATCCAACCAGAGAATGGAATAACGCACATTGAACATGCAGAAGTTCAAAAGAAGGATTACGATCCAAAACGTGGAATGAAATTCGGAATTCGAGTTCTCCCGCCTAACATTCCAGATGATGGAGTCTTGAAGCAGAAGAACGTAGAAAATGGAGTCGTAGCAGCTGAGAAGACAGTGGATGAAATAGACAAGCCCGAGCCGCAAAGACCGGCCCCCGTTACGCAAATCAAGCTCGAACATGAAACGGAACCGAAGAAACCAGTCGTTGCTAAGAGGAGAGAGAAAATGGCGCCACCAATACCAAACGCAAGGACCAAGACCAACGAATCTGATACAAGTATTCGAACAAATATTAATACTTCTAAGACATCAGAAACTTCAATGACCTCATTTGAAAGGAATGACTTGAATTCCAGTGGTATAAAGAGAGACGAGAATGGCATACCTCAAGAGCTACCACAACATATGCTCGAAGCAGCTCAAGCGGCAAGAACTAATAGGAAAAGTTCTTTAGGTCAATTTCAAGAAAAAGAAAAACCACACACCACACCAGACAATAAAAAAGACGAGGCTCCGAAACCAACAAAGAAGTCTAAAGGAAAAGCGCCATCTCCTCCTGACACTGACAGAAATAAAACAGATGACAGCATACTCGAACAACTGAATAATGTAAATGATTTCTTGAAACGTGAAAAGCAATATTCGAGTATACTCCAAGATTCTACACCCACAACTCCCGATAAATCAACAAATTCTTCGTACATCAATACTTCAACGCCAAAGGTAAATAAAACCAAAAGCTCCAATGTGTCTAGAGCTGAAGAATCTATTAACTTTAGTCAAGATGATATTGACGATATCGTAACGAAACCTTTTAGGAAAGAAAGTGACTCTCTCAATAATTTCTTTGAAGATTCCAAGTCTAACCTTTCATCAAATCAAGATGGTAATTCCGTTATTTCATTTAACCATAGCGATAAAAGTGAGAAAGGTTCAACAACCATTGAACTTAATAACAGTGACGTTACTATTCACAGTTCTCCACTAAACGATACCGTCCATTCTGGCTCTGACGATACTTCTATTCTAGACGAAAACGAACGGAAAGCTGCTTCTCTAGGAGACTTATCCAGGTTCGAAATCAGAGCTAGAGCGAAAAAACCTTCTACAGGTACTCTTGAAAGAGCTCAAAGTCTTGACATATCTGCTGATGACACTGAAATTACTGAAAGCACAATTTCACCTAAGAAGAGGAAAGCTATGTCTGTTGTTGAAAGTCCATTCTTCAATGCTGAAGATGAAGATCTGTTACCAGAAATGATTGACTCTGACAAAGGGCTTGTGGTAAAACTTAAGGAGCCGAGACTTAGTTTGAACACTGTTGAAGGACTTAGTACGTTCCAAAGTAACCGCCTCAAGAAAGGTTCTGAATTTGGTACTTTACAAGATGCTATAGTAAAAGGTTCGAACAGTTCAGTCGAATCCGAGAAAACAGACACGACTGACTCCCCAAAAAAGAGAAGCAAAGATTTTGAAGTATACAAAGAGGATGAACACGAGTCGTCTGACCATTTAGCGAGAAGGATAATGGACGAAAACATGAAAGTACACCTGAAACTTGTATCAGAATTCGCGAAGTCCACATCGGATGGCAGCAATATGTCTTCTCTCGACAGTTCTCATGAAACTCAACCTATTACCAAAACTGAAACATCGCCAACAAAATATGAAGAAAAAGTAACAATGACTTACGATACTAACATCCCAGATGATGTGAAAGTTTCTCGTAATACGTACGTGAATAGTCTCGAGAGACCTAAATCTGATATGATGAAGAAATTGCTTGCTAAAAATCCTATATTAAACGTCCACATCGACCAAACCTCTTCGCAAGGTGAAGCCGGTACTAGCAAAGAGATGACAGACGCACATAAATTACACCAACCAGATATCGTAAACTTTGATTTGAAATCTTACACTGAAAGTGCTGAACCGAAAGAAAAAGACTACGATGACTTTGTAAGCAACATTCGAGTGGGCTCAAATAACAACAGCTTAAAATACGAAAAGAAGCCTATACTTACAACGTTTTCTTCAGACTGGACCAAACCTAAAGAAGCTCATAGTAGCACTAACGTTGTTACAATATCAACTGAAAAAAGCAAACCTGTCGAAGAACATAAAGCTAAATCTTACACGAAGTCTATCGAGATCGGTGAACCTACAATCAGGATGCCACCTGATGTGTTAGAAGGCATAAGAAGGAGACACGATGAAAGAGACAGCAGGACTTTATATATGGAACCTGCGAATGTTTCACTTACTATGACACAAGAGCCAGTACAAAAGACGGTCACTGTAAACGTAGCTGAAGACGGATTCGGGAACAAAGTGATCACTCAAAACGTTGAGAAAATATCAACGAAATATATAACAACAAAAGCCGAAGCTCCTTTAAAGGTAGAACAGATGACTTTTGGGATCGTAAGAAACCCAGGTGATATTGACGAATTAAATTTAGAAGAAGGTGATGTCAAAGATATTGATAAAAGAGTTTTGGAAGAAATAAAGCGGCAAAATCCTCACATGCACTTCACTTCAGACGAACCAGCATACACAAAAACTGAAACAATTATATTGAACACTACTGAAATGGACGAAGAACAAGCTAGAGCGTTGATGGAGAAACTCCAAAATGATCCCGGTTTTATGGCACAGAAATCACCAGAGGAATTGTCGAAATTAGGAATAAGAATCATTCAAGATTTGGATAATCAAGAAACATCTAGTAAAGATGCCATTGAAATGACGAAAACAAGCTATTCAATCAATCCATCTGCGATGTCGGACTCGCAAAAATGTACAAGAATCGAGGAGCCAAAGGGGAAAGAACAAAAAGATCATAGAAACATCACAGAAATACAAGTCGTGACACCGCGCACAGAACAAATGATAAAGCAGAAGTCGGACTTGACAAAAGATAAAATTTCTAGTAGGCAGAGAGCTTCCTACGAAGAACCTCCGCTATCTTACGAACTAGACATCGAACTGTTGAACGACTTCATCCATAACGAGCGACACCACTCGGCCAAGCAGCAAGCGGAAGCGAACAAACGAACTAAGACGAACAACGAACTAAATAAGCGGCATTCAGATTTTGACCTACCGAGAAACAGTCACATCAAATTCCGCACTGCAACATATGAATCTCCTAAAGGAACGATTGTGACGAGCACAGATATTGAGAATAGGAGATTATCACAGCTGGATCAGATGCAGTTGAGAGCTGAGGCAGCGCAGAAGCCAGCACTGGCAGCGAAGCCAAGCAACATCCCCATCAAACAGGAAGATAAGAAACAGAAATCTGCAGCAGTGTCTTCTAAGATACCGGTGTTCGCAACACAGAAATCTCTAAGTCAAGAAAATCTTACTGAATCAAAATTCTCGCTGCCTCGTTCCCCTCCGCCACAGTTCAGTAGCTCTGGGAATATTTCCGTGACTTCCATCAAAAGTAGTTCTAGAAGCCCGAGCGGGGGGAAAATATTGTAAAATAAACTTTGCATTGTATTTTTCAGAATCTTATTACAAAAATGATATATGGATCATTGAGATACAATATAGTCACAATCGTAAAAAAAAAAACGAAAAACTTGGCGTACGCTACGAACTGCGCCGACGTTATGTTTAGTTACAAGGTAACCGCGATCCGACTACAACGCCGCGCGATGCCAGAGCTACGATGACATAGCGGACAACTAACGTTGAACACAATGCAAGCGACATAACGTCTAAATTGGAGTAAATGTGGCATTTTGTTTGTAAAGTATATAGTTGATACAATCATGGCGCTCGGCCGTTTTTTGACTGTTTTCACTGAGAGATTGTGACTTTCTAGGAATTGTATCTCGATGATTGGGATACCTAATTTTGGGTACATTTACAATATACAAAATGTTATGATAAGTGTATAAATAGTTTACCTACTTCATGATGTACTTAATATTTTATAGAAACAAACAAACAAGGTCTGAAGATGACTTTAATATAAAGGAAAAGGTGTGAAAGAAATAAAAAAAAATATATATGTCGAAGCCTGGGCTCCATTATTATCTTCAGAATGCGTGACGCCGGGTGTACCGACATCGCTATTGTTTTCAGCCATGTTTTTGTGCCACTATCGGAGCCTCGTATAAACACTAGCTCGCCTTGAGCAGCCCGATCACTATTTATAGTTATTTCATGTAGCTCCGTTGAGACGTCCGCACGCCACGAGCGCCGGCGATGAACTGAGCCTTGAGCAGCCCGATCGCTATTTATAGTTACTTGGTGTAGCTCTGTTGAGACGTCCGCACGCCACGAGCGCCGGCCACAGAGTCAGCCCGGTGCGGCTCGGCTGCCTGTATTTATACTGAAACCGAGTCGCATCGAGCAGCGCTCATGTTTACTTCGAATACCTGTTATTTGTGTTTAATAGATAAATCTAGCATGGTAAATTGTTTAAACGTTTCTAATTGTTTTTCTAACCACAATAAAAAAACGTATTGAATCAAAACACTTTTATATTTTACTTTCATAAAAATCATCCTTAACTTAATTCAATCTATTACATAATTGATAGCTTAGTTTTTAAATAGAGTGTTGTAACGTCCCTGCGCCGACACGGCCATTCTGATAGGCGGTGCGTGCTCTGCACCAGCCTGGCTTGTTCATTGTCTGGAAATGAAAATGCAATGTTTTTAAATACGTAGTGTTGACCAACCCGTATTTAATAGGTGTGTTTAAAGATTTGGAATGTTCTCGAAGTGCACGGGTGTCTCGGGGTCTCGTTGTGTTTATTTAGGCAGTAGAATTCTTATACAGATTCTGCCGATATTGATTTCAAAAGAAATACTTCATCCTTGCCTCTTTTTCAATCTCCAAGCAAGCATGTACTTAAGAGTGTTTTGGGGGATCTCGTGTCATTACGAAGTGTCTCGGAGCATCTCGGAGTGGTTCGGAGCGTCTCGTGGTATCACGAAGTGTCTCGGAGCGTCTCGGAGTGTCTCGAAGCGTCTCGGAGTGTCTCGAAGCGTCTCGGAGTGTCTCGGAGTGTCTCGGAGCGTCTCGGAAGGTCTCGGAGAGTCTCAAAGTGTCTCGTAGGATCTCGGAGGCTCACCTAGTAAAGTGGTGTACAAAATTCTCACCTATTAATCTGATGGTGTGTCTCCATCGGTTTGTTTCTTATGCGAGCCAGCTGCTGAAGTGGACGGTATGGGGTCTGTTGGAGTTATGGCAGCGTATTGATTAGTTGGTTCATTTTCGTCTTGATTGGCTGATGGTCCATCCGCCGACACGGTTATTTGGTCCCTTGGGTGCGGCGCACGGCGAAGCTGGTCATGAGCAACTTTACGAGGTCGACCCGCACCGACAACTTTTTTTACTAGATAGCGATCGTTTTCTAGTATTTTGCAAATTTCGTATGGTGCGCTAAATTTGAGGTCCAACGAGGTTTGGTTACGTGGGTTGTTCTTTATTAGGACATAGTCTCCTCGTTGAAAGCTGTGGATTTTGGCTTTCCGCACATTGAAACGTTGTCGGTCGTATTCAGAACTGTCAGTCATTCTCCGTTGAACATGTCGCGTAAGTGCTTCCATGTCAATGGTTTGAGTGTCAATGTCCACCAAATTTAACAGTTCCGGAGGAACGCAATGTTTTCGTTGAGTGATGAGCGTAAGTGGAGCAACCCCAGTGACGCGGTGACTTGTGCAATTCATTGCTAATTGAAGTTCGTCCAGGGTTGTATGCCATAGTTCTATATCATAGTTTTTGATGATGACCAAGGCGTTTTTAAGGGTCGCCATGGCTCGTTCAACCTGTCCGTTCGCTCGGCTGATTCCTGGTGCAATAGTGTGTATATTTATTCCAAATTGATCGCAATAAATTTTGAATTCCCCCAGGAACTCTCTTCCTCCATCGACTACAATTTGGACGGGTGTTCCAAAAATATGCACAGTGCGTTTAAGTGCAGCGAGTGTACTATGCGGGTTTTTGTTAGTTGCATGGTACAACAGCAAGTATTTTGTAAATGCGTCAATTGTGACAATGACGTATTGTTGGTCATTTTGAGTTCCCAGTTTTCCAGTTATATCCATATGAATAACCTGGAACGCAGCTGTGGGTTTTTCAATTGGATGAAGTTGTACTTGTACTGCTCCTGAAGTTCCTTTTGATGTTCGGCACATGACGCAGTTGTCCACGAATCTTCTAACAGAAGAACAAATTTTGTCAAACCAGTATGTTTCTTTTATCTTTTGTAGTGTTTTTTCCCATCCTGGATGTTTGAGTGCGGTGTGAAAGGAGTTGATAATGCTCCATTGAAAAGATTTGGGTACCACTGTACAAAGTCTTTGTCCAAACACTGGGTCTTCGACAGTTTTCTTCAAAATGTCATCTTCCAAAACATAACCCTCCACCAAGTTATCATTTTTCAGGGTATCCATCAGGAGTCGTAATTCTTCATCTCGTCGCTGTTCGACCTTAAGCCAGTCAAGTTCTCTAGTCATGGTGTTGACTATTAAATCACTCGGGTTCCTGCTGAAGAAGTCAGCATGTTGAAGGCGTTCTCCTTTGCGGTATTCCACCTCAAATTCATAGTTCTGTAGAAACGCCCACCAGCGATGGATTCTTGGCAGAAGATCCTTCTTATGTTTTGATGCTTTTAATGCATTGCAGTCAGTTACCACTGTAAATTTGCGGCCATACAAATACTGGCGGAAGTGTTTTATAGCCCGTACTACCGCAAGAGTTTCTAGTTCGTATGAGTGGTATCGGCTTTCAGCGTCGGTTGTTCTCATACTCATAAAAGCTACCGCGTGTTGTCGTCCGTTGATTACTTGAACCAGCACTGAACCGAAGCCAAGACTGCTTGCATCGGTATACAGTAATATAGGTGCTTCTTCTTGGAATAGAGTAAGCACTGGAGCTGACGTCAAGCTTTGAATTATTTTATTTCGTGATTCTTCATGTCTCTCGTTCCATTCCCATCTGACTCCTTGTTTAGTCAGTTCGTATAATGGCACCATTATACGAGAAAAATCAGGAATATATTTCCTGAAGTATCCTGCCAATCCATTAAACTGTCTCACTTGTTTGACCGTTTTTGGGACTGGTGCTCTAACTAGAGCTTCTACTTTCTTTGGACTAGGTCGCACTTCTCCGTCGGAAACCACGTTGCCCAGATATTCAATGGATCGTTTGAAGAAACTGCATTTGTCAGCATTGATGGAGAAACCAGCTTCTTGTAAGGCTGCTAGGATGCACTCAATCTTTGACAGCCCTTCATCAAAGTCTGAGCATTTACTTAATACGTCATCAACATATACCTGTGCAGCTGTTCCAAGTAGTGGAAATAGCGCTCTGTTGATGCATCGTTGATAAACGGAGCAAGCGTTACTCAAACCGAATGGCATGGTCAGATATTCGTATAAACCATCCGGTGTAACGAAAGCAGTCTTTTCAATGGATGATTCACCAATTGGTATTTGGTGAAACCCTGCCGCCATATCAAGACTTGTAAAATAGCGACCATCCGCTAGTTGATCAATTTGGTCAGCTATTATTGGAAGCGGATAGTGATCACGCACAGTGTTCGCATTGAGTTCTCTGAAATCCACGCAGAGTCGGTCGTCTCCGTTCTTCTTCTTTACTAGTATTATAGGGCTTGAGTAAGGCGAGCTGCTTTCACGTATAATGTTGTTCTCAAGCAATTCTGTGATAATGGCGCGAACTTTCTCTTTTTCAACTGGACTAAGGCGATAAGGTCTTCGTTCCACGTACTTATCAGGGTTCTTCAGCCTGATTTCTAGTTTGCCGGTGTTAACTCGAATTTTAGGAAAACCACGAATGAATAAATGCTCAAACTTATTCAGCAGTTGACGCAGCCGCTCAATATCGTCATCATTGCTAAGGTCACAGTTCAGAGACTCGAACAATGGGTTATTCGTAGATACGTGATTAATGCCTTTTTGCCGAATCAGCTTGGTTCCCTCCGATCTAATAAATATAGTGAGGTTTGTACCGTTGATAAGATTCATGCCAACTAAAATGTCTGTCGACATTTCACAGTCCTGCAGAACATAAAATTGTAGTTCAACACTAATACTGTCTATAGTGCAAACTGTATCAATTCTGGTCATTGACAGCACAGGAAAATGTCCAATACCCCTTAGGTAAGTAATATCTGATATCCTTCGGCCAGGTATTGATGCTGCTACTGATTCACGCATGATAGAACATTCTGCACCACTGTCAAAAACTGCTTTTAGTGTTCTGGTACCAATCTGCACGTCAATTGGAGCGAGTGTTGTCCCTGCAACGCAGTTCACATTTGACGTTAATGCAATTTGTTTCTTGTAGCACACATTCTCAGTGTGACCTGGTTTTGCACAAAATGTACACACAGAACCATTTGAAGGTTTGGCACCTCTAGTACCGAGTACTGGCCTGGATTGTGACCCAGACGTACTAGGCTCGGGCTTGATACTTGAACTCTTGTCGTGTGGTTCAAATTTGGGTTTTGAGTGCTTGAACCTGCAATCTTCGGTGAGATGGTTCGATTTTTTGCATATGGCACATCTGGCCGTTTCTCTTGCATTGTTAGAATATCGCGGCTTCTTGTTAAATGACGTCCCGCCTGATTCAGGATGAGTACGTTTCTTCCGAATCGTTGATGCCACTGAAATTAGCTCAGGGACGGTAGCTGCCTTAGCGTTCAACAATTCAATGCGTAATCGGTCATCATTGACACAACCGATTACTGCTTCAACCGCGTGACTGTTGTCTAAAGAGTCTTTCGTAACTCTTTTCCAAAGCACCCAAGCACGTGATAGAAACTCGGCAATAGTATGTCTTGACGAGTCATAGACGTGCTCTCTAAATTTAAGAATATCACGCGAGTATCTGTTCTCCGGTTCAAACGTGGTGACGAGAGTCTCACGCAATTCCGCCCAAGAAGATGTGGACACCATCCAGTCATCGACCCACATTCGTGCTCGGCCCTTCAAAAGTCCACACACTTTCATTCGCACATCGAAGTCAGTGAGCTTGTACGTTGACTTAGCAGTGTCTATATGATGGCACCATTCGCGTACACCCACGTTAGTGTCCGGGTCAAACGAGGGTAGGTAGACATCTTTGATATGTACTCGGGGTTCGACGAGTGGCGCATGCAAACGCTCAGTCATTTTGCTCATCATTTCCATTACTTGCATGTAAAATGGGGGTGGAATAGCGCCCATTCCTGGAGTGGGTAGTGTGCTATACGTCGTATTATCCGAATCAATTGGCTGATCAGGAGATAACTGAGCAGACAAAGCAGTATGTAGAGTTGGTACTTGCGGCCGATCAGGCGTTGAGTATATCGCATGACCTTGCGTCATACCGCTTGCAAAATTAGGTTGGTCAGGATGCGTCTGAGACCAAGAGGCGTGTGGGATTGGATTGTGGTCCAATCCCACTTCTGATGTCGAAGCCTGGGCTCCATTATTATCTTCAGAATGCGTGACGCCGGGTGTACCGACATCGCTATTGTTTTCAGCCATGTTTTTGTGCCACTATCGGAGCCTCGTATAAACACTAGCTCGCCTTGAGCAGCCCGATCACTATTTATAGTTATTTCATGTAGCTCCGTTGAGACGTCCGCACGCCACGAGCGCCGGCGATGAACTGAGCCTTGAGCAGCCCGATCGCTATTTATAGTTACTTGGTGTAGCTCTGTTGAGACGTCCGCACGCCACGAGCGCCGGCCACAGAGTCAGCCCGGTGCGGCTCGGCTGCCTGTATTTATACTGAAACCGAGTCGCATCGAGCAGCGCTCATGTTTACTTCGAATACCTGTTATTTGTGTTTAATAGATAAATCTAGCATGGTAAATTGTTTAAACGTTTCTAATTGTTTTTCTAACCACAATAAAAAAACGTATTGAATCAAAACACTTTTATATTTTACTTTCATAAAAATCATCCTTAACTTAATTCAATCTATTACATAATTGATAGCTTAGTTTTTAAATAGAGTGTTGTAACGTCCCTGCGCCGACATATATATATTATAATATTAATTAAAAATGAACTAAAAAGTGCCTTGTTAGCTAAGAACCAATAGGTGTTTCTTATTATTCTTGACTTAGATTTTTGTCTAGGAATTCTTTGGGTTGTGAAAAATTTAAATTGATTTATTTTATCCTATGTTACATTATAAATTGTAATAGTTTTATATATTTGTCACAATTACATTCCACATAATTATGATAGGCATGTGTCCCAATGTTTAATTTACTACAAATAAAAGTTTAGCAATGAATATAACTAAATACTTTATACACACTGAAAAAATAAATTAAATTGGCCCATAAATCTCTGAGATATGAGCGTTTAAAGTTTTAGGTGGGGATAGAGAGGGGATACTCTGTTCCTTTCTCGCAAAGCGTGTGTTAGTATAGTGCTAACAGACGCTTGAACGCGGCTGACCTCAACCGCTGTCTGACCAATGGGAGAGAAAGAGAGGGAAATATGATTTTCTCACTCTTTCTCTACCGTTGGTTGGACGGTGGTCCGTCAGCCGCGTTCGAGCGTCTGTTCGCACTATCATAGCAGTTGTATGGCGCGCCTGAGTGGTGACGTCATAGCTCAGTATACCGCGCTCTCTGTCTAGTATGAAATGAAAATACTTATAACTTATTTATTTTTGTACTCATTTAAATTTTGTTTTCGTTTATGGGCTCTATTTATGATCTGCTTTTTATGAGGTAATAAAAAAATATAAGTCATCATGCCTATTGTATCATGTTTTAATATACAAAACAAAGTTGAGATTATAAACCTACTTAATATCGTTAGTTATTATTTGATTTCCATTTAAAGCTTGACATTCCGTCCCAAAAGTATTACCATTTTACTAAATAATATTATAATTATGTTTAGTTGATATATATCTGTATAGGTATACAGGAACAAATGTTTCTGAGCCATTTACTGTTCTAGGATCTAGTTTTAGTACATGAATATTTATTAACGGTTCACTTGTTAATTGAAAAGTTATTAATTTGGAGTAACGTTCAATTTATATTGTATAATTCACACATTAACAATTACATGTTATACATTGTATTTTATTGATGTATTGTATAAAATAAAGATAAATAAATGTTACTTAGATGTTTTTTATTTAGCATGTAACCATAGCCAGTTGACTAAGTACCGCCACCAACTTAGCTGTTCAGGTGGGAAAAATTGGAACTACAACTTTTTCTTGGTAAATTTCTTAAGTGGCAATACCAAATTCTCCACTAGCGACGACGTTGATTTTAAGATGGTGGGACTGTCCGCAAAGCTTTTCAGCTTTTCCGGGATGTTTTACTAGATGGCGCTAATTTAAATCGTTTATGACTAGCGCCACGGAATATGCACGGCCTTACGGCGCGATTCTGTTTACTTGTATAATGTAATGCGAAAAGTATACTTGCCCTGGTAACCCAGAAGAGGTGTGCCTTGGAGTACACTCGAGCACGTCCACGATGTCGTGGACTTAATTAATAATAATCCACCATAATTACACATTAAGACCCGATGTACCTATGAAATATTCATAGGTACGTAGTAAGGGTAGTAAGTAAAAAATCTTTGGAGACATGTTTTTTCACGTTGGCGCCATAACTACAATTTGTCAAAGATGTGACATAGGTACCTATTATTTCGCCCAATGGGATAGACTAGAGCCAGTAAGGTCATACCGCTTTGTCTACCCTATTTACTTGTTATAGTTTTGTTAGATAAGTATTTGTCATCTATATTATAGAGTTGTGAGGTGAAACTAGGTGTCTAATTATGTTTCTTAATAATTTATATGAAACTTGCGACCCGCCCGCACCCGCTTTGCACGGGTGTAATTTACGTGCGAACTCGGGTCGGGTCGCTAGCTATACATATAAACTATCCGTGAAAAATTATGTAACTGATGGTGAAAACCGCTTCAAAATCCGTTGCGTAGTTTTAAAGATTTAAGCATACATAGGGACGGACAGACAGCGACAGCGACTTTATTTTATACTATGTAGTGAAGTGATAGTGAAGTGAAGCTTTATTTGAAAATAAATAGATAAGAAAATAATAGTGTTTATTTCACCATACGATTCATGTACGTAATTTATTACCTAGTTTCTATTTGAAATTCCTTGTCTAATCAATGAATTTAGACCTGCATTCACTGGCACAATGTTTTCTAAATGATTTCTTCATGCTCTTGCTACATTTGAAGGATTCACAAACGCGCTTACTCGCAGCTTTGCACGCTTTTTTGCAACTCCTTGCTGCTTTCTTATTACACGATTTGAATAGTCGCAAAATTTGTTTTTGATTCATTTTCGAATCATTGTTAGACTTTAATTTTTCTTTGCCGCTGATAATTTCTTTGTTGACAACTACTTCACTAGTTACCCCGTCAGGAATATTTCTTCCTCTTTTACTGCCGATTTCTTCACCATCGCTTGTTTCTGCGTTGTTAATATCTTTGGCTTGAACGTTGTTTTTATTGGGAATTAATTCTTCTCCATCACTAGATTCTCTTCCCAACCTTTCTATATGAAAGTTAGTCCCGTATTGTTTTTCGAAAATACCTTCGTTTTCGATATCAAGGGTTACATCTTCGCTGTCTTCGTTCTCTAACAATTTGTCATAGTAATCGTTGATTTGATTAAGAATGTCGCGTACTGGCGTATCACCGGGCGGATTCTTAAGTTCACTGTCGTAAATTTCGTATAATTTATTAGCGGTAGGATCACTCTTCTGAAATATAAACCAGTTGTGAGAGTTTTGCTATGACTAAAATTTCAGGCACTTCATAGTGGCAGCAAAAATCTTTCGTAAATTTGTTGAATATTTCAATATTATAAAGAATTACACGGAATGGCGGTACTAAGCCGAAAAGTGGTCACTGTACTCATCATTATGAACAACATATACTATGGGACCAAATAATGTGAACAAAAAAATCTGCTGTTGCATAGAAAAACGTCATTCAATCAACTTAATGGAACGGCACTCGACGACTAGCCTGCCTCAGTAGATAGGTTCGTCAAATGGCCAGGGGGCCTAGACAAGAGCCACACACTGTTAGCGTTCACGCTTGCGGAAAGTTGAAGTTGAAGTATGAAAATGACATTAGCTTGAGATAATTTCTCTCATGCTAATGTCATTGTCAATGTCATTTTCATACAATTTCATCTTTCCGCAGGCGTGAACGCTAACAGTGTGTGGTTCTTGTCTAGACCCCCAGGTCCTGATTCAGACCCCTGATTCACTAACTAAAGCATGCACGTATTGCGGCGCGTTAAGTTAACCTCTAAAAAATTGTCCTCTATTTCCTGGGGAATAGGGACAGCTTTTAGAGATTACCTTAAGTTTTAACGCGCAGCATTACGAGCGTGTTTGTAGTTACTGGTTTGCCCTAAAAATAGACCTGCTTGGGCTGCCGGTTTCCAAAAAATCCCGCCCATTACAGAGCAGGCTAAAGCCATACCGCCTCGTCTTCCGTATTTTACTGTCATAAGTAAGCCCTAGAAATGGAGACTACTAGATGCTCTTATGGAGTCTTGGAATCGACATAAAAAATACACGTATTATCCCTTACTTGCCCACACTCGAACACATTCATGAGCACTTATTAAACAAATAATCCACTATTTTAACAAACACGAGTTTATGAAAGTATTATACAACGAGGCGACATTTTTTCCCCAAGTTGTTGGCGCTAAAATTTTATTACCAAATTCAAACTTACATTTAAGAACAAAACTGCTACCATAGGGTCGCGTTCATTGGAGAGCCTGAGTATTCCGTTGGCGACTCTAAACTTGTCTAATTCCGTATACCTCTTCAAAACATTCAGGCGCTCTTTGTTCACACTCGCTATAGAATTCAGCATTTTGTCAAATTTCCATCTAAAATTGTTGTCTTTCGTAACGTTGGTTGGAGTAGATACATTTAATGATATCTGAGGGAAATGAGAATAGCAAAATATTTAAAAATAAGTTTATTCGAGAAGCCACGACAAAACCTCGGAGATCTTATCGGTAAGATGTGAGAAAATAAAAAGTGGAATGATATGATATGACTTTTCTTAGTATTTTGGTACCTACATATAGAAATTAGGTGAACTTACGTTACATAAAAAGGTAAATATAACTGTAAGAACAAAACAATTGAACGCCATAGCAATTCCTCTATAGGAATTTGTGAATGTTGGATACGTTTGAATGGCAAATTTAATTTTCTTTTCAGTTAATTTAATTTCACGATCAAGTTTTATGAAGACTGGGAGCTGCGATCCTAATCACGCCAAGACAATATGCATAAATTTGTTGGCGTTGCTTCGGAACGCACTGATTTCGTAGATGCGTACAAACAACCCAATCAAACGCTCTCAGATCAGACAAACTATAAAGGGAGATTATGGTAAGGTGGCGTGGCAGGTGCGAACGCATCAGGCCTAAATCAGGCTTGATGCCTTTAGCCGAACTCAACACTCAGGCGACTTTACCGCCCATTTTAAGCGACGAGAGGAGCATTGGCGGATTCAGGGGGCATGCCCCCCCCCCCAAAATACCTAGCGATTCCATACATTCGACTCAATTTTTCGATTTGATTCCTTCGAAACTTGTCAGAATCCCCCCCCCCAAATGAAATCCTGGTTCCGCCCCTGGAAAGGCTACTCCGCTAATATTATTTTGTTTGTTGGTGTTCAGAGGTGGTCCCATATACAATATATCGAATTTGATTTAACACTTTTTGGAAAAATCAACAAAAACCAAGATTATATTATATTGTACACACAATGACGTATTGGTTCTCCGCTAGGAGTAATCATGGAATAGTTCTTTTAGGGTATATACAAGATCTTTGGGAGTAATAGTGTTCCGTGTTTGTGGTTCGTTATGGCAAAGATTATTATGGTCCGTGCTCTTTGCGGTGTGACCAGACCACGAGTCCGTCGCCGCTTTAAATGTTACTTTTTAAGTTTGTGTGTTGTACGTCATGTAGGTAAAGTCTTGAACCAGTATTTTTTTACAAAAAAATAATTATTTAAAATAAAAAAAAACTAAAAAAAAAATTTTTATTTTATTTGGACTGTTAGCACTAAATAGTTTTTGGGTTTGCGGTAAAATGACTATGACATAAAAGAATAGTCGCAAAGTAAAGTAATTTTAAAATAAATAATCTTATGATGTTTTACTGTATTTTTAATACAATTTTATCAATGTCCAACGGTCATTCTTTGCATTTGCTTTTACACTTCTTCTTGAAGGCTTTTTTCATGCGCTTGCTACACATGTAGTCATCACAAACTTCGCTCAACGCGGATTTGCATGACCTTTTACAATGCTTTGTTGCTTCTTTCCAACAGTTTGATCTTAAAGCATTAGCATATGAATCTATAGGATCAACGACAAATAAATTATCTTTTTGATACTGATCATCATCATCTTCATCAATAATATCATCTATTTTACTTTTATCATCTTTAATAAAATCTTTTCGATTTCTATCATCACCAGTAAGATCATCGTTTCGACTTTTATCAGCTTCAAAAAGTTCATCAATTCGATCGTTAGCACCATCATCAAAAAGGTCATCGTTTCGGTTTTTATCATCATTGTTTTCATCATCTCGATTATCACCATTTTCTTCTCGGTTGAAACTGTCTAATGAATCTTCGGAGCTATATTTATTACTTATCTCGGAACTATATTTGTTTCTACTATGATATACTGGTATACTTTTGTCCGTTTGATCATTTATTTCAAAGTGATCGTCGTAATACTCTGCCATCAGCTGATTTGTGTGCCGGAGCCATGTTGTTGCGGGATTTTTACGTATGCCTGTTTTGCATATCATTCCAAGCAATATTTCGTTGATGAGAGCTTTAGTATTTTCATCCTATAATTTAAACAAAGGGTTTAGTTAAAAAATACAGTAAAATAGGTATAGTATGATAATCTGAAAAGTAATTTGAAAACGCCCATCAGATACCAAAACATTTTTTATAACAAAAGCACACTTACACTAAACAGACGTATTCCATTCATTTTACTTTTTCCAGCTCTTAAAATAACATCTCTAAAGCTGCTCAGTTCGGGAGCTATGCCATCTTTGCATATCATTTCATGTAATATGTCGTGTATGATACCTTTAGTATTTCCATCCTAAAAGCATTAAACAATAGTATTATATTAGTATCATAGTATTATATTAGTATTAGTAGTAGTATGGTTTTTTTACTGGAACTTACATTGACAATAATAATATCATCTAAACGATTTATATCATTCTTATCTCCACCATCTTTGAAAATTGCATTACCAGCTTTATAATTATCTGACTTCATGTATTTTTTAAGAGCGTTCACTATATTTATATCTTCCGTGTTAGCTTTGTTTCTAACGTAATGTCGCGGTTCTATTTCAAAATCATCGTCATGGTAGTTTTTATGTAGACGATTCGAGTGTCTGACTCGTGCTGTTCCGGGAGATTTTCTGGGACGTTTAGATGTTTTTGAGCATATCATGTCACGCAATATATCGTTGACAACAGCTTTAGTATTTTCATCCTAGAATTGAAGAAATAGAAAAAAGCATTCAGTAACTTAATAATTATAGAAAAAATTATAATAATCATCGTGAAATATTGTTTGAATGTGCTAATTAGAAACATTATATTAAATAGTTAAGAACTTACGTTTAATGAAAGCATTTCTTTCTTTTCATTTTTATACTTGGCCAGCTGGGATGATATACCCGTACTACCTTTACATATAACTTCATTCAGTGTATCGTAGATGATAGCTTTAGTAATATCTCCCTAAAAAGAAACCAAATAAACTAGATAGTATTTCAAATCAATGTATTTCAGTTGTTTTATAGCTTTATTGGTATTGGTGACTACTCACGCTTAGTACAGTCATTTTTCCACCTCTTTTATTCTTGACCTGTCTCAAAATACTATTACCAGCTTTATACGAATCTAAATCGGTATAATCTTTTAGAGCGTTTAGTCTTTTTTCGTTCATGTTTGCTATGGTAGTTAGTAGTTTACCAAAATGTCCACTAGCATCTTTTATCTTATCTTTATCTTGATGGGCTCCAGCAGTTTTATTGTTTGGATCAGAGTTATTTCCCGTCACCTATGAATTATGTGAAACTTCATTATATTTTACAAATTAATAGTAACTGAAACATGTGTTATAGTGGTTTAAATAATTTTTTTCTTTTTTTTCTTTTCAGGTTTTATTTTTTGATTTTTAATTTGATTAACAGCTGACGCATACCATATAAATAATAGTTTTTCAAGAATAGGTACGAGAAAAAAAAATCGTTGTTAGATCAGTTTGTCTCTTCATCTGAGAACTTATTCATTGCCATGTCATTAGATCGAGTTACTAGCAGTCTAGTAAGAAAATTACAGGAAAAATAATCATAGTAGGTGCTTAACTGGGCACTAAATATTTATAGTGTTCAAGAATATCCTAGCTAGATTCTAGGATTTTCTTACTATTCATAATAGACCTGGATGATAACGCTACGATAATGTCTACCTTGGAAACGAGAAAAATATTAACTTACAACTAACAAAATAACTAATGGAACCACATTAATGAAGCTACTTGAAAACACCTTCATTGCAAATAGACCACGCGACAATAAGCGTCTAACGGCTCTAAACAACGTTAAAATGTTGTCAATAATTTAACACGTTCGGGTAATTTCATACCAATTTTAATTAATTTCTTCAAGTTAGAGTTAATGAGTATAAAGGTTGCTATTAGTTGCTGAATTAAACTTGAAAATTACCTTGTAAAAACTACTTACAACAAATTTTTAATGCTTGATTTAGTTAAAGTTGAAAACATTGGTGCACTATGTAGTGCAACATACTTTTCTTGGGCACCTATAAATATTATTATATGGCCACAGAAAAAAAATGTCACACACGGTAGATAAAAGATACTATATGGCTTTGAAAATGTTCTTCTATTATGACTACACATATTATTATTAAAATATTTGTTTTGGGAACAGTACACAATATGAACGTTAGTGTATGTCCTACATGGAGTGAACACGGCATACATAAAAAAAAAAGTTTAGTACCCTTTTACAAAATGGGTAAGTACATAGATATTATTATGTAAAATTTCAAACATTCAGAACTTTCAATTCAACATGGGAATGCAGACAGCGTTCTTGGTACTTAACCACACGGACAACATCTTGTTTTTGATAATTAGTAATAAGTACTTAATAATTAAGGCCTTTTTTGTTTGCTTCGTTTGATATACCTTTACTACGTAGGGACTTAAATTAAAGTATCTATAAATATGAATAAAAATTTAATTTAGAAATTATGTACATCCGAAGCTCATTGGCTTCAAATTCATTTATTATATAATTATCGTAAGCGTATTGAAACCAATTTTATTTGTATTTGCCTCAAGAACTATACCTAATCAAAATTACAATAAAATTTCTATACATTGAGCAGTTCATTAAACATTATTACTTGCGTGTGGAACAAATCTTTCAATCAAGTCTGATATGGCATTGGATATGTCGTCTTTATTACCTACACTAATAAGTACCGTATGCAACGTAATAATAATGATTTTCTTATCAGCCAATCGTATCTACAATCAACTCACAGGAGTTGGTTGACTTCTAAAATATCATCTAGATACGCTGCTGCTACCAAGTTTTGTATTTTAACATCAAAGTAAATGACGTTGATTTTAATATTCGAAAATCAATTAATTATTATTGTTAGTAAATCTTATTTTATTACAGTTTTGTCTAAGCAAGCTGTTAAGAATCGCATTTAAATCATTTCGTGCAAGTTTGAACTGAGGAAATTATTTTTCTACATCTAGGTTTGAGTAATTACGAGCATGAAAAATAAAACAATGAAAATTTCGTTCATTTTTTTATTCTGTATCACTATGTTTGTTAGTTTTGAATTTGGATTTACAACTATATTTACACTCAATTTTCAAAGTTTTCTTTGCCCTTCTACTACAACTATACATTCTACAAAAGCTCTTATATGCATTGACGCATGCTCGTCTGCAAGCTTTCGCAGCTGCCTTGTTGCACGTGTTCATATACCCTTTTCTTCGAAAATCTGTAAGCAGTGTGTCTAATATCTTGCTTTTGAGTTTATCTTCTTTAGTTATAGCATCATCTGCAACTTCTATATTTAAGTTGTCTCTTTCATGTCTTTCTTCCGAGCTTAAAATATCCTCGCTATTCTGGTCTTTTTCGAATACAGGGTAGGTGTTCTTATGAATTATTTTGGCGTTATTTATAGGTAAATATAAAATTCTTCTGGTAAATATGTTTCGATCGTTTGATTTTTGTGTTCCCTTGAATGTGTGATTATGTAACTGTAAATTATATACAATATAATATAAATATAACATAACAATACACAACAAAAGTTTATGTTTGTTCCTGCTCAGCGCTGGGATAGCTAAACGGATTTGAATTGAATTTGGTATGGAGGTAACTGATGCCTTTGCTTGACACCTAAGCATTTAACCCTAAACAATGTACAATTCTAGAAGAAGAGCAGGATAAATCACGGGATTAATACCAGGTAAAAAAAAAGCTTCAGTATAAAGATGAGCTCAATTAAAGTATTTTGTTTACATCTTCAAAATTACTCAGCTATGGAGCTATGGAAAAGAGCTGTTCTCAATGCTCACGCTGTTTCTCTGAGGGATCGTATCCGGAACGAAATATTTGTCAGATAACTAAAGTAACTATGGTAAAATAGCTTCATATCAGCTAGCTAAAGTGGCAGTGGGCTGCTCATTGGTCATGTCTATTGCAGAACCGATTATCGCTGTAGCAGACGTTTTCTAAAATAAACCATGATCCGGCAAACGTACTGTTGGAAACCCTGAGACTATTGAGTATTGAGTGACGTGGATGGTGGTGGCAGTGGCGAGTGGCAGTTGGCAGTGACTGGAATCGAGAAGCCGAATTAATAGAGCTGAGTGGAGCTGGCATGTCTTGATATTCTTAGGCACTTTCAAATTGGGGTGAAACTCAAACATACCATCTCAGTAGAAGTAACTAAGGACAGGTTCTTAGGCCCTAGTTTACTGGATATTTCACCATACTTAAGTGAATAATCGACAAAAACTTACATCACTTCAAAACTTGTGTCTGCCGAACTATAAAATACCGTAAGTGTAAATCAAACAATTTAAACATCATTTTAAAAACTTACATGCATAAAATCAATCAGTGCTATAATGGCACTCTCTTTCTCTCTCGAATCCTCTGGTCCCTTAGGTTCGCCAGGGAATTCACTTCTATCTTGCGTCATTACATGATCTCGTAACTCTGTTTTTCTTTTTAAAGTGTTAATTCTTTTCTCATTACTACTCTGCTCATGTGATTCAGTTACCACTTCAAACTCTGCAAAAACCTGAATTGTTACCTAAAATATTTACCGTTTTATAGAAAAAAGGTTATAAAAAGTAATAATATTATAGTTTTATTTAATTTTACGTACTTATAAAGTCATAAGACTTGGGTATACATTGTATTTTTCTATTGATAAAAATAAATGTGTACCTATAGAGATTTTTAACAGCTACAATTTCAATGAAAAGCGCAGCGCAGTGTCGCGCTTTTGTGTAGCTGTGAAAGTCTTGGGCAGCGGCGCTTACCATCAGCCTAGCAGGTTGCTTAATTCATCACTTATATTAGATCCATGCTTCTTGCAGAAAGCTGCAATATTATTGTAAAAAGTTGAATGGTAACATTTTCATGAAGTAAATCAGCTACCAGCTAAACCTTATGTACAAAACCTTAGTTTATGTACATACAATTTACTGTTTTAGTTTAAAAAATTACAGTCAGAACAACCACTAACTTCGAGAGTAGTGCTTTGTGTAAAAATAAATGATTTGTTGTTTATAATAACAATTATAATAGTAGCAGTACAAATTATGTACTAATTGGAAACAATTTTTTTTACGATATGAGCGTTTCGTTGGCTTGCTAGACAGAGAAAGCATTATACTTATAAATGACGTCATTGTAAGTAAGTACGTCATACAAATTTCATACTGACACTCACTTTGCGGGAAAAAGACAAGACATTCCTCTCCTAATCATTATATTATTATATCTAAACTTAATTAGCCAATTTAAATCTACGTATGTAGCTATTACATTTACAGTATTTTTTAATAAGTCTTATGTTTGACACATCAAATACCTTGGTACTTACCATAGACAACATTGTGGTTCCGAGAAAAAATATATGAGAATTGAGATATGTCATTTCAGTCACTTTAAGTTTGCTTTAAGTACACGTCATATTATATGTGGCCTTAAAACACAAATTGAATACTAACTCCAATGTCATGCTTCATTGATTCATTACACGCCTCTTACGACATGAAAACGATAAAAGTTATCTTTAAAAAAAACCGACTTCAAAAAACTACGAAACACAAACATTTTGCCACTACAAAGAACAAAATAATATTTAAACATGGATTTTGAAGTCGGACGGGAACTATTATCAAATTTATATATACATTAAAAAATTTTTTTTTTATAGATTATTTATTTTAGAATTTTTGGTGAAACATTAAGACCTATTTACATATTCATGCACGAATCCCTCCTAGTTTTGACTCGAACAAAGCACATGAACAAAACTATATACACCTAGATATTTTCCTCTACATGATAAAAAAGAAACAAGCAAATAGGTTTACAGATTCCGGCGTAATCGATGTACACACACAAAAAAAAGCGGTCCGAATTGAGACCTTTCCTATTTTTTCGAAGTCGGTAAAAAACAACATGATGCGGTTGTATTAATTATGTCATTATATAAGTAATAACTAGAACTTCTAGTACTTCTTCTTTCTAGTACTTTACTAGAAAGCATATCTAATAATGAATTTGCTTAGTTTGGGGTCAGATGACCGTGTGTGAAAAATGTCCCGAATATTTATTTATTTTTGCCCTTGGTTATTATAATCATTTGCCTGAACTCGAGACTGTATTAAGGAAGCAACATACTTCAGGCAAGCCTATTAGTTTTATTAGACTTGTTTGAAGTTAGTTGCTTCTTAAATAATAGACTTGCCTGAAGTTGCTTCCTAAATTGAGTCTCTGAATTCAGGCAAATGGGTTGCATGAAGCATCATCTTCATCTACATCACCACAACAGCTAGATTTTCATCAATTTTATCATCATTATTTACATTTCCATCTACGCTACTGGAGCATAGCTAGTAGTATGTTTTTTTACGGGAATTTAATTGTCTGTGGTAAAAAAATATTACTTCAATATTTACATAACTTGGATTTATTAATATAATAATATATTTAAAATTATCTCTATCCTTAAATAATAATAATGCCATCTATAGTTTGCAATGCCACAATTAATTTTACTCCAATTTAGACGTTATGTCGCTTGCATGGTGTTCAACATTGCTTGTCTGCTATGTCATCGTAGCTCTGGCATCGCGCGGCCTTGTAGTTGGATCGCGGTTACAGTGTAACTAACCAAAATGTCAGCTACAGTGCGCAGAGTGCGCCGAGTTTTGGTTCGGTTTTTTTTGCATGTTTGTGGCTCTATAGATATTGTAGAACAGTCAAAGCGCGTCAGGACAATTTTGAACCTATGACAGGAAACCAGGTGAGTTGAATTTAACACAGTCGCTATGCCGTCTTGACATTCCAGTGGGTTTGGGGCCTAAATGTAGGAGACGGTTACGTGGCACTCTGTCTATAATTCTTGGTGTCTATTATTTTCTTTCCACACATCGCACAGATCCCTTTCTTGTAAGCGCAGGGTTGGCAGTAGTGGGAGCCAACTTGATGGACCTTCACACGGCAAATCCTGAAAAGAGTAAGGTAAAATAATTAATATAAGAACGAGAACGACTTTATAATTACAGACGAAGTGTTAAATTAAGAGGTGTATCAATTTATCAAAGGTTCTATGCCGGAAGTGATAAGCGAGCTGCTGGCTTTCCTGGTGGAGACTGGGTGGCTGAACTAGCTGCAGCCGGGTGACGCAAAATGGGCCAATGAATGGCCTAGTTGTGAAAATGCCCGCTACACAAGTAACAAGTATGCACATACATACAAAACATAACATACATACATATACATCACATACATACGTATACATACATACATACGTATAACATACATACGTATACATATGTACATAATAACAAGCCTCACGTTAGAAACAACATCATAATTAGCCTATGGTTCTGACGAAGTGGTAACTTCATCAAACTTGAACAGGACAGTTTAATGAAGTTACCACTTCGTCAGAACCATAGGCTAATTATGATGTTGTTTCTAACGTGAGGCTTGTTATTATGTTGTTTCTGACATGCCTGGCAAAAGATTTTCAACGTAAGTTCAACGTTTTAACTAAATTTTCTGAGATAAAAATAAATAAATAAAATAAATATTTTTGGGACATTTTTGCACACACTGTCATCTGACCCCAAACTAAGCAAAGCTTGTGATATGGCTGCCAGAGGCTGATATACATACATATATAGTTTTAAATACATACTTAAATATATATTAACAACCAGATATAGAACAAACACAAATGACCATCACATAAATGTTTGTCCTAGGTAGGTAGATCTTGGAAAATTTACTTTAACTTACTTGCATTCACCGAATTTGGAAGTGTATGGATTATACCGCGCTTTCGAAGCCGTCAGAGCTTTGTTCTCGCCAACTTTCCTGCCGCCTGACTCTACGGTGTTCCTGGCTCCTGCTTTCCACGGGTCTGGAGTGATCACACGGCCCAGTTTCTTCTCACATTTGTCGCAAACCATTGTTTGTGTTTACAGAAATTATAACCTTCAAATTATTTATAGTTATTTTTAGTGGTGTAAGGATACGAAAATGGTATGTAGTTACGGTGATGAAACAATATATATTAATTTACTTTTAGTTAACTTTAAAGATGACAAATATCTATTATTCGAGTCCAACCCCTCCATAGAAACCCCTTACACAAAAATAAAAAACAAATCTTTCTGTTTTGGTGGTTTTGACACTTTCTTTTGACATATATATCAAATATAGGTTTGTCACCCTTTACTGTGTAGGCCAATGGTGTTGAGGCCATAACGTCTCGTCTTACGTAAATTCGTATTTTACAGGGTTACCAGAGGTTTAGATAAATTATCTGTGATAGATGATCTTTTACAAAATTTTGGATATAAAAAAAAATACTACGTTTTACTTCTGTAGACAAATTAACACTGAATATGGGCGTGGACCTATTTAACCTAAAGCTGGACCTCACAATACCTAATTATATCTAATAAAATATGATTAGTGTTTCACACAGTATTGAAAACTCAGATCAAATACAATGATTGAAAAAGACGAAACACGAATTTTAAAAAGTACAGACGAAACGAATTTCGTTTTGAGTCGCGTTACCATGGCAAGAGGTACATTTCGTCAAATGGGAAGCCTTATCTTTAATAAAGTTTGTAGCAAATACGCTAGATGTCACTTTACCACTTTTTAAAGAAACGCTAAAATGTCGCTTTACCACAAAGATCTTGAATATACCCACACACAATATACCCTATTGCTTTACCACTATTCAAAGACAATTTTATTATGTATTTTTATTTATTCTACGGCGGAACTCTTTGATCATAAGAGCTGTGGAACTGGAATAATCGGTACAACGTTAAAAAACTATGGATTTTATACGATTTTTGCCGTATTGCTGAGCCAACAATGTAGATTTTTAAAAGTTCAATTCAAACTGCAAGTATTTAAATCTCTAGGGACTTTACGGCTAGCTTTTTTAAGCAATTCAACAGTGCAAGTCCCGTTCTTTATCGATCGTCAATTTTTTAATACCGCGCAAGGAGTTGGGCGTAAGGAATAGTTATTTATGATACAAGTGCGGAAAGTTGGTTATTAGAAACGAGTAGACGAATGTAAGCCCGAGACGAAGTCGAGGGCTTACCATAGTCACGAGTTTGTAATAACCAATCCGCACGTGTGCCATACAACGTTTTACAACACATTTGTGAGAAAAAAAGGCTACAAATGAAACAATTTTTGTTTATAACTTAATATCAGTCACAACAATAGTTTCTATAATATAATAAGAAAATGGCGCGAACATGCAAATAGCGCCACTATCACGTGGTGAAAATTAGAACTACATCTTTCGTCTCATTTTCTCTTTAGTATTAAACTGAGACAAACGTATTGAGCAAAAGCGCTTCCAAGGAGGTTTGATCATTCAGCTTATTTATTCTCGTAATATGAAACTCTTTTGTGGAATTTTTATGTAATTATGATGGAAATTAAAAAAATACCGTAAATCACACGCACGGTGCTATACATCTGAGCGTGCGGACAAATTCATTTCCGCACGCTCCGTTGTATGATCCGTAATGTTTAACTTTCGAACGATGTATACAGGCTTCGTAAGTGCACTTTTTGAGCAAATGTGTTGTAAATAATATTGACAAGTTTTCAAAATCGTCTACGTGCCTTCTCTGCAGCACCGCGGATTATGGACTAAACTACAGCTTAGTCTCCTTGGAACTGCATTATATGCATGTCTTCTCTTAACGTACGTGGTTTTCAAGATTTTTCCATTTTCCTTTACCTACTTATAAGCATTTCCATGAAAAAGATGTAGGTACCTACCGCAAGCTTTGATCATATAGACCGCTACATAATATAGGTCTGTGACCGCTACTGACTTCGAAAACATTTGCTTCTAAAAAAAAATTACAAGTATGAGTAGGACTTGCGCTCTGAGGGTTCCGTTGGAGGGAAACCGATAAGCGAGCCCAAAAATTTTTTAAATACTGACAGACAAACTTAATTTTTAGTTTTAGTTTTAATTTAAATTTAAGATAGTATTAATTTTACTTGTAATTTTTATTAAATAAACAACGTATTACTCTGTAGTGGACAATAAGGTTCTTCGATACAATATATCAACTAAAAAGGTTTTAATAGCATAGCATTTTGTTTATACGATTCAATAAAAAAATTATAGAATAGAACTTCAAATTAATGAATTTTGTATTTATTCCTATAAATGTGTTTAAGACCTTGCCTCTTGCCAAATTTCATGATTCTAGGTCATCGGGATAAGGACCAGGTTTTGATTCCCTTGTGAAATCGAAAATATGCGACATAAACGGTCATTTCTTTTGATCACGTTGACTTACAAGTCTGATTTTTTCACAGCTGAAAAGACCGTAGACCCGAGTATTTGATATAAATTTCATACCTCTACGCGTTTCTGAGAAAAGAGTCTTGACAGACATACAGACAAACGGACAACAAAGTGATCTTATAACGGTTCCGTTTTTTCCTTTTGAGGTACGGAACCCTAAAAACGGATAAACATCTGTAGGTAGTAAGGTCTATGAAACTTGAGATGAAACTCATCAGAAGTTGATAATTAGCTCGAGGTTTGTTTACTAGCGACTTATTTGCATGATATTCAATTATGCATGCGGAAGTTTTAATACAAGCCCATGGTAAATAGCTTTTGAAATGGAGGCTATTTTATTGTAGTAGGTACGTTCATTGCGTGTGTACGTACTGGTGTAGGCAGTGCCGGTTTTAGTACTACCAGCGTCCTGGGGGCTTAGTCCAAGATTTGATAGTTTTCGAAAACTTTTTTCGTTTACGTTTCGTTCCATACATTGCTGGGCTGAAAGGTATTCGAAAACTTTTTTCGTATTAGAGTGAAGCAATCTATACCGGACCCGGGTATGTCCTAAAACTGCGACCAGAACGAAAATTTTGCGGATTGTTTAACTCAGACAATGAACCTGTCGGTCTATTTCTTCAAAGTCCAAAATATAAGTACGAAATCTTTTCTTACAGTGGGACAAATCGAACTTTTTTTACCCAACTGCGAAAGAAGGAGGGTTATGACTTTCGAGTGTATGTATTTATGTACCTACGTATGTATGTATGTATGTATGAGGTTTCTTTGGCACGCCCTATGGCCTTAACGCGTAAACGGCTGGATTTGGACATCGTGAGGCAAATGTGAGGTGTCATTTGAATAATTTTACTAGTGGGAGTGGAGGGGACGCTTGTATTGACAAATAAATGACTTGAATTTGAATTTAAATTTGAATGTACAAGAACTCAAGAAGGCATCCGCGAAAAAAATATTGAGGGAAATAAAAAACGTGATAACGCTTAGGCCGATCGTGCCTCTCTATCGCTAGTTCCGCGCTCTCGCTTGCACGCGCGGCTCAGGCGGAACGTGACAATTTTTCGTGCGTGCAGCCGGCATTCATCGATTTATAAGACGTTATCACGTCAAAATATTGACAACTGTATTGTTATTTTACTGTTGATACAATGCAGTCGGTTTATAGATTTTTATAATATTTAATTTATCCCGTTTGTCCCCCTGAGCGGACAGAGCGGAATAATTATACAGAATTACTAAGTTTTTTTGCTCGTGTTTTCAAGAATGCCCGTATCTAGTTAGTCCATCTAGTAAACGACGTTTGGACTCCATCGCGTATTCAATTTTTCGCGCTAAGAGAGAAGGCGAAAATGCACTTATTACGAACGACGCTCCGTTGTGCCGTTCCACTTATCTCGATCGGAATCTATTTGCTAGGAGACTGAAATCGATATCACCTCCGGCTTCGCGAAAATATGTGGAAAATATTGCTAAACATACTTGTCACACTGAGAGAACTTTAGGTTTCAAGGGAGTTTTGGCGCCAACGCGGAAAAAACATGTCGGCTCGTTGGATTATTTTCCTAAACTTGTGTATTTTCGAGTGTTAATGTATACTAAATGGTGAATTATTATTCATTAAGTGCTCGTAAACGTGCTCGAGTGTGGGCAAGTGATATAACGAGGTGAAACGTGTCTTTTCGTGTTGTTTCCAAAACTCCATAGGAGCTCTTGTAAAGTCTCCACCGCTTTACAGGGGCATGAGTTCGACTTGACCGTGACTTACTTAGCTTGACTCTGACTGTGACTATGACTTGTTTGACGCTATTAAGACAAAGTAAACTGTTTAATATTACGAGTAAAGGACATTGAATCCACGTTCATGAAGATTTTAACAAAAAAAAAAAATTTAAGTTTCAAGGGAGTTTTGGCGCCAACGTGGAAAAAAACATGTCGGCTCGTTGGATCGTTTTCCTAAACTTGTGTATTTTCTCGTGTTAATGTGTACTAAATGGTGAAATATTATTCATTAAATGCTCGTAAACGTACTCGAGTGTGGACAAGTGATATAACGAGGTGAAACATGTCTTTTCGTGTTGTTTCCAACACTCCATAGAAGCCTCTTGTAAAGTCTCTATCACTTTACAGGGGCATGAGTTTGACTTGACCGTGACTTACTTTGCTTATAACTCTGACTGTGACTATGACTTGTTTGACGCTATTAATACTATGGAAACTGTAATATTACGACTAAAGGACATTGAATCCACGGTCATGAAAATTTTAACAAAATAAATTTATTAGGTTTAAGAGTTTTGGCGCCAACATGAAAAAAACAAGTTGCATTATTTTATTATTTGCCTAAACCTGTGTATCTTCGAGTACGTGTTAATGTCCGTCTTCTAAGTCTTCTATGAATCCTTTCCATCCTATGTATGCCTGGAAGAGATCGCTTTTAGCGACGAGGCCGCTAGTTTTTAGGAGTTTTTCGTCCTCTGTATCAAATTGAATGGTGTGAACAATAAAGAGTTAATCAATCAATAATGGTAGATTATTATTTATAAGTGTGTGCTTGAGTGTGATCAAGTGGTATAACGAGATGAAAAATGTATTTTCGTGTTGTTTCCAAAACTTCATAGAAGCCTCTTGTAAAGCCTCCACCACTTTACTGACACATGCCATTGGCTTGACCGTGACTTACTTTGCTTGACACTGACTATGACTTGTTTGACGCTATTTTAATAGGTACTATGTAAACTTGTTTAATATTACTACTGAAGGATTTTGTAACCATGGTCATATTTTTTTTTTTACAAAAAAAACTTTTATGCTTACAAGAGTTTTGGCGCCAACGTGAAAAAAAACATGTCGCCTCATTGTATTATTTTCCTAAACTTGTGTTATTTCAAGTGTTAATGTCTAATACTGGTGGATTTTTGTTTATTAAGTGTTCTTGAACGTGCTCGAGTGTAAGAAAGTGATATGATGAGGTGAAATATGTATTTTCCACAGAATTCGACGTATTTTCATTATGTTTCCAAAACTCCACAGAAGGTTAGTAAGGCTGTAGTAAAGTCTCCATCTCCACCAATTTACTAGGGCATGACTTAGACTTGACCGTGGCTTACTTTGCTTGACTCTGACTGTGATTATTTTTTAACTTTTTATAGAAACTAGCGGTCCGCCCCACCTTCGCACGGGTATAGATTATATCCTATGTCACCCGGGGATAGTGTAACTTCCCAACAGTGAAAGAATTTTTCAAATCGGTTCAGTAGTTTCGGAGCCTATTCAATGCAAACAAACAAACAAACAAACAAACAACGAAGCGAAGCAATGTCGGGCGCGGTCGGTATTTGAATGGGTGACCGCCTGGGCATTGAAGGATTTTGTCTTTTTGCACTATTTTTTTGTACTTTAATAGCTAACAAGTTATGTGGTGATACGGAACTCTCAGTGTGCTCGCACTTGGCCGGTTTTATTAGTTTAAGTTTGTACATGTAGATATAAAAAAATATCCCGAATACATTATTATTTATTAATTATTGCAAAAAAAAAAACTGAAAAAAATACCTACGAAGTTTTTTTTTTCTAAAATCTAATTTCGATTCTAAATTATTGCGGAAGCTACGTGGTGGTAAACTGCTAGTTGGTATTATAATTTAGTAGTTTTTGTGTAGGATTCCTAGAATCATTGGAAATTGACCCGAGTTATCGACCGAAGCCGCGGGCAGTCGGCTAGTATATTTAAATTTGTCCAGACGAGAGTGAATAAGTAATTGAATGTTGTCTGCAATGGTCTGCATATAAATTGGACAGTTACTTAAGTTATTTCTTAAATAAATTGCGACTTTTTCCAGTTTAAAAAAAATTATAAAATAAAAATCTTCGAGTTTTTCCGCAGAATTAGGAAACTCGGACCAAAATAATAACCAGGGGACTTACGGACAACTGCTATTGCGGCATCAAACTAACGTTAAATCCGCTCAGTTCGAAAAACACGCCAACGTGAACCTTAACGCGCCCAGATACGGTTTGCGGTCGCGTGGTTTTCCAACTGAGCGGATTTAACGCTAGTTTGGTGCCGTAATTGCAGTTGTCCGTAAGGTCCCAGGGATAATAGCGTAAATCAGTGCTCCTTTCATATATTTTTTATATCGTGTGAAATACGGTTTCCTCGATTAAAACATTCAATTTTGATATGACACCATTTTTAGGGTTCCGTAGTACTACAATACCCTCACAAGTTCGTTCTGTCCGTCCGTCTTCTGTAAGAAGAGTTGCCTAAAAGAGGGAAACCTCGCCATAGCAACGCCGAATCATAGCTGAGGAGTTCTACACCGCTGTTCTATTAAAACATGAATTGGAAACGGTTAAGTGCGTCTAAATTAGGGTGACCAGAAAAAGGAGTGGAATGGAAAAAAATACATCAACATCATCATTTCAACCGTAGGACGTCAACTGCTGGACATAGGCCTCCCATCGATCTCCAAAAGGGTCGGTTGGAAGCGGCCTGCATCCAGCGTTTGCCTGCGGTCTCTTTTAGGTCGTCTGTCCATCTTGTGGGCTGACGTCCTACGCTGCGCTTACCGGTCCGTGGTCTCCATTCGAGAACCTTTCGGCCCTTTTAGAAATTATGTTACGGCGGATTAATTAAGAGCTAATAAAAAAGTCGAAAAGTAAAAACGAAATGGGATATACGACAAGCGTATTTTTGTATTAGCTTTAATGTAAAAAGGGTAATACGTACAAGCGTCAAACTTGGCATGATACTTACTTACATACTCTAAAGTATAACAACAAATAATAAATAATGGCCAAATGAGAGTCAGTGTCAAATTTCTGATCGCCACCGGTTCTCATACGATCACCGAAGTGACGCAAAATCCGGCCGCAACCCTGAAAAGAGCCAAAAAATCCGGAAATCACAGGAAAAATCCTGAGATATTATGGTAGCCCTATCTAAATGGAATTTCCACCATAAAATTGTCTCCTTGGCGAATGAAGCTTTAGCAATTTGATATATCTTCTTCGTTATCATCAATTCGTTACAAACTCGCGTTTCGAATCAGTTTCGAATTGGTTTTGATAGAAAATGTTGTCTGTGGTGCTGTTTTTAGCATTTTTAGCAGCAACAATTGCAATAGTTAATCCACAATTTTACGACCCAAAAGATCCTAGAGTAAGTTCTAATATATGTTTAACTTTTCAGTAGTTTTCTGTTTTTAGGGTTCCGTACCGCAAAAGGAAAAAAACGGAACCCTTATAGGATCACTTTGTTGTCCGTCTGTCCGTCTGTCAATACCCTTTTTCTCAGGAACGCGAAAAGGTATCAAGTTGAAATTTATATAAAATACTAGAATATACGGTTTCTTTTGGCTCTCAAAAAATCAAATTTGTAAGTCAACGCGATCAAATGATATGACCGTTTATGTCGCAGATCTTCGCATATTTTGCGATTTTACAAGGGTATCAAAACCTATAAGGCTTCCTGTAGACATAGAATCATGAAATTTGGCAAAAAGGTAGATCTTACAACACATAATAAAGGAAATTAACAGAAAATTGATAATGTGAACTTATATAAATAAAAAATATTGTTTTGAGATTACAAACTTACATTTTGTAGTTAGTATGTATCGAAGCACCTTATTATGCACTACAAAGTTAAGTTTGTCTTTCAATATTTTAAATTTTAACTTTATTGTAGTTTTTTTTTGGACTCGCGCTCTGTGGGTTCCGTCCAACAGAATCCTTGGAGCGCGAGTCCTACTCGTACTTGACCGGTTTTTTATTATTTCAGTTGTGCATAGTAAAATATATCCGGGTTTTTTTATTCTAAATGTGCACGACCTACCATTTTTACCCTTTGGGTACGGAAACCTAAAAAAAGCATTCCAATTTAATTGGAAACTAAAGTTATATGATTATTTTCGGGATATTTACCGTGGTAAGGTTGTGGAATGAGCTCCCGATATATCGTCGCAGTTACATGCACCATGTTAACGGGAAGACTGAAGAATGCGGGTGGTTGGTCGAACCGTTAAAAAGTTAGGTGCAGACATAACGATCTACCCTGTTTCTTATTCTTAACTATAACTTTAGTGAACAACCGTGATAGTTTAAAACAGTGTTTTAATTGCAAACCTCTTTAGAATCGGTTGAAAACTCACTCAAATAACTAAGGGACGACCCAGCTTCCTAAAATAATGCTAATAACTTAGAATAACTACTCATAGAAACCAAGTACATTCGCAAAATTTAAGCCATTCAAATGTAGTCACATATGGCTCAAAAAAAAAAAAAATTACTATGACAATTTGCGCGGTGAAACCTTACCACAACAAATCAGAAAAGCAGCATAAGAGTTATGGTATGGTATGATAGACATTCCACAGGTAATCCATTAATTTTCTTGCTTAAATCGTTTAAAATACCAATCGAAACGTAATCTACAAAAAGAATTTGTAGCTTACGTTTTGAGAAGGCGTTGTTTGGAAACTAACCTTCTCTGAGTAGTTATTCTAAGGCTAATAATAATGCTAAGCGAAAAATATTTTTTCGTTTCGCCGATTTCCCCAATTTTTTTTTTTTCAGTTTTATTCATTAAGGCAACGTGGTTCTTACATGGCACCACCTCCAGGCGCCGTAAGTATTTAGCGTCATACTTGGCACGGCTATAGAACACACTCTAAAGTAAAAAAAAAAAAAAAAACTTCCCAAGTGCATATTTTAGGTTGGTGAAAAATTACTGTTCATTGTAGTTAAGGAACAAGTTTGTAAAACAAAGTTTTTGGAGAAAAGTTTTTTATTTATGTATGTACTTATGTATGTATGTAATTATTGTACTTATATATTGTTTCAATATTAGCGTATCACAGAAAAGAGAAGTAAATAGAACGGAAATGAGAAGGAAAATCTGTCGCCAGGCATTTTGATAGAACCTTGATTGAACATTCTTATTTATATCAATGCGTCGAAATCCGGATCCAAAGAACTAGGTCTCAAAGTTCTTTGTCCGCATCACAGTTGCTAATTGATTTCGAATGACTGACGTTTCGTTTATATGGGTGCAACTGGCTTCAACAAACTACTTACAACGTAGAGGGAGAAAGCAAATCTATGACTTACAAAAATGCCTTGACAGTCGTACTAATTTTTTTTTCTGTTTTTCTAATGCATGTCTATAATTGTCTATGTATTATTACAACACACCCCGTCCCATACCTCTTCTGTGTGTCTTCGCCATACCACAGAAGACATAAAAGGTTACCTGGAAGAGGTCGCTTATAGCGATAAGGCCGCCAATTGTTTTACAAATTTTAAGCTGATTTTGTCTTATGTACCTTTGTAATTTCTGGTTTGATCAATAAATAAATAAATATTCGGGACATTTTTGCACGCACGGTCATCTGACCCCAAACTAAGCAAAGCTTGTGATATGGCTGCCAGAGACTGATATACATACATATATAGTGTGGTCGAAGATGAAGCATGCAGACTTAGAAGGTAATAGTATAACAATACAAAAATAAGCCAGCAATTATCATTACGTATCATTAACTTTTTTTTTGTTTTATAATAAAAAAAAAATTGATGTGGACGTAGGTATGTTTTTTATAGCATTGTCCTAGAATCGTATGACTTGTTATTGTAATTTATAAGGCAAAATTGTTATAGTTTCTTACACTAATAACACTAGACATAAGCACTTTTGTAAACTGACTTGCCTCATATGACGAACAATTCGAATATTGTTATATTGGTTAATAAAGAATCTGAAATCTGAAATCCACATCGCCGCTTACTAACAGGCGAGCTGGTGGTCAAACGCGTCTTAATAATCAAGGACACATGCCACTTATTTTTCTTCAGAATTTGAAGCCGATATTCGATGATCGGGGCCACAAGATTCCGCTTCCCCCATCGTCAAATGAGAAGAAAGACACTGTAAGTATTAAAATAATTGCATTACGACGTATTTAGCTATTGAGCTGAACTATTCATTAATCAAACCTATAAAAAGTTATTTGTAAAAAAAAAAAAAATTACCAGAACTTTTGTTTTGTTTAAACATCACATTTTTGTTGAAACAATGTTTTTAACCAACCCATTGGTTTGTACATGGGTTTTTAAATATATCACGGCGATTTTTTTTGGGTGTGATAGTTATATATGTACAATTGTACATGGTGTAATCCGTATTCACTACCCACGAACAAAGTAACGCCCAACTAGCTAAGGAACTCCTAATGTAAGCAGAGCAACAATTTTAAATATTCGGGACAAATATTCGGGACATTTTTTCACACACGGTCATCTGACCCCAAACTAAGCAAAGCTTGTGATATGGCTGCCAGAGACTGATATACATACATATATAGTTTTAAATACATACTTAAATAGATAGAAACAACCAGATATAGAACAAACACAAATGTTCATCACATAAATGTTTGTCCTAGGCGGGAATCGAACCTACGCCCCCAAGCTCAGAAGGCAGGTTCACTACCAACTGAACCAACGGGCTATCTAAATAGGTGACTCCTGGTGCCGGGGCAATAGAATACACCACTGGTACCCCCTGCCTGTAGTAAGATGCTACTAAAAGGGGACCTCCGAGCTCGGGATGGTCAAAGTTGGGGCTCTGACCAGGGAGAGAGCGACAACGTTGTGTGACCAACGTAATCGTGGGTGGAGGGGCTGAGACAACACGGTTGTCCCGGGAGGAGTCGTAGCGCAGTGCCGAGGGCTCCGGTGCGTTCCTCTGGAGATCCCGGTGCCCTCTTGTGAAGCACTAAGGCTTGTCGCCAGGGGGGTTTTATTGGGTATAATCACACATAACCTGATAACTCCAATGCAGCCGGGTATCTTTGGAAGACTTCCCCCTCGAAACTACACTAGTGCGATGAGATCTTACCTAATTACATACTCCCCTTAATTTACTTGCTTAAGTAACTATGCTTTTGTTTTTAGAGAGCTGGGGACTCTCCATCGCCTGACTTTGAGGATCACGAGGTAAATAAAACATTTCAAATAGGTAAAATTATTTTTTCACTTCTCATGCTCGTAAAGTTCGTGTTTAAGCACGGTATTGGTGGATTTAAACTGATTTTTATGCACTAGTGCACAATCATTTTCAATCTTTCAAATTCAAAAAGAGTTCGATTTGTAACATATTTCATGTAGGAAGTTTGCCTGGGTCTTTAATAATACCCATAGATCAGGGTATTGTAAAATAATAAACTGGCCAGGCATGATTCGGGTTCACGCACTGAGGGTTCCGTACCACCACAAAACACAAAAAGTAGTTTAAAAAGAAATCACGCCCAAGCGGTACACCCATTCAAGTACCGACCGCACCCGACGTTGCTTAACTTGGTGGTGAACCGAAATGGAACCCTGAGTGCGCGAGGCCGACTCGCATTTTGCCGGTTTATTTTACTGTTTTAAACTAAATCTAATAATTTATTGAGCATTAGGAACTTTTTAAAATAAATGTTTATATCTTTTTTATTATATTGTTTTTTCCAATCTCCTAGTGGCATACTCCTGAATTGTACGATATGGTAAGTTTTTTTTGATATTTACTAATATTCATAGGTAGGTAAGTGGTAAAAATAATTATATTTAAAGTGTTATTCTTCATTTAAGAACAACTTAAACAAATTAAACTTAAAAAAAAAACTTATTTAAGCTTTTAATTAATTGATGCTTTATGGTGTTTTAGTTTATAGTGTGTACTGTGTATCTGCTTTATTAAATATTTTAATTTTTACTGTGGCGGCCATTTTGAAAACATTACATCAAATAGTACACCATTTATATATATTTTTAAATCATTTATTTATTTGTCAATTAATACAACTCCATATTGTATTGTCATCTATAAAGGTGTATGCAAAATTTCAGCAAAATCGGGGAAGTGTTTCTAGTTCAGCTTGCAAGATTTGACCTAAACAAACAAACATTGCAAGTTAAATAAAAGCAATTTTTTTATAGGCAAGTGCCCACAGCTAAACAAACTACAAGCACAAAATACAAAACAAAAAACAAAAACAAAATACAAGCTAATACTAAAACTACAAATTCAATTAGACTGCCCATAGACCGTTGAAGGTCTAAAGACAATCCAAATGCTCAACCGCTGCAGTAAACTACTATAAAAAAACTTTTTTTTCAGGAAACTCAAATAACACGAGCTAATAAGGTACTTAATTTTATTAAAACAATATATCAACATACATAATACATTTTTCATCATCATCATTTCAGCCACAGGACGTCCATTGCTGGACATAGGCCTCCCCTATCGATCTCCAAAAGAGACGGCCTGCATCCAGCGTTTCCCTGCGGTCTCTTTTAGGTCGGCTGTTTATCTTGTGGGTGGACGTCCTACGTTGCGCTTACCGGTCAGTGTTCTCCATTCGAGAACCTTTCAGCCCCATCGGCCATTTGTTCTGTGTGATATGTGCCCTGCCTACTGCTACTTCAACTTGCTAATCCGATGGGTTATGTCGGTAACTTTCGTTCGTCTACGAATCTCCTCATTTCTGATTCAAACTCGTAGAGAATCGAGCTTAGTCCTCTCTATAGCTCGTTGTGCGACTTTGAGCTTGCTTATGAGGCCCATAGTGAGAGACCAAGTTTCCCTGTCGTATGTCATCACTGGCAAGACACTGGTTGAAGGCCATTTTTTTGCAACAAGTAAATTATATTATAAATTAATATAACCCAACTTCATTTTTTCAATTTTCAAATTCAAATTCAAAATTCTTTATTAACAGATTTTTATAAAACATAGGTGTTTGGTTGACAACCTGTGTTTGGAGAGACCGCTCTTTCGTTGTTACATCGTAATTTCACATTTATATTTCAGAACAGTTTATAATTATGTAGGGTAGTTTTAAATTAAAGTGGGTGGTTAATGTGCGTGTATGTGTTTATGTCAATGACTGAGTAAATAGTAGGTAACTGAAAAGTTGCTCGATAGATATCTCGAGGTATCTATACCTACTTACTTGTAGTAGATACAGAGCTCTTTCATGCCGGTTTATCTCGTAAAGTACTGAATATTTGCTGAGTGAGCTCCACATAATGATATTGATCTATTGAGCAATGTTTATTTACTATTTTCCCCTCTATTTTTTCGCGGATGCCGCCTTGAATTTTTGTACCCTATGTCACTCGCTTTTTCCCCTCAATAATTTTTTTCGTGGATGCCGGTAAAATTCTTGTACCCTATGTCACACCCACTATTAAAACGATTCAAATGACGCCTCACATATTGAAATCCATTATGCCATTGGGGCTGTAGTGTAGAGCGTGCCAAAGAAACCTACATACATACACTCGAAAAACATAACCCTCCTTCTTGCGCAGTCGGGTTAAAAAAAGCAGGTGAAACCGCGAGGCGTATGCAGGTAGTAAGTATTTAAAGTTTCTGTTAATTTCAGTGGCCTGAATTTTTGGAAAAGCTTCAGGAATCGAGCGTAAGTATTATGAATTTTGATGCCTATCACTAAAGAGGTGTGTAATAATAATATGCATGAATGTTATTCAATAAGATAAATAATAATTATAAATGGGGCAGTTGGGCGGAGACTAGAAAAGCGGTGTAAAGGGATGTATCCACCAAAATGGTGAATATATATATACCGAGCGGAGCGAGGTAATCTGTTAGCTAGAGCTAGACAGAGATCCAACTTGGCAATAGCAGAGCGGAGTAGTGATAAGTGTTGAAATGCTAACGGACGTGTGGATTTGGTTGACCACGATTTCCGTATGACCAACGGGAGAGAAAGAGTGGGATATGTGTTATTCTCACTCTTTCTCTCCCATTGGTTGGACGGTGGTTCGTCAACCATATCCACGCGTCGGTTAGGGCTTTTAGGGTGCTTTTCCACCAGATATATGCGAAGTAGAGCAGCGTGCGAGGAAATAACCAATAGGAGGCGAGGCGACATGGAATGAAGCAATCCTATTTGTTAATTTTTTCCTTGCGTACCGCTCATCTTCCTCGTACATCTCTGGCTTAGGGTGCGTTTCCACTAAAGCGAAGCGGATAGAAAATGTGCCGAAATCGATCAATTGGTTCAACAATCAACATTGGTTGAAATCTACATCCCGGCTTCGCTCCGCTAGAAGGAGACTAACTGAGAAGAATAGGGTATTTGACTGTATTAAAAATATGATTCATGCTGGCAATTCAATCACTAAAAATAAATAAAATAATAAAAATTTAATAATACACGAATTTACAGAAATTACAAAACAAAAATATGTTTTCCATTGAACACGTGACTTGACTACAAACGCTCCGTAGGTCAAATGTTCTTATGACGTCACAAGCATGTACATAGAGGCAACAATTGTATGGCGAGTAAGAACTAGACTTCTTGCTTGTGACTTCACTGAAGTCACGCGGCTCCATAAAGGAGCCACTACACATGCGGGCTCGCGGTGGCAGCACGCGCTGTACCCTTAGTACAAGTTTTGATAGTATTCGAAAACTTTTTTCGTTTACGTATTGTTCCATACATTGTAGTAAAGCGCCTCCAACGGAAACGCGGAGGAACTAAAATCGGTAGTAATCGGCGGTATAGATTGCTTCACTCTAATACAAAAAAAGTTTTCGAATACCTTTCAGCCCAGTAATGTATGGAACAATACGAAAACGAAAAAAGTTTTCGAATACTATCAAAACTTGTACTAAGGGTACAGCTCCTATGTATAAAAATATATGGTAATGCTTCCTTCGATCAAAAAATATGTTCGAAGAATGCTTCGCTCAGCTTCGCTACACTTCGCTTTTGCGGAAACGCACCTTTAGCTAGAGCGGGAAAGGTGCGCTAAGCGGAGCGGAGATGCATGAATCTAATAGTCCTAACAGACGCTCGAACGCGGCTGACGGACCGCCGTCCAACCAACGGGAAAGAAAGAGTGAGAATATCATATTTCCCTCTCTTTCTCTCCCATTGGTCAGACGGCGGTTGAGGTCAGCCACGTTCGTGCGTCTGTTAGCACTATAAGGTATGAATATAAAAAACTCTTTTGACATTCTCCTCTCTACTGATTGTAGCTCAGTTTTGGTGGATGCAGAGTCTAATCAACGTTAGTGTTAAGTTTTAATCTTTTGACTTAACTTTTTTTAATAGGCAAAAGCGAATGGGCAAGTCTTAGAGAACGTAAGTTTATTATGATTTATGTGTAAATAATAATTATTTATCATTTCTCAATGAATTTTATTTAATCTAATTATTGTTTCCTATAATTTAAGTGGGAAGAAGATGCTCATAAATGGGCAGTAAGTTTAAATTTATATTTATTATTTGACGTTTTCTTAATAGATTTGGCTCTAAAAATGTTGTCTATTTGGCCAATGTCAAGTGCAATAAAGCGATAAGGCTTTTAGCAATAAGGCCGCCAGTTGTAACACAAAATTTTCTAAAGTTTTTTCCTCCGTATCAAATATAATAGGCATGTGTCCTAATGTTTAATTTATTATAAATAAACAGGCTTAGCGATGAATATAACTAAATACATTACAGATATTGAAAAAATTCTTTAAGTTGGCTGATAATCTCTGAGATATGAGTGTTTAAAGTTTAAGGTGGGGATAGAGAGGGGATGCTCTATCCCTTTCTCGCAAAGCGTGTGTTAGTGTAGCATTTGTATGGCGCTTCTGAGCCGTGACGTCACGGCTCAGTATAGTGCGCTCTTTGTCTAGCATGAAATTAAAATGCTTATAACTTATAAATTTTTGAACATACTTTGATTTTGTTTTCGTTGATGTGCTCTATTTATGATCACCTTTTTTTATGAGGTGATAAAAAAAATATTAGTCATCATGCCTATTGTGCGAACAATAAAGAATTAATCAATCAATCATACAATACAGTTTTCAAGTGCCTAGTCGATATTTTCAAATTTTAAAAGGTCTTTTCAAACAAGTCATGGTCACAGTCAAGTCAAGCAAAGTAAGTCACGGTTAAGTCGAACTCACGCCTCATTAAAGTAGTCAAACCTTTACGTGCTCGGGACGTTGTTTTATATATCCCCTAATACAGGGTTACGCATATAGACTGTACTAATCTGAAAAAAGGTCATTGTACTCATTATTATGAACAACTTTTATTATGGGACCAACCCTGATAAAGCGGAAAAAAACTGCTTATTATAGATATTAATTAGAAAACGGTCATTGAAGCTCGACAAAATGTATGGAATAACTGTTTTTTTTTTCGCGATTTCAGGGTTGGTCCCATAGTAAAAGTTATTCATAATGATAAGTACAATAACCTCCTTTCAGCTTAGTACAGTCTATATGTGTACACAATTACACATACATACATCAGCAGCCATTAAACGTCTACTGCTGGACAATAAGGCCTTTTAGGGAGGGGTGTTGCCATAATCCCCACACTTGGCAGGCAGCTTGAGGATCGCAGTACGTTCACAGTGTACTAATAGGACGCTGCTGCCCATCCTCCGGTGGTTCTGGTCGTAGTTTTAGAACATATCCGGGTCTATGCGTAACCCTGTATAAATACCATAGCATATTTTACGCTTGACATAATTTTGGATCAGTACTATACTTTAATTCAATATGTTTTTTTAAGAATTGGGTGAACAATTTAAACAAAAAAAAGGTAAGTAGGAATGAACATTCAATATACGACAACACTGAATAACACGATTTTGCCTTGAAGATATACTTATACAGGGTTATTGGAAATGCTAACCAACCTCTTAAAGCCCAGCATTCGGCACGCCACTATCTCACTCTTAGATTTGATGTTTTTATATATATATGACTACTTTAAAAAAAATGTGCGTCGGTCATTTTGCGAAGTTAATGTTTCAAAATATTTATAACTAATAGAAAAATTGTTGATCCCCTTTTTTTGTGGTCATAATAATACATATTAAAACAAAAATGTGTGCAAAATATTTTGAAACATTAACTTCGCAAAATGAGCGAAGCAAATTTTTCAAAAGTAGACAGTAATTTTCACAGAAAAAGACTGTTTAGATCTTTTCTGTGGTAATTTTATTTTTAGAATAATCATCAGATGTGCTAGTGAGATAGCGGCGCATATTCTGGGCTTCAGTCTCTCACTAAAGATATCTTTTTCACATTGACAATCGAAAAAAACATTAGTTATTTGTGAACTCCGCCAAAATATTATAAAATATCTATACGAATGTCTTTTAAATTATGAAGTGTTTTTTTTATCTTCATCCTTACTAATATTATAAAAGCGAAAGTAACTCTGTCTCTCTGTCTGGATGTTTGTTCGCTTTTCACGACTAAACCGCTAAGCCGATCTTAACGAATTTTGGCAGGATGATAGTGTACATCATATGGACAGGGAACTTATTCTCCCAGAAAATGCGGGAAAATTGGAAAACCGCGTGATTCAGCTGTTTTTTGCTGGTTATGTGTGAAAGAGATTGCTATCGCCGTCGAGCGCAGCCTTAAAGCTGCGTAATTATGTACGCGAACACAGACACTCCACGCTCCACGCACCGTTGCGCGCTCCGCGGTGAGCGTTCCACGCGTGGCGGATATTGTGCGCACACAAAAAAGCACCAGACTCGATTTTTTTATTACTGGTATGATTTCATACGAACATAATTATCTTACGAAATGAATGATTTTCTATTGATAGAAAGCAAATTCGAATAGTTAAAACCACAGAAAGGCGAAAAAAAAAACTCTCTTCTGTGGTTAAAACCACTCGTTGCTTTAGCGAGTGATATGATTACTTCATCAAAACTCGTGTGAGGATTCATTATAAATTATTATAACACCGGCTTGCACTCGCGATTGTTTCTATCGGTCGAGATGTACGCGGCCGACCTTCTCCAGAACCGCGCGTATTCCCTGAGGAAGGGGCTCTAATGGCTCCGAAACCGGTCGATCGTCTCGACCGATAGAAACATAATCGTGAGTGCAAGCCGGTGTTATAATAATTTTTAGTGATATGATTATAAAAAAAATACGACTTTTGTTTGGGATTTCTATCCAAAGTCAGTCATTTTACATGATATTTTCGTGCGAAATAGCATACTAACGAAAATCGAGTCCCAGATTAGCACAACGCGTGTCGCTTGCTTGTACTGATGCGCGTGCCATATCCCCAGAACAACTTGAACTATCTATATAACCAAAGGCCGTATCCGTTAGAGTAGCTGCAGAAGCGCGGAACGCAGGCGGAGCGCGAACGCAAATATCGCTGAGTATTCGTGTTCGCGCTAAATAATTTTATATTTATGTATTGTATTATAAGTTATATTTCTTTCTATTTTTATTGTAAAGAGTTATACCTTTTCTTTCATGAAAACAAAAAAAAAACTGCTTAAATTTTATCCATAAAATATGGTTTTATTCTTTGTAACATTTTTATTTTTAGACGCCTGTTCATTCCACTACAACTTTGAGGGTAAAATTATATTTATGAAATAAAATATTATTGTGAATTTGTTTTGTACAATAAATAAGGGTTTGTTAAAAACTATTTTAAGTGCTTTGTGGTATAAAAAAAACGCAGAAAACATTATGTCGTTATTAGTTATTTATGAAATATATATATCATCGTTGGTTTTTTTCAGACAATCATGAGAATAGCAGAATCTGCAGAGAACCCGTCCTTAGGGGTATGTATTTTTATTAATAAAGGTATTTGTAATCAATTTTACAAGGAATATCAGCGATTTGTATTATCTCTAGCTGGTGGAGCGTCAACCTTCTGCGCAGGATGTCTCGAGTTCAATTCTTAATTCGGAAATATTATTTAAAAAAATATAACTTTATGCAACTAAGTGACTAGATTACAATTCAGTGCCAAGGTGGCATTTCCTAAAAAGTAAACAAAGTTTCGCGATTTGAGATAAACTGTGGTGGTTCGCCGTTGACTATTAGTCTGTGGACTTACCTACGGCATCGACCAAAATAAAATGAATGGACAGGCCCAGAAGAAGCGAATTTTTGAAGATAACAAAATGAGCGCCGGCTCTCATTTCGTTTCAGTCGGTCTGTAGTCTGTAGCCGTAGGAAGTGGAACACGTGTCTATTGTTACGTGATAACGAAACATCTGACAAAATAATGCATTCATATGCTTTCCCGAAGTGTAAAAACACAAATAAAACCGGGATCTATTTTTTGTAACAAATATATTGTACATTTATATAATTAGGTGTTGAAGTATATATCCGACGGTTTTGACTCATTTTTACTGAGCAATTTCAATGGTTAAGGCCCGTCCATTCATTTTATTTTGGTCGAAGACCTACGGTACCTTAATCGTGGTTTAGACTGTGTTTAGAACGCGGAAGCTAAAGTAACATTTATATACCTTAATGCATTTTCTTGTATTTAATTTCAGATGGAACCATATTGGACAGGCGCGGTGGTAAATACTTAACATAATTATTTCCTTACTAAAAGGAGGTTTTAATTGTTCTCAAAAATTAGAAACATATTTTTCCGAGACGATAAAAAAATAAAATAAAAAAGGGACTTTAAAATTAGTAATATAAACGCAAATTGGTTGATTGGATGACAACATTATATCATGCAAGTAAATGAATTTTTCAGTTTTTTTTTTAATTTCATAAATTCGGCCAAGTGCGATCTGGGCTCGCACACTGAGAGTTCCATCATCATCATCATCATCATCATTTCAGCCATAGGACGTCCACTGCCAACGATCTATTTCCAAAAGGGCCGGTCGGAAGCGGCCTGCATCCTCATGGAGATCCGGAGAGTTCCATACCACCACAAAATATAGTAATTATCAATTTAAAAATCCTACTTGTTCAGGCCTAAAAGAGACCGTAGGGAAACGCTGGATGCAGGCCGCTTCCAGCCGGCCCTTTTGGAGATCGATGGGGGAGGCCTATGTCCAGCAGTGGACGTACTATGTCTGAAATGATGATGATGATGACTTGTTCAGGCTTAACGCTTTCTAAAATAGTCCAAGCAGTTGCTACGCCATCACATATTTAATATTTTGCTAGTGACGCTCGGTATAACTTAGTAATGAACAAAATATATATCATCGACTCGCACTTGGCCATTTTTTAATATTTGTTGTTATACTTTAGAGTGTGTACTATAATCATGGCAAGTTCGACGCTTGTACGTATTACCGTTTATACATTAGAGCGAATACAAAAATACGTTAAAAAAAATAAGTTTTTTGTATGGGGCCCATCCCCTTTCGTTTTTACTTTTTATATTTTTATTATTTGTTAGTTAATCCGCCGTAACATTACATATTCTGTGAAAATTTCAACTGACTATTTATTACGGTTCGAAAGATACAGCCGTTAATAGGTAGGACAGACAGACAGACAGACATCGTAGGCTTAGTAATAGGGTCCCGTTTTTACCCTTTTCGTACGGAACACTAAAAAAAGAATTGAGAACCCCCTCTTTTTTGAAGTAGGTAAAAATATAGTCGAATCGAGAATCTCCTTTCTCAAAGTCAGTTGAAAATGGTATAAGTACTTTCAAGTTTTGGTAGGTCAAAGTTGTATGAAATTCACTTACTTAATTTTTTTGGCTCTAAGATGCTACCTTAAAACAGTTTTTTTAAATCGTTTTTGTCACAGGCTAAACAAGAGCAAGCTCCTGGTTTGGGACTGAACTCCATGGTAAGAAACATTCAAAGAACCCAGCAGGCAGGTCACGGACACCTGGTCCACATATCATATCATCTAGCTGAAGTGGCACTGGGTCCGTCATATCATCTAGGTGAAGTGGCAGTGGGCCGGTCATATCTCCTAGCTGAAGTTGCAATGGACCAGTCATATAGCCTCACCGAAGCAGCAGTGGCCCGGTCAACTCGTCTAGCTAAAGTGGCAGTGGGCCGGATATATCATCTAGCTGAAGTGGCAGTGGGCCGGTCATTATATATCACCTAGCTGAATTAGCAGTAGACCAGTTATATCGTGTCGCCGATGTCGCCAAAGCGGCAGTGCCCCGGTCAGCTCGTCTAGCTGAAGTGGCAGTGGGCCGGTCATATCACCTAGCTGAAATGGCAGTGGACTAGTCATATCGTAAAGCTGAAATGGCAGTGGGCCGGTCAGCTCGTCTAACTGAAGAGGCAGTTGGCCGGTCATTATCATCTCGCTGAAGTGGCAGTGGGCCGGTCATATCACCTAGCTGAAATGGCAGTGGACTAGTCATATCGTAAAGCTGAAATGGCAGTGGGCCGGTCAGCTCGTCTAACTGAAGTGGCAGTGGGCCGGCGATTTCGGGCGATATGTATGTTTAAAAAAAACATACAGTCGAATAGATAACCTCTTCCTTTTTGAAGTCGGTTAAAAATAAATTAATAAACAAATAACTTGGTTAACGTCAATGTGAACGCGGATTTTGTTTGAACTTCAAACAAAATCCTTGGAGCTGTGAGTGACAAGTAACGAATTTGATGTGATCTGCCTGATTAATAATGAAGGTTGAAGATGTGATTAAAGTGTGATATTATATTCTTTATTTTACAGGATGAGACGATGAATAGAGAAGATTTGAGATTCAGAAGATTGGTAAGTACACTATTTTCATTGGTTTATTTGCTCTGATAGTTGCAAAAATATTGTGAAAACCTATCAAATATTTTATTTTAATATATATCAAGTACCTGCAGTCTTACTTTCAAAAACCCAACGAAAGTAATCAGAATTCGTGGTTTTCATTCAACTTTTTACAATGTTATTGCAGCTGTTGGAGCAAATAAATACTTGGACCGAGTTTAACTTTGCTATTCCGATACTTTTTTTTTTGTCGTTTGACATGTCTTTTTTTGTTTTGGCTACAGACGTCGGTGTCAAAGTTACAGAATATTTACAATTTTAAGTTTTAGTGAATGACAATAAATTCTTTGTCGCTAGATAGTCACGGTCGAAATCAAGCAAAGTCACAGTCAAGACCGAGTCATGCCTCAGTATCGTGTCAGAGTTTACTTTATTGTATAATAAATAAATATTCGGGACATTTTTGCACAGACGGTCATCTGACCCCAAACTAAGCAAAGCTTTGATAACGGCTGCCACAGACTGATATACATACATATATAATTTTAAATACATACTTAAATAGATATTAACACCCAGATATAGAACAAATACAGATGTTTGTCCTACAGAGTCCGCAACAGCGCACTCTGGCGCAAAAGCCGCCAGATTAAAATGGGATTGGGCGGGACATTTGGCGCGTATGCATCCCGACCGATGGGCCAGGATCGTCACTAACACAGTGGGTGCCTGATGGACGACGCAGTCAAGGAAGGCCCAAGAAACGCTGGCGTGACGATCTTGACTCATTCCGGAGAGGTGGCGGAGGACCGAGATTTGTGGAAGGAAATGGAGTATACCTTTGCCCAGCATTGGGACAGTATAGGTAAAAAAAAAAGTTAAAAAGTTGTTGATGACTAAAATGTTTATTTCAGTCACTGCGTAAAGAGGACAAAGCTTTGGTAAGAAACATCAAACAAATAGAGCAAAAACCTCAGATCTTTACAACAAGAGAGATATGGGAAAGTGGCGTGGCGGAAAAAAAACTATCAGTCCAAAATCCAGTCTAAAATTGTCTGGATGTATTTCGTCAAACTGACCCTGCATATGGTCTTGCCACCGTTTTTAGGGTTCCGTACCCAAAGGGTAAAAACGGGACCCTATTACTAAGCCTACGATGTCTGTCTGTCCGTCTGTCCTAAGGTTAAACGGCTGTATCTTTCGAACCGTAATAGATGGCCAGTTATAATTTTCACAGAAAATTTAGTAAAAAAGTCAAAAAGTAAAAACGAGAGAGGGGTGGTCCCCATACAACAAACGTATTTTTTTACGTATTTTTGTATTAGCTCTAATGTAAAAACGATAATACGTAAAAGCGTCAAACTTCGCACGATTGTAGTACACACTCTAAAGTATAATAATAAATAATGGCCAAGTGCGAGTCAGTGACAAATTTCTGTTCATTAATTTATATTTGATTGTGTTATGACTGGTAATTACGTTATTTAATTTAGTGGTGGCACGGAACCCTCAGTGCGCGAGCCCGAGTCGCACTTGGCTGGTTTTTCGCATGTGGTCTATTAGCTATTATGTCTTCTGTGCTATTAGTTAGTTCATTGGTGTTGCTAAAACTTTCTTAGTGTGTGTTAAAAATATGTAACTGTGCTGTACACACACTAATATAGTTTTTGCGTTAAGCGGTTTAGATGTGTAGGGAAAAAAATGAGAAATTTTGACATTTGAACACGAACAATAACAATTTGTACTAAGCATTGATATACAATACATATAGAGTCACAATCGTGCCGAAAATGGCCGAACCAAAACTTGGCGCACGCTACGAATTGCGCAGACTTTTTGCTTACTTACAAGGTAACCGCGATTCGACTACAACGCCGCGCGACGCCAGAGCGGACAACTAACATTGAACACTATGAAAGCGACATAACGTCTAAATTGGAGTAAATGTGGCATTGTGAAGTATATAATTGATACAATGTATACATTGTATCAATTATATGTACAATGACGCTCGGACGTTTTTTCGACTGTTTTCACTGAGAGATTGTGACTCTATAGGAATTGTATCTCGATGGTACTAAGGCATATTATCTCCCTTGGGTAAATTATTCGAGGTAAAATCTAACAAAAATATAAGACTCGTTTTAGATTTATGTATGCATATTTAGACGTATGTAACGTCTTTAAAGTTGTTTTATTATTTTTTAGATGTATAATCAGGTAATCAAGTACATTTTCTACTTTACTCACTCGGAAATAGTTTAATTTTCTCCCCGAAAAGTAAGAAAAAAAACCTTAATTATCCAACACATGTTTGGTGGTTTGGTTAAAGAAATAAGGGTTGTATGTATGCCTCGAGCATTCATGCTCACCATCGAAGGCACCTTCTTGCGGCGGCGTCGTGTGTCGGGTCGCTCTTTTCCCTCAGATATGGTTGAGGAGGGCGATGGCTGGCACATGTGTCGTACTCGTGGTCGGGTGCTGCTTGCGGGTCGCTGGTCTGCTCGCGGTATATACACAACACTAGGTACCGAATTGTTTTAACCTTACATTAAGATAGGTATACCTAACTAACTTTTCTCTCCCTGTATTGTGAATAACTAAGTAAATTCGTTTAAGTTAACAAAATTGTAGTCATGTATAATAAAAGTCACGGACCGTGGAGGTGCATTTTAAATTAAAAAAAAAAAACAAAAAAAAAACACATGTTTTGTAAGAAATAATAATTAATATGGTTTGAAATAAAACAATAGACAAAACTCCTATGTAAGTAATGAGTGGGAAAACGGGGTAACTTCGAAGTAATCTGTGATGAATTCACAGATTACTCTAATAAAATCGACGCTACTTTTTACTCTGATAAAAATCCTGAATAAAAGACAGTAGAGTGCTTTTCATGAAAGAAGTCTCCGAGTCGCGGCGCTGTCATCGCGTATCAATCACTGTCAGTTGCATTTCTCGAGCACCACTTTTAGGCATCGTACCACCGAGATACAATACAATTGACACAACACAATTGTGCCAAACAAATGTCCTAACTCCTAACCAAAACTCGGCGCACGCTACGAATTGCACAGACTTTTTGGTTAGTTGTAAGGCAACCGCGATCCGACTACAACGCCGCGCGATGCCAGTGCTATGATGACAGCGGATAAGCGACGTTGTACGTTATGCAAACAACATAACGTCTAAATAAAGTGTATGGGAGTAAATGTGGCATTGTGAACTATATAAACAACGACGCTAGGACGTTTTTTGACTGTTTAAAGATTCTGACTCTATAGGTAATGTATGTTGATGGTTAAAACCAAGTCAGTTTCTATAATATAATTTGTAATTCTGATCGCACTTCACGTAGGGTAAGTTCATTTGAATATTAATTATTTTTCAGAAATTCATTCCTTGTGATATTTGGGTTTACATACAGGGTTATACTCTTGGGGCTTAAGCTAGTTGACTGGTTTTTCATTTATTAAAAATAACAGGCTTAACGAAGAATACAATTAAATACATTACACATATAACACAATATACTGAAAAAAATATTTTAATTGGCTGATACATTTCTGAGATATAAGCGTTTAAAGTTTTTGTTGAAGATTGAGAGTTGATGCTCTGTCCTTTTCCCGTAAAGCATGTGTTAGTATAACATTGTACGGCACAAGGCTTGGCAAGGTAAAATAATGATAACTAATTTATTTTTGAACAAATTTTTATTTTGTTTTCTTTTGAGCTCTATTTATGAGCAGGTTTTTATGAGGTGATAAAGAATAATTTGGATAGGCTTATTTGCTATGGGACCAAAAGAAAATATCAGCTGTTCCACAAGGTTGACTCGGGCGTCTAATGCACGCGGTTGATGCGATTTGAAAACGTATGGCGACGTCAGTCGTCGGCTGCACGCGTCTGACGCAGACCTCGGAAGCGGTGCCAAACATTTTCATAGTGCAAAGACTTGTCCCATTAGCCGCGTTAGACACATGCCCCGCCATTCATGGAAGTCTACCTTCGTGAATGTTTTCAGGGTTTTCAGGGTTGGTCTCATGTTTTCCTTTCGGCTTACTACACCTCAAGTTTATAACCCGGTGGTATACTAAAGTTCTTTCACAGAAATGTAATAAAAAAAAAAAAAAAAACTACTATTCATCATCAGCCAGAAGACGTCCATTGCTGAACATAAGGCTCCCTGTTAACCTTAGATTAGACCCCTTAGATTTCCACACTGAACGACAGCCTGCCATCTGCATCCACTGGACGCCCTTCACTCTCACAGTGTCGTCGGTCCATCTAGTGGGAAGCCTACCTCGCTAACTAAATAAACTAAAATAGTATTACAATGTCCCATTTACAATATTTTTACATAGTACCTAAATTCAACTTTATTTGCCAGGACTTGAGTAAAGAAGAAACAAGACTGAGAACACTATATGACCTGGTAATTTGCTATTTATATGCAGTCTAATCGCTAGTGGACAAAGCAATAAATTCGTCCTTATCCCTAAGTTTAAGTAAGTTTTTCAACTCTGACAGCTGTAGTTACAAAAAGCTAAATCAAAACCGTAATTTCTGACTACTTTTGCTAAGTTTTTAAAGGTAAAACGTATTTGATTGTAGTTGGTAGCCGTTATAGTACAATTTAACTTTTGATAAGGTTTTTGCAGCTATCAGAGCAAAAACATTTGGACCGAGTATAGCTATTTATTCCGTTTAGTTTATTGGTAGCTTCGACCAAATTAAAATGAATGTGCGGGCCATAACCGTTGAACTTGCTCAGTAAAAACGAGTCAAAACCGTCGGACCTATACGTCAACACCTAATTATAACCATGTACCTACAGTACCTACTGTACATTTGTTATTTATCAGATGTTTCGTTATCATGTAACAATAGACTCGTGTTGCACTTCCTACGGCTAGAGACCGATTGAAAAGAAGTGAGCGCCGGCGCTCATCTTCAAAGGTGCGCTTCTTCTTGGCCCGTCCATTCATTTTATTTTGGTCGAAGATTGGTAGTACAAATGGCAAAGATTTTATTGGCCTTTATTAACTAAACAAAATATAAGCTAACACTAACACTATTGACAAAAACAGTTGGACTGGCCACAAACCGTTGAAAGTCTAAAGACAATCCAAATGCTCAAGCCTACTAACAGTTGGCAGCGTACCCAGCAAGCTGGCAGCATTACCACGCTAAATGGCAATGCTTATGCGTCGAGCAAGAAACGCACAGTATTTTAGTCATGCGTCGCAAATTAAAATTTTATTTACAATTTACAGCCCAAAAAAAATAAAGAAGGCTCTATGGTAAGAGAGATTTTCATTTTTCATTTTTTAACCGACTTCAAAAAAGAGGAGGTTATCAATTCGACTGTATGTTTTTTTTTGTATGTTTGTTGATTTTACTCCGCCAATTTAGAATTGTTTTTTGATTCTTTTTTGTTTTTAATGTAGTTGGATGAAATAAATAACATTCATCCTAGATTGTATAACTTTGGGCGTGGCCTTCATAATAATGCCAGGGGCCTTACGGCCAACGGCTAACTCGGTATCAAACTAACGTTAAATTCGCTCTTATTCATAAGGGTTCTTTTTGCCAAATTTCGGTTTCGTAGATCCAGTAGTCGAGATTTTGTGTAGAGTCCGTCAGTCATACATTTAATAGTATTTAAATGAACATAAATAAATTTCAGTTAAACAGTTCTCTCATGACATTATTCTACAGAATTTTCTAACTAAAGAGGAGAATCAACTGAAAATGGGTCACGATGAACTTGGGGTGAGTACTAATTTAAAAACGAATGATTTTGTGACTCGTTGAAACATACCAAAGAGCCAAACTCGAGGGGTTTACTAGTGGCATTTGAAAAGTTCGTTGACTATCTACCTCAAACGGGTACTCTCACAGGAAGTCTTCAAGCATCGTGTGAAACCGCACTATATATCTCGGAGGAGATGCTGTATCGTTATGTTTTCACTTTATGTTACAAGCTTGCAATGTATGTATGTATGTATGTATGTATGTATGTATGTGTGTATGTATGTATGTATTACGTAACTATGTTTGTTCGGGTGGAATCTTGTAACTCTTATATATCTACTTATGTACGTTCGGTAACAATACAATGTTATGGTATCTTCGAGCTGGTCTGATAATGGAGGCAGAAGGTGGCCATAGGAACTCGTAAACGAAACGACGTAACCCCATCGAGTTTGGGTTCATTGGATTTGTCTTCGCAAGCACTTTGGTCCTTGCTGATAAATTCAATATGGCGGACGCCCCAAGATGGCGGACAAAACTCACATCATGATATAGGCATCACATGAAAAGGTTTGCTTTAGAGATACGAAGAAGCTTGTGTTTGAAAAGGTTTTTTTGTTAATAAAGCTTATTTTTATTAAAGATAGTTACACTCTGAATAATACAAGATTTCTAATGATACATCTCATATTCCGGAATTACGATGGAATTAACACGTTCGTTGCATTACGAGATCTATCAGATCTCTTGCAGGACTTTTGTATTGTGCGTTGACTATAATCGTGTTATTTCACTCCTTGCGGGAGGCTCTAACGTGTGAAGTTATCTAAGTATGAGTAAGACAAATATACATATTTGCTTCCTACTTAAAGGTAAATTCAAAGACATTAAAAAACTGTATTTTTAGGAGACCGATTAGGTTACAAACGCACCAAAGGGTAGGTTAGTTACGAGATCTTTTAGGTCTCCAAAGCACCAGCTAAAAGTTCTTTGAAAATGATGGCGCAGTGAACGTGTTAATAAACTCACATAGTACGTACATGAACTAACCCTAAAAATATAACTAAGTCATAAGTAAATTTATTAATAAAATGGCAATTTACAAGTCAATACAGTTTTAACTTAAAAAGTTAGAATATAACAAATAATAAAATAATAATTAATTGATTGAAATTCAAACAAATAAATTAATTAAATTACAACAATAAGAAATGAAAAATAACAAAATACTAATAATACACATTCATATATCAAGTTTATAAAAGACTAAGAAAGATAACTATTTGGAAAGATGAGTAAAAATATATAAATACCTACGTAGGTCTTAGAATAACTACTCAGAGAAGGTAGGTTTCCAAACAACGCCTTCTCAAAACGTAAGCTACGAATTCGCTTTGTAGCTTACGTTTCGATTGGTATTTTAAACGATTTAAGCAAGAAAATTAATGCTGCTTTTCTGATTTGTTGTGGTACGATTTCACCGCGCAAATTGTCATAGTAAAAAAATTATATTTTTTAAGGAGCCATATATGACATCATTTGAATGGCTTAAATTTTGTGAATGTACTTGGTTTCTTTGTGTAGTTATTCTAAGACGTAGGTACTTGTTTGTTTTCAGCTATATTTAGCTGATCCTAAGAACAACGAACTACCTGTAAGTCTATTTTCTTTTTCCATATAAATACCAAATGTAAGGGAAATGCTCCCGAAGTAGAAACGCCATTATTATACTATCTAAAGACAATCGAATATTAATTAGCTATTTGCCTTATACTTGTTTTTGTGGTTAAGAATTTAGCAAACCAGCAATGTAAAGCGTACAAAAGTGCGCTCGGCAAAAGATCATCAAAAAGAGGTCGACAAAAAAAATATCATAGAAAATAGTTATATACACTAAAAAAACAAAATGTATGGTATTTATATAAACAGCTGATATTTTTTATGAGTGGACTAATAAGTAGACGAATAAGGAATGGACGAATTTGGAAGTGGACGACTCAGGAATTTGTACAACGACAACTTAGGAAAAGGACGTGTTAGGAATGGACGAATTAGAAAGTTGACAACTTTGGAAATGGACAAGTTAAGAAGGGACATACTTGACTGGAGCCATCCTTTTGAATATATTATTATATTCATTAGGTAAGGGAAACGCGGAGACCGCAGGGAAACGCGGAGACCGCAGGGAAACGTTGGATGCAGGCCGCTTCCAACCGGCCCTTTTGGAGATCGATAGGGGAGGCCTATGTCCAGCAGTGGACGTCCTATGGCTGAAATGATAATGATGATGATTGGGTAAGGGAATGTAATATACTCAATGGTTGACTCCTTAGTAAAAAGTTGTCCATAATTAATTGAGATACTAGTAACAAATATGACCAAATCCAACCAACCAACCAGATACCAAATGATTATGATTAGCGAAACAGCAAAAAACTTTAAAAATTAAACACTGTTTCATTTACTACTTTCGATACCTTTGATTAAATTATTGTTGATTCTTATTTGCAGGTAGAAGCACTACAAAATAATAATGGACTATCCCGATATAGCCGCCAAGCGTATTGGCCACCGAAAGATAAAATGGTACCTACTCGTATTTGTAAAACTTTTTTCTTTGTTTCCGCAACCTGATTTTGATTAGCTGTCAGTCTTTTTGTGCTATATATACATCATCATCATCATCATCAGCCAGAAGACGTCCACTGCCGAACATAGGCCTCCCCCTTTAACCTCCACACTATATATACATAGATTCTATATATATCGTGTTTGATATCAAAATAAAGTGCTACAGTTAAAATATTTATAGTTTGTCTATTGTTCTTGTTTTATTTTTCGTAGTCGGGTTATAGTTTTTTTAACCTTTATTCTTGTTATCTCTTTATTCGCTAGTTTTATTTTTTATTAATAATTTATGTGTCGTGAATACATTTTTATTTTGTAGAAGCTAATTATTTTGGTTTTTTAGAGTCTGCCACCAAATCAGAACAAGCTACTTGTATCACCGAATCAAAATAGGGGGCCACCAAATTTCCAAAATGGTTACCCACCGACTCAAAACGGCCGACTACCTAATATCCAGAATGAACCAAATCCATTCCCTAAATACCAAAATGGACCATCATCGGGTTATCAGAATGGGCCTCAGGGTTATCAGAATGGGCCTCAAGGTTATCAGAACGGGCCTCAGGGCTATCAGAATGGGCCTCGGGGTTATCAAAACGGGCCACAGGGCTATCAGAATGGGCCACCAATGAGTTATCAGAATGGACCACCGCAAGATTATCAGAATGGACCGCCAGCAGCCTATCAAAAAGTGCCACCAATGGGTTATGGGAATGGTCCACCATCTGGTTATCAGAATGGGCCACAGGGTTATCAAAATGTGCCACAGGGTTATCGGAATGGCCCACCAATGGGTAATCTGAATGGACCACAAATCGGTTATAACAATGGCCCACCAATGGGTAATCCGAATGGACCACCAATGGGTTATAACAATGGGCCACCAATGGGTTCACAGAATCGACCACCAACGAGCTATAATAACAGGCCATCAATGGGTTATCAAAATGGACCCCAACGATATCAAAATGTGCCATCTCCAGATGGTCCATCACCAGGTTATCCTAACGTACCACCACCAGATTACGCGGATGGGCCGCCATCAAATTATGATGGTAGGCCAGCACCACAGAAATCAGAAGAAAATGACAAGACTGTAAGTAACACAGTAACATAACTGTAAGTAATAACACTTGAATGCATTTGTAAAAATATTTCATTCATAATGATAGAAAGAAAAGACTTCCACATCTAGCAAAGCTGGAAATCCTGATTAAGTTTTCTAAAAAAAAAAATTTTTTTGCGCAATTATCTTAATTTTTCTTTCCATAAGAACCATCTACAAAGTATTTGAAATCTTTGAAAACAAAATTAGTCGTTCTCAAGTTATGGCGTGATCAAGGTTAATAGGGATTAATTTTTATATAATAACTAGCTGCGCCCGCGGTTTCACCTGCGTAGTGATGAAAAATGGTGATGATGATGCTAGCCTATGTCACTCTCCGACCTTTGAACTATACCCATGAAAAAAAACAGGTCGATCCGTTGCTCTGTTGCTGCGTGAAAGAGGAACAAACACGCTTTCGCATTTATATAATACTAGCGGTTCGCCCCGGCTTCGCACGGGTATAGATTATAGCCTATGTCACCCGGGGATAGTGTAGATTCCCAACAGTGAAAGAAATTTTAAAATCAGTCTAGTACTTTTTGAGCCAATTCGTTACAAACAAATCTTTCCTCTTTATGATATTAGTATAGATATAGTTTGTCCTTTACTCGTAATATTAAACAGTTTACTTTGCCTTAATAGCGTCAAACAAGTCATAGTCACAGTCAAGCTAAGTAAGTCACGGTCAAGTCGAACTCATGCCCCTGTAAAGTGGTGGAGACTTTACAAGAGGCTGTTATGGAGTTTTGGAAACAACACGAAAAGACACGTTTCACCTCGTTATATCACTTGCCCACACTCGAGCACGTTTACGAGCATTTAATGAATAATAATTCACCATTTAGTACACATTAACACTCGAAAATACACAAGTACAATTCTATTTTAATATTTTTATCCTATATTATTTTAAATCCTATTTTACTTCTAATACCTTCAAGAATATGTGTACAAAGTTTCATGATGATCGGTTAAGTAGTTTTCGCGTAAAAGCGTAACAAACAAACTTACATTAACATTTATAATATTAGTAGGGATATATAATACTACTCCTGTCTCAGCTATGTCCATCTAAAGGTTGCCTGGAAGAAATCGCTTAAGGCGATAAGGCCGCCTATTATACTGCCGGTTTTTGTATTATTTATAAGTTACCTATTTTTGTATTTTTTTATTTCGGTGTATAATAAAGTTATATATTATTATTATTATATTATTATAATATAGATAGATTTAATTTATTTCTGTGAATGCTTTTCAGCCTGTTCTGAGAATGGCGGAAGCAATACCAGAACCAGTTCCAGTGGTAAGTTTTTTAGTAGTAAGGTTTGAAGTGATTGATACTCGCAAAGAGCTAAAATATCAGAGAGAGTGATCCGAAGATCGCGTCCCAATATGTTCAGTAAACTTGTTTTGATCTTGATTTATTTCGTATAATGGGCTCTATTTATGATCAGCTTTTTAATGCAGTGATAGAAAAAGTTTAGGACATGTCTAATGTCGGACCTGCCGTGCCCGCTGCAACGCGATAGACAGAGATAACGCGACAAGAGTTACGCGATAGACAGAGAGGCAACTTCTAGGTTAATATAGCTGTAGGTAGTTAGCGCTCGCACGTCCTGAATTGTACTTTATTGTGTAGTAGCACAGGCGAAAATACGCTTTGTCTATGGTAGTAGCAAGAGTCGCCATTTATGGCCTCTTATACCAAAGTATTACAAAAATATTGTTCTTATAAAAACAATTTTATTCAGTTAAATTACAATATTTGAGCTGGAAAAAAATACATGTCACAGATAGGTACATCTGTGTTTGAGTTTATGATTTGGTTCAAAATACGATAGAATAAACTTTCCTTGACTAAAAAAAAATCTGAAACAAAGTCGATTTAGTTTAATTTTTTTAGTTTTATGCTCTAATGAAAGCTCGTAACAACCTGGAAATTGCATGTACTGAAAGGCAATCCTATTAATTTTTTTTTGGTTTGGATAGATTTTTGATAGTGAATAGTTTAGTTTTTTTGTGAAATTAAAAGCGTAAAAAGGTCGCGAGAATTTGCGAGCACCGCGCTCAGTACCGCACCAGGCGTCATCGAGGTCGGACCTATGTTCATTTTTGTCATTGCACTCCCCCCGCGGGCCTCCTGACTTTTGCGTGGCAAAAAAAACATCGTCGCTCTAACTTGGCGGGGGCTGGGAGCGTTTTGTTCCCTACGCGACTCGGATAACAGGCCGTTAAATGATTTTGCGGAGTGAACTTGTACTAATTATGTCTTCTGTACGGTTTTCAGACGCATCCGCCACCGCCACGTCGTACTACGAGCGATCCTCTGGCAAGCTACAATTTACCTACAGAAGTATGTATACTCAGAACTTCAATCATTTTCAGCAAAGGCAGTGGCGGATTACTCGTAGAACATAATTTTATTCATAATTATATTATACACTAGCTGAATATTTTCTTGTTTTTCGCGAGGGATGAGGGAGAGAGGGAAAAGTACCCTATGTCTGCCCTTATGATGTACTAGCTGACCTGACAGACGTTGTCCTGTCTTAGAACTGTCAAACAAGCAAAGTTAAAATTGTAAATCCTATTAGATAAATCTTTTATTAGGTAGGTATTTACATTTCTCAATAAACATTAATAATAGATTATGATTAATGAGTAAAGATTTGTTTATTGAGAAATGTAAGTACCTACCTAGTAAAAGATTTATCTGATTAGTAGCTTATATTATATACTGGGTAACGCAGAAAGGGTGAACAAAGCCGAAAGGGTTCCATAGTACCCATAAATATGAACAACTTTTACTAAGGGTCCAACTCTGAAATCGCAAAAAAATAAACTGTTTCATAGAAAACGGTCATTGACTCTCGACAAAATATATGGAGCAGCTGAATTTTTTTGCGATTTTATGTTTGCTCCCATAATAAGTTAAAATTAATTCGTAATGATGGGTACTATGGACTCCTTTCGGCCCTTTCCGCGTTACCCTGTAGGTATCTATATATATAAAAGCGAATTTCACCTACTCACACATGCACACTGACTCATCACGAAATCTCGAAAACTACTTGACTTACGAACCTGAAATTTGGCACATAGATTCCTTATTGGGTGTAAAAGGTCCGTTAAGAAAGGGCTGAATTAAGAGGGGGATTTATTGACTGCTAAATGCTACTATAGAATACATGACTTCCTACAGGATAAATTTTGACATATATAATTATTATTTTTCACATCCAATTTTACTTTAACTATTGACATAATATTTGACATTATGAAACAACTATTTGTGGTATCTTGTGTGTATTATTATAATAAGTATATCAGAATTGTGTAAAATAAACAGTAAAATAATTGCTTATGTAAATGTAATAGGGTTTAGGAGCAACCAACTCCCCTCTCGAATTTGTACACCCTTTGTGGTAAAACATGTTGACCGATAAATATTTTAGGAACTTCACCTGCACTCATGCTTGGACAAATAAACGTATATTTATCTTTATCTTTATCTTTATCTTTATCTTTATCTTTATCTTTATCTTTATCTTTATCTTTATCTTTATCTTTATCTTTATATTTATCTTTATCTTTATCTTTATCTTTATCTTTATCTTTATCTTTATCTTTATCTTTATCTTTATCTTTATCTTTATCTTTATCTTTATCTTTATCTTTATCTTTATCTTTATCTTTATCTTTATCTTTATCTTTATCTTTATCTTTATCTTTATCTTTATCTTTATCTTTATCTTTATCTTTATCTTTATCTTTATCTTTATCTTTATCTTTATCTTTATCTTTATCTTTATCTTTATCTTTATCTTTATCTTTATCTTTATCTTTATCTTTATCTTTATCTTTATCTTTATCTTTATCTTTATCTTTATCTTTATCTTTATCTTTATCTTTATCTTTATCTTTATCTTTATCTTTATCTTTACTATTTCAAACGGTTTATTAACGGTTGCGTTAACGATAAATAGCTTTGCATGATAACGTTTTTAGCAAACACCGTGATCTTTTAGAAAACCCATCAGCCTATAGCAACAAGAACAAAAACTGTTCTTGAAATTGATTTTCCCGCCATTGGTGCAACGTTTCACCTCAAACGTGTTTTATTTCAATCATAGATAACCTCCTCCTTAGCTTCGTTAATTAACTTGGGGGTTATCAGTTAATAACCAAGATCAAACATTCCCTAGTTGAGATTCAAATCGCGAATTCCGCAAGTTCCATCGATATCTCTCAAGCTGTTGAAAAGTTAAGGCACTCTTGAAATACTCTACCATTGTCTAAATTAGGGAGTAGACGATTCAATAGAGAAATAACTCTAGGAGCATAAAACTAGGTATAGTTATACCTACCGGCAAGCATCATGGGCAAAGGCTGGTTAGAGGGAAACTTGCGACCTTGGCTCAAATACGAACAAATAAGGAAAATATGGTAAAGTCGTGTGTGCAAACGAATCGGTGGGTGCAAACGAATCTGCAGCGAAAGTACTGTTCTTTATCGACCGTCAAATTTGACAGTTGAGATCGTCAAATTCGATAAAATGCCGATAATTGCCAATGCCAAATGATATGCCGTTGAAACTATAGTCGGAGTGACCGGCTTAATCATACGTGAGTAATTCCCGTGTCATATAAATAAAATGTGTGAAAACTGTCAGTTTTACAATTGTAATTTTTGCGTGTCTCAATGAAATAATGATAACATTGACGCTATTCTAGTGCAGTTTCTCTGTTAAACTTTCTCACCCTTATCTAAACTGAATAGGTAATTTCACAATACAACAGGAAGAACCCTTATCCCTTTCTATTCTCGATAAGTTAGAAGATTTGTAATGGAATAGTTGAGCCACAATATTTAATACTGTTATTCAGTATTTGTATCTGAAAGTACAAATACTTATACAGATACCGGTAATAACTTGAAACATGAACTAGAACTTGAAACGAGATTTTGCACGATTGGTTATGGTGTTGCCGGCAAACCATATGTTTACAAAGAGAGAGAGAGAGAGAGAGAGAGAGAGCGATAGAGAGTTAAGAGAGTATTTATTTTATTAACTGACTTCATAAAAAAGGTTCTCAAGGTTGTATTTTTTTATATATTTGTTACATCGGAACTCCGTTATTTATAACCGATTTGGAAAAATATTTTTTATTTGAAAGTATATACTTTAAAAATAGGTGCAGTAGTTTTTTTTTTACTTTTGTAAATAGCAATAGACATACATATTTTTCATTTTAATATGTCAAAGTATACATGGAAAAAACCAACCATAATAGCATTTTTTTTAAACCCGTTACAAATCTGTAAATAGCTCATAACTTAAAAAACTACTGGAAAAGTTTTGATCAAACATAACTAAGAACCAACGCAATTAAACTTTATTTCAATTTAAAAATTGCATTCATATCGATCCAACCGTGTTGGAAACTTTGACGTCAAAGTGCTATAGGCGTGTGAATTTGGTTCGCCGGACCGCCTAGACGGCGGAAATCCACACGTCTGTTAGCACTTTGAGATTTTAGATTGGCTACACAGCCAGTATACGTAATTACTTACTTACTTACTTACTTACTTACAATAGTGATATCAGTACTCATCACTTAAAATAGTGATATCAGTATCAAGTACCTAGTAAAGTATTGGTGGCATCTCTAGCGTACTTCAAAGTTGGTTATTAACTAAGATTAAAGTTTGTTAAGGCCTTCGTTCGATATCATTAGATAGACCCAAGACGTGAAGCTTGAGTGGATTTGTATAATTATTTCAGTTCTTGTTACTAAGCGACGTTGTAAAGCCGGCCACAGAGTGCTATGCACGGTTAGGAGTGATACCTACATGTCCTTATTTTTGAAGTTAAAACTTCTTACGTTAGGGACTTTTTGGAATGGGGAAAAGCACTGAATTCGCGTGACCATCACGCTTAGATACTCGTTCGGGGTAAGTCGGCTTGATTCAACTAAGGGAGCGAGAGATATATAGTTAACCTGGATGAACCTTGTCAACCTTGAGTTTTCACTTCTATCGGGTGGTCTTAAGCACATACTTTTTTATACAGTTATTATGTTATACACATCAAAACGCGCACGCTATGCTCGGCTGCGTGGATATGGTGACGTAAGAGGCATAAGTGTGGGTTGCTGCGGATGCGCAATCGTGGATGAGCGGTGAGCGTTATCGTACGCAGCTATCTGAGGCTAGCTTTATGACGAAATATGCTTCAAATTTGACGATTCGTCATTATGAATATTCAAAATTAGACCTTTAAAATCGATTAATTGACATTATTTCTTTATGTTTAATAAATGTTCTTGAAATATTTTATTCGGATGTGTTTTCACCGATACTCGATTAAAGAAATTTGGTTCGATAGAAAAAAATCGTAAACTTTCCTAAAAAACACCCGTTTTTAAGTTCACTTCAATGGATTGAATCAACTTCATTCGAATTCTATAGAAGAAATTTTATACAAAAAAAAATTGTGTGTCGCAGTTTTTTGTAAAACCGTAAGATTATTTGTAGATAAAAAAAAAAAATGAAAATATTTGAAAGCGCGCACGCCGCTTTACCGTCATACAAGTGTACGGTTCTCTACCATTTCGCCTTAATGTCCATAATAGTCAATCGTGTAAACAGCATTTGACTCACCGGCTTCGACTGAATATCTATGTAAAATCATAGAGAAAAAACTGATCGTAGAATTAAACAGACTATAGTCCCGTTTGGAGCGTGGTGGCCGAGCGGTAGCATGTGCGCTTTACAATCTGACGGCACTCGGTTCGAGCCTCGGCCCTGCACCAATGACTTTTTAGTACCTAAATAAACTATGTGCAGCTTTGATGCCATCGCTCAACAACGGCGAAGAAAAACATCTTGAGGAAGCCGGTATCTCCAAGAACCTCAAAATTACAAAAAACATATGAGATATGACATTCACCAACATGCGCTGTGCCAGCACGGCTGATTAGGGCCTATCTTCTCTGTGAGAAGGCACGTGTTCCCAATGCTTCCCAGCAGTGGGAACACGAGCCATTTTGTAAAGGTGACATTTCACGATGTAGCTAAATCACTAAATACATTGAAAAGTAATTTCATATTCTAATATCTATTCTAATAATTTTATAATTTTTTTCAGGATGATTTCTATTCTCCAATTCGCTGGGTGAAATTTAATTCGGTAAATTGAATTTTTATTAACAAAACATTAGTCTATACGGTACAATACATAAAAGACATAGTAACTGCATGACTCTTCTATAAAGGCCAAAAGTACAATGAGGCAGAATAATTTAAAGTAAACAAAAAAAAGCTAACTAGCACTACAATCAGACAGTTGAAGGTCTAAAGACAATCCAAATGCTCAAGCTAATCAGTTGACAGCGTACTCAGCATGCCGGCGGCATTACCAAGCTGAATGGCAATGCTTATGCGTTGAGCCAGAAACACTGCATGACTCTTCTACAAAGGCCAAAAGTACAATGAGGCAGAATAATTTAAAGTAAACAAAAAAAAGCTAACTAGCACTACAATCAGACAGTTGAAGGTCTAAAGACAATCCAAATGCTCAAGCTAATCAGTTGACAGCGTACTCAGCATGCCGGCGGCATTACCAAGCTGAATGGCAATGCTTATGCGTTGAGCCAGAAACACGCCAGCATTTTGGTCACGCGTCGCATTAACCAGGCGCTCGGAAAGATTTTTGAAAATGAGCTCCCAGTCCCTTTGGGCCCAATGTATTCAAGTATTAGTACTTGCCACTGCGAATGATTTACTGGCTTTAAGTAAGACGTATATTCAATTTTCAGATTCAGGTCGTTGATGGTTTGGCCAAAGTGACAGTAAGTGTAAAATACGCTTCCCAAACCTCAACGCCGACCGGGGAGTCGAAGCGACGCCGACTCGAATCTCCAGGGGCGTTGGGCCTTAATACCTTTTTTCTTCTTTTTTAGGGTTCCGTACCCAAATGGTAAAAACGGGACCCTATTACTGAGCCTACGCTGTCTGTCTGTCCGTGCGTCTGTCCGTCCTACCTTTAAATGGCTGTATCTTTCGAACCGTAACAGATAAGTAGCCAGTTGAAATTTTTACAGAATATGTAATGTTACGGCCGATTAACTAACAAATAATAAAATAGTCTAAAAATAAGAACGAAAGGGGGATGCCCATACAAGAAACGTATTATTGTATTAGCTCTAATGTAAAAACAGTAATACGTACAAGCGTCATACTTGGCATACAGACTCTAATGTATAACAAAAAAAAATATAGTGGTCATATGCAACTCGATGACAAATTCATGTTCATTGACAAGTTAAAACTGGTAATTATATTACTTGGATGAACTTATCATTTCACCGAATCGAAATGCCATTTACTTATTTTAAAGTCAGTTTTTTTAATGCTATAGGTGGCAAACAAGCAGACGGGCTGCCTGATGGTAAGCAGTCACCGTCACCTATGGATACTTGTAACACCAGAGGCGTCACGAATACGTTGCCGACCCTTTAGGACTCGATTAACTCGCCTTTTGAAGAACCCCATATGTTGTAGCTTCTCGGAAACACTGTGGAAGGTAGCTCATTCCACATTTTGCAAGTATGAGGCAAGAAGGATAATAATTGTTGATAATTTTGTGGTGGTACGGAACCGTCAGTGCGCGAGCCCCATTCCCACTTGGCCGGTTTATTCTTAGCTCATTTTGTTTCTAGGATCCAGATACAGGAACAAACAGACAATACATGATTAATGTAAGTTATACGTACTTCTATTAATTGTCCTGAATCAACGACTTCTTGTGGGAATAGGCTACTAATTCCGCTACTACTACTGCGTGCTTCATCTTCGACCACATCGTCGCTTACCAACAGGCGAGTTGGTGGTCAAAGGCGGATTTATAAGCGATTAAAAAAACCTAATATCAATTTTAATACATAATTTTCTCTCTCTTTTCAGGGAACCTATTATGTACCAATAATAGATCCGACAAAAATAGGAGGGGTGAGTAGACCAAATATTGCAGATCATTTATTTGTCGAAGCCAGGGGGTCATTCAGTGGGCGCGTATTAGGATCGGGTTGTAGCAGCGGCGCCTCGAGCAAAACAACCAGCGGGCTTAGTGCGAGTTTTTCCGTTTGCGTTTACTTACTCGACCGCGTCAGCGTAGAGCACGATTTGTATGAAAAAATAACAACGCCATCTGGCGCCACGTAGATGTAACTGCTCTTATTTCATACAAATCGTGGTTTACGCTTACGCGGTTGTGTAGGTTAACGCAACTGGAAAAACTCGCACTAGGGAAATTAATTTTTTTTTGTATTTTTTTTTATAGTATAAATAATTATTTATAAATTAAACATCCTTTTTTTTCATATAACATACTTCTCAACTTTGCATTTTTAGGTTGAAACAACGACAGAATTGATACCAGTACAGACTAGTACGAATTCCGTTAGAAGACAACAGCCTACTGATAAAGAATTGGCGAAAACCCGGGAATTGGGAGGGCTGGATTCTCAACAGCGTGACAATAGCCCAGAAAAGGTGCGTAGTGGTAGTACCTAACTTTTTACCCAAACGCCCAAGAAGTAGGAAAGAAACGAACGCCCAAGAAACAAGGAAGCCCTGCCGGCTTCTTTGTTTCTTTAGAAATATAATCTGGGCCAAACAAGGCCACAGTGTATATGTATCTTCAAAGTCTGCGTGCTTCATCTTAGACTACAACGGCGCTTACCAACAGGCGAGTTAGTGATCAAACGCGGACTTATTCGCGATAAAAAAGTATGTAAAGTTTTTTGGGCGTATGTATGTACAGGGCTACGCATATAGACTGTACTGACCCGAAAGGAGGTCATTGTACTCATCATTATGAACAACTTTTACTATGGGGCCAAACCTGAAATCGCGGAAAAAAAATCAGTTTTTCCATAGAAAACGGTCATTGACATTTGACAAAATGTACATAGACATATATAGAAAGAAATAAAATAAATTTTATTCGACACCATTACAAAAAACTAGTAGTTTACTAGTAGTTTGTGTACTTTAGTTGTTTTATATAAAAAAACAACTAAATTGAAAATCCCCTACTTTTTCGAAGTCGGATTTTCAACGTTATATATACCTACCTATTCTTTTCAGTGTAACGACAATGGCTGCCAATCTAGGGTTAGTTGATTTTTTTAAAGTAACTTGTATTTTTGGTTGTTATTTTGAATTTTGGTTATATTTGTGACTCTATTTACTTACTGTAATTCGAAAAGTATCTCTCATCGATTATTGAAATATATTTGTGTTATGGAATCTAAGGTGGATTTCATTTCACACATTCAACCAAAATAAAATTAATGGACGGGCCCAGAAGTAGCGCATTTTTGAAGATTACAAAATGAGCGCCGGCGCTCACTTCGTTTCTGTCGGTCTCTAGGCGTAAGAAATGCAACACAAGACTTTTGTTGCATGATAACGAAACATCTGACAAAATTATGCCTTCGTATGCTTTCCCGAAGTGTAAAAACACAACAAAAAATCGCTATGTATTTTTCGTAACAAATTTACTGTACACGGTTATTAAGTGTAAAAGTATATGCCCAACGGTTTTGCCTCGTTTTTACTAAGCAAGTTCAATGGTTATGGCCTGTCCATTCATTTTATTTTGGTCGAAGATTTCGTGTACATAATAATAAACGGAAAATACGTAAAATTAAATCGCGTAATTCCCGTATATTATTAACCAATATGCTTTTATTTTTATCTTTTAGTGCAAAACCCAACACTGCAAAACATATGTAAGTTCCTACATAATATAAAGTTTTGTATAGATGATGGTAATATTTGTCGTTTAATATGTACAATATCCGAAACACTGAGATAAGACGTCGCACCAAGGCTGCAGACGTCGTAATAAGGCTAATGATAATGATAATTTATTTTCACAATAACAAGACTATAACTAATTGCAAAATAAAGAAGACAGTGTGGGACGCTACTTGCGTCAGCACTGTCGCACCTGAGTCGAACCGTCCATACACTGGCAGCAGCAGCGGAAGATGCCACCTGTAGAAAGCGGCAGAAGTACGCGGCAATGGAGCCACAGTATTTGTACCCATTGCCGTGGAAACTATGGGCAGTTGGGGAACTGAGGCCAAGAGCTTGATCGCAGAAGTTGGCCGCAGAATACGAGAGCAGGAGTCGCCACCGTTATCTAACGGTGGCGACTCCTGCTCTGGCTCTTTCCTGGTGCAAAGATTGGCCATTGCCATTCAGCGTGGGAATGCTGCCAGTGTTATGGGCACTTTTGCACCGGGAACGATCCGGGGCGGGCTGTTTGATTAGACTAATTTATTTAGTTTGGTTTTTTGTAATTAGAATTAAGTAGTTTGTGACGTATTTATGTATTGACAAATAAATAAAAAATAGAATACTTAAATAGATAAAAAAAATAAGACGATTGAGATAATTACCCATACTGCGTATTGTCTGTATAGTGGCGTTAATGGTACCCACGCGTGATTTATTGTGAACGTAAAAAAAATTAAGAAGTGAGTTGTGGAAATAAGGGGAAAAAAATGGGTGAAGTAACTTAAGTGGTACTGGGCAGGACACATAGCCAGACGTAATGATGGGAGTTGGTATACATCAGTAACTGCGAGGTGGCCGAGACTAGTTTAGGTGGACTGACGACATCAAAAATACTGTCGGGATTCGGGAACGATTGGATGCGAATAGCGAGAGACCGGGGAGAGTGGCATAAACAAAGGGAGGCCTATACCCAGCAGTGGGTCACTCAGGGCTGATGATGATGATGTACAATATATGTACTCAATGTACGCCTTTATCCCATTGGGGTAGGCAGAGACCACATCTCTCCACTTGCTACGATCCTGAGACACATCTTTCGCATGTACTTTCATGAGTGTTTTTATTGTGAAACTCACTTCAGTCAAACAAACTCAGTTCACTTAGAATAAGTTTTCATAGTCATCATCATCATCAGATGATGATGACTATGAAAACTTATTCTAGTTTAGTATTTGTTTCTTGTTTATTCTCTGTAGATCTGTTTGCCAGTCGGCCTCCTCCAACCTTTTCCATTCATGTTATTTATTCATTGTTATATCAATGTTATATCAAGTATAATACTTATGGTATTTTTATAAATAACCATAAATATTCTAATAATCTAACTGCAAAATTTTCAACAAATTCATAAGAACTTTTAATTGTATAACTGCATTATATTATTGTTTATAATTAGTACTTCACGCGGAGAGCACTGGCACCTGTAGCACAGTTTAATCACTAGTATGGGTGCCAGCCAGTTCCACAGTTCAAAATAACAATCATCTCATTGTATGTTCTATGCCTAGCTATACAATTATTCATCATCATCATCATCAGCCAGAAGACGTCCACTACTGAACATAGGCCTCCCCCTACAATTATTGTTACTGTCTAATTTAAAAAAACTTTTTTTTTTTTTTTAATTTTTTTTAATGTCTTTCTCGAGCCTATCTGTTTCACATCACGCCAGCCACTTGTCTGATGTCATCATTCCGCCTTTTCTGTGGTCTATCTCTTTTATTTTGACCTTCTCTAGGGTACCATTGTGTCACATAGGCTAAGTATACTTGCTTTCTCTCTCTACGCATTCCACCCCACACTGTGACCCACCCATAGGTTAAGTATTCTCTCTCTAGGTTGTGTCACATTTTTACTCCATTTTTCTTGTCCTCTTATCATGTGCCCTGCCTATCGATATGAGCCTTCTGATTTAAGATGTTATGTCTATGACCTTTATCGTGTCTCTGATGATACGGTTTTCCCATCAGTCCGACTTCATCACATAATTTTTTTTTAAAACTATATACGTATAGAACTATATATATTAAAACTATAATTGAATGACCTCGTACCCTCGTAGGTACCTTACTGTAGCCGAACCAGTCCAACCAGTTTCTAGACACCCTCTAAAATGTCTGCATGTTTTTCAGTGCTACGGAGACTCTTGCACAGCTGGGGTAAGTTTACCAATTACTATATAGCATCACAAGATGGACACAAGATCAAGGTCAAGATGGAGACACGTCCACAAGATGAACAGACGACCTAAAAGAGACCGCAGGGAAACGCTGGATGCAGGCCGCTTCCGACCGACACTTTTGGAGATCGATGGGAGAGGCCTATGTCTAGCAGTGGACGTTCTACGGCTGAAATGATGATGATGATGCTGCACCCCGAGATAACTTTTCAGGGATAAAAAGCCTATGTGTAGGCTTTTTATCCCTGAAAGGGGTGGACCCATTTCACCTAGTACCTATCATTGTGAACAACTTTTACTATGGTACCAACCCTAAAATCGCAAAAATATATCAACTGTTCCATACAATCAGCCCCCGATTCTACTAAAGAAATTGTTATTAAATTGTAATTGTTGCGATTTTAATTTTTAAATAATTGTCTCAAAATTTACAGTTTTTTTTTTATACTAAAGTATATTAGGTAGTTATATTTTTGTAGTATAAAAAAATACAATTAAAATCGCAACAATTACAATTTAATAACAATTTCTTTAGTAGAATCGGGGCCCTGGGTGTCTTCAAATCACGAGTGAATCGGTTTCTTCTAAGCAAGCGTGCTCCAACGTAGACCGCATCATCGCTTAACATTAGGCGTGATGGCGGTAAAACGCAAGCCAATTACTTATAAAAAAAAATATACATTCCTATGCAACACAAAAAAAAAAAAAATTGTCAAGGTAGTATACTTTTTTTTTTTCAGTTAGAATTTTTCGTTAGAGTGAAATTATTGTATTATTCTTTTCAGTGTGAAAGTGACTTTTGTAGTGCTCAAGTAAGTGGTACTACTCTAAATTGACGAAGAGAGCGAAAACGTGCATTTAAATCTGACTTCTTCTTATGACTTTCTACGTCATGTGCCTTAAGAGAGCCCCGAGCCGAAGATTAATGTTGGTTCTCTTCTTTCCTCTTTAAATGATTTTGGCCTCGCACGTTGTGTGCATTTGTCAATGAAGTAAAACAAATGTCAAGTTTTATTAAACATCGTCGAACAAGTCACAGTCAGAGTCAAATAAAGTAAGTCACGGCCAAGTCCAACTTTCCATTTTCTTAACATTGTACCACCAATATTATATTTTTCAGTTTATTTAATTAATAACTATTTTCCGTTTTGTAAGTTTAAAAAAGAGCCTGCGTGCCCGATAAAATGTTCATAACACATTGCACTGTACTACCAGGATCCATGTACCTACACTGGTAATTGTACACATCTGTTACACCTATGATCAATAAAGATATTTTGAAATAAAAAAAAAAATTGGTCAAGTCCAAGCTATTTGTGTAAGGGTTTTGAAAACAACAAAAAATACATCTTTACCCGTTACATCACCACACTCGAGAACTAAAGAAGAAAAAATACCTTTCAAATTGTTATTGTGCTTTTAAAGCAAACTTTTTGTGCTTTTAAAGCAAACTTTTTGTGCTTTTAAAGCAAACTTTTTGTGCTTTTAAAGCAAACTTTTTGTGCTTTTAATAAATACTTGATTATCAAAGGCTTGGTTTGCAATAGTTGCAAGACTTAAAACTTCGGCAAGTGGAAAGAATCGCTTCACTGCTTACTTTTCTATTATTTCAGTGCACTGGGCCCGGATGTAAAGCTACGGTAAACCACTTATATAATCAGAATAACTATACTACAACAAGGTTTAATTAAACCCCGTGTAGTGTAGTTTGAAGCCTAATAACCTAATAAAATCGGCTGCAGTCGTAACTTTTTTCAACAGTGTTATACTGATGTTATTATTGTTACATCATCTTTTTCGCCCTTCGGACAGGCTAAATCATTTAAGTACATTTAAACTCGTCCTTTTTTTATAGTGACACTATGTATAACGTTGTTTGAAGCCAATAGACGTGGTGCTGCAGTCGCATATTTTAAACGTGGGTTCAGTTTTACCCTAAGTAACGTTATTAGAAACCTAACGCTGCAGTTGTATCTTTTTTTACATTTCTAGTGTCTTGGAGAACATTGCACTGCCAAGGTAAAGTAAATCAAATTAGCGTAAGTATTTTTAAAGACGGAAAACTGATACTGAATAATAGCAAATCTGACTCCTAGGCTGCTTTGACTGAAGGAGATATCTTTACATACCAAATCCAACGTATGTTTTTAGTGGAAAAATAACAATACCTTGGATAGCAGGTGCGCCTCGCTTTTTTAATAGAATTGAGAGCATACAGCGTCACCGCCTCAATGCATATTACATAGTGTGTCATGCAGACGGGCTGCGTTTAGTTGCTTAAAGTTGTTTATAGGAACAACTTTAAGCAGCTGCACGCGCACAACAAGCGTTCGCCTACGATTGTTATAGTGTTAACACACGTATGGATTTGGGTGACCTCAACCGCCGTCTGACCAACGAGAGAGAAAGAGAGGGAAATATGATATTCTCACTCTTTCTCTCCCGTTGGTTGGACGGCGGTCCGTCAACCAAATCCATACGTGTGTTAACACTATTACAAGACCTACGTGACGAGTCACGTAGGTCTTGTAATAGTGTGTGTGTGTGTGTTCGTCGAGACGTTGCGTTGCGGCTACAGACTACTAAAGACTACAATTATACAGAGACACATTACTAGCTGATCCCGCTACGCCAACAAAAGAGAAATCAGGGGGTGAGCGGGGGAGGAAACGTGGCTTCATTGGCCCGTGGCAACTCAACGACACGTGCCAATCAGCCGTGCATAACGTACACGTTGTCTGCTGTGTTGGTTATATGTATAGAGTCACATTATCTAAGTGAAAACAGGAAAAAAAAAAACGAGCGTCGAGACATCAATTATATAAAACACTTGTATTAAATGTTTATAGGGACATCCCGATGTAATTAGTTAGTTATAGTATTTAATTTAAAAAATTGTTTAAATATGTTATTAGATTTACGGGATTGGCATGGTCGAATATCGACAAAACTCCTTAAAAAAAAAAGATTTAAAAAAAAAGTTTATCGGGACTTATCACGTATTAAAACATGTGTTCAAATCGCGAAAGTTTAAAAATTACTATATAAAACACTGTTTTAAACTATCACGGTTGTTCACTAAATTTATATGATTATTTACGGGATATTTACCGTAATATCGGGAGCTCATTCCACAATCTTACCACCGTAAATATCCCGTAAATATTCATTTAACTTTATCAATTATATAATTCAAATTTACTCCAATTTAGACGTAATATCGATATATTGATATGTAGTCAATTTTCACTACTTCTTCACACCGACCAATCATAATCCTCATTGACTACGAGTCATCTACTTGATGGTCAACTTGTCAACTATGCATCCTTAACTTGATGACTCTGCGTCATCAATTTGTTAACTCTGCGTCATCGACTTGTTGACTCTGCGTCATCAACTTGTTGACTCTGTTTCATATACTCGTTGACAGTTTTATATTGGACAGGATTGTTGTCGATTCTGTCATACCACTCACTAAACCAAACCAATCTGACAGGACTAAAATTATCTGCCTCTCTTTTCATTTTAATATGTGAGAGAAGGATGGCAACAACTTTAGAGCTGTCAAATTTAGTTTAGTTTAAAGTACATCAGAATCGATGCTATTGTACAGTAACTGAAAAAAAGATCATTAAAAAAAAACAAAAAAAAAAAAACAGATTTAATGTTGAGGCGGTGTCGAGTTGGTGTGGAGTGGCTGTAATGTGCTCTGACCATTATTGTTCGCTGTGCATGTGGCTTATTGAATAGTTATATTAATTTTCAGTGCGACGGAATGTCATGTGATACCAGGGTGAGTAAAGCGATTGGCGAAGGTTTTTTACTTTCATTCCAAAAATCCCCTTACACAATTCCCTGCGAAGGGGATTTTTGATTTTTATTCCAGAAATTCCTGTTGTGTCCCATTTTAGTACCGAAACGGGATTATTGGACAATTCCAAAAATCCCATTCGACAAACATTTTACACGTATATTATACTAGCTGCGCCCCGCGGTTTCACCCGCGTAGTGATGAAAAATGGTGATGATGATGAAAAGTAGCCTATGTCACTGGCTCACTGGGTCTTGAACTATACCCATGCCAAAAATCAGGTCGATCCGTTGTTTCGTTGCAGCGTGAAAGAGGAACAAACATCCATACATACAAGCTTTCGCGTTTATAATATTAGTAGGACTATTTTATTACAATTATTTCTCAGAAACTTACAGGTAAAGACCAAAATATTTTTGAGACAATAAACAAAAATTTCGCAAATAAGTATTACTAGAATTTAATATATATTTTTATAGCCATACATAGCGACGGAACTTGTTTTTTATAATGACTTACTTAGAGCTGTGTTTTGGGTTTTTGATAAATCTACGGAGTCCCCACTCCGATCATAAGAATGGAGATTTTAGTTCAGAACATTTTCAAGCTTTACTATTACTTCTCAGATATTATCAACGAACGTGTTATGCGATATCTTAGCCAATCGTGATCCAGTTTTGTAGTTTCTTTTTTAGTTGAACAACCAAAATCTTGAGAGTGGAATTTAATTTGAAGAAAATATTGCCTTTAACTTTAAACCTGGAAAATTAGTAGACGTGAGTCTACTAATGATTGATACCGGGATTGATATAGTAAAAGGGATTTCACTAAATCAATCCCGGTTCCGTGGTCTTTTTCAAAAATAGTAATATTTACATGTATTGTCACATATATATACAGAACGAACACGTATACAGAAGCCGTGTAAGCCCATTTGGGAGACTGCTAGACTTGAGTAGCGGTGGTAGTCCATTTGGGAGACCGCTAGGCTTGAAAGCGTGAGGTCACGGGTTCAAACCCCGGGCCCGTACCAATGAGCTCTTTGGAGCTTGTGTACGGATTTTCATACCACTGGCTTTTCGGTGAAGGAAAACATCATGAGGAAACCTGCATACGTACGGAGAAAGAATTCAATGGCGTATGTGAATCAAGCAACCCGCACTGGGCCAGCGTGGTGGATATGACCCAATCACCCTTTCGGGGGTAGGCTAAAAGTCCAGCAGTGGACTGTTAAAAGGCTGATTATGATGACATGTATTGTCAAATCGTGGGCACTCGCGACTGGCAATCGACCGACTTTTTTATATATGAATTTAAAAAAAATGGAAAAAAATTTTTTTTTTTTTTTTGTTGTTTAATCATTTTAAATATTTAATATTTGGCTTGCGTTTGACCACCATCTCGCCTGATGTTAATCGATGATGCGGTCTACGTTGGAGCACGCTTGCCTAGAAGAAACCGATTCACTTGATCCGAGATCCGTGTACGTACGCGTCTTTATATGCGTGAGCATATTAACGTTCATTGTATGCAGCCGGCGTTCTGTACATAGGTACTTATTTTGTGCCAATAGGCAAGCGACAGGAATTCAGTGGCTAGAGCAAAGGGGCGTTTACTTGCAACGATGCACAGGTTCGAATCCTACCAATGCTCGTTCGGTTTCGAATTTTTGTGTTGTCAATTACATTTAAATAATGATATATATTTTTTAATCCCTTTAAAACATATCTAAACATATATAAAGCTTATTGTCTTTATTTTGAACTGTTGTATTACGTAACGCGTCTTGTGTGGAATAGGCCATTGACGCATCCATCCTCATAACTTTTCTTATTTTGTTAAGTCTTGCGGTATCTTCCTTTTAAGTCTCCTTGGAGGCTTAATTAGTTTATTTATAATAACAACAAACTAATTAACAATAAATCAATTATCTTTAGTAACGATCTTTGATTGACCCAATACTGCTAATACCGTGCAAATTAGCTTTCTTTTGCGGTTAGCTTCTCTAGAGTTGTCATTTGAGGTGAAACTAGTACAAAAACCCTTGAACATCTTGCGTAGAGTTCGCACCTCAAATGCTTTTATCGGCCATAGTTATTTACGTTACAAGTAATCGTGATTAAATTTTCACGATGTTACAGTGCCAGGGATCAGAATGTGAGAATGAGGTAAGGTAAAATGTTTATAAAATAACATTTATAAATACTTACCCCCATTGAGTAAGCTTTAGCGTAGTTACCCCATTTTTAAACTATGTTAAAATGACTTACACTCCCGTTATGTTTAGCAATCATCACAGAACCCGACGCCGTAATTTTTTTTATGAGTGAATCAATAGTAAATTTTAGAACTTTTTTGAATCTTAGATTTTTTTAAACAATCTCTATAATTTAATTTTATGTTTTTAATATTTACTTAAAGTTTCTGTTATAATTTCGGCGACCATTTTTTTTTTGCAATATTTGGTATTGCATACTATCACCAGAAATTTACTAATTGTGTATGTAAAATTTCAGCTAAATCTGCTACGGATTGGGGGGAACTGGTTCTAATTCAGTTTGCAAGATTTGACCTAACAAACAAACTAACATACAAACATTGCAAGCTTAATAAAATATTGTAAAAATTGTCATCTTTCCTATTGGTCTACAGTAGACACACAGTTCTACAGACAGACAGTCTACACAGTTTAAGAATAATATACCTCAATACTCAATATGTTTATTGCGACATTTATATATATGCATATGCATGCAAACCTTAAATAACATGTTTATACATCTTGAAATGAAGTACTGTAGTACATATGACCCTGTTAGGGTATGGCAACAGAAAGAACGGAACGGTCTATTTGGACATCGTCGAAGATATCCTTGAAAATTTCGTCCAAGGTACACATAGGATGAATATTTCATAACATTTAGATTCCAAGAAATGTTTGAGAACATTAATGAAGCTGTTTTCTTTCTCTCTGTCTTTTATTTTATTTGGTAGTTTATTGAATATTTTATACCTAAACGTTAATTGATGGTGGCTGTACCTCTTAACAATGTAGTTTTTTTTTCAGTGTGATGGAAGCCAAACTTCAAGCAATATAAATGGACATACACTTCAAGTTGGGATTCCAGTTCTACCCACTGAGACATCGAAAGACACATTAAAATATCCAGATTTATCTATCGATCTACTAAACAAATCTGCCAATCATATGCCTAAGCTACATAGGCGAAAAGGACACGGTCCTAAGTCTAAGTACAACGGTGATAAAAGAAGAATGGCGGGCCCAGGGGATGATGGTGATTACGGTGGTGGTGATCTCGGTGGATATGGTGATAATGATATACTGGGTGATTTCATGTTCAGAGAGAAACCGCTAGAGGAAGGAGTGTTGGCTAATAATTTTGGGTTGCAAAGTGATGCGTATGACTACAAAGACTTTGCAAAAGTACATCAATAAAAAATACACGTTTTCTTAATTTATATATTAATTTATGTAAAAAGGAATTACTTCAGCTCAGTCACTAACTACCCTTTAAGCTTCGAAGCTGAAATCTGGTAGGTAGATTCATTTTGGGGTGTAGAAAAGATTTTATGACAGGGCAAATTAATAGGGGGTCAAATAGAACCTTTATTCTAAACCCAAGGAATAGAGTTGAAGTTTTTTCGTGGTACATATTCGCGGGTTTGCGTGGGGTTTGGGTTGGAGTAGTATAATAACATGACAAAAAGTTTATTTGATAGTCAACTCCTAAGACGCCCTGGGCAAGCTAGTAAAAATGCTCAAATAAAAATGGAATTTTTTTTCTTAGTTTCCAGTTTTTCTGGAAACTGAAATATGCAAAATTGTATTACAGTAATGTTCATAGTCATCATCAGCCAGTAAATGTCCAATGCTGAACAAAGGCCCCCCTCTTAGAGAGGGGTGTTGCTATAATCCCCATGCTTGGCAAGCAGCTTGCGGATCGCAGTACGTTCACAGTGTACTAATAGGACGCTGCTGCCCATCCTCCGGTGGTTCTGGTCGCAGTTTTAGGACTTACCCGGGTCCATAATATACATAGTAGTGCAGTGCTTTTGTGTCACATTTCGCACGTATACCCAAGTTAAAGTAGGTAGAATAATGTTCTGAACCAAAACTATCCATTCAGCTATAAATCTAAGCTTTTAGAATTAAAATTTTTTGCGATATTTTTGTTATTTAATTTTTCTTTGTCTTTGATGATGTAAAATTAATATTATTACAAAAAGATAAGTAAATAAAATTCGACACTTCAGGTTCTCGAGAAAAAAATAGGACTGTAACCTTCCAGAAAAAATAAAAAAAATATAACAAAATAAGTATACTTTACAAGCGTTGACTGGTCCAATCAAGGTCAAAATAAAATGCCAGATTAAGTCCATAAAGGTCCTTTATCTTTAGTCCTTACATAAAAGATAAAACGCCTAAAAACTAACTCTTGGCAATATGCACTAACTACAGTGTGGCCGCTGAAAGAAAACATCTGACAAATGCCATAACATTTTAAAAAGCTGACCGAAAACAGTAAATTCTGATTACTTTTACTAGCTTTTTATAGATTACAGCCAATATAGTAAAAATATTAAATCAAGCTGTTTTCATTCTGATTTTTTAAATGTTATTGCAGCCGTCAGACGAATTATCTCAGCGGCCGGACTATAGTTAGTTAGTAACAAAGCTAAAAGTATGATTAAATAAATACCCATTTTTTAAATTTCTAATTGCAGTGCCGAGGATCAGAATGTAAAGCGAAGGTAAAAAATACGAGAAAAATATTAAACAAGTATATAATTACTTTTATCCCCAATCATATACAGGGTTATTATTAATATTTCAAAAATGTCTCACACGCAGCAAGCGCTACAGATCTAATTCTTAATAACTTTTGTGACATGATTAAAGGCACCTGCAGACGATGCGTAGTTAAAGTAGCAAGTACAAGTTGCAACTTGTACTGCACGTCGTCTGCAAACGCGCAAGTACTGGGGGCTTAGTCGCATATTTGATAGTTTTCGAAAACTTTTTTCGTTTTCGTTTTGTTCCTTACATTGCTGGGCTGAAAGGTATTCGAAAACTTTTTTCGTATTAGAGTGAAGCAATCTATACCGCCGATTCTCACCGATTTTAGTTTCTCCGTGTTTCCGCTGGAGGCGCTTTACTAAAATGTATGGAAAAATACGTAAACGAAAAAAGTTTTCGAAAACTATCAAATAGGTGACTAAGCGTACTGATCCACTGCAACGAGCTACAACACTTTTTGCTTAGAGCGAGTCTACTAAGTAACGTCCACTATTACTGGCACTAAGCAAAAAGTGTTGACTGCCATAACTGACTAAAACAACACAGCAACCCTGAACTTGCACAATTTTAATAATTTTGTTATCACTTCGATAAATTCCTGTCCACTAATGGCTAATGGCAAGCAAAGGCCAACTAATCGGGGTAGCTAGGATATTTTGGTGGGGTAGGCTACATTTTTTTTAATTATACCTAGGAGAAACTTACGTTCTTAATTAACAGAGTTAATAATTAGCTAGAGACAAAGGGGCCACAAAGGCTTAACACTAATCTCAATTTTGGGTTGGTTTTTCTTGAAAAGCACCAGATTTTCTGGGGTGAGCAGTAGATACGCACCCATCCTAGTAGATAGCTAAGATAATGACTGCGCCTTTTGCGGGCACCGGCAGATACTTCAAAATGGAACCTTATTTTCAGTGCACAGGATTTTCTTGTTACATGACTGAGAACGACCACTTCAGTCGAAGTGACGGGAGCTTTGATCAGCATTACCCAGAAGCCGCCATGCAAAATAATGCTGACCAAGACGGCAGGGTTGATTCTGCCATCCCTGAGAATTTCGTCCGACCCAGAAAGGACGACTCTGAAAATTATGCTGAGGATAAGGAATATAAAATCTATGGACAGGACCAGAAGTATCGTGAAACTAACAATAAAAACAAAGACGATGATGATGATGATGATGAAAACTACTGAAGCCTAAATTTTTTAATCGCTAGCAAAGATAAAACAACTTACCACTAAACAAACTAGACAAAATTGTTAACATAACAAAATAAATATGATTAATTTAAAAAATACTTTGAAATAAAAAGCTTTATCGTATTCTTCCCAGCAAACCCTTTCATTTGATACGCAGCAGCACTTGATACGTCAAGAACTGCGCTAAGGTGCAGTATTCGAAGTACCTCAGTATTTGGCGTTACGCAGCACTAGATGTAGCACACACAGTACTTGATGTAACCGTGTACTTGACGTAGCGCAACACTTGACATAGGCCAGCACTAGATGTAGCGTAGTACTTGACGTAGCGCAATACTTGACGTAGGTCAGCACTAGACGTGGCATTGTACTTGACATAGCACTGTATTTGACGTAGCACTGTACTTGACGTAGCGCAATACTTGACGTAGGTCAGCACTAGAAGTGTCATTGTACTTGACGTAGCACTGTACTTGACGTAGAGCAACACTTGACATAGGCCAGCACTAGATGTAGCGTAGTACTTGACGTTGCGCAATACTTGACGTAGGTCAGCACTAGTGTACGTGTATGTGGCATTGTACTTGACGTAGCACTATATTTGACGTAGCACTGTACTTGACTTAGCACTGTACTTGACGTAGAGCAAAACTTGACATAGGCCAACACTAGATGTAGCGTAGTACTTGACGTAGCGCAATACTTGACGTAGGTCAGTACTAGACGTTGCATTGTACTTGACGTAGCACTGTAATTGACGTAGCACAATACTTGACGTAGCGCAGCACTAGACGTAGCGTAGCACTAGACGTAGCGCATAGTACTTGACGTAGCGCAACGTTGTATTGGCGTAGCGTAGAATGAAGCTTAGGGTAGTTAACTCTCGTCTAATGCAGGTTTTAAACTTGCGTATGTGAGAGGACACTAGAACGAGTAAGCCCTTTATCTCTTGGGAACTATCGAACGTTAAAACTTAGCAAGCTGATTATTGGAAAAGCTGATAATATGGCAAAGTTTATTTTGTGCAACTTATGTAAATCGAGTCTAAACTTTAAACGTTTGTAAAGTTTGATCAGCCAGGTTACGATATACACATAAAAATAACCTGTTAAGGATAATGTTTAGCTTAGATCGTTGTTTTTAAACTGCTAAAGTATCTTGCCTATTGCTGCCATCTAGATGTGAATTGAGTATTAAGGCGCTTAGGTATTAATTAAGGTGGAGTATTATGGAGATGCGGTGTTTTTTTAATTTTCTACCTGCGTCAGCAGTTTCCCCCGCGACCTAAATCGTCGTTAAGTTTTCTGAAAATTTCCAATTATCTGCACAATTTTTTAAACTTTTTTTTGCGTAAGAACCTAACTAGTAAATAAGTAACTGGTGCAGGGCTGAGGATAGAACCGGGTGCCATCAGACTGTAAGCACAATTGCTACCACCCGGCCACCATTGCTCAAATAATTTTTTAACAACAATAAATTTTAACAATTAGTTTTATTTCCGCTCTATTTCGCTGATTGTAGGTGATTGGTACACATCATGGGACACGTTGATTGCCGATCACTTTGACGAGCCGTGAATGCCGCCTTTATAGGACACGATTCAGACTTAGTTTTATTTAATTTAATTTTATTTAATGAACACCAACAACCATGATCTAAGTCATTGCGGAAATCCTTATCACAAATGAGAAACAATTGTTTATAAGCACTGTTTCAGAAACAAAATCTTCGTATTTCTGAAACAAATAATTTTGTTTCATACTTTTTTCATCACCACCCAAAATCCAAAACCAAATTGAGAATCGGTCGGAAGAGTGAATCGGTTTCTTCAAGGCAAGCGTGCTTCATCGTAGATCACCTATTGTTTTTTTTAAAAGTGATATTTAAAAGATCCCTTAGCATATAACTAGATGAAGCGTAGCGTAGAAGTAGCCTAGCAACATAGTATACGTCTTCTCATCATCATCATCAGCCAGAAGACGTCCACTGAACATAGGCCTCCCCCTTTAACCTCCACACTGAACGACAGCCTGCCTTTTGCATCCACTGGATGCCAGAGACTCTCACGATGTCGTCGGTCCATCTAGTGGGAGGCTCCGGTTCTTGGTCTCCACTCAAGAACCTTTCTTCCCCATCGGTTATCGGTTCTTCGAGCGATGTGACCTGCCCATATTGCCACTTCAACTTGCAAATTTTAATTTACACAGTATACGTAGCTCAATATAAAACTGGCTAGAATGCAAGGCTGCCTGCCCGGCTTCGTTCAGCCGTCTCTCAGTCACGCACTCCGAGTGTCCACAACAAATTGTATTTTTGTCTCTTTCTAATAACAGTTAAAGCGTAAGAAGTCTTTCATTTTCTTTCCCTTATTTCACAAAATGCACATATACATGCGTAGGTAAGCTATGCTATATTATGGTATATGCTGCGTTTAGTCAGTTTTTAAAGCCGTGTAGTTCGCCCATAACGTCTCTATTATTACATCTCACTGACTAAAATGCTAAAACACGACCGGTGCCTTACTTAATATTAATTTAAACTGGATTTACTTAATGGCGAGGATACGGTGATTAGTGACTTCTATAAACATGGGGACAGATTAGGTTTTTGCAGTGGGCAGGGCACATAGCACGCAGAACAGGTGGCCGATGGAGCTGAAAGGTCCTCGAATGGAGACCACGGACCGGTAAGCGCTGCGTAGGACGAGATGGACCCACGAGATGTACAGACGACCTAAAAGAGACCACAGGGAAACGCTGGATGCAGGCCGCTTCCAACCGGTCCTTCTGGAGATCGATGGGGGAGGCCTATGTCCAGCAGTGGACGTCCTATGGCTGAAAAGATGATGATGACACATGTCTAATCGATAGGATTTTTCGACAGAAATCAAATAAAACGTTTGAAAATGTCGTACGATATAAAAGGTCCTGCATTGTAACCGTTAATTTCCTCTCTGCTGGCTGCCTCTCTCGCATCACCAGTCACTCCATGCCTCGCCACGACACGTCTGCTAAAATCGATACGATATAAAACACATCGATTGACTTGTGAATGTTTAATTAGGGTTCCGCACCTCAAAAGGAAAAAAACGGAACCCTTATAGGATCACTTTGTTGTCCGTCTGTCTGTCTGTCAAAACACTTTTTCTCAAGAACGCGTAGTGGTATAAAATTGAAATGTATATTGAATGCTCGAGTCTACGTTTTCTTTCAGCTGTGAAAAAATCAAACTTGTAATTCAACGCGGTCAAAAGATATGACCATTTATGTCGCATATTTTTGCATATTTTGCGATTTCACAGGGGAATCAAAACCTATAGAGTACTTCCTGTAAAGCTAGAATCATGAAACTTGGCAAGAGGCAAGGTCTCATAGCACATATAAAGGAAAAAATCCGAAAGTTAAATTGTAGTCTATACTAATATTATAAAGAGGAAAGATTTGATTGTTTGTTTGTTTGTTTGTTTGCACTGAATAGGCTCCATAAATACTGAACCGATTTGAAAAATTCTTTCACTGTTGGGAATCTTCACTATCCCCGGGTGACATGGATATATTATATTTCCAAAAAAATTAGGGATCCGTAGTAAAACTCCAATAATATCCGTGCGAATCCGGGGCGGACCGCTAGTTAAATAATAAATAAATAATCGTTTTGCTATTACTTAAATTTTGTAGTAGGTATGTATAGAAGAACCAAAGAACCAAAGTCACCGACAGCTGTTAAAATTTGCAAGTTGAAGTGGCAATGGGCAGGCCACATCGCCGATAACCGATGGGGAAGAAAGGTTCTTGAGTGGAGACCACGAACCGGAAGACGCAGCGTAGGTAGGCCTCCCATTAGATGGACCGACGACATAGTAAGAGTCGTTGGCATCCAGTGGATGCAAAAGGCAGGCTGTCGTTCAGTGTGGAGGCCTATGTTCAGCAGTGGACGTCTTCTGGCTGATGATGATGATGATGTATAGAAGAGCCTTATTAACCGACTTCAAAAAGGAGGAGATTATTAATTCGACTGTTTTTGTATGTAGGTTTGTTACTGCGCCAATTTAGAATTGTTTTTGATGATTCTTTTTTTGGTTGGTAGGTCATATCTCATAGGTGGTCCCATATAAATTTTATCGACATTGAATCAGCGCTTTTTGAAAAATCTACAAAATATGACAATAAGCTCAACAATAAGCAACGAATTCAATGTACAATTATTGTACAGTGCCACCAACTGAGCTGATAAGGTGGGCAAAATTGGAACTACAGTTATTTCTTGATGAATTTCATACTTTGTTCTCCACTAGCGACGCTGTCAACTGAACAGCAAACATAGAGGAACTGTTCCTAGGAAGAGAACTTCAAAAAAACAAAGAAGTGTCTCCATGGCGACCGGACCCTGTTGTTTTTCGTTAAATTTTTCATGACCATGAATACAAAGTATTTCAGTCGTAATATTAAACAATTTTATATAGTGTTCAATAGCGTCAAACAAGTCATAGTCAAGCAAAGCAAGTAATGCGATTTGTCTGATCTATGACTGTAACCCATTCACCACAGATATACACAACCAGATCGGCAATATATTTTAGTGAAAGAGACAACTTGATATGGCTCAGCACAAGTACGAAAAGGACATAAATTGATTTTGTTGTCCTTATCGGCGTGACCTGTTTTTGGTACCTCAAGTGTCAAAATCTGTAATAATCAGTGACAAACAAAACGGGTCTGAATTATATTTATTGCCTTTTTTTGGTGATTTAATGTGATAAATGCGTGTTTCCTCTGAGAAATAATTGTAAAAGATATTTTACAATGGTTGGTTGTAGCATTTTGGGCTGCAAGAAGCGCAGTGAGCGAAAATACGATGATGAGCGAGAGGCACTGAGCTAGCCACGCTCATTGAAAATCTATAGGTAGTAGATCTGTGCCATTCACCTACAATAGGTAGCCGTTAACCGTCACTTAACCGTTAATTAAATAATGTTGCGGAGGCGTTCCATAATTGTAGCCTCAGGCAGCGCGTTTCTTGTAATTAAGTACCTACCTCAATTGAGCAAGCATTTTGGAAGATTAAAGGGACTAGTACAATATTATATTTTTATTTTTAGGGTTCCGTACTCAAAGGGAAAAAACGGGACCTTATTACTAAGCCTACGATGTCTGTCTATCTGTCCGTCCGTCTGTCCTTCCTTTAAACGGCTGTAGGTATATTTCGAACCATAATAGATAGCCAGTTGAAATTTTCACAGAATATGTAATGTTACAGCGGGTTAAATAAGAAATAATAAAAAAGTCAAAAAGTAATAACGAAAGGGGTCCCCATACAAAAAATAATAATTGTATTAGCTGTAATGTAAAAACGGTAATTCATACAAGCGTCAATCTGAGCATGATATATAACAACAAGTAATAAATAATGGCCAAGTGCAAGTCGGTGATAAGTTTCTGTTCATTACCAAGTTATAACTGGTAATTTTGTGGTGGTACGGAACCCTCAGTGCGCGAGCTCACTCGCACTTGGCCGGTTTACTATATTATTACTCGCGAGCACAGAAAAGAAAAATTTACTTTTCTGTGGTCGTGAGGTCACAGTTCTGAGTCGAAGGAACGGTCTGTCACGCACTGTGACCTCGCGACACATAAATTGTATTGACCCTACCTTAGTAGGTAAGTCATATATTATAGTAAGCAAGGGCATCGCCAAAGGGGGCTGTCCCCCCTAGAGATTTAAAAAATGTAGCCAACTGCAAAGAAACTAAAGTCCTAAGGCCGTGCTGTCTGATTGTCTTGCTTTGCCGATAAATCCCGCACGTCAAAACTCGAATAGATTCACTATCACTATCACTAAAAAAAAAAAAAAAAAAGGTATAAGTAGGTATAGTACAATACAATTTCCAAGTTATCCAAGTACAACCAGTTCCTCCATAATATTAACTTACCAAACCCCCCCCTGGGCCATGAGCTGGCGACGCCTTTGATAGTAAGTATACATGGTTTCATGAAGAACGGATCAACGATACCTACGCCAGTTTACGGCGAACAAACCATGCACGACGAAATGCACTAAGTCCCATTGGCCATTCAAATCTGAGACTTGTTTTTTTAATAAATAATAGGCTTGCGTTTGTCACCATCTCGCCCGCTTGAAGCTAATAAAAGCGTGTTAAAAAAGCACATCACTCTCCGAAAAAAAACATATTTTTTATTTATTCTAGTGACCGCCAACTCGCGATGATGCGGTCTACATTGGAGCACGCTTGTCTAGAAGAAACCGACTCACTCGCGATTTGAAGACACCCTGATTGTAACCATCGGGGAACCATTCAGGCAGCGCATTCCACAGACTAGCAGTTCGCACAATAAATGTGGAATCAAAGCGTTTCGTACGCGTTTTCGGAATATCAACCATAAAGCGGTGGTGACTTTTCGTGCCGGCTCTGGAAGTCCGATAAAAAAAAATACATTATAAAACTTTCGACTTTTGTATAATTTTCCTGTGAACATAAATACATTTCAATCTTTATAGTGTGGACGTTGTTAATTGCGCTATATTAAAAATCTGGAAACACATCACCATTCGACATCTCATTCGAATCCTTACGCTTAAGAATTACAGGACCTCCTGACTTATGTTCCCAACTTCCAGAATTAGGTACATCCTTAAATTCTTTGAAAATCGGGAGGTTTTTGTTAATCTCTCTCCTTCTGGGCGATACTTTTTTGCGGTCGTTGGGTTTTTTCTTATGCCTTTGAATGAATGCTTTCTTCATGGCTGCCATAATATCAGAGAATGGTAATCCAGATTTTTTCAGGTATCTAGTTAGTTCTCTTGAAGATTCAAAACCATTTAAAGCTTCATTGGCTGCCTGAAATTTAAGATTTTTTGTACATAAAAATTATACGGCTGACTGACTGACAAACTTATCTATTCACTTGGCCAAATAATGGAACTAAAGTTTTCTACTAATGACTGTAGTCCTGTTCTGAAAATATGATAGTGGCTCTCTTTTATTCAAATGTACAGATGAGTTGGTCGATCTTTAGATTTTGCCCATCGCCTGTCTTGAAATCGAATGTGTGTAAAAAAATTATGTAATCTTACGCAATAGTAGCCTGAAAACAGAGCCACCATTATCAAGTAGAACCACATGTCTATTTATCACGGAGATTTTGTGGACAAGTGATAACCCACGGTCCAGTGAGTTGAAACGAATTGATTACAGATGTGATTAAAAACGAAGTGGCCATCTCCAAGAGATAACTTTGGCCATCTTATGTCACCGAGCACTAACAAAGGTTGAAGAACGCTTACTGTAGAAAAGCTCAGTTGGAAAATCACGCGACCGCAAACCATACCTGAGCGCGTTAAGGTTCACGTTCGCGTGATTTTCCAACTGAGCTGATTTAACGTTAGTTTGGTGCCGCAATAGCAGTTGTCCGTAAGGCCCAGGGGCTCTACGGACAAATGCTATTGCGGCGCCAGGGGCCTTAAGGTTAGCCAATTTAGGTGATGAAAAAATGTTGCGCTACCGTATACCGTATCTGGGCGCGTTAAGGTTCACGTTCGCGTGATTTTCCAAATGAGCGGTTTTAACGTTAGTTTGAGACCGCGTTAATGTTAACCATGATTTGCATGAATTAAGATCAGCGCCATCTAGCGCCAAGTTGATGGAACTGCTCTTACTTTATACAAATTGTAGTTGAGCAGGCAAACGCAAACATAATAGAGTATTTGACTGATTTAACCAAACAATTACACTAAAATAAAGCAATCTTGTGATTTAATCCTCACAATTTTCAGTATTTGTGTTTTAAATGGCAGATCAACATTCAAATTATTAAACTACCGCGTAAACTCCCTTTGACATTTATGGGGCCACGTGACATTAGTGACGTCACACATAAGCAAACGAGTTCTTCTTGCTTGTCAAGTCAAACTCATGCCCCTGTAAAGTGGTGGAGACTTTACAAGAGGCTCCTATGGAGTTTTGGAAACAACATGAAAAGACACGTTTCACCTCGTTATATCACTTTCCCACACTCGAGCAAGTTTACGAGCATTTAATGAATAATAATTCACCATTTAGTACACATTAACACTCGAAAATACACAAGTTTAGGAAAATAATCCAACGAGCCAACATGTTTTTTCCGCGTTGGCGCCAAAAAAAAAACCCCAGCCATTTTGAAAGAGAACAATGTTGCCATAGACAAAATTATAAGTACCTACAGACAATACCATAAATAATCAAATTTCAACATACTGTATGATTTTCACAAGGCTTCTATCTTAGCATTATCAAAATAACAACCAAGTCATTTCAGTAATGGATCTTTTATGCTTCAGACCTAGGTAAGTATAAAACCTTAGATCAATGTATAAAAACACTTAAATGGGCTTAAAAGGGTTTGGCTGTTTACCTTTTATAAATGAAAAGGGACATTGAATAATCGTTAGATTTTTTCCATGTCACTTAGGGTTTTTAGACACTTCTTAAGGTACATACAGGTGTTCACTTAGTTATCAAAAAAATTTACACGCTTTACACAGTCTTATAAGTAACAAATTTGCCAGTTAACCAACTAACCAACCTGTCAACCAGCTAACGAGATAATTAGCTAACTTATCGATTTAAACCAACTTTTTAAATTGTTGTTAGACTTTAAAGGCAATGTTTACTTACTTTACTTAATTATGGAACCGATTCTGATGTTCTCTAAACTAAACTAAATTTGACAGCTCGAAAATTGTTGCCATCCTTTCTCACATATTAAAATGAAAAGAGAGGCAGATAATTTTAGTCCTGTCAAATTGGTTTAGTTTAGTGAGTGGTATGACAGATTCGCGGCCTATAGCTAATTAGCTAACAATGTAATCAAATCTTGGAAGTTGATTTGAACGTACTTTGTATTGTTGTAATGTAATCTAACAACCAACTGGGGCCTTACGGACAACTCCTTACGCGGTCTCACATTGGCGCTAAAACAGCGCAGTTCGGAAAATCACGCGAACCTGAACCTTAATGCGCTCAGATACGGTTTGCGGTCGCGCAACTTTTTTCATCACCTAAAATAGCTTAAAACAGCTATCCGTAAGGATGTTCCGATGAGGATAGTAATATTCATCATCATCATTTCAGCCATAGGACGTCCACTGCTGGACATAGGCCTGCCCCATAGATCTCCAAAAGAGCCGGTTGGAAGCGGCCTGCATCCAGCGTTTGCCCGCGGTCTCTTTTAGATCGTCTGTCCATTTTGAGGGTGGACGTCCTACGCTGCGCTTACCGGACCGTGGTCTCCATTTGAGAACCTTTCGGCACCATCGACCATCTGTTCTGCGTGATATATGCCCTGCCCACTGCCACTTCAACTTGGTAATCCTGTGGGCTATGTCGGTGACATTCGTTCGTCTACGGATCTCATAAAAATAATATCCTTATCAAATCAATTCATTGGTACATTACATAATGTTCGTGATGTACCAATTTAGTACCAACATGTGATATAGTTTCAAATCTAAAGATGGAAAGTAAACATTTTGGATAGAGCCGTCTAGCGTCTTTAAAATTAATAATATGTGGAATTTCGATTTGGTGAAAGAAACGATAAGGTCATCCAAGTAACCGAATTATCAGTTATAACTTGGTAATGAACAGAAATTTGTCGTCTACATACACTTGGCTATTATTTTTTGTAATACTTTAAATGTGTATTAATCATGCCAAGTTTGACACTTGTACGTATTATCGTTTTTACATTAGAACAATTACAAAAATACGTAAACAAAACCCCTACAGATCGCGCCTGGCTCCTGGCCGTTGGGGAGTGGGAGTCAGGTTTTTGGCTACAAGCCCTCCCTTCGCCAAACACTGGGACATTATTAAATTCATCCACCTTTAGAATCGCGACTTCCCTTCGCTTTTCGCTTGCTGTGCTCCAGATCGCTGCCAGTGTTGCGTTCCAGTTGACCAGCTCGGTCACCACGGGCTTTCCTGCACAAGGAGTGCAGGTAGGATCCCCCGACACGCCAGCCTTAATGATATCATCCGCCGTGCTTTTGCCACCGCCAACTGCGCGGTCGTTCTTGAGCCGACCGGCCTCGTACGTGACGATGGCAGAAGACCGGACGGGATGACTTTGATTCCGTGGAAGATGGGGCGGCCCTTAGTGTGGGACGCGACTTGCGTTGACACCTTTGCGCCGTCACATCTTTCCGGAACGCAGATTAGGGCTGGTGCGACGGCAGAATCTGCAGAGGATCTCAAAAGGCGCAAGTATGGTACACTGGATAGTGGATACATTTTTGAGCCTTTTGGGGTCGAAACAATGGGGCCGTGGGGATCGGGAGCCAAAAAAAATTTCAAAGATTTATCTTCACGTCTGATAGACGCAACTCGTGACCGAAATGCTGGCCTCTACTTTGCTCAATAGGTGAGCATTGCCTCCTCCTTAAATCGTATTCCTCATGTCTGAGGGTCGTGACTTCCACCTTCCATCAATCTCTCTCTGATGATGTCTTTCCATCGCATCGCCATACACCGTGGTAATGGGGCCAGCATTTTGGGAACAGTTCCCACTGGTAGCGGTTTGATAGAATGATACATAGGTTTTAATTTTTTAATTTTTTTTTTTAATAATGGATTAAAGTAATATACCGTAAAAAAAATAGGTTTGTACTACTGTTTGTAACCCCTTTCTTTTTTACTTTTTGACTTTTTTATTGTTTGTTAGTTAATACGCCGTAACATATTCCCCAAGCCACCTGCCAAGCGTGGGGATTATGGCAACACCCCTCTTTAAGAGGGAGGCCTGTGTCCAGCAGTGGACTTTTAATGGCTGCTGATGATGATGATGATATTCTGTGAAATCTTCAACTGGCTATCTATTACGGTTCGAAAGATACAGCAGTTTAAAGGTAAGATGGACAGACGGACCCGTTTTTACCCTTTGGTACGGAACCCTAAAAACATACGCTAGTAAATAACAGATTTTTAAACCCCGACGCAAAAAGAGGGGTGTTACAAGTGTAATGTGGTATCTATGTGTCTGTATCATGTAGCTCCAAAATGGCTAAACCGAATTTGATTTGTTTTTGTTTTTTTTTTTTTAAAGGTGTCTTGATTAGCAATGAACTATGATTAAAGAAAATCTGTTCTGCCGTTTGTATATTAACAGCTTTTTTGTCGATGTTTCTTAATATTTTGTTTGAGCCAAATAAAAAATGTTTGTTTTATTTTTTCGTACAGCTTACTCTTATCATAAGAGCATTCAATCATTGTCTCTTCAAAATCTTGAAATGAGAGTGCGAGGAACCGTAAAACATTTTTTTTTTAATACGACACGGGCATCTCTCACCTAACTCAGACTAGAGTGAGTTTTGGCGCCAACGCGGAAAAAACATGTCGGCTCGTTGGATTTTTTTCCTAAACTTGTGTATTTTCGAGTGTTAATGTGTACTAAATGGTGAATTATTATTCATTAAGTGCTCGTAAACGTGCCCGAGTGTGGGGAAGTGATATAACGAGGTGAAACGTGTCTTTTCGTGTTGTTTCCAAAACTCCATAGGAGCCTCTTGTAAAGTCTCCACCACTTTACAGGGGCATGAGTTCGACTTGACCGTGACTTACTTAGCTTGACTCTGACTGTGACTATGACTTGTTTGACGCTATTAAGACAAAGTAAACTAATTAATATTACGAGTAAAGGACATTGAATCCACGCTCATGAAGATTTTAACAAAAAAAAAAAAAAAACAGACTAGAGTTTCAACCGCATTTGGCGATCTTTTTCAAAGTGTGTGCGTGCGTCGGAGTGGCCAGCTTAATCATACGTGAGTAATTCCCGTGACATAAATAAAATGCGTGAAAACCATAAGTAGAACGTTAATTAAAATTGTAATATTTGAAATCAATAACTTCCTTTTAAAGCTGGTTAAATAAAGAATTATGTTCATTGTCCAAATCTTTAATGATACATTTTTTATATTGTTTTCACCATGCCTCGTGTACTAAGTTGATTTTGTGTTTTCTTTCCTAATGTTCCACGCATCACCGTCAAATCAGCAAAGCTCCCATACTGTATCACTTCATTATGCTTGATTTTGTACAGCCTTTTCCTACGCACTGGAAAAAAAAGTTAATTTTAAGAATAAATAAAGAAATTCTTACTATCTATGATATCACTATCTATGATAGTATACGATATTTTATTCGGTTTCGTCTAGACAAGCGTGCTCCACCGTAGACCGCATCATCGCTTAACATCAGGCGAGTTGGCGGTCAAGCGCAAACCTAATGTTTATATTTAAATAAAACGGTCTATGTACAAACTTAATCTAAAAAGTAGAAAGATTACAATTAAAACAGAGATTGAAAGTCGTTTTATTTATATTACACGGAAATTACTCACGTAAGATTACGAAACTATAGTCGGAGTGACCGGCAATCATACGTGAGTAATTCCCGTGTAACTAACATAAATAAAATGTGTGAAACCACGACAGTTTCTATAATAAAATTGAAAGTTCTCAAACTTTTGCTGATGAGAACCAAAACATCATCTGTATATATATTTTTAATTTTGTTAGTTTTTTCAGAAAACCCTGTTTCATTTTCGATTAAATTTATATGGGTCACCTCTGAAGTATGACTTGGTATGACTTACCAAATGAAAAAAAAAAAACATCCAAATAATCGCAAATTCACAATTGGCGGAGTAATTGCGCAACAAACATACAAAAAAAAACAGTCGAATTGATAAGAGGTAAAATGTGCAAGTTTGATACAAAACTTGTTTGTTGCTGTTTACTTGTGGTTTGTTGTTGTTGTTTAAAGAAATCTCCGGAACTGCTCAGATTCTATAAAAGTTTTCCTAATAGAGAGCTTCTATAGGCTATTTTTGTTCACAGCCCCAAGAAAAAAGCTAATCAATACTAATATTATAAAGAGGAAAGATTTGATTGTTTGTTTGTTTGCATTGAATAGGCTCCGAAACTACTGAACCGATTTGAAAAATTCTTTCACTGTTGGGAAGCTACACTATCCCCGGGTAACATAGGCCGGTATATATTATATTTAAAAAAAATAGGGATCCTTACTTAAACTCCAATAAAGTAACCCAACCCAAGGTGTAAAAAAATTAAATTTACAATTTTGACTTTGCGTGTTTGACAGTTCTAAGACAGGACAACGTCTGTCAGGTCACTAGTTATTTATAAAAGCAAATGATTCTGATATTTTAAGCCACCCAGAGACTTCCATAATGATCCATTGACAACGTGTTGACCAGTGCTCGAAATGGACCGGAACGCACCGGAACGCCGCTCGTGAAATCACCATTCCGTTTCGTAAAGGAATCCAAATAAACCTCACTTGTCAACGTCGGTCAAGCCGTTTAGGCTACAGGAGGTACTACAGAAACTTACATGCTTTCATACAACCCAAAACAATTACTCTCCTTCGTGGACAGTCGGTTAAAAGCTCGCAAGGTTTGAAGGGATATGCTTTCCGGTTCGGTTGGTTGACCAACCGACCGACCGTTGGTTGACTTTGGTTTGACCACTAGCTGTTGACTTGTTATTTAAAAAAGCCATCAAAATCAACTCAAATAACTTCAAATAAACCAATAAAATCTAACGACCCGTACACATTTTCATAAACACAGACAATGGAGGAAAAAATATTTATATAAAACATGTGCGAGATCGCTGTATGTCATAAAATATTATGCCAACGTAAGGTTTGCACATTGTTAGAATTGACGGCAACCGGGTCGGATTTTAAAAGCACCGCAAACCAGGGACGTCACCGGGAGCGCTTTGGGGGTAAATTTAATTGTGTAACTCTATAAATTGTATGATTGTCAATTACACCGGCTTACTACTTATAACACCGGTTTACACTCACTATTATGTTTGTAGGTGAGACGATCGACCATCTCCGGAATTGCGCGTATTCCTTGATGAAGGAGCACTAATGGCTCCCTCCGAGCTTCAACATGAAGCGTTTCAAGAAGGGTGTCTACAATTACTTTTCCGAGCTGGCAAAGCACCGTCGACACCGCTAGTGTTGCAGACATCTGCAACACTCATAGGCGGCAGTTTCTGCTTACCATCAAGCAAACCACATGCTTGTTTGCCGCTCTTCTTATATGTAAAAAAACTACATGAAGGTCTCGGTGGAGATCGCTACCTACATCTTATGCACCAATGTGCATTAATTTGCAATGTCCTCAGTACCTTGTTCTGGAACCTTTGTCTCATTCTGCCATAAAAAAACACACCCATATTCAGTACTTATCTGTTTTTCTAATTGAACATTTTAGGAACTTGCTTAATTGCTTATGATATGAGTACCATAATGGCGCTAGCAAGGTTCATAAGTAAAGTCTCCTTCAAAAGCAATTTCAACCTTATTCTACTTTTCATAATGCCGAGAATAGACGTGCAATTCAAATATTGAAACGCGACAACGCTCGTATTTGAACGGGTAACTATGTCACGGCTTTCGATAGAAGATATTATAGCTTTAGAAAGCTTTCAGGGGCAACAGCCCCTTTATGCCCAATCCTGGATACGTCTGCGGTGAAAACACTTCAGTTATTGTATATGAAAACTCTCCGCTGGGATGTGTCTATATGTGTTGGGTTTCACGGAATGGTAGTGTGAAGTCGAAAGGAGGTCATTGTACTTTTTTTTTAAATTAGCACACAAAAAAACATCCAAATTTTTTCGCAAACTTTTTTTATGGTTCCGTACCCAAATGGTGTAAACGGGACCCTATTACTAAGCCTACGCTGTCTGTCTGCCTGTCCATCCGTATGTCTGTCTGTCTTTCCTAACTTTTAACAGCTGTATCTTTCGATTCATCGATTATGTAATTTTACGGCGGATTAACTAAGAAATAATAATAAAGTTAAAAAGCACACTAATAAAGTAACATAATATTCTGTGAAAATTTCAACTGGCTTTCTATTACGGTTCGAAAAATACAGCTGCTAGTAGGTAGGACGGGCAGACATACAGACATACAGACAGACAGACAAATAGACAGACAGACAAATGGACAGACATACATACAGACAGACAGAGAACGTAGGCTTAGTGATAGTGTCCCGTTTAGACTCTTTGGGTACGGAACCCTAGAAAATAAAACTTTCAAAGTCTCAAAAAGTTTAAAAGTTCCTTTCTTTCTCTTTTTTTTAGGGTTCCGTACCTCAAAAGGAAAAAACGGAACCCTTATAGGATCACTTCGTTGTCCGTCTGTCTGTCTGTCTGTCTGTCCGTCTGTCAAGACCCTTTTTCTCAAGAACGCGTAAAGGTAGCAAGTTGAAATTTATACTAAATACTTGGGTCTACGGTTTCTTGCGGCTGTAAAAAAATAAAAGTTGTAAGTCAACGCAATCAAAAGATATGAACGTTTATGTCGCATATTTTGCGATTTCACAGGGGAACCAAAACCTATAGGGTACTTCCCGTTGACCTAGAATCATGAAATTTGGCAAAAAGCAAGGTCTCATAGCACATATATAGGAATAAATCCGAAAGTTATAAATATGAAGGTATATCATTTAAAAATGATTATTTTGCTATTACAAACTTACATTTTGTAGTTGGAATGTATGGAAGAACCTTATTGTCAACTACAAACTTAAGTTTGTCTTTCAATATTTTAACTTCAGTTAGTTTTTTTTTTGGTCTCGCGCTCTTAGGGTTCCTTTATGTCGTATATTTTGCGATTTCACAGGGGAATCAAAACCTATAGGGTACTTCCCGTTGACCTAGAATCATGAAATTTGGCAAGAGGCAAGGTCTCATAGTACATATATAGGAATAAATCCGAAAATTATAAATTTGAAGGTATTTAAAAATAATTATTTTGCTATTACAAACTTACATTTTGTAGTTGGGATGTATGGAAGAACCTTATTGTCAACTACAAACTTCAAAGTTGTCTTCCCAGAGACTGTGGGATCGGCCGATCTGCGAACTAGCATAGAAATCGCTACTAGATACGTGTCCTAGTATTGCAGATCGCGCTCGTATTCTTGCTGTCTCTGTTTGGGAATCGGGACTTTGGTTGCAAGCCATGCCCTCTTTTAACACAGGTAGCCTTTTAGATCCAACCGCATTTCGTCTAGCTGTCAGCTTACGCTTGGGTGCAAGGTGCTGTGAGGCCCATCGCTGTCAGTGTGGTACTGCTGTTGACCAGCTCGGTCACCATGGTCTCTCTTGCTCGAGAAGCACTGGTCGTATTGGCCGACACGCTAGCCTGAACGACATCATACGCAGGGCACTTTCCACCGCCAATGTCGCAGCTGTGCTCAAACCGAGTGGTCTTGCGCGTGACGATGGAAAGAGGCCTGACGGTATGACACTTGTGCCCTGGAGGTTGGGGCGGCCCCTTGTATGGGACGCAACTTGTGTCGATACTTTGGCGCCGTCACATCTTCCTGAGGCACAGGGTAGGGCTGGCGCGGCTGCTAATTCGGCAGAGCAGCACAAGCGTCGCAAATATGCTAACCTCGGCAGTGGTTACATATTTGAGGCGTTTGGGGTCGAGACATTGGGCCCTTGGGGACCGGGAGCTCACCTCATTTTCAAAAATCTTTTAGAGCGCCTGGTTAATGCGACGCGTGACCAAAATGCTGGCGTGTTTCTGGCTCAACGCATTAGCATTGCCATTCAACGTGGTAATGCCGCCAGCATGTTGGGTACGCTGCCAACTGGTAGTGGGCTTGAGCATTTGGATTGTCTTTAGACCTTCAACGGTCTATGGGCAGTCTAACTGTATTTGTAGTGTTAGTTTTAGCTTGTATTTTGTTTAGTTATTAAAGGCACTTGCCCAGTAAAAAAAAAACTACAAACTTAAGTTTGTCTTTCAATATTTTAACTTCAGTTAGTTTTTTTTTTTGGTCTCGCGCTCTGAGGGTTCCGTCTAACGGAACCCTCAGAGCACGAGTCCTACTCGTACTTGTCCGGTTTTTTTTAAGTAAGTATAAAAAGCAATATGTTTTACCTTCGCATTACAGACATGACCCGAGCACTAAAAATATAAGTACAATATTTTAATCGAAATAGGCTTCATAAATAAATACATTAAAGAAAAAAAGCCAAGGACAAGTGTGGGTAAGACTCGCACCCTGAGGGTTCCGTACAAACTTAAGAAATATGTATGTAGATAGTTTACCCATCCAGCGAATCAGTCTCGACGAAAAAAGGGTAAAAAAGTGAAGGACAAACTTAACTTTGTAGTTTAATTAAGTGCTCCAATACATACCAACTACAAAATGTAAGCTTGTAATAGTAATTTTTTTTGTTATTCAACTACATTTGTACCATTTTTAAATTTTTTCTTTATATTTGATGTAAGAATTTGTCTTTTGCCAAATTTTATGATTCTTGGTCAACGGGAAGTACCCTATAGGTTTTGATTACCTTGTGTGAAAATATGTAATGTAAACGTTCATATATTTTCAATTTGATACTTTTACGTATTTCTGAGAAAAGGGTCTTGACAGACAGACAGACAGACGGACAAAAAGTGATCCTATAAGTGTTTTGTTTTTTCGTATTGTGGCATTAGAATAATGAAATTTGGCAAGAAGCAAGGTCTTACAGCACAAAATTATGAAGGAAAAATTTCCAATGTTGTTAATTTCAAGTTACATCACAATGTTTACAATGTTTTTATTGTTACATACATAAATCTTGTAGTTGGTATTTCGATTACCGGGATGGATGAACAATCTACATACATATTTATTAACGGAACCCTCACGAGTCCTACTCACATGTCCGTTTTTTTAGTATTCAGGATTTAATGTGTTTTCTTTGTTTTCTATGTCCATATTTTTCTGTTATCATAAATAAACTATTCAAATTGATGAAAATTGTGATTTAATAAAAATAGATATGTTGTTTACCCAAGCCGTACATTTCTCGCCATGGCACTAAAAAGAAGAAAAAATATTAAGTTTGCGGCTCCGGGCCGGTTTCATCTGCATTTTTACTTTTTCCAGGTGAAAATAATCCGTGCTACACACGAATTGAAAATGCGCAGCTGTACTGCTATAATATAATTAAAATTCAAACGCTGTTCGTTATTAAATCAAATTAAAACAAATTCAAAGGTAACAAACACACAATTAATCTACACCATCGAGATACAATTCCTACACCAATATACAGGGTTACACGAACGGTGAAACCGAAAGGAGGTCATATTCATCATTACGAACAAAATTTAAAGGGGGCCAACCCTGAAATCGAGAAAAAAATATCTGTTGTTTCATATTTTACTCTTTTAATTATGAATGTTATTTTTCTATCTGTTTTTTTTTACGCGACGCAATCATGCATAGTCTATAATTCATTTGACTTTGCCGTTTTCGCGTAAAAAATCAAGATTATAACTTACTACTGCATTACATTTATTTCCTTTACACTGAAAATAAACAAAGAATACACATAAGTACCCAATAACCACATTCACCATCTATTTCATCATATCAGCCATAGAACGTCTACTGGACATAGGCCTCCTCCATCGATCTCCAAAAGGCCGGTAGGAAGCGGGCTGCATGCGTTTCCTTGCGAACTCTTTCCTTCTGTCCATCTTGGTTTTGATATTGGTTCGTTTTTTTATTTTTTTTGAGGTTGGACGTTTAACGCTGTGGGTACCGATCTGTGGTCTCCATTTCAGAACCTTTAGGCCTCATCGGCCACCTGTTCTGCGTGATAATTATGTGCCCTGCCCACTGCCACTTTAACTTGCTAATCCGGTGGGCTATCTCGGTCTGAGTCGCTTGAGCATTTAGATTGTCTTTAGACCTTCAACGTTCCATGGGCCGTCTAACTGTTTTTGTGGTGTAAGTGTTAGCATGTATTTTATTTATTTAATAAAAAAACATTATTCATATTACTACGTAGAGTTAATACATATTAATACCTCGGAATAGCATTCTGGCCCGTGGCACTGCAAAAAAATTGCATATTTTTTACTAGCAAGCTCGCTGTTTCTGTTCTAAAGGAATGGCAAATTTTGGATAAAAAGTCTATGTATTCATGTGTACCCAGGGCAGGAGCGGATTTAATACCTTGGCTGACCTAGGCCTTTGGAAAATTGCCACGCCCGAAAAAAGCTCGAAAAATTGAATAATCTACAAGTATTGAACTCAATAACAACAAAAATAATAATTTGTCAATGATAAAACTAGCAGTTCGCCCCGAAATGTGATCTCGCGACCCATAAATCTTCGGAACCACTCGATCGATTTTTCCCATATTCAAATTTAAAAATTGTATTGAAATGAACTACTTGCCTACAAAGTTTCATGAAGATCGGATCAACGATACGTATCGACGAACAAACCATGCGTAGTGCCGATTTATCCCATTCGAATCTAGACCTCTCTTCGCTCGGTTAATTATCTCAATCAGTTAGTCCCCAAAGAATAGTTTTCTATCTAACTGCCAGAGCGGACACAAAAAATTGACACTGCTTTATGGTTGATACTACAGAACTATGATACGTACGAAGCGCTTTGATTCTACATTTATTGTGCGAACTACTAGTCTGTGGAATGCGCTGCATTTTTTTTTTCATTTTTTTTATAGAATAAGTGGCAAACAAGCAACGGGCCACCTGATGGTAAGTGGTCACCGCCGCCTATAGACACCTACAATACCCGGGGCATTGTCAGTGCGTTGCCTACCTTTGAGGACTCTATTCACCTATGCCTGACTGGGTGTTCCCCGACAGTTACAATCTGGGTGTCTTCAAATCACGAATGAATCGGTTTCTTCTAGGCAAGCGTGCTCCAACGTAGACCGCATCATCGCTTAACATTAGGCGAGTTGGCGGTCAAACGAAAGCCTATAAAAAAACATTTTCCGAGATAGTAGAATATGTTTCCAATTGCGTGAAAGATGTACAAATAAACTAGCAAACAAACACATTCGATAATGTGGTTGTTCGCTAGTATATTTCTTTTTTATAATATTAGTATGGTGGATGTTTACTTACAGTTGATATACATGAAGGACCTCTGCACTGTAAAATAAATAAAAAATATATATACTTTGGAGAGTGATGTGCTTTTTTTACACGTAAAATAATAGTACAAAAAACACTTCATTACCTTCCCGAGCGACTATGGGAGTCCAACCCTCATTTAGCCATGTGATAGTATACCTATAATACCTTTCCCCAGTGAGGACCACTCCTGCGCCAACTATCAAGATGGTTTGATTGACTCGTGTTTGTTCTCCGTCGTCCCGTCGCTGTGTGCGTCTGGGCCGTGCGCGTGTAGTCATCATTATCAGCCAGAAGACGTCCACTGCTGAACATAGGCCTACCTCTTTAACCTCCACACTGAACGACAGCCTGTCTTTTGCATCCACTGGATGCCCGCGACTCTCACAATGTCGTCGGTCCATCTAGTGGGAGGCCTACCTATGCTGCGTCTTCCGGTTCGTGGTCTCCACTCCAGAAACTTTCTTCCCCATCGGTTATCGGTTCTTCGACCGATGTGGCCTGCCCATTGCCACTTCAACTTGCAATTTTTTTTTATTTGTTTATGTTAAATTATGATTATAAAACCTCGTACAAATTCACAGATAATTTTTATTTTTATGTTTTTGCTATTCAATTTTTAGAAAAACTCGTTACGACCAGTGACCTTTGTTTTTAGCTAATCTGCGTTTTATAACCAATGCAATACGTCGTGTTGCTGGAAGTAGTACTCCAAATATGCTTCATTTCATTCTCGACTGACAATCGAAGTCAAATTTTTATTTACTTATCGTTTTATATGCCTGTTATGTTTTTTAGATAGGGTGTTTTTTACTCCTGTGCTCTCGTCACCTTAAAACATAGTAGGAGTATCAAACTGAATAATTTCCAAATAACAAAAATAAAATGTATAAAAATAAGAATACAATAAAATTTCACAAATTAAACTATCAAATATTTAACTTAAATAATAATGGCATCGATTCTGATGTACTCTAAACTAAACTAAATTTGACATCTCTAAAATTCTTGTTATCCTTCTCTCACATATTAAAATGAAAAGAGAGGCAGATAATTTTAGTCTGGTCAGGTTGGTTTAAATTAGTGAGGTGTATGCCAGAATCGACGCCATTGTATAACCAAATTAAAATATCAATACTAAAGAAATTGTTACTTACAGTAGAAGTACATGATTTTCCTTTACACTGACAAAAATACATTTAAGTTAATTAACTAAATAAAAAATAGCAAAACTGCCGTGGGACAATATTTTCTAAATACCAACCGTAAAGTTGTGAAAGACATAATTATCTAAATTTTCTAAGAAAATTAACATTCGCACAACAACATATCACATATTCGCATAATGTAGTTTTTTTTTACGATTTCAGCGTTTGTCCCATAGTAAACGTTGTTCATAATAACGAGTCTGCCGAACCCTTTTCAGCTTAGTATATCCTTTCCACGTAACCCTGTGTGTAATCCGGATGCCAATTCAATATATTGGTACCTCGAACTGATCTAATGATGACCCCGGGAGGTGGATAGTACGAACTCTTTGATAGCTCCCAGTAAACGTAAACGAGTCACAAAAGTGTGATTTTTAGTTTTTTTAACCTGAGGAATGCGAGCGAAGGAGTTTTTTAATGGCTTATTATTAAATGGGGAATTTCACCTACATTACAGATAATTAAAAAAAAAAGAAAAAAAAGTAATACCATTGGTATTGTGTATAAATCTTCTTACACATAATACACACGTCGGAGCACTTTTCGCTTACGCCGACATGCGGTGCGTAACGCATTTGACGGGTCTACGACTATCACTAAGCCAGTTATTTTGCGATGGTGGTGGTGGTAGAGCGTTAGTGACCGAGCGATACCATGTGCGCTTTACAATCTGACGGTACCCGGTTCGATTTCGACCCTGCACCAATCACTTAATTAGTACCTAATTAAATTATGTGTATTTCGATGCAATCGCTCAAAAACGGTGAAGGAAAACACCGTGACGAAACCAGTATGTCTGAGAACCTCTAAAGTTCAAAGAGATACGACATTCACCAACAAGCACTGGGCCAGCATGGTGGATTAGGGCCCATCCTCTCTCCCTGAAGACCTGAATCCCAGCACTAGTAACATGATAGGCTGAAATGATGAAGCCAGAAATCTTACCTGGGCATCACAAGAACAGCCTCTACACTGAAAAAAATTAGTAAATATTTTTTTTATAATATGCTTGCGTTTGACCGCCATCTCGCCTGATGTTAAGCGACGATGCGGTCTACGTTGGAGCACGCTTGCCTAGAAGAAACCGATTCACTCGTGATTTGAAGACACCCAGATTGTAACTATCTGGGAACATCCGTTCAGGCAGCGCATTTCACAGACTAGCCAGTTCGCATAATGAAATTGGAATCAAAGCGGTTCGTACGGGTATTCGGAATATCAACCATAAAGCGGTGACGATTTTTTGTGCCCGCTCTGGCATACCGATAGGTCCTGTCCTGTCAAACAAAATAACACAATAGAACCTGCAATATGAATTTCCCACAGAAGAGAATTTTTTTAACTACTTCTCTTTTCTGTGGAATTTCCTATCATTATCATCACCATCAGCATGAAGACGTCCACTACTGAACATAGGCCTCCCCTTAGACCTCCCGTGGTATTTCTTCTTCCCCATCGGTTATCGATTCTTCAAGCGATGTGGCCTGTCCATTGCCACTTCAACTCATAAGTTCTCGTAACTTCAGTTCATAACAGTGATCTCCTTTTGGCTTAGTACCACCCTATCGTGTAACCCAAATTAACCCAACGCATGCATTTGTTAGTAAAAAACTGTGAAAATAATACAATTAACTTACATCAGCGTTTGCAACGTGATTAACTGTCTGAAATTACATATAATAATTACAAAAAAATTGCGTTATTTTTAACATGTATTTACTCATAAGTGTCAAAGTTAATAAGTGTTATAATTGAAAAAAAAAAAAAAAACTTTAAAAGAAATGATAATCTTAAAAAGGCTGAATAGATTTTCTTGAATCATAGACAAGAACACTCTCGATCAAGTAACCATATAAAGAAAAGAAAAAAACCGTTTGAGACGAAAGCAACTTAGCCTATGGTTTGAAAGATACACACTCGCTAAATAGTCAAATTCAAAATTCAAAACATTTTTGTCAGCACATGGTAGGTACACATACATATAAAGTAGCATACATGGTCGTAAGAGTGGAGACGTATATCCTGTCCTTGCCTGTTACACCACCAGGCACCAGCCTGGCCTACCAGGCCTTGCCTGGTACCAAGCAAGGCAGGCATATATATATTTTTTTTAATTAGTTTTTGTTAAAGTTAAAAAAAAAACTTAATTATGTCTATGTTAGAATATTGTTAAAATCATATTTTGGTTTAGTTGTATAACAAATGTATAATATATATAAAAAACATAACATATATATATGTTATGTTTTTGTATTTTAATTATATTACATATCAAAACATTTTTATCATTAAGGGATTCTGAAATTTCATGGTAGCTTTTTTGTGCTAATAAAGTTTTAAGTTCATTTTTAAACATTCCAATATTTAAGTCTCTGATAATTTAAGGCATTTTAGTATTTATTAATTGTTAATAGTGGTACAAAATATTACAAATTCAAATCTATTTTATACCATCAAAACATATAAGACAAGCATCGTTGACCGTGGCACGCAGTACAACACCATTAAACTTATAACACCCCTCTCAATGGTCAATGGTCAATGGGGTCTCAAACCCCACCCTTAATATTTATGTCAATGGATGAAAGACTAGGCGTTCGCCCCTAACAGTGACCTTGTGACCTTACGAACCCTCAGTTACGAAGTTCAGAGGTTTTTTGGGCAGTCTTTTGAAATTGCGTGAATTTATTGCCATTTAGATCCTTTTAATCTTTAAATTAAAAGGCTTTATAAAAAAAAACTTTAGTTTAAAAAAAAATAAAAGATAGGCTTGCCTTTGAACCCCCTCTCGTCTATTAATAAACGATGATGTGGTCTACAATGCAGCACGCTTGGTTAGAAGAAAATGATTTATTCGCGATTTGAAGACACTGTAGATTGTGACTATCGGAGAACAGCGCAGGAAAGCGCATTCCATTGCACAGTCTAGCAGTTCGCACAATAAAAGTGGAATCAAAGCGCTGCGTTCCGGTTTTCGGAATATCAATCATTACATACAAGCCATACTTTCCGTGCCAACCCTGACCGTCCGATAGAAAAATGGGCAGAAAGGAATAAGGTCGTTTGCAGGTTCGTTGCACACTCTCCAAAATTTAAATGTTTTTGTATGGAAGGAAAATAAATATCGACGGGTAAAAGGCGACTTGACTTAACCGCCATTTTTACCGAATATGAGTTATATATATATTTGAAATCAGCGATTTTTTCTGCGTCGTTTAAGCCCAGTTTGGTTCAAATCGGAGCACTTTTTTGTCGCTTCATTCCATGGCCAAAATGGGGGTCAATTTGAACAATTAGGTGTTATGCGACTTGATTTTAACCCTTTTTTTTAAACCATGCATATGAGCCAGTTCGAATGAAGCATTAAAACAGGTATCTGTGATTTGAATTCATTTGCTTTTTATGTTTTTTCATAAAGTGGTATTTTCATTCATTTTTACCAAATCTAAAATGAACTGACATAGTATTATGAAGCATTTTACTTTGATCAATATTGATAAAGGTAGTCGTTTGAGTCATTTTACTTTGAATGATTAATCTTTTCAATGTAGCTTAATTCTTTTTACTTTGAACTATATTAGAAAATAATGAGACTTAAGCGTTTTTTCGGTTGACCAGTAATGTTGTTAGTGTTGATTGAATCGATTATCTTCTTGATAAAATAAATAAATTGAGCATTAATTCCATTAACACATGTTTTGTTATTTGCGAATCTTACATTTAAGCACAACAATTAAAGTTGTATTGGTTTGTAGGCCTTTTTAATTTTATACCGACTAATAAATTGAAGCTCATTGAAGCACCGTCAGTTTTAAGTGTCATGTTTTCGTGTGTCATTTAAATCTAAACAAAATAAATGTTCACTGCGTTTGGGCCACACGCCTAACACAGGGCAGAGATTTCAAACGGCATCACAGTCACAACACAACTGTCAATTGTCCGCGAGCAACCTGTATAAATAATTCTAGACAAGTAGAATTCAAAAGAATTCTCGACTAATAACGACTAATATCGAAGTCGAACATACTGATGATCACTCTTCAAAACAAGTGAATAATCGTATTTAAAAAAATACTTTACTGAAAAATAAACTACTGTTGAGCAGGTAGAAGTGACGCACAATAAAAATTAAAATAATTTAAACGAAGACCAGTATAGTAATGACATAATTATTACCCCAAGCAAAACAGAATTTGCTGACACAATTCAAATCACAGAAAGTGAATAATTTGCCTATAGTAAATGTAATAAAACACGACTCAAGGACTCAACCAGAAAAAGGAGATGAAGAAGAAGACTCTTTATTGTTACAAGATTGCCACAAATTTCAAAAACGCCCTGAGACAGATGCTTGTTGCGCTGTACGTGATACGGAAACTGATTTACAAAATTTCAAACAGCAAAAAAAGTGAGGGTGGAGCTTTTACGCGGACACGGCATAGAGATGAATTGAAAGCAATTGTCACAGATATTATTCCACATGGACAGATGGAAATATTTCGATTTTTTTAGAAGAAAGAAACAACGATATACCATAAGGTACCTGTCCGAAGAAGGAATCAACTGTATGCTGTTGCAGTAAATAGTATTTCGTTGTTTCCTTCTTCTAAAAAAATTCGGAGTATTTCCATCTGTTCATGTGGAATAATATCTGTGATAATTGCCTCAATTCATCCCTTCGAACAATAAAAATGATACAGAAGCAAAGAAAAAGAAGAGGAAAAAAGGCTTAAATAAAAAAAAATTACGTTGATTTTCTTGAGGAATATTTTGTTTGGGACCTAACATCATGGACCGATCATCGTCATCAGCCAGAAGACGTCCACTGCTGAACATAGGCTTCCCCTTTTAACCTCCACACTCAACGATAGCCTGCCATTTGCATCCACTGGATGTCCGCGACTCTCACAATGTCGTCGGTCCATCTAGTGGGAAGCCTACCTACGCTGCGTCTTCTAGTTCATGGTCTCCACTCAATAATCTTTGTTCCCCATCGGTTATCGGTTCTTCGAGCGATGTGGCCTGCCCATTGCCACTTCAACTTGCAAATTTTATTAGTTATGTCGGTGACTCTGCTTCTTTGGCGAATAACAACAACACACACTGGCCAAAGACCCTTGTCTTTAGACACTGTGGTATCGTATATCGTGTGGACGAGTAGATGACACGCAATTTCCAGAACGCTGCCCATCCGAGTTGGATTCTTCGGGCGACCTCTTTGCCAAGTTGGACTTACCTAACTGAACAATCTGTCGAAGATAGGTGTTGGTCAACAACTTCAAGAGTATCGTTCCCAATGACTACCGACACGGGTACAACATGGACATTGGACATGATTTTTGTCTTGTCCATATTCATTTTAAGACCCACCTGTTTGGAAAGGCTACTGAGGTCTCTGAACATCGTATTGAGGTCCTCCAGCGACTCTGCCATGATGACTATATTATCGGCAAAACGAAGTTGAGTGATGTATTCGCCATTGATGTTGATGCCGAATCCATTCCAGATCATCAAGATACCGATGAGGAATCTATTTCAAGTGAAAAAGTTTCGAAAAAAATGCGTAAAGAGTCAAAACATGATAAGGGGTCAAACGATGGTAAAGTCGGAGATAACGGCTTAAAGAAAAGAAAGAAAAATAAAATATTAAAAGAAAAATATAGGTAAAACTTATGTTAAAAAAGATAAGACTATTGTATCAGAAAAAAAACTGCAAGCAAACCCTTGTGTCGGGAAGAAATGTGGCCATAATTATTGTGGAGAGATTAGTGAAGAAAAGGGATCAAGTTTACTTTAACTTGTTTTGGAATTTATCTTTGTTTAGATTTTTTAAGCATGAGATTGGCGTCATCGCAAAAATGTTCCACCGAGAATATTAATTAAGCTTAGGACTCTTTGGACGTAAAAGTGCATAATTCAGATCGATGGACGTAAAGACATTTTCTCAAAGATTTAAGTTTACCAAATTGAATGGGAAAATGGGAGGGATTTTTGATTGACAAAAAATTCGGAAAATGGGGAAAATGAATGAAAAATATAAACCATCTGAAACCAAAGAAGAACCCCACTAACTGTAGTAAAATAGATTAAGAAACTGAAGAGTAACTAAGAGGCTAATATTAATGCATTTTTAGAGTACCTATATCAATAAAATAAAAGTTGACATAAATTATAAAATATATAAGATTTAACATTATAATAATAGATTGCTATATAGCAATTACTTTTGCGTTATAATTTTTATTTGTATAGCTTAAAGATCAACACTATCAAAATTAATCAAAATTAAGGATATGAATCCCTTATTTTTGAAGTTAAGGTGTCTCATCAGGTATTTTTCCTTTGCTGAACACATATTTTTTTTCTTTTAAATCGTTCTACCTATATCTATAGACAATAAATGTTGTACTTAAATCTTTTTTATTTTATTTGTATGTTTGTTACTCATTATAACAGTCGTTTTGCCTTGAATAAATTATAGTAAATAAGGCATTACAGTTATTTTACCATAATCTAGTAATGTTATTTCTGGTATTTAAATCAATTCGCCTTGATTAGAAAATAATGCATTTTGTCTTAAGTAGCATTTATATCAATTAATAATACTACTAAGATAATGTCCCATAGACAATATCATGGAAGCTTGCACTTAGTTTTGATATTCAGCAGCTTCGGTGTTAAATGTTAAGTAGTTTTGATGCAGTGATTTTTTTTCGGATTTTAAAATTTTCAAATCGCTCTCCTGTAAAAGTATCAAAATGGCGCTTGAATCAAGTCGCCTTTTAACCGTCGATATGAATGATTAAATGTCATGAATCGAGATACAATATCAATAGAGTCATAAACGTGCAAAAATGGAACCGAACTAAAACTCGGGGCACTCTACGCAATGGGCCGACTTTTTGGTTAGTTACCGCGATCCGACTACAACGCCGCGCGATGCTAGTGCGATGATGACATAGAGGGCAAGCAACATTGAACACTATACGTATACAAGTAACATAACGTCTAAATTGGAGTGAATGTGGCATTGCAAATTATATATTTGATGTCTAGGTATGTACAAGGACGCTTGGGCGATTTATGACTACACGTAGAGATTGTGACTCTGTAGGTATTGTATCTCGCTGAAGTTGTGGAACAAATTTTATGGAATGTATGTTAGTTAGTTTTCAAAAACCCGTAACTATCGATGATTTTAAAACGTTACTTACACAGCATACGGATGACGTACAATTTCGTGAGGGACACTGCAATAACACAAAAAAAAACTTTTTAAAACAAACTTTAAGTATTGAAACCTCAACTTGTACCCAATTGTAAGAATGGCACGTCAATACAATGATTTGTTAATAAATTATTCTGATTTAGATATATTTGATCCTAAGTTTAGTAGTTACGTAAGAGCCGTAAAGGATGTCCTCCGTCTTAATCTTAAACTAGATCGTTCGATAGTCCATCTCATGTTTAGTTATTTTTGTTATTTTGTTTTAGTTTTTAGTCAAATGTTTTGCCATCTTGGAGGTGCCCATCAGCAAGCTCATTGCTATGCGGATGGGTACTTCCATCAAGTTGTCTCATTTTTATTTTGTATACACATGTTTTGGGTGATAATCCAGTTCAGATTTTTATAAGTATTTATTTAAGTAATTAATTGATTGTTATCTGTTTTGTGTATCTAAATAAATAAAATATTCTTCCCAGCAAACTCATTTGATACCCATAGCATGATGGTAGATAAGAAAATTTTGTCCGCCATCTTAGAGCATCCGCCATAAATGTTATCGTTTCCAAATTTAATGTTATCTTGTGGTATCTTGGACGAGAAGATGTCACGCAAATTCCCGAACGCTGCCCATCCGAGTTGACTTCTTCGGGCGACCTCTTTGCCTAAGTTGGACTTACCTAACTGAACAATCTGTCCAAGATAGGTGTAATGGTCAACAACTTCGAGAGTATCGTTCCCAACGACTACCGGCACGGGTTCAACATGGACTTGATTTAATAAATACAATTAATTTGTTAAAGTAAATTAAGTGATATAATTAATTTAGCGGTTAATCCTATATTACCTTTATTACAGCACTGGATCCGAGACACTGAGACAAAATAATAATTAAGTATATTATTAAGACCGCGCTAACCGGCCAGAGCTGGGCATCTCTTTCGAACTTTTTTAACATTTTGAATATAAGAAATTACTGTAAGAAAGTTGATTGGGCAATTTGGGCATTATCTTTAGAATAAAATTGCAATTGGTATAAATCAATTTTCGTGTTGAATTTTTTAAGGGTGCGTATGAGACAAATACCTATATGGAATAAAATCGCCTGTTACGATCACTTCCGCCAAAAACACAAAAACTACTTTAAAACGTTTGTAATATTATTCGTATCGAATGGAGAACCTTCCTTCTTATTGAAGTCAGTTAGAATTGAGGCAATCGAGGTGCAATTGTGAACTTAGAGTCGAAAAGGATTGACTTGCGACGGCCCCTTGTAATGTTGCCGATTCCTCTCAGAAATAATCGTAGTTGGACCTCTTTCAATAAATCACTTAAAATATACTTGTATACTTCGACTAAAATAAAATTAATGGACCGGCCCAGAAGAAGCGCATTTTTGAAGATTACAAAATGAGCGCCAGCCTTCACTTCTTTTCAGTTGGTCTCTAGTCGTAGGAAGTGCAACACGAGGATATTTTTACATGATAACGAAACATCTGACAAAATTATGCCTTCGTGTGCTTTCCCGAAGTGTAAAAACACAACAAAAAACCGCTATCAATGTTTTGTAACAAATGTACTGTACATGGTTATAATTAGGTGTTGAAGTATATGTCCGACGGTTTTGACTCGTTTTTACTGAGCAAGTTCAATGGTTATGGCCCGTCCATTCATTTTATTTTGGTCGAAGCTTGTATATAGCTATTACCAACTATTACTGTGTCTTTGACTTACATCGATGTCGCAATCAGGTAGAGCACACTAAAACAATAATGTAATAAACAAGATGAATTATTAAGGTAGATGAACCAAATCTAGGTTACAGTAGATATTAAGCTAAAACAGTAGGTCGACTTTAAACAAACGCCGGAATCGAGTGACGTAATCAAACGAGGGTCTTTCCCCTGGCGCTACGATACTTCACGGTACGCTCGGAGCGATAGTCGCGCACGCCGCGTCAATTATATTCGCCGCGTGTGTGTCGTCAGTATAGAAGTAACGTAATATAATGAAAATGTTCTTAAAACCTAATAGTAGCAACCCTAGCACTGTGACCGACATGAATTATAGGAACTCATACTACTGCTATAGCTAATATTATTATCTTCTGTGGCGTGTGTGCTGTGGCTGTGGTCTAGGTGTAGCTAAATTAGTTATTTAAAAAAAATATTTTACGCGCATAAAATTGCAATTAAAATTGAGCTTAAAATTGGGGCCAAAATGGCCGCAGTTTTTAGATTACACGATGACACGGTTATTTTTAATTATAAAATAAACAGTAGCCACATTCGTTCTTTCATCAAAAATTATTGCTCTAATGCCACCTCTAGCCACAGTAGATATAAGCAGTAGTTTGACTCGGACATATCCTTAAATTCAAGGACTAAAGCTAGGGTTGCAACTAGGGGGTTTTAAGACAATTTTCATTTACAATTTGCATTTGAATTTTAGACCAGCTATCTTCAACTGATTGAGCTGAAATTTGGCGTATCTAGTTATGTAAGTTTGGGGTATCTAGTTATGTAAGTTTGGCGTATCTAGTTATGTAAGTTTGGCGTATCTAGTTATGTAAGTTTGGCGTATCTAGTTATGTAAGTTTGGCGTATCTAGTTATGTAAGTTTGGTGACAATTCAGTGTAATTGGTCATTAGTTCTGGGCTATTATGGTGAGTTCTTGTTGGTGTTAAACTGGTCTATGGTATGAGGTACCGCACCCGCCAATTATGTATTAAATTTTATTGTTATTACCTTCCCACAACCTGAAAACGACGATGCCTGAAAATAAAACTTTCAAATTAAAAAGAACACACTCACGGACAATATAAAAGCAAGCTTGAATAGGCAGCTCTGGAGTCAGTTACAGGCTGTCTGAAGGCATCTGACATAGTTTATCTGTTGTTGTTTTAGAATAAACTGGGAGTTTAATACGACCCAAGGCCCATAGCGACCGCCAAATGAGGAAACTATAGTCGGAATAACCAGCTTAATCATACGTGATACCCGTGAAATATAATGAAACATTTAGATTTAGTGCCAATATCCCGCACTGCACTGTTTTCGGGATCCAGCGTCTTCTCCCATCTATGGGTTTAAGAGAGTGTTACCAATATTATTACACAACATATTACCGATTACGATTATGATAATTAAACAGAGGCTTCACTATATAAAATGTACTGTTAGATACTATTAGTTCCCAATAAATCGATTGATTGATAAACAAAAAGCGTTGCAGAAGATGCACAGTAAATAGGTGTGCGTACTTGCGCAAGTACTGCACATCGTCTGCAACAGGCTTTACAACAACTACTTACATAAAGATATTTCGAAAAAATGGCTAGAAAGAAAATAAAATGCACGTTGTAACCCATTGTTATCGAGTATTGAAATGTATCTCCTGTCTTAATCGATCTTGTACGGTAGTGCCTGTCTATAATTGGTAAACAATTAAGTAGGCATTTCCACAAGCAATAATGCCAACGATGTTTACTCCGATTTTTTTATCAAAGGGATAATTAAAAGAAATTAAAAAAATTAACAATCTTTTTCGTATTAACCCTTTCATTTGATATCCATATCATGATGGTAGATAAGAACATTTTGTCCGCCATCTTGGGGCGTCTGCCATATCGAATTTGTCATCTAGGACCAAAGTGCTGGGAAGACAAACCTAACGAACCCAAACTCGGAGCAGTTTACGTCGTTTCGTTTACGAGTTCTTAGGACCACCTTCTGTCTCCATCATCAGACCAGCTCGAAGGTACCATAACATTGTAACCGAGCTTACATAAGTATGCCAAATTTCAGCTCGATCGAGGATAACTGGTCTAAAATTCAGTTCCAAGATTTGTCCCACACATACATAATTACTAATAATACTAAATAGTACTAAATAAATACTAAAAATCTATGTATATCATCATGAATCCCTATTTACCTTGGTCACGCCATAACTTGAGAACGACTTTACCGATTTCATTCAAAGTTTTCTAATAATTTGTAGAAGGTTCTTAAAATAACGCAGAAAATTGGAGTATTTTAGAAAACTTAACGACGATTTTAACTGCGCGCGTTTGACAGTTCTAAGACAGGACAACGTCTGTTGGGTCATCTAGCACTAAATAAATACTAACAGGGCTAAGTTATATAAAAGCTTGTAAAAATATATATTTATGAAGTGTTCCTGGAGCCTTACGCCTAGCTGTTTAAAGCAATCCAGTTTAGGTGATGAAAAAATGTTGCGCGACCGCAAACCGTATCTGGGCGCGTTAAGGTTCACGTTCGCGTGATTTTCCGAACTGCACGGTTTTAACGTTAGTTTGAGACCGCGTAAGGAGTTGGGCGTAAGGCCCCTGGATTGTAGTCGCTGTCTGGGCCAGGCTCCTCATATAATTTATATTATTATTAATTTGTATCCGAATAATAAATAACGTTAATATATGTTCCTTAATAAAAGGAATGCGTAATAAATGCCTCTTGACGTTTTTATTGTGTCGCCCACAGCAATTAAACACCCGAGTACACCGAGCGAGACCTTATTTTCTGTCTAATTAATTTATATGAAAGGTAGCTACGTCACTCGTGGTTTCACTTGAGAATTTCCGGTTTTCCCGGAATGAAAATTAAATGTGCCTTATGTGTGGGGTTTTTATAAGGAAAGAATAAGAAAGGGCTTGCTTTGTAGGAAAATAAATAAATAAAATAAAATAAAATAAAATAGCCTTTTATTTCCTCAACCTATAAATAAACACACCTGCATGCAATAGGTTGTTGTTTTTTTTTTAAATGTACTTAATGGTTATTATAAAATTGAAATTAGTAAATTAAATAATAATCAGTGCCTAGTATTAAAGATTAAGTTACAATTATTGTATAGTATTACAATAAAAACAAATTAAATTAAATTATATTTGATGGTAGTATTTAAGTTACAATTATTGTATGGTAGGAAAATACCAGATCAAAAATATGTACAAATCTCTGGAAATAAAAGCGACCAAGTGCGAGTCCGGCTCGCGCACTGAGGGTTCCGTACCATCACATAAATTTTTAACTACTAAAGTACAAAAGGCCAAGCTAGAGGCCTATGTTCAGCAGTGGATGTCTTCTCGTGATGATAAAAGTACAAAAAAGTAGTGCAAAAAGATATCATGCCATCCAAGTATCGACCGCACTCGATGTTGCTTAACTTCGGTGATCGTACGAGAGCCGGTGCTGATTAGAAATTTGTCACCGACTTGCACTTGGCCAGTAATTATATCTTTTTTGTTTTACTTTAGAGTGTGTACTATAACCAAATCAAGTTTGACGATTGTACGTATTACCATTTTCACACTAGAGTAAACTACAAAAATACGTTCAAAAACTAACGTTGTTGTATAGGAACCCCTCTTTAGTTTAATTTTTTTTACTTTATTCTTATTTTTCAGTTAATCCGCCGTAACATTACATTTTCTGTAAAAATTTCAACTGGCTATCTATTACGGTTCGAAAGATACAGCCTTTTAAAGGTAGGACGGACAGACAGACCGACAGACAGACAGCGTAGGCTTAGTAATGGGGTCCCGTTGACTCTCTTTATGTATGGAACTTTAGTAACAATTAAATTCTGCTCGTTGGTAAGCGCATCACTTGAGAACGGCTAGACCGATTTGGCTATTTTTTGTTTTGAAATGTTGTAATAGTACAAATTAGATTTTTGTGGAAAGAAAAATAAAAGTATTCCGGAAATTTTTTGTAATCGAGAAAAACTTGTAATCTATTTTTTCCATGGAATTTTGTACGAACATTGATTAACTTAACAAATTCAATACACAAATTCATTCAATTCAACACACATTTACCCTGTACTAAGCCGAAAGAAGGCCATTCAACTTTTAGTAGGGAACCAACCCAGAAATCGCAAAAAAAAAATGCTGTTCCATATTGATGATCATCAAAAATTTGATGATTTGATTAATTTTGTTGTTAAGTAGCTATTAGAGCGGTTCTTTCAAACACGCTTTTCAATTTTTTTTAAGATAAAAATCACTGAGTTAGATAAAAAAACTTATTGGGCATAATCTTTTAAATTATTATAACACCGGCTTACACTCACGATAATGTTTTTACCGGTAGAGACTCGAGACGATCGACCGGTTTCGGAGTCGTTAGAGCCCCTTCATCAGGGAGCCGGTGCCGGAAGCCGGTGTTATAATATTTTATAATGAATCCTCACGCGAGTTTTGATGAAATAATCTTTGAAGTTTAATAAAATTTCTAACGTTTCTTATTTTATGCCTGTAGAACTCGTAGCGTAGCACCAGTAGCGTAGCACCCGTAGCGTAGCACTCGTAGCGTAGCACCCGTAGCGTAGCACTCGTAGCACTCGTAGCGTAGCACGACAAGGTGTTACTAATAATAACTCTAACTTCTAACGACTTCTTCAAATACTTGTTCTTATAATTTTTGAGGAAAAAAATAGTAGTATTAGTTAATATAAAGTAATTTTCATATTGATATTGCATTATGGTGGAGATAATCATCCCGGAATCGATTCTTGTATGAAAGTTTTCAGAAATGAAACGCGCCGAAAGATGGGATATTATTAGAATGGTTAGATCGTAAAATGACTTCATCTCACTTAAGCCATATCTCAAAATATCCGATTCGCAATTTGACTTAATCTCATCTATGGACAATCTCTCTCTACCCTGATCAAAGGCTTGGACCGACGCTGCAAGTACATTCTCTTCACCTTCTCATAGCCATATTATGAGCTAATACAATAAAAATCCAATAAGTGCGTGACGTCTCGAGACAGCCATATCGCATTATAGCCAATCATGGACCACGCCTTGCTTCATAACAATAGTAAACCTACATTGTTTACGGCCAGGGCTGACACGTCGCTTTTTCTCGATTTTATGGGAGAATCAATATTGCGGGAAATGGGTACGGCATAGACGAGAAAAGTTTGTAGCCTAGTCCTCTTAAGAGCTAGTTGGCGGATTACGCACTCTCTCGCTTACAAAAAATATCTGAAGGTGATATTGATATTTTTTTTTGTTAATTTTCATTTTAATTGAGCGAACGAAGTGAGGTCTAAGAGTTTACAGTGGGAAAAATATGCGTGTAAACAAATTTATGTTTGTATGTTTGTTCGTCGATAACTTGAGTACCGTTCATTCGATCTCCATTAAAATTTTGTAGGCAAGTAATTAGTAATTTTTAAGTTCGTATATGAGTTAATCCGATGCAGGGGTTCATAATCATCGTCATCATCAGCCAGAAGACGTCCACTGCTGAACATAGGCCTCCCCGTTTAACCTCCACACTGAACGACAGTCTGCTTTTTGCATCCACTGGATGCCCGCGACTCTCACAATTTCGTCGGTCCATCTAGTGGGAGGCCTACCTACGCTGCGTCTTCCGGTTCGTGGTCTCCATTCAATGCAGGGGTTATAAAGATATTAATATAACAAAGTTATAAAATGCACCTTTTTATTGTAGGTATTTCCAGTCTATATATATATATATATATACGTCGGTGATTATCGTACGTTAACTGTTATATTATTTTTTGTTAAGATCATGGTAGGTGGGAAAACTATGGAGCGTACCTTAATGTAGGTGAAGTAAAACACTTGAACATCGTGAGGTCTCAGTTAGATGCGAACTACTAGTTTTTTTAATGTTATTATTTATCGTACGAAGCTTCCACTTTTATTGTGAGAACTGCTAGTCTGTGGAATGCGTTGCCTGATTGGGTGTTCCCTGATAGTAACAATCTGGGTGTCTTCAAATCACGCCATCTCGCCTGATGTAATGCGATAATGCTGTCTACATTAGACCACGCTTGCCTAGAAGAAACGGATTCACACGTGACATTAACCAGTACTTCGTATTACAATCTGGGTAGATTGTAATTATTCCTAATTCAAGTTTTGTGTGGCAGCCCTACAGGTAAGTCCCGTCCAATATCTCGAAACATTAATATGCGGCCGCAGGGACCGTAAAGATAAATAGGGTTGTCTATCGCTTTATTGTTCCAATCCTTTGAAATATCTCACCTACTAGTAAATTATATACCTACAGACAGACCTACAAGGCCTGAGGACTAAAGAGAATTGAAGTTGTAGTAAGTGTATACACATTAGGTATGTATATTATTAAACAGGGATACACTGAACGGTGGCAATTCGCCGAAAGGAGTTAAAAAAAGGTAATAATAGCAGGCGAGTTGGCGGTCAAACACAAGCATTGTTTGACCGCCAACTCGCTTGTTGTAATGAGGCGCTTGGATCACGCTTGCCTACAAGAAACCAAGTAGACGCCACAAGTTGAACTTGCATGTCATATTTCCATTACAATTATGATCAATCGTCGTAGTCGAGTCCGGCTAAAATCAGTCTGCTCAATCGGTGCCGCGACAACACGTGTCAGTTTGAAACGAAAATGGGTAATTATGCAATACTGAGTTGTAAGAATACCGCAAATAGAGTTGACCGTCAGAATAAAGATTGTTTTCACAGGTAAGTACTTGACGAAAAATTTGACACGTTTAGTTTTCTTACAAATGGAGCGCTTATGAAGTCTACTTAGATATAGGTGCACGAAATCAATCACTCGTGATATGAAGATGCACAAACTATCATGAAAACTTTTGCAATGGGACCAACCCATAAATATAGTAAATAACTCTGCTGTTCCAAATCAAATAGACATACATATTCAACAGTTAGTGAAATAAAAAATAAAACTAAACTAGTGCTTAAAGTTTTTGCTTGTTATATATTTCGACACATAATATATGCATCTATGGAACAGCAATTTTTTACGATTTCGGAATTGGTCATATTGTAAAAAAAAACATAACGATAAGTACGCAATGACCTCCTATCGACTTAGTATCAGTGTTCCGTGAAACCCAGTATGTCATTGTATAAACCTCCTGGGGTTACGCTTGTCCTGACTTTGCTAGTATTCCGTCAGAGACCAGAACCACGTGCCTCGGACCACATCTAGCCAAGTGCCTTGGTACATACTCTTATTATCAGTGAACTATTCTTAGCGAATCTTGTTGTCAGCGAACTATTCTTAGCGAGTCTTGTTGTCAGCTAACTATTCTTAGTGAGTCTTGTTGTCGGCGAATTATTATTAACGAGTCTTGTTGTCAGCGAACTATTCTTAGTGAGTCTTATTGACTGCGATATATTCTTAACGAGTGTTATTGTATTACTCATTAATGGATGAACGGAATTCGATGAAATTTTATACGTTATTAACACTTTTAATCCTGATAATTATAAATTTAAATAAAACCGGCCAGGTGCGAGTAGGACTCGCGCACTGAGGGTTCCGCATAATCAAATAAATTATTAACTACTAAAGTACAAAAAGTAGATGCAAAGAGACAACATAACGCCCATGCGGTCACCCAGGTAATAGGGTCCTGTTTACACCCTATGTGTACAGAACCCAAAAAAAGAACCGAAATGAGAATCGTTCTCCTGAAATCGGTTATAAAATAGACAACTCCAGGGACCTTACGGCCAACTGCTAACGCGGTATCAAACAAACGTTAAATCCGCTCCGTTGGAAAATCACGCAAAAGTCACGCGAGTCTGTGCGGTCGCGTGATTTTGAACTGAGCGGATTTAACGTTAGTTTGATACCGCGTTAGCAGTTGGCCGTAAGGCCCCTGTTAGATAAAGGGCGAAATCACGTGGCGCAGCAAGCAAAGTAATAAGTAAAAAAATGCATATTTTTTTATATTTTTTAATGAATAATACGCACCTAAACTTCGTACAGATACGACCCGCCAAGGTCATTACAATTATTTTTATACAAAAATTACACAAATAGTACAATAAAGTAGGTACTTATTCTAAACGAACAAAAGCTTTACCTCTAAAAATGCAATACAACATAAATACCATATAATTATTTATTTTTATATAAATTCTCTAAAAACTTGTTCACATTTTGTAGCTATTATTGTATATTACATTGACATAACTAATTACATTAATACCTACTAAGCACATTGAAAATATATTAAAAAATATTTACAATAATTTTAAATAAATACTTTTTCTAAATGGGGGCTCTCCATTTAAGACTGTGAGTCCAGCTAATCGGTTAAATTAAATAATAAATAAATTATCCTAACTCATCAAAGATTAGGTTGACACACAGCCAAGAAAAAGTACCGGTAAATATTCAAATATAATAAAAAATATTTTACAAGCGAAAATATGCAAACTATATTATGGTTTAATTTCTACCTAACTAGTTTTAAATATCAACATTGCATCTAAAATTTCTAATATCTACTTTAATATTAGGCTCTTGTAATAGGTATATCACATGCGGTGAATCACCCAAATAAAAATAAAAAACCATGATTGTTATGTAAGTTATTAAACATACTGCCAATTTGATATATCTACATAAATAGACAAAAATAGCAATTCCAAAAATACTAAAAAATACTCGTAAACAAAACGGCAAACAAGTGTTTGTAATAAGTATTTATAATCTAATACTTTAAAGCACAGTTTCGTTAGTACACGTCCTAGGGCCATTCACTAAGGAGTATCTACTAGACCCGCCATTTTTCCTACTAGTCACCGCTCCTCTAATGAATAACTCCTTAAACGTTTCCCTAAACTGCCTCGACATACCGCAATAAATAGCAAAGTTTATCGGATAAGAAACAATGATAAAGAAATTCGTTACTAAAATAAGTATATTTGCGATATGGTAATCGAGTATTTCTACTATGGTACTCGATATAATATGAAGTATCGTTACCACGGCTACTGGTATTTCTACCAATAGGAATACGGTGACGACAACAATTAGCATTAGGGTTGTGCAATTCGAGTCCCTGAGTCTTTTGCATTCGGATTTTCTGTTTTCTTTGAACAGTTTCTGGCGGTTAAGCTGTGCAGTTCTCATGGCCCGAAATAGGAGTACATTTAATACGACCAAGGAAGTACACGGAATTAGATGAACGAATAATACTCTAAATACGAAGTATGTTATGAAGTACGCGTCCATGGATAGAGTCTGGACCCACTGCGCCATTTCAATCTGGAAAAAAAGAAAACACTGTTTTAAACTATCACGGTTGTTTACTAAAGTTATATGATTATTTACGGGATATTTAAACTGTAAATGAGCTCCCGATTGTAGTTCAAATATCCCGTAAATAATCGTATAACTTTAAAAAGAAAACAGTTTTAAATAGCTTTAAAACTAATTGACAGAGACATGTATCAAAAGGGTGCTTGCATTAGCGCGTGCAAAGCCAAAGCATTTTGTCACAAGCAAACAGCGGGGAAAATAAAAAAATCTTTGGGTGACCATACTGAATGCAGTCAGTAAATAATTTAGTAATTTTTAAACTTTCGCGAATTGAACACTTGTTTTAAATGTTTATCGGGACATATCACGTAAATAATTTTGTTTGTTTGTTTGACATTTGCCATAGATGAAAATGTGCCATTATAAAAAAATGCCTTGTGACAAAATATACCGCTTTGAACTGTCAGAAAATATTTTCTCTGAGGGTTTGACGGGGAAAAAGTCCAAACGGCTCTACAAGTTGAGCCTCGCAGTAGAGCCTAGGGTCCGAAACGGTTGGACTATTATACCTTTGTAATATAAATTTTGTTACTATGACATTTATTAGAAATACTTATGATATTTTTTTAGTACAAAAAAAATACAAAAGGGCACTATCTGTAGAAAAATTTATCGGGTAACCCAGTAGATAGAAATAATAGCCAATGGTCGAAGTAAGTAGCGTAGACCGTAGACTAATCGGAAGATGTTGATGATAATGCTAAATTAAAAACATAATTAAATATTAAATACCAATAAGACTAAAAACTTAATCTATAATAGATATTTGTGCTCATTTTCCAACACTTTGATAATTAGAAAGTATTTTAATGAGATACTCAAAGCAGTATAAAGTTTCCTCTCTAATTAAACTAAAAGAAAAGCTTTTTAGACAAAAAAGTGATCTATTCTCCAAATGCCCTAGAAATTAAAATTAAAATTGGATTGTTTTTCAAACTTTTGACGATAATATTTTTGAGCGAAGCTCTCATTTTGATGATTCAGCACTTTTAAAATTAATAGTCGTGATGGACAGAATAAACTGATGGACAGAGTGTCGAATAAAAATATATTAATATCTAGACCTTAGAGAGGGTTACACAGTAAATAATGGTGGTACTAAAAAGGAAGTCTTTGCATTCATCATTATGAAACACTATTACTAAGAAATTTCTATTAAGATGGTATATTTAAGGTGATACGTTTTATCTATGGCGGGAAATTCATTTTTAGGGTTCCGTACCTCAAAAGGAAAAAACGGAACCCTTATAGGATTACTTCGTTGTCCGTCTGTCTGTCCGTCTGTCAAGACCCTTTTTCCCAAGAACGCGTAAAGGAATCAAGTTGAAATTTATACTAACTACTTGGGTCTACAGTTTCTTTCGCCTGTAAAAAAATAAAAGTTGTAAGTCAACGCAATCAAAAGATATGAACGTTTATGTCGCATATTTTGCGATTTCACAGGGAAATCAAAACCTATAGGGTACTTCCCGTTGACCTATAATCATGAAATTTGGCAAGAAGCAAGGTCTCATAGCACATATAAAGGAATAAATCCGAAAATTATAAATTTAAAGTTATATTATTTAAAAATAATTATTTTGCTATTACAAACTTACATTTGTAGTTGGAATGTATCGAAGAACCTTATTGTCAACTACAAAATTAAATTTGTCTTTCAATATTTCAACTTCAGTTTTTTTTTTTGGACTTGCGCTCTGATGGTTCCGTCCAACGGAACCCACAGAGCATGAGTCCTACTCGTACTTGTCCGGTTTTTTTGTTTGTACATGTAGGTAGAGTCTTAAAGTCAATTTTTGTTAATTTTTCGAAAAAAATATTATTACTAAATATAAAATACCAGGTATTTAGTACGTACCCTGCAGACGTGTTCCATATGCCCTCTCCAGACGGTCATGTGCGGCACGTACTGGCGGTCGAAGAAGCGTGGCAGCTGATGCAAGAAGGCCGCTATGCCGATGTAGATTAGGCATTTCATCACATTTGGCATCGTGCACCTGGGGATAGATATATATAAATTCTCAAAATGGCCACCATACTATTGACCAGTGCCGGTTTTAGTACTACCAGCGCCCTGGGCGAGACTTCTACGGCGCCGAAAAAATGAAAAGAATAGATTAGATAGAATAGATCTATAGATTTTTATATACCTGCGGCGCCCCTTTTTATCTGGTGCCCTGGGCGGTCGCCCAACCAGGCCCTACCCTAACGCCGGTACTGCTATTGACTTTAAAGTATACTAGTGTCGTGGAGAGTCACAGGGTGGGTGACTTGGTGAGCTTAAGTTTCATATTTTATACTTGAAAAGCTTTAGGCCGCGTGCCGAACAATATTTTTGTAATTACTCTAATGTAAAAACGGTAATACGTACAAGCGTCAAACTTGGCATGATTATAGTACACACTCTAAAGTATAACAAAAAATAATAAATAATGGCCAAGAGTGGGCTAGTGAGAAATTTTTGTTTATTACCAAGTATATAACTGGTAATTCGGTTACATGGACGACCTTATCATTTCTTTCACCGAATTGAAATTCCATTTAAAAATAATGTGGTAGTACGAAACCGTCAGTGCACGAGCCCGACTCGCACTTGGCACGCTCTTCTTATTAGCTTCACTTTTCCCACACAGATTTTCCTTGGGTCAAAAAAAAGAATAAAGGGAAACATAAAAGCGAAAATATTAATTTTGAAAAGGATTTAGCAAAGAGGATATAAATACTAAGGACTTAGGAAGGACGGATCAGAAGAATGGATACATAATAAAATTTCAAAGGGAAAGGAAAATTCTAAACGCAAAAAGGCTAGGTTAGAACTACAGGTCAGAAAACAACAAAAGAACGAAAGAATTAGATATAAAGAGGGGCCATTTTATATTTGAGCTCGAAACGCCAGACTTGCGTTAAATTTATCACCTAACCGCGAATGGGCTTTGGAAAATTATTTTACGATTCGTTTTTAGAAGGGATGGGAAACGATTAATGTTTTGACCGGATTGTTTTATCCGGAATAGCCATTCTCTAACGCGGGTATCGAGCATCTAACCCCGAGAGAGGTATTGCCAGTCGGTCCGATTCCGTAACCAATGAATGATTTTGCACTAATCAATATCAGAGCAAAAGCGCAATACCGACCGCAGCACCGACCAGAAGCTAGATCTATGCGTATGTGTGTGCAAATATCTTAAATTTCTCAAAACCTCTGTCATTCAGTGTAATTAAAATGACCTACTACTCCATCAAGTGACGGAAATTGACAGAGTTAACGATGGAGCACACTTGCCTAGAAGAAACCAGTTCACTCGTGATTTGAAGACTCCCACATTGTAACTATCGGGGAACGACCATTCAGGTGGCGAATAATTCCACAGACTAGTAGTTCGCACAATAAAAGTGGTATCAAAGCGCTTCGTACGTCATTTGTTTGTTACATTTCAAGGTCTACCTACATTCAGTAGCCGAAGTAAGTGAGGATAAGCATTCCAAACACGCAAACCAATCGTCTCACGATCTCGGTACGCATTTTGTCAGGTTAGTTAGGCGCAGATTTGTCCCTTCAGTTCGTCTTTTTTATAATCTTATTGAATCTTTAAATGCCTTTGGAATCTTCCAAAGATATAGCTGTATTGGGGTACAGCCGGGTATCTAGAATTGCACCTACTAAAACCCAGCTCAGCAGCGTACCTCTGTGCTTGACGAAGGGCACCGGGGTTTCCATACCTAGAAATGTACCGCATTCTAGCACATTGACTGAGACAACACTCCAGGGAAATGCTCTGAGCATTTGCCCCTCCTTCCGTCTCCAATAGTAGGTAATATCCGGAAAAAAGGCAGAGTGCCCAATCATCAAGTCACCAATTTTCTAACCCCAGCCCTACAACCGTCCTGAAATACTTAGATAAATTCCGTGGTCCAAACGCTCTTAATTTTTGATGAGGGGTGCTTACATTTTAAGAGCCCAAGGTGTGCAAAAAGCTTTTGCCGTGTATTTTTAAATGATTATAAAGGGACCTACTCAATTTGGTCGTGGAAAATAGTACTTTGACCGACTTTATTATGATGCGATAATCCGATTTAAGACTTGTGTTCTTACCCCTCGACGCAAAAAGAGTGTGTATCTGTATGTCTGTCTGTGGCATCGTAGCTCCAAAACGGCTGAACTGATTTTGATTTAACCTTTTTATTGTTTGAAAGGTGACTTAATCAATAGTGATTTTAGCTATGATTAAATAAATTATCTTCAGCCGGTTGTTCAGCTCTTTTTACGAATACTTCGTCAAAACTCGCGTCAAAACTCGCGCACTCACGATTATGTTATAAATAAATAATAATAAATATTCGGGACATTTTTGCACACACGGTCATCTGACCCCAAACTAAGCAAAGCTTTTGATATGGCTGCCAGAGACATATACATACATATATAGTTTTTAAATATTTACCTAAATAGATATTAACACCCAGATATAGAACAAACACAAATGTTCATCACATAAATGTTTGTCCTAGGTGGGAATCGAACACACGCCCCCAAGCTCAGAAGGCAGGGTCACTACCTATTGGACCAACGGGCTATATCGGTATATCGGTGTTATAATAACATTTTATCGTAATTTAAAAAAAAACATTTGATACTTAGAAAAGACCTATTATACCATTGACGAATACTTGAAGGATAAAGATCTTAATTCGATAGAATAGAAAAATGTCAGTGACTATTGACATATGGAATTTTAATTGTGACATTTATTTTACTCCTATAATTTAATTTAACAAGTAGTAATAGTAATAAAATTGTCAATGTAATTCAATCATATGTAATGGTATCTATACCTACTTGCATGTTTTATAGCTGAGGTTAGTGTATTTAATCTATACTAATATTATAAAGAGGAAAGATTTGTATGTAAGTAAGTTTGTAACGAATTGGCACAAAAAGTACTGGACCGATTTAAAAAATTCTTTCACTGTTGGGAAGCTACACTATCCCCGGGTGACATAGGATATAATCTATACCCGTGCGAAGCTGGGGCGGACCGCTAGTTTAATTATAAGATCACAATGTAAATTGTTCAACCTACTCTCGCAAGGAATAAATGTATTATGATTTATAATTGTTTCTCTACGAAAATTTTAAAAATGTGCGTAAGAGATACTTCTATCCGGCTCTTAAGTATTTTCTTCTTGTTTCACGTAGTTCGTAAAAATAATGTGGAAATGATGACTTATTTTTCAACTGACTTCAAAAAAAGAGGTGAAGGACAAGCCTAACAATTCGGTTGCATTTTTTAAATATTTTGACCTCAGAACTCCGTCGATCATAAATCGACTAGGAAAATTATTTTTTATTTTACAGGATATACTTTCACGTTGGTTCCATAGAAATTTCATCAAAATCGGTTTAGTTATATGGTTTTTGAATCTGGAAAAAAAAATACAAAAAAAAAAAAAAAACTGAAATACTGAAAAGATACTGTAAAAACTAAATACTGTATTTAACTAATTTTGTAGTCGGTTTTTTAAATTGATAATTATTTGTGATAAAAATATTAACTTCTGGAATTGAAGTCAGCTTGTTGGGCCTTTGTAGTTTAGCCTAGCAAGTGATTTATTCAACAAACCGTTTGGATACACTATTCATAAGTTTCTTTGTAGTTTAGCCTAGCAAGTGATTTATTCAACAAACCGTTTGGATACACTATTCATAAGTTTCTTTGTAGTTTAGCCTAGCAAGTGATTTATTCAACAAACCGTTTGGATACACTATTCATAAGTTTCTTTGTAGTTTAGCCTAGCAAGTGATTTATTCAACAAACCGTTTGGATACACTATTCATAAGTTTCTTTGTAGTTTAGCCTAGCAAGTGATTTATTCAACAAACCGTTTGGATACACTATTCATAAGTTTCTTTGTAGTTTAGCCTAGCAAGTGATTTATTCAACAAACCGTTTGGATACACTATTCATAAGTTTCTTTGTAGTTTAGCCTAGCAAGTGATTTATTCAACAAACCGTTTGGATACACTATTCATAAGTTTCTTTGTAGTTTAGCCTAGCAAGTGATTTATTCAACAAACCGTTTGGATACACTATTCATAAGTTTATTTGTAGTTTAGCCTAGCAAGTGATTTATTCAACAAACCGTTTGGATACACTATTCATAAGTTTCTTTGTAGTTTAGCCTAGCAAGTGATTTATTCAACAAACCGTTTGGATACACTATTCATAAGTTTCTTTGTTGCCAGACCTTCACCTTTATTTGCTTGTAGTCGAAAAAATGCGGTATTAATAATGTTCAGAAATGTCAAAAGAATAAAATTAAAAACATTAATCGTAGTATTGAAACAAAAACTGTTAATTCGAGGAATATCATTCCTCTATATTCTTTACAAGTTGTTGACCACTTCTTGTAATTTGATCGATAAAGTTTCAAGTTTATCCCTTATTTTAGTCATCAGATATGTTTGGTAAGCTATTTTCAGTCGCATCTAAAGTCTGTCTCATAACCGTGGGTAACGACCTGTCCTCCCACAAGCTTCACCCACTAGTGGGTGCACGGGTAATTCGCATTAACCTTTAAAGCCAATGCATAAGAGTTGGAAAGGAATAAAAAAAACCGAAATTTATGAAATTTTTACGAAATTTATCATGCTTTTCATCAAATCCAAGTACCAGGAATGCATGAAGAGGTTTTACCCCTCGCGATCCGTGATCACACTCTGTGAAACTAGAGTGAAATACCTCTTCATTGTTTCTGCTATCCTGGTACCTGCGTTCCATTTGCGTATCAACTTTGATTGACGTTTAAACTTTAGCGCAATACCGAATTCTATACAAACGAACCGTTTGATAACAATCGCAACCCAACTTTAACCGAACCATAGACTATCGCTGTTGTTTCAAATAACCGCGAACGTTATAAAAACGATCATAGCGAGTACACATCAAATGACATTTTATCAAATTTGACGATCGATACTTGCACTGCCGGCGGGCAGGTTATGTCGGCAAGTTTCATTTGTCTACGGATCTCCTCATATAAGATTTATATTGTTTTTAATTTATGTTTTGTTCATGTTGACAACCCTACGTGTAACCTTAGTGTTTCTTGGAACATTTGACATCGCGTGCATTAATTCCCCTGGCTTCCTGTCTACATACAACGGTAACGGTCAGTCACGAAATGTTATTTATATTCATAAACATGGTAAGCAAGGCGCTACGTAGCTCTAACTCAGTTATAAACGTAGAGGTAGATAGCTCTACAAAATTGTGTTAGTTTTCATAATCGTGCTGTCATTCGCTGTAATTGACAATTACTCGTTTACTCATTTTCTAGGTCAAAAAGCTAAATATATACCGAAATCATTTAAAAAGTACAGAAGTTTAGAATTTTTCTTACCTTTTTCACTAAATTTATAATGTCAGTGATTCTCTGTTACTCGCCTATAAGCCCATTACAGATCATGTGAAGTAGCTTGCAAGTGCATGTAGCATGTACTCGCGCCGGCGCTCAAACGTAAATAGCCAGTCGCGTGGCGACGCGCACAACTCGTGGCAAGTATGCACTCGTGCCAGTGTTCCAACGAGACGAACGATGCGCAGTGGGTGTCGCATGAGTAGCGCGGGGAAACGAAGATTCACTTGCGCTATTACTATTGTTATATTTGCTACTAAGCACTACCACTGCCTCTTACACTAAGCAAAAAGTGTTGTAGCATCATCATCACCCAGAAGACGTCCACAGCTGAGCATAGGCCTGCCATCTGCATCCACTTGATGCTCGCGACTCTCACAATGTCGTCAGTTCATCCTAGTGGAAGGCCTACCTACACTGCGTCTTCCGGTTCAGGCTCTCCACTCAAAAACCTTTCTTCCCCATCGGTTATCGGTTCTTCGAGCAATGTGGCCTGCCCGTTGCCACTTCACCTTGCAAATTTTAACATCTATATCGGTAACTCTGGTTCTTTGGCGAATATCCACTCCAAGTATAGCTCTCTCCATTGCCCGCTGTCTGACTCTGAATTTTTCCAAAAGGCCAACACGGACCACCTCCCAATTCGCATTGCAAACGATGCGAAGTAATTATTTTCTACTTCGCACGGTCGGCAACAGGCTTGTTCGCTCAATGACCGTTTCAGGAAGGTCAACTTTTCCACTGTCCCTAGGCTACTAAGAGTGTATATAGTATGTAAATTCGTTGTGGGGCGGCATTCCAGCTAATAACCATAAACTCCGGGTAAACAGGACACTGATATTTTATTTCACCAATTTTTTTATTAGTGTCGTAAACGATTCTCAGCTTGGCCGGGTATTGACCACTACTATTGGATTTCATTCAAAAGAAACGAAGGATGACAGCAAGTAAGATGAGAAAACGACATTAAAAAAGCCACTGGAAACAATATACACAAGAATGAAATGAATAGACGAGGCCTAAAAAGCTGGCAAAAGGCAGCGGAGCCGATGTTTTTTCCCCAAAGTTTACTATGCGACCAGCCCAATTCCTATTCATTATATATCATTATCATCATTTCAGCCATAGGACGTCTACTGGTGAACATAGGCCTCCACCATTGATCTCCAAAAGGGCCGGTTGGAAACGGCCTGCATCCAGCGTTTTCCTGCTGTCTCTTTTAGGTTGTCTGTCCATCATGTATGGACGTCCTACGCTGCGCTTACCGGTCCGTGGTACCGTCCTTCCAGCTTCATCGACCATCTGTTTTGCATGCTATGTGCCCTACCCACTGCCACTTTAACTTGCTAATCCAGTGGGCTATGTCAGTCACTTTCGTTCATCTACGGATCTCCTCATTTCTGATTCGGTCTTGTAGAGTAACCCCGAGCATAGCCCTCGCCCATAGCTCGTTGTGCGACTTTGAGCTTGCTTATAAGGTAAATAGTGAGAGATCTTGCTTCGGTGCCGTATGTCATCACTGGCAACACATACTGGTCGAAGACTTGTACTGACTCATGTATATGTCTCCATAAAAAAACTGATATCGCGGAAAAACAGCTGTAGAAAAATTTCATTGTGACTCAACGAAATGTGCAGCAGAGTCCAACCACTACAAGCGACGCAAATATGCTTACCTCGGCAGTGGTTACCTATTTGACGCGTTTGGGGTCGACACATTGGGCCCTTGAGGACCGGGAGCTCAACTCATTTTCAAAAATCTTTCAGAGCGCCTGGTTAATGCGACGCGTGACCAAAATGCTGGCGTGTTTCTGGCTCAACGCATAAGCATTCAGCGTGGTAATGCCGCCAGCATATTGGGTACGCTGCCAACTGGTAGTGAGCTTGAGCATTTGGATTGTCTTTAGACGTTCAACGGTCTATGGGCAGTCTAACTGTATTTGTAGTGTTAGTATTAGCTTGTATTTTGTTTAGTTAATAAAGGCACTTGCCCAGTAGAAAAAAAACACTACTTACAGTGACGGGGATAACATTGATCTAGAATCACATTGGACTCAATCTCTTATGAAACACAGCAAAATGACCTTCAGCTGTCATGGCTGCCAGTATTCACAAAATCAGATTGAATAAATATCCCATAACAACAACTTCCGCAAAGCTAGCAAATAACCAATAGTAGGGGTTCGGTCACGTAAAAGTATTTCAGATGAAACTGCGGAAAAAAACAGTACCTACTGACGCAGAGTAGAAAATATTAGAAACTTATTGTTGCCCGCAACTTCGTACGTGTACTTTCATATGAACAATCAACATCCTTTTGAGTTTCTCTATCAGGCCAGAGCTATCATTTTTACATACATTTTCCGGGATAAAAAATCCTGTCACCAACTAGATAGTAGGACATTGAGATCAATGTAAAAACAACGTCAAGTTTCAGAGTTGTGTGTCTCTTGAATTTATATGTATGTCCTAAGGTAACATTCCGCTCTTGCGACTGCGACCGGCAACGGCGACTGGCGGCCACGGCCGTGTCGCGCAACCCACTGCTCCACAGCGACCCACACGCAACGCGGTTGGTTGCATTGTTTGTGCTCCATAAAAATTCATACTGACCAGTGGGTCGCGCGACGCGGCTACCGCAGCCAAGATTGTAATGCTACCTTTACTGCGACTGCATTATACTGATACTGCGTGAAACAAGACATACAAACATTGGGATACATTTAGTTTGGTATCTTATATTTTGCGCTATTTCTCTGTAAATCTTCTACTCTGTTCTGTTAGTCGTAAAAACGGCATTTCTACATGAAATACAGTTTTATACCGTGGTGACCACACAGGGACCGAAATAGCCGCGCCGTGTAGTTCTGCTCATAAAACGCTTTGATATCCTCAAGAGACGGTCACACTAATTAGTGGGACATGAGGTCACAGTTATGTATTCCTAGTACCTTAGTAGGTTAGGTAATATTGAATACAAGGTTATCATATCATACTAATATTATAAATGCGACAGTGTATTTGTTTGTTCCTCTTTTATGAAGCAACAGTAGAGATTGAAGTGATTTTTTGCAGATTGCTGATAATTTTACCCCGGAAAATATGCTATTTCTTTATTCCTGAGGGAATATCAACGCAGGTGTGACCATGGGTTGCAGCGTAGTGGTGTATACAGGGATATTCTTAATTATGCTAATCATTGACAAAATTAAACAATAGTATAATTATGCAATTAGTGAATACAGGACGGATTTAAAGCGAGGGCTATAGATGAATCACGAGCAAGTGAAGGATTCTAACGACTGAATCACGACGTAGGGAGTGATTCAAGTGTTAGACTTCTGAGCGACGCGAATGGTTCATGGCCCTCGATATAAATCCGTTTTATTCAAGAGTTGCATACTTTACTTTATACCATGACTACGAGAAAAAGAAAGATTTAAGGAGTTTGTATTGAGTATTTTTTGAGCAAGAAGGTTGTATAGCATTGAGATGGAGGTCGAATATATTGGTGTGTTCTAAATTCAAACACCAAAATAGTGATTAAAAGATTTTATTCACTATTTTCAGTGAATAAAATAAGCTTTTTAAAGGGGGAATGGTATAAAAGATGCTAATAACTTAGCTGATATTTTTTTCTCGACTTCAGAGTTGCCTCCATATTAAAAGTTGTTCATAATGATGGGCACTATTGACCCCTTTCGGTTTAGTAATAGTGCACCCTTACCGCGTAACCTATTATATCAATTAATCAATCAATGTTTTATACATCTAAGTTAATAAAATACAGCATGATTCATAATCCACATTCCCTCACCACCTTAGTATAAACAAGACCGTCTGGCGCGTGCCGGCTTACCGCGTCTTAAACACTCAGATAAACATAAACACCCTGTACCTGGCTGCGGTCTTAAATAGAGATTGCAACCGAACAAATCGGCGATCGATCAAATATAACAATTTGTTCGAATAATAATGATATTAAATTATGAATTCAAATTCATTCGATTATAATTTTGATCATAAACGGTGATCTCATCAAACAAAATGAAATTACCTATTAATGACATAGAAAATCACACTAAATGTGAAAGTTTGAGTGTATGAGAGAATGTTTGTTCCCTCTACTCTGTAATGGCTATACGGATTCGGATGAAATCTGGTTTGGAGGTAGCTTACCAATAATCTTTTATCCTACAGTTCCGTACAGTCCTACGTTACCGTTATGCAGTTTCATCAAATAACATACATACATAACATTTCTACAAATAACATGGTTTTTTTTTCGCAAATAAAAATGAAATAATATGACATATTGTGTTGATCCAGGGTATAAAACTACCACTGTACAAAATTGTACTGTATGCATTTTTTCTTGTGTATAATTATGTTACTTCATATATTCGCCGATTGTCAACCTATATTAATATATTATTTTTATAATAAGCTGTCTCTCATTAAAATATTCCACCTTTAAACGTGGAAAATAAGGAATGGAATCTTATTTATTGAACTTTCCGCAACGACGATTTTCTTTTCTTGTAAAAATGTTTTAATATTGTGTTATAGTTATGTTAAGGTTTTGTTTGTGTTGCGGCGTTGTGGGTTTTTGTAGTCGTAGGACCCGTCACTGCCCGCAGGTAGGTAGATGGTTAGGGTGCCGGCTAGGCAAAGAAACCACATAGAAACTATTTCAGGGTGTATTGTTCATTTTAACATTGCACGGCCGCACACTTTTCACACCAAGTAGGTAGATGTAGATTGGGATCACTGGCCTGAACGCTATTCACTCGCGGTCGCGTCGTGCCTTCAGGAAGCGCTCCTGTTGGACGCCGTCAGGTAGTAGGTAGCAGGTAGGACCCGGGAGGAGCCGTCCAGACAATCCTGGGTTGCTCTCAGGTAGTGAGGCAACGCCCAATAGTAGTTCAATAGTGGGAGGTGAGTAGGTCGTGCCGTGAAGTGAAATCCTGGAACGAGGTAGGCATTAGTATTTCGTCCGGAAAGTACTGTCTGCCAGGCCATGTAGGGTAGCGTGAAGGTTAGTCTTCAGCGGTGGCGCGATGCAAATCCACAGCGACTCAGCGATCACAAAATACCCTTTAACTGCCGTCAGCTAGGCGCGGCAGAACAGCTTAGTAATAATTATACAGTGTAAAGAAAAGCACTGACATGACACAGTAGTACAAACAATAATAGAAACTCACCCTAGAGGGATGATAGACTTTTTTAAATCACTTTATGCGGCACATCTATTTGTCAGCACAAGTAGATCGGCTCTGCTACTCCTTGCGCCCAGAGCGCGGCGTCGAATGCACAGCGGTCACAGTTTAGGTAATAGTAATTGCGTTTAGCGTTCCGTAAGGTCGCGGCGAAGAATTACGAAGCCATTTCGAATGCTTTCAAGACACTTGGTTCCGCATAATATTATTAATTTATTTTCTTAAATAAATGACGGCGCTAACCGCAACGTCACAGTACCCCGCCAAAAAGCGTAGGATTTTTCGTCTAAAGAAAAAATCCGACTCGCTACACTAAAGTTCCATGCTGTCCTTCTCTCATACACCTTTCATACTCTCATACTTCACCTTTCATTATTTATTACATTCTGTCTATCGTCACTCGAGAGGTGCCTACAGACCCTAACATACAGAGTGTACATGCTCAGTAGCCATGTAACTCGAAACAGCATAGGTGAGAGTTGTTGTTTAAGTACAATGACTCGCTATAGTGTAGGTAGGTGGTAGTTAATATTTTAGGCAGTGGTAGGTACTTTTCTTAGGTTTTTGTTCAGTAATAATAATACCAGTCATTTGTAATAGCTACTAGGTACTATATGTTAAGCACTTAGTGAAGCACATGCGTTCGTATCGCTATTCAGTTAGATATATATGTAGTATAATATATCCTTGTATATAACCTAGGCTATTTCCCATTGTAGATAGGATAAGGTATGGTAACTGCATTAGCATGAAATTTACCATGACATAGCTAGTTATTTAGTTTTATAGCTATGACACTAAACTGGATCATTTACAAATTTAGAAGTACATGATCGTTTAGAAGTTTGAAGAACCATTTTTACTAATTTGCATAATAAAAATCTAGGGTAGTTTTCTATTATTATTTTTATAATATAGTTAGATATAATAGGCTATGAAAAAATTATTAGTTATTTTTGTATATTACCTACTTAGTCCTTATAATTAGTTAGTTTTATGTCTTTAATATGCCAGGTTCCCAGAATTTTACCGTTCATATCCGATAAATCGTAGACTAGAGGTGATTTCTTAGCAATGATTTTACATTTAATATATTTAGGTGCAAGTTTTTTATTGAAATATTTTTCTTTATCACTTTGGTAAAATGTTCGTCTCCACACCACATCTCCTACATTAAATTCCATAGGTTTCTTTCTTAGATTATAAGTTTTACAATTCCTACTATGCGATTGCAATAGAGATAACTGAACTTTATTGAATATTGTGGAAAGTATTCCTAAGTTTTCAGCATAATGATCACGTGGTTGAAATATTATATTATCAATGTCCGTTGGTTCAGTATTTGTGTAGTGAGAACCACAACTAATCAATTCCCGACCATAGACTAGAAATGAAGGAGTGTAACCTGTCACTTCGTTAACGGAATTGTTAATCGCAAATTGGATTTTAGGTATAAATGTGTCCCAAACACGTTGATCATCAGTAATAAATGTAGAAACTGCTGTCATAATAGTTTTATTATATCTTTCCACGGTATTCACATGTGGTGTGTATTTTGGAGTATAGTGTAAATTAGGAACATTATATTTAGCAAGCATTTGTTTTAACGTAGCACTGACGAATTGTTTTCCGTTGTCCATTATTACGGTATTAGGGATTCCGTGCACTAGAAAAACGTTTTCTTCGAGTATTTTAGTAACGATTTCTGCAGTGGCACGTTTGATAGGAAACAAAAGACAATATTTACTGAAGCAGCACGTTACTACGAGCAAGTAACTGTTCTGTTTTCGAGAAAACGGTAATGGGCCTACCAAGTCGATACTCAAAACTTCGTAAGGTCTAGAACAATGTTTAGGTCTTCCCATTTCACCTAATATAGCATGATTTTGATGCTTATGAGAAATGCAGTTGTCACAAGATGTGACCATCCTGACTACATCAGCATGCATTCCTGGCCAATAGTATTTTAGAGCTAATCGTTTGTAAGTTTTAAATACGCCAAAGTGACCAGCAATTAGTTCCGCGTGATTTTCCAGAATGATAGGTTCTCTAACCTCCAGTGGTACAACTTCTTTCCAGTCAAATTCCTGCGTTAGTGTACATTTGCTTTTCATTATACGGTATAGCTTATCATTTTTGACTGTATAGTTAGGAAATGAAGAGGCTGTATTCTGGCAACCATGGTAGATTTTTAGATACCATTGATCTGTAGTGTTGGTAGTATTAGGAGAAGTATCAATAGCTGAAACAGGAAAAGCACGCGATAGCGCGTCAGGTAGTACGTTATCAGTTCCACGACGGTATTTTATCTCAAAATTGAATGATGACAGTCGAATACCCCAGCGAGCAAGACGTCCCGTTGGATTATTAAGGTTTAAAAACCATTTTAGTGCAGTATGATCAGTGTAGACTGTAAATTTTCTACCGTTATCTAAGTAACACCTCCAATGTTCTAATGCTACTATGACTGCTAGAGCTTCTCGTTCAGTGATACTATAATTGCGTTCTTGTGGGGAGAGAGATTTGCTCATGTAAGCAATAGGATGCTCTATACCATCAATAGTTTGCGTTAATACCCCCCCTAATCCACAATCACTAGCATCTGTATGAACTTCGTAGGGCAAGTCAAAATTAGGGCAAGAAAGAATTGGGGCAGATACGAGGCATTCCTTCAACTTAGAAAAAGCATCTTCAGCTTCTTTAGTCCAAGCAAAAGGTTTAGCCTTCTTGCTTGTAGAAGTTAGGTTATTTAGTGGACTAGCAATAGCACTAAAATTAGGCACAAATCTTCGGTACCAAGAGGCGGTTCCGAGAAATCTTTTAACCTCTTTTTTGTTAGTTGGCACTGGATAGTTTAGGATAGCTTCGACTTTACCAGGATCGACATGTAGTCCTTGAGAGTTGACAACATATCCAAGATATTTCAACTCACTCCTAAAGAATTGCGACTTTTCAAAATTTACAGTAAGATTTGCCATCTCTAGTTTTTTCTGAACTTTCAGGAGGAGTGCGATATGCGTTTCAAAATCAGGCGAGCTAACTATAATGTCATCTATGAAAACAAACACTGAGTTCTCAAATTCAGGGCCGTAAAGTAATAAAGTAATTCAGGGCAGGATCTACTAGTCGTTGTTGAGTAGCTGGACCATTAGTCAGACCAAAAGGTACGGTAATGAAACGATAGGTTCCCCGATTAGGTATATAGAACGCAGTCTTGTCTCGGTCAGCTTCCTGAATTGGTAATTGCCAGTAAGCCCTAGATAAATCTATGCTTGATAAGAATCTAGAATTTTTTAGGTTATCTAGAATTTCAGATACATAAGGTAGTTTATATGCATCTTTTTTAGTAACAGCATTTAATTTACGGCTGTCAAGACAGAATCGCATAGAGCCATCTTTTTTAGGTGTTAATAATACAGGATACGACCAGGGGCTCTCGCAAGGTTCGACTACTGCTAAACGTATCATTTCATCTAGCTCATTACTTAGTATACGCTGCTTTTCAGGTGAAAGTCGGTAATAACGCTGACGTATAGGAGATGAATCGCCTGTATCAATACAGTGCTGTACAAGATGAGTTCGACCTAGGCCACGTGTTTCTGTTGAGATAGCTTTAAACTGATCAACTATATTATCAGCAGTTACGCGTTGAACATCAGTAAGTTCATTATACGAACGTAGCATTCCCGAACAGTCGGTTAGCGCAGCGATGTTAGTCATAGTATCGTTTGTCAGAGTAATAGATTTGATAAGTTTAGGACATAATTCAAATTTTTGCCAAAAGTCAACACCTAATATTAGTGATGTCTTGACTGATGGTATGACAAAAGCTTTTAGGATATGAAATGTGTTTTCAAAGGTTATAGGTAGATTAATATAGCCTATAGCAGACATTGCTTGACCACTAGCTGCCACAAATGACTTAGAATTATCATTTTGTAATAGTTTTAGACCTGTTTTTAGTAATCGTAGGTGTGAGTTATCTCCCAGCACTGTGACTGCTGATCCGGAGTCAAGAAGTGCGCACATAGGTAAGTCACCTACTTTTATAGATACATAAGGACGTATATCATTTTTAGGTTTTTGATTCCAGATTGCTGCAACTATGTAGCTTTTAGAAAATATTTTTATGAAATTTAGCCACTGTTTCCATTCTGATTCGCTAGTTTTTGGTTCAGTATTACTTGTAGGTATGTTGCAACAATCTAAGCTATCTAGTTTTTTGGGTGTGCGGGTTGAGGGTTGCAGTTAGTGCAATCTGGGTATTTAACATCCTTCTTCCCACACTTAAAACAAATTATAAACCGCTCTTCCTTGCACTGATGTAGCTTGTGAGTGCTAGTGCGACATCGAGGGCAAAACCGCTTACCATCATTCGAGTGATTGTTGTTGATAGCAGCAACAGGTTTGGGGTAAGTGTTCCCGCTAGTATGCTGGGTAGTAGGTTTTGTAGGAGTATACCTGCTATGAGATTGGTATGCACTAGCTTGAAAATTATTATTATTAGTATATCTGTTCGAATAATAATTTTGCTTAGGATATTGTTTATTATTTGTGCTCTCTTGAGGTTTGGTAAATGCTAGGTCTGGTGCTAGAGTTTCCGTTGTAACTTTAGGTGGTTCACGAAACTGTGCAGACAAAGATTGGATACGCTCATAGTTACGAGCAAGCGTTCGAAGTGTATCTATTGAATCAATGCTACCCCCGTGTGAAACAAGTATGTTAGCATAACAGGGCCTAATGTTGTGTAGAAGTATTTCTAATTTTTCTGCTTCCGGTAGCGGTTTAGATAGCCTAGCAAAAAGTTCTGACATTATTGCAAGGTAGATTACAATATTTTCAGTGTCACCTTGAGTACGGTTTCGAATTTCAGTCATTAGTCTGTAGTCAAAATCGAATTGACCAAAATCGGCTATAAGTACTTTGGTAAGATCTTCCCAACTGTTCACCTCATTTTTCATACTACGATACCAGTGTAATGCGTGATCAGTGAAAATTTCAGTTGCATAAGTGAGCAATTTTTTAGAAGGTATACTTCTAGACGTACAGAACTCATTCACTCTTTGGATAAACACATGCACACATGACTTTCCATTGAACTTTAGTTTTTGCAAGTCCATAATATGATGACGGTCACCGCTTGACGGTTCAGTAGTTGGAACACCATACATTACCTGTTGGGTAGAAGTTGACTGCTCAGGCTGTGCAGTGTATGTTACGTTAATCTTTGCCATTTTAGCTAACAAAGAACATTGAGTGTTGAACTCTTTTTGCAGTCGGTTAACCTTATCAGCAATAATAGTTTTGTCAATTCGGCTTAACCGATAATATATGTGGTTCACCAAGGCTTTAGTGCGTTCGAAAAGATTTGTTTCGTATTTTTCTTGTAGTGATTTTAAACGAACTCCTAGTTCCTTATATGATATGATTACACCATCATAATCCACCTCGGCATCAATACCCGATTCCTGTATATCGTCTGATGGAATTATTTCGGTTAATTTATTTATTTGATTTCGTAGTTTAAGAACTGTGGCCGCTGGTTCTTCGCCTCTGATAAGAACTTCATATGATAGTTCATGTTTATTTAGCAGTAGGAATTTTATAGCGTGAGGTTCCATTATAGTTTGACAACAATTATATAAAAAAAATGGTATGTATGTTTACAATGCAACTAAATACGATGAAATAATCTAAAACACAATTTCTACAATTCTACATACAATACCTGTTATTTAGTGAGTTGTAGTGCCGAGCGCTAGAAAAATAATCAGCTGTTCTGTTACAAAATAAGAGAAAAAACTAACTACGAATAGGTGAATGTAAGGTAGTGATGTGTTTCGCAAGCTAATTCATGCAAAATCAGTCATGATTAAAAATTGCGAACTATTACGTATTTTTTTTTTTAAGTAGGTAGTAGTGAAATTAAATGACAAAAAAATATTTTTGTTTCTCGTTTTAAAGACAAGGTTTAGCAATTAAGAATCACAGAAACAATACATAATAGTTTGAATTTATAGTTTAAGAGAGAATTTGTAGTTTAAAAGAGAAATAAGTTACTACTATACACAATTAGATACGTACCAGTTCGCTGATCACCGCTCCGTTTACACGAACAATAGAAATATAGGCTGACCTGCAAGTTATTTTAGTGCGAAAAATGTTAGGCAATGCAATAATTCACGTTTTGGGGCGCCACTGCGGCGTTGTGGGTTTTTGTAGTCGTAGGACCCGTCACTGCCCGCAGGTAGGTAGATGGTTAGGGTGCCGGCTAGGCAAAGAAACCACATAGAAACTATTTCAGGGTGTATTGTTCATTTTAACATTGCACGGCCGCACACTTTTCACACCAAGTAGGTAGATGTAGATTGGGATCACTGGCCTGAACGCTATTCAGTCGCGGTCGCGTCGTGCCTTCAGGAAGCGCTCCTGTTGGACGCCGTCAGGTAGTAGGTAGCAGGTAGGACCCGGGAGGAGCCGTCCAGACAATCCTGGGTTGCTCTCAGGTAGTGAGGCAACGCCCAATAGTAGTTCAATAGTGGGAGGTGGGTAGGTCGTGCCGTGAAGTGAAATCCTGGAACGAGGTAGGCATTAGTATTTCGTCCGGAAAGTACTGTCTGCCAGGCCATGTAGGGTAGCGTGAAGGTTAGTCTTCAGCGGTGGCGCGATGCAAATCCACAGCGACTCAGCGATCACAAAATACCCTTTAACTGCCGTCAGCTAGGCGCGGCAGAACAGCTTAGTAATAATTATACAGTGTAAAGAAAAGCACTGACATGACACAGTAGTACAAACAATAATAGAAACTCACCCTAGAGGGATGATAGACTTTTTTAAATCACTTTATGCGGCACATCTATTTGTCAGCACAAGTAGATCGGCTCTGCTACTCCTTGCGCCCAGAGCGCGGCGTCGAATGCACAGCGGTCACAGTTTAGGTAATAGTAATTGCGTTTAGCGTTCCGTAAGGTCGCGGCGAAGAATTACGAAGCCATTTCGAATGCTTTCAAGACACTTGGTTCCGCATAATATTATTAATTTATTTTCTTAAATAAATGACGGCGCTAACCGCAACGTCACAGTGTTTTATTCGTTTTCTTGTAAATAAATAATTATATATCTATTAAAACAGTGAAATCACACATATATAATTATTTATTTGATAATAGCTTGCGTTTGATCGCTACCTGTCCTGATGTTAAGCGATGATGCGGTCTGCGATGGACACAACACACAATACAATAATATCACAACACCTTTAAAATGTTTTGTCAAGCAATCCGAATGGTTTTGTTGGAATCGTCATTCGAATAAAACGTTAATGAAGCTCATCTCTAACATATACCTGCAGACTGGCAAAGTCTTAAGGATAAACAGTACCATAAATAACTTTATCTCTTTTTTACAGCATTTTTCCGATGCCAAACTGACGGTTTACGATTTTCGAATAATGTTCGATGTTATTTAGGCATTTCTTCAGAGAGGTTTTTTATAGGTTTTACGTGCGAGATTTCCGTTGCGATAGAGTTCTTTTCTCGAATTTCTTGTTTTCTTTTCTTTTTTTTTAAGCTTAGTGCAGTTTCCTTTAAACGCCTCCGGTCAGCCTTTGATGTTTGTTTATTAGACGTTTATGAGAGAAAATGGCAAATAAGGGTGTATCACATCGGGTTGTTTCGTGATTCAGATGTATCTGTTACTGATATTTATTCTGTAGAAAAGATAACAGTAATATTACATAATATTAACTTCGATATCACACTAACATTACAAATACGAAATTTTGAGTGTAAATGTATATGTACACGAATCAACGATGCAACGCCAGATTTAAATTGTAATCTGGCGTTACAGAATAGAGTTGTGTACGTACACCACGTGCACAAATTAATTCATAACGCCAGATTTAAATGTTTAAAAGTGACGTGCACAACTCAATTCTATAACGCTAGATTTAAATGTTTAAAAGTGTACGTAGGTACACAACTTAATTCTGTAACGCCAGATTTAAATGTGTAAGAGTGTACGTGCACAACTCAATTCTATTGAGTTCAAGACTTAACTTGTAATGCCATCGGTCAAAAACGCTGAAGGAAACCATCGCGAAAAAACTGGCTTGTCAGGGGGAGCTCAAAAGACTCAAAAACTTGACAAAAGACTTGTGTTGAGAGTTCAAAGACTTGACATTCAACAACATGCACTGGGTCAGCAAGGCGAATTAGGGCATATCCTTTTGAAGGTTCCGCACCCAAAGGGTAAAAACGGGACCCTATCACTTAGCCTACGATGTCTGGCTGTCTCTCCGTCTGTATGTCTGTCCTACCTATTAACGGCTGTATCTTACGAACCGTATTAGATAGCCAGTTGAAATTTTCACAGAATATGTAATGTTACGGCAGATTACCTAAGATATAATAAAAAAGTCAAAAAGTAAAAATAAAGGGGGGACGCAACAACCGTATTTTTGTATTAGATCTAATGTAAAAACTAAAATACGTACAAGCGTCAAACTTGACAAGATTATAGTACACACTCTAAAATATAACAAAAAATAATAAATAATGGGCAAGTGTGGGTCGGTAACATGTTTCTGTTAATTACCACGTTATAACAGGTAATTTCGTTAAATTTTGAATTTTGTGGTAATACGGAACCCTCAGTGTGCGAGTCCAACTCGCACTTGGCCAGTTTATTTATCTGAGGGATGGCATGTGTACCAGTAGTGGCAACATCAAAATAGCATAATAGTTTAAAAACAATAGGTAACTAAGTACATCCAAGAACAATGTGTTTCAATAGCTAATTTCCGTACACAAACAAGTCAGCCATAATCTGGAATGCGATGAATTCGCAACACATAACATTCGTAACACATAACATTCGTAACACGTAACACTTACATGCCTAACGGATTAAATACCTACAATATTGTTAGTAGGTGTACTTAGATCTGTCACAAGCTATTATTACACCCACACACACACACTACACTTCTCTAATATTAAAGAGAAGTGAGTCTGTATGGAAGTAACCTCTGAAACTAAACATTTTTTTATCTATGCTCTGTAAGGAGTTTTGACGCAACGTAAATAAAAAAATGTTTTTTTATTTTTTTAAATAAGTTTTTCGTCTTATAGTTTGTAGTTATTCTAAGCTTTTCATATTCTTCTCAGTAAACCCTTTCATTTGATACCCATAGGTATAGTACATAAGACAATTTTGTCCGCCATCTTGGAGCGTTCGCCATATTGAATTTAGTGTGACGTCATTTAATTTTTCGTAATCTTTTTCATCATCATCAGCCAGAAGACGTCCACTGCTGAGCATAGGCCTCCCCCTTTAACCTCCACACTGAACGACAGCCTGCCTTTTGCATCCACTGGATGCCCGCGACTCTCACGATGTCGTCGGTCTATCTAGTGGGAGGCCTACCTATTGGGTCTACCGGTTCGTGGTCTCCACTCAAGAAACTTTCTTCCCCATCGGTTAGAAAAAAAAAGTGGATATTCGCCAAAGAACCAGAGTCACCGACATAGCTGTTAAAATTTGCAAGTTGAAGTGGCAATGGGCAGGCCACATCGCTCAAAGAACCGGTAACTGATTAAAAAAGATAACGTTTAACATATAATTAATTTTCAGAGTAAAGTTACGGGCAAAACTAGGCGTTTCGTACAAGGGTAATACAGTGCTTCCACGTAACGGGATCAAGTCTGTCATAATTTATGGACGTGTTTGAGATATTCAATATGAATTACCTACTTGATTACCTGGAGGCTTAGAATCACTACACAAAGAAACCAAGTACATTCGCAAAATTTAAGCCATTCAAATGGTGTCATATATGGCTCCAAAAAAGATATAAAAATTTTACTATGACAATTTGCGCGGTGAAGTCGTTCCACAACAAATCAGAAAAGCAGCATAAGAGTTATGGTGTGACATTCCACAGGTAATCCATTCATTTTCTTGCTTAAATCGTATAAAATAGCAATCGAAACGTAAGCTACAAAGCGAATTTGTAGCTTACGTTTTGAGAAGGCGTTGTTTGGAAACTTACCTTCTCTGAGTAGTTATTCTAAGCCTGGAGGTATCAGGTTAGTGATTGAAGATTCGTTGCGAAGCGTGGTTTCACAGAAAAAAAAAGTTTAAATTAGACCGGCTGTTAAGGCATTTTTGTAAGAAATTTGTTGTAGCCAGCTGCACCCATATAAACGAAACGTCAGTCATTCGAAATCGCATTTCAATGCGTTGATCTAAATAAGAATGTTCAATCAAGGTTCAATCATATGCCTGGTAACAGATTTCCTTCTCATTTCAGTTTTATTTTTATTCTCTTTTTCTGTGGTTTCACCAAACACTTTCAGTTTTCTTGTACCTATTATTTAGCCCCGAACTGAGACCTCACGATCTTCAAGCTTTTACTTCACCTGCACTGAGGTACCTCCATAGTTACGACACTTGACCAATATTTATTATTTGTTGTTATACTTTAGAGTGTGTACTATAATCATGCTAAGTTTGACGCTTGTACGTATTACCGTTTTTACATTAGAGCTAATATAAAAATACGTTAAAAAATACATTTGTTGTATGAATGGGGACACCCTTTTCGTTTTTACTTTTTGACTTTTTTATTATTTCTAATTTATCCGCTGTAACATTACATATTCTGTAAAAATTTCAACTGGCTATTTATAACGGTTCGAAAGATACAGCCGTTAAAAGTAAGACAGACGGACGGACGGACGTACAGGCAGACAACGTAGGCTCAGTAATAGGGTCCTGTTTTTATCCTTTAGGTACGGAATCCTAAAAAGACGGACAAAGGTCAAGGTCAATTATTTTGTACAGGGAACAAACGGAGCAAGCGCAAGCGATGTCGTAAGATCTTCTATTATATAAGAATAGTCATTTTTAGATTTTTTGTTATTAAATTATTGTATTTTTAGTTTTTTATAAATTTGTTTATTTTATTTAACTCTTATCACTTACTCTTCCTAACAAAGCTTTTGTAAAAGTGACTTGCCTATAACATTTAATGTTTTTATGGTCAATAACGAGTGGATGCGAATAGCGAGAGACCGGGGAGAGTGGCATAAACAAAGGGAGGCCTATACCCAGCAGTGGGTCACTCAGGGCTGATGATGATGATGTTCAATAAATATTTCAGATTCTGATGGCCTAAAGTCCGGATATTTCCGGACATATCCGAACGGATTTGTAAGAAATTCATTTACTAACATGGGTTACTAAATGAATTTCTTAACTAAGGCGCTAGGGCCGTTTTACACAACAAACAAACGCGTTATACATAAAACCTTTTAGCTTAGCGTCATTGGGTAAAACAGCGTTTTCGCAGTTCATAACAAAAAGAATTATACTGACTTAGATAGATGGATCCCGTAACAACGTAGAAGTAGTTCCATCACGTAGTACGTAAGCGCGTCAAAAGAATGCGAGTCAAGATTACGGGGCTGGCATACAGGGTGTAGCGAAACGGAAGGCTTTAAGATTACAACCGCGGGAGAGGAAAACAAGAAGAACTGCGAAGTGGGCGGGGCCAGCTGCTACAGTTATGCGGAGCTGCGCATAATAAATACTAGTTGAGCTTCATCTCTAGCTCCAGAGATACATGCACATAACACACGCACATATTGGGCTAACTGTTTTCGCTTTATTAATAATTGTATAGTTATGATATATCAAACAAAAAAAAACTTAATTAATTACAGGATTACTAAGTCAAAAGGGGACCAGAGCATATTAGTACCCATCATTATGAACCACCCAAAAGATGGACAGGCGACCTAAAAGAGACCACAGGGAAACGCTGGATGCAGGCTTCTTCCAACCGGCCCTTTTGGAGGATGGGGAAAGCAGGTTCAGCGGTGGACAATGGACATCCTATGGCTGAAATGATGCTGATTAATTTTGCAGGGATTCTTTTTTTCTTGTTGTAAGAAACGGTCTAGATACACCGTCTCACGCTCTACGCTCTATCAGACTATAGGCAGTTTTCGTAACATCCTGTAAAACGCCGTTACGTAGCAACGCGTGGTATTAAAGGAGCATGATCCTTCACTTTCCATCGACTCCGCCCCATATTTTCCTATTGATCGCCTACAGGGATATTCTAAAATGTTTCAACTTTTTTTGCTACATTGACGAGATGAGCAAAACGTGTTACCTATTCGTCACATTTTCATTGCAAAGTGTTCTTTTGTTTCATCCTTTTATCTGATTACCTACACCAAGTAGATGGACAGTAGTATTTTCAAATATAAGTATATTTGTTTGTCAATACCTTCTGTAGCCTATAACTGTCTTCAAATCGAGAGTAAACTAGTTTTAATGAAGTCGAATCGACATTTCTATTACAAAAAACCGGATAAGTACGAGTAGGACTCGTACTCTGAGGGTTCCGTTGGAAAGAATCCTCGGAGCGCGAGGCCAAAAAAAAGTAACTAAAGTTGAAATATTGAAAGACAAACTTAACTTTGAAGTTGACTATAAGATTCTTCCATTAAATCCAATTACAAAATGTAAGTTTGTAATAGCAAAATAATTATTTTTAAATGATATAACTTCAAATTTGTAACTTTCGAATTTATTCCTATATATGTGCTATGAGACCTTGCTTTTTGCCAAATTTCATGATTCTCGGTCAACGAGAAGTACCCTATAGGTTTTGATTCCCCTGTGAAATCGCAAAATATGCGACATAAACGTTCATATCTTTTGATTGCGTTGACTTACAACTTTTATTTTTTTACAGCCGAAAGAAACCGTAGACCCAAGTATTTAGTATAAATTTCAACTTGATACCTATAAGGGTTCCGTTTTTTTATTTTGAGGTACGGAACCCTAAAAAAGTTCTTTGTGATATTCTTGAAGAGTTCGCAAAAGTGGTAATTTTTCGGGAATGGTAGATGCTGGGAGCAGGCCTAATGGCTTATTAAAGGGCTGATTATGATATACTCTTATTTCGCCTACAAAATAATAATACTCTCCAACCAGAATTCCTGCCTTTTCTATGTCTGATACAGCCTAAATCGACCAGCTATGTCCAGTAGAAACTTACTAAACGTATTTGTATTCAAAGTAATACAAAACGTACTCGCTCGGGGTACTTGTTTGACTAGTGTCGCGCCCGTATTTAACTGCGTAACTCAAACGATAGCTCCCCAAATAAGTAAGGTCAAGTTGATAACTGTACTTAGTCACAGAGTAGGGCAGAGATGCCGTAACGATATTTTTTACAGCGATGCGCTTAAATATTATTATTATGTTCTTTATTTATTTTATGTCATAATTTTTAAGTTTTTTACGTCAAATAAATAATAAAAAATTACATAAAAAAAACTTAAAAATTTGGGTGCCGCCGGCAGCGGGGCAGGGCCCAAGCTACCGGTTGTGGTTAGAGCTGCAGAGTGAGGAACCTCCTGACAATGCGAGCCGTGTCCAGGATTACCGCCTTCTGCATCTGACCCTTGACCCAACCGTCTAGCGAGAGCCTCTTAAGGTGTTGGTCGAGGCTCTTTGCCAATAGACCGTTCACCGAAACGACTATCGGGACAATGACCTTCGAGTCAACATCGTAATAAATTATTATTATTATTTTATTAACCTATGCTGCCCCACTCCTGGGCCTCTCCCCCATTTCTTTCCAGACAGTGTGATCACCCGCCAGACTTTACCACAGTATCGAGGTCATCGCGCCAGCGTTTTCTAGGCCTGCCTTGGCTACTTCGTCCGTTTTCAGGCCCCCACTGTGTGATCCTCTGGGCTTTTTAAATATTATATTTTACTAAACCGCTTCACGCAAAAACTGTAAGTAGAGCACACTTACTCACTTTTCACGCACACTAAGAAACTAACGATTCTCTAATTATACGCATAATTAGAGAGAGAATCGAATCTAATAACAATATTGTAATCGAGGTTACAAATGATGAAAAATATACAAATACAAAATAGCAAAGTAAGTATGTACCTACAAAATGATTAAAAACAACACTTCTCAATAAAAATGGCGCCACTTGCGTGTAGACTTGGAAGGCAAGTTGAAAATTTTCAAATAAAAGTATCAAAGTATGTAGGTACAAAATAATTAATAACAACACTACTCAATAAAAGGTCAGTAAAAGATATTCTCTATACGAAGCCCGTCAGATCATACACAACCACTGGGTTGAGTCTGGCTGCTCCAAACACATCCTATGCATAGCATACTTGTGCAGAGTACGCGCACTGCGACACTTGTAGCGGTAGTGTGCGCTCTGCAGGTTTATGCACAGTTCGTATATATTAATCACTAACCTCTTTCATGTCTGCTTATTTTGTTTTTATGTTTACACATATTTTTAAGTTACAATCCAGATCTGGACCGATAATAGATATAATGTTTTGTAAGATTGTAATTTGTGTTGTGTATATAATAAAATTTAATAAAATTAAATAAAAATGGCGCCACTTGTGTGTAGATTTGGAAGGCAAGGTGATCAGTTGCTTATGTCTTCTCTGTTCTTAGGTACTCTGTGGTAGGTACTGTTTGAACGGTTTGGTTGGTTGATTCTTCAAGTTTGTATTGCATATTAGGACTAACAATGTAGTAAGTAAGCAACAGTTGGATACCTGCCTAAATATGGTATCTTTACTAATGTTATAAAAGCGAATGTAACCGTGTCTCTGTCTGTCTTGATGTTTTTTTAACTACTAACTACTAACTAACGAAACTAACGACTAAACGGCTGCTGATCTTAACGAAATTTGGCAAGGAGATATCGTGCATCATGAAGACGGACATAAGGTAGTTTTTTTTTACATCGGACTAGGCTAACGTTTGACCGCGATCTCGCCTGATGGAAAGCGATGATGCGGTCGAAAATGGAGCACGTTTGCCCAGTAATAACCTAATAACCCTAGACTTGAACACTCCAAGATTGTAATGCTGCGGAAACACAGACAGTGGGAAGGTGTTCCATTGTTTTGCTGTTCTAATTAAGAAAGAGGAGGCAAAACGCTTGGTGCGAATAAATGGCAATTCGAGCAAGTAATGGTGACGCCTTGCCGTTCGTCTGGACGTCCGGTAATGAAAAGGTGATGGGGGAACAAGTTCGTGAAGTTCAGATACCTACTTCTCCCCCAAAAAAAAAACCGGACATGTATGAGTAGGACTCGTGCTCTGAGGGTTCCGTTGGAAGGAACGAGCGCGAGTCCAAAAAAAAACTAACTGAAGTTGAAAGATTGAAAGACAAACTTAACTTTGTAGTTGACTATAAGGTTCTTCCATACATTCCAACTACAAAATCTAAGTTTGTAATAGCAAAATAATTATTTTTAAATGATATAACTTCAAATTTGTAACTTTCGGATTTATTCCTATATATGTGCTATGAGACCTTGCCTTTTGCCAAATTTCATTATTCTAGGTCAACGGGAAGTACCCTATACGTTTTGATTCCCCTGTGAAATCGCAAAATATGCGACATAAACGTTCATATCATTTGATTGCGTTGACTTACAACTTTTATTTTTTTATAGCCGAAAGAAACCGTAGACCCAAGTATTTAGTATAAATTTCAACTTGATACCTTTACGCGATCTTGAGAAAAAGGGTCTTGACAGACGGACAGACAGACGGACAACGAAGTGATCCTATAAGGGTTCCGTTTTTTCCTTTTGAGGTACGGAACCCTAAAAATTAAGAAATACTGGAAAATCGCGGCTAATTCAACCAAGGGATTCAACCGTTGACCAAAAAAAAAAAGAATGGACGGACCCAGTTTATTTTCTTTTTGCCTTTTGGTGTTTTTGATGCACGCCTACGTATCATTTGTTCCAACCTGGTGGATGGCTCGTAGAAAATGTTTAGCATTAAGTCCTCCATTTGTACATTTCTACATAATTTGTAAGTGTGCAATAAAGTATTAAATTAATTAATAAAATCACAATAACAAGAAAACTTTTTCCTTCCAACTACAATACGCGCGCGAACTCGTCTTTTTGTCAGAAAGTGGCAGGTCACAGACTACAAAAGTATCGTTCAAAAACCGAACGCCACATAGATAAAATACTCACCAAGTCCGGGCAACAGGGGCGTGGCAAACATAGATGTATCGCTGGACAGCCAGAGCCAGGGTCAGCCAAATGCTAGCCGTGTGGAACATCGCCGGTATCACCTGCCAAAAAATATTAACGTTTTTATTCAAAACAACCTCACGCTCACCGTAAGCTGCAAGTTGATAATAAATATAGTTTTGTCTGTCAAAAACAGAAGGGGCCGAGTTAAATACGTATTGCACAGGCACATATTCTTACTAGTATTACAAACACACACTTCAATATTGAGCGGCACACAACTGCAAACGATGTGCTCAAAATGTCATCAAATGGACGACTAAGGGAGACTAAAAACAGTAAGTGCTAAAGGGGAAATTGTAGATATAACGTATAACGCTTTTGTTTGTTTTCTTTTTCTGAGCCCAGGGCACATAATAAATAATATTACCTACAAGTAAAGAATACTCACTCCGACAAAACTACAAGATGGATGAAAAATTATCGATTAAAAACCCTGGCGCTTAAAAAAATTTACGGATATTTCGTTCAAAGTTCATATTTCGCGGCATAAAAACTTATTAGGGCACGTGCTTTAAATACAGGGTTACGCATACAAACTGTAATAAGCCGAAAGGGATCCATAGTATCCATCATTATGAACAATGGGTCTATGGGAGCAACGCTGAAATCACGAAAAAATATCTGCTGTTCCATACATTTTGTAGAGTGCGAATTGCCGTTTTCTATGGAACCAGCTGTTATCTTTTTCGCGATTTCAAAGTTGCTGTTATAGTAAAAGATGTTCATAATGATAAGTGTGACAGATCCCTTTCGGCTTAGTGCACCCTTTCTGCATAACCCTGTATTAGCTTTACTTGAAAACAAACCACGCAACGAACTTTGTAAACAAATTTTGAAGGTCGATTTTAACCTATCAATTTGAATTGATTTGATTTTTGGTCCCATAATAAAAGTTTTCCATAATGATGATTAATATGGACCCCTTTGGGCTAAGTACAGCTTATCCGCGGAACCCAGTATAAATGTTATTATTGAAGCGCTTAGGCTGTAATTTGAAGCATACACGGTAAACAGAATACCCTCCTAGTTATGCATCGTTGGGTAATAAAGCCTACATAAGAACTACTTGTCGCTATAAGTATTTCATGATAGTTTTCCTTATGTATATTTTATTCATTCGCGCAGTATGTGGAAACATATTTCAAAGGACTACCTCGTATTTTGTAGAGAGAGACGCACGTCGCCTGCATAATTTCTAACTATGCGGAATATTATTTTATGAGCCGAGCTTATATTTTATGGACTAAGGGAAAGTTACACAAAGAAGAGATGGAACACGGTTTTTGACGTGAATACGTCTTTAAATTTGCTTCCATAGTGGAAGGCAATACAAAAAAACTGGTGAAAATATTTATATTTTTTATACATGCAGGTTTGCACGTTATTCAGCAGAGGTCAAAGTAACGCTCTTCAGAGCGTTCTGTACATCCCTCTACACGTGCAGCCTGTGGGCTGACTACACTAAAAGGCAATACAGTGACCTCCGCGTCCTTTATAACAACGCTTTTAGGAGGTTGTTGGGGCTGCCTCAATTCTGCAGCGCCTCAGGCATGTTTGCGGACGCACACACTGCCTGTTTTCACACGGTCTTGCGGTCGCGGGCCGCGTAGTTGGGGCCAGCTCTAACACCGTCCTCAAAATGATTGCGGCCAGGTTGGACTGTACTTTCCTCCGGCATTGTTGTGAGAGACATGCACCGGTACCAATGCCGGAGAGAAAGTACTAGTGATTGTAAGTACCTGACATTATTAATATTAGAATTTGAAAATGTATTTGTGTTTTGTTTAATTTAATTTGATTATTCTGACTTTATTTTATTTTATATTTTGTGTGATTTTGTTAATTATGGTATGGGTCGCGTAGCCCGAAATAAATGATTTTGAATTTGGATATATATTTTTTGTATTTTCTTATTGACGGGACTGACTTCTCTTACAGACTATACTCTACTGACAGGAGGGAAAGTGCACCCCCTTGCACCCTGCTGCCGGCGCCCATGCTTATGTCCAGCAGTGGACGTTCTATGGCTGAAATGATGATGACGTTTTAAGTCTACGCGTATGACGTTGGGGGCAACAGTAAGTAATAACATTTTCAAGGCCAGAGTGAATAGGTATCTTCTAAGTCTGCGTGCTTCATATTCGACCACATCGTCGCTTACCAACAGGCGAGTTGGTAGTCAAACGCGGACATTAATTAGTTAGTTAAAAAACGCACGCGGACATTAGTTAAAAAAAAAAAAATACATTTTACAGCGACATAGCGCTGTCTGAAAGGATCTCATACCAGCTATCATTGGGAGCAGCTATAGCGGTAACATTGTCTTCAAACAATAGTCTATTCGAGTGTTCCCAGCTACAATAGACCCGGATTACGGATATCTTCTCTCCGTAATTACGGATTCTCGGCAACCCTAGCTATTAAGCCTTTAGGTTCCATAGAACTGTTATTTGTTCTGTGCTTCTGGGCTTTTGATATCTATAGTAGTACATTTGTATGCAGTGAACAGACACCCCTTTATGCAGTGAACTGACATCTCTTGAATACTTGCTTTACCTATAAAATTTAATGTTACCTTCAAGACACGATGTTGACTTTATTAGGGTTCCGTACCCAAAGGATAAAATCGGGACCCTATTACTAAGCTTACATTGTCTGTCCGCCTGTCTGTCTGTCTGTCCGTCGTACCTTCAAACGGCTGTATCTTTCGAACCGTAATAGATAGCTAGTGGAAAATTTCACAGAATAATATGTAATGTTACAGCGAATAAACTAAGATAATTATAATAAAAACAGTCAAAAAGTAAAAACTAAAGGGGAGTCCCCATACAACAACCGTATTTTTTTTACGTATTTTTGTATTAGCTCTAATGTAAAAACGGTAATATGTACAAGTGTCAAACTTAGCAAGATTATAGTACATACTCTAAAGTATAACAACAAATAATAAATAATGGCCAAGTGCGAGTCGGTGACAAATTTCTGTTCATTACCAAGTTATAACTGATAATTGAGTTATTTGGATGACGTCATTTTTCTTTCAGCGAATCGAAATGCTATATTTCACAAATTTTGAAGTTAAACCGACTTCAAAATTTGTTGAATGATTTGTATTTTGTGGTGGTACGGAACCCACAGTGTGCGAGCCCGACTCGCTCTTGCCAGTTTATTTATTTAAACACACCTACAACATGTGAACGTGACATATATTTCTTAAAAAATCTAATGTAACTGTACCTATAATAATAGTTAGTTAGTACCTACTTCAGTATTTTTTTTTACTCGCACTTGTCCGGTTTTTTTACTTAGCTCTTTTCACGGCTTTATGTCTTTAAAACGTAAGTGTGATTCTAAATGAGAGAGCTGAAAAATCAGACTTCATCTTCAATACTCAACGCAGACGATTAATAATGAATTTTAACTTTCATCCAAGCAGTAATTTAAGCGAACACCTGAAACGGTTTTCCAGCTTCCATTGTCGCTGGAAAATGCTACAGCTGCACTTTTCAATACTTCAGGACTTGGCCTTAAAACTTTACGTCGGTGAAACTAGAGAGAATAGGGCGTGGCCCCAGTGTCCGAGCTTGTTGACTTGTGATATGTCAGGAATTTTCCGAAAATGTCCGGGAATTCAGGCTTTTGTCCGGAATACAGGGGAAATTCCAAAATGTCCGGAATTATAGAAATGAAATGAAAAGACCGCCACACGAGTTCCTTTTTCTGTATAATATTAACTTTGAATGTAATATACGGACATTTATTTACGTGTCCGGGTTCCGTACCACCACATAAATTGTTAATTACTAAAGTACAAAAAAAGTAGTTCAAAAAGTCATCATGCCCAGGCGGTCACCCATCCAAGTAGTGGCCGAGCCGCTTTTTTTGGTGATCGTACGAGAACCGGTGGTAAGCTGAAATTGACCACCAACTCGCACTTGGCCAGTATTTATTTTTGTTGTTTTACTTTAGAGTGTGTACTATAATCATTAATTGGAAATGATGGGGGCAGGTCACAGGCAGCCACCTCTGTTCGCGGTGCCTCGCGGGAGGACTAACCTGCTCAACAAAGCGCCATTGACGAGCACCATACAAACACTCAATCAGGTCGCGGAGAACTTTGACATTATCCACTGTTCACAGAGCAAGTTCGTAAGGCCTGCACTTTATAATTTATGTTATTCTGATGCTGTGGACTAATTTTATTCTTAGATTGATGTATATTTAATATTTATGTTGTAGTGATGCTTGTGACTAATTCATTAATGTATATTTAAGTTATTTTAATTCTTTTGACTAACTCTTAGATTGATGTATATTTAATATTTATGTTGTAGATGCTTGTGACTAATTCATTGATGTATATTTAAGTTATTGTAATTCTTTTGTCTAATTCTGATTTCTATATTAATGATTTAACTACTCTATTGTATGATAAAATTGACATATTTTTTTATTTTTACGAATTTGTGACATAATTTATTTTAATTTTGATATTTTAACTGTAATTAATTAATGTAATTGGTTTAGTGCCGTTTTAATAAATAAATAAATTAGGAATCAACCTGTAATGATAGATGTAATGTTTTAATAAATAAATAATAATAATAAATAATAATTAATCATACCAAGTTTGACGTTAGTATGTATTACCATTTTTACACAAGAGCTATTTTTTTTTAAAGTTTCTACGTTTTGACTTTATTATTATTTCTGAGTTAATCTGCAGTAACATTACGTAGGTACGTCATACGTACGTACATCACCTATCTGTAAAAATGTCAACTGGCTATCTAATACGGTTCTAAAGATACAGCCGTTAAAATGTAGGACGGACGGACAGACAGACCACGTAGTCTAGTTTGTAGTGTAGTACGTACTGTCGGCTTGTATGCTGACAAAGCGGGACCTGGAGAACTTAAATTTTCTTACACATATACCAACTTTGTAACCCAGGCTCACGGGCTCAAAAAATTGAAGGTGAATTAGAAAAAAAAAACAAATTAATTGGGTTCCATTTTCACCCTTTGGGTACGGAACCCTAAAAATGAACTGGTCGCTGAAGATGTTAACAAATGAAAAAGCAAACATTGCCCAGTGGAGCCCTACCCTAAAAAATCCATTGTCGATTTCTCAGTTCGTATTCAAGTTCCCTCGCCATTTATATAACCAGAGAAGTTTTTGTAGCACTTTATAACTTGGAAAGAGATTTATTGTCGTGTCTAACTCGCAGACTTGAACTCGACTTTATGTTAAGGATAAGAATGAAGCTGGGTCATAAAACTGAATCTTAGTTTTATGGTTTTAAATATAAAACTATTATTTTAGTAGTTCTTTTCATGATTCTACTCGAATAAGTATGTAATCTGCATGCTGCACGTTTGGTTTCACGGCTTTGTGGTTATCTCAGATCAGACAAATAAGGGGGATATGCCTAAAAATTATCGTTTGTGTAAATTTTTTGGGTTTCGTACCTCAAAAGGAAAAACGGAACCCTTATAGAATCACTTTGTTGTCCGTCTGTCAATACCCTTTTTCTCAAGAACGCGTAAAGCTATCAAGTTGAAATGTATATCAAATATACTCGGGTTTATGGTTTACTAGCTGCGCCCCGTGGTTTCACCCGCGTAGGGATGAAAAATGTTGATGATGATGATGATGATGAAAAGTAGCCTATGCTCTTGAACTATACCCATGCAAAAAATCAGGTCGATCCGTAGTTCCGTTGCAGCGTGGAAGAGGAACAAACATCCATACATACAAACTTTGGCGTTTATAATATTAGTAGGATTTCAGCCGTGAAAAATCGTAATTTGTATGTCAACGCGATCAAAATATATGACCGTTTATGCTTCATATTTTCGCATATTTTGCGATTTCACAAGTGAATCAAAACCACTACTTACTTCCCGTAGAGCTATAATCATAAAGTTTGGCAAGAGGGTCTTACAGCTCATAAAAAGGGAAAAATCCTATAAAAAATTTATAATTTTAAGTCATATAAAAAATATTGTTTTACAATTACAAACTTACATTTTGTAATTGATATGTATGGAAGAACCGTATTGTCGACTACAAAGTTAAGTTCACAGCTGAAAAAGACCGTAAATCCAAGTATTTGTTAACTTGAAACATTTCAACTTGATACCTCTACGCGTTTGAGAGAAAAAGGGTCTTGACAGACGGACAACAAAGTGATCCTAAAAGGGTTCCTTTCCTTATGAGGTACGGAACCCTAAAAATTGAGACATTTGAACGAGAATAATATTGTACTAAGGCATACACATAGACATAATTTATTTGTGGCAAAAAAATACAAGGCATATCCCCCTTGTACGTCTGATCTGAGGTGGCAGCCTAGTAGGTATCCGTCGAGTTGATTTCCTCGACGCTGCCTCCTACAGGAAATTGTGCACTTCTAAAGCACTGGGAATGTTCTTAGAAACTTTGAAACGGTTTTAGAACAAACTGCTTTAACTGAGTGAAACGAAGGTCTATGAGCCTAGAGGGTCAAATAGGTGATGTGTTTGTATATTTGTTCGACAACGGCTTTTTACAAGTTTTTATTTAACTTACCCTGTCCCTAGTATATGTATGTATGTATGTTCGTATGTATGTATGTGTAGGACAAATCTTGCAACCGAATTTTAGACTAGTTATCCTTGTAACGGTTCTAAAAATATCTTCCGTTCATGGCAAATGGCACATACGCTAGCAGCCAAACTTAACGAATAAAAAAGTCACCACGTTGACATAAAGATCGTTGACAGAATGAAAGTGACTGACGTAATGTCAGATCGCTCACTTTTAAACGAAACAAATATCAACCCTCATTTAATAACAAAATAATATTAAAAACTTGGGAAAATCGTAGATTCGAGAACCAAAAAGTTATATAAGGCCATCCGGCCATAAATTCTGTCGATTGGTGCCGCTACGTTTCCAAGTGGAAGTCGCAAATTTCTATCTTGACCTAATCTAATTTCGAACCCCGAATTGCAGATAATCGGGGTTTTTCTCCCGGCACCGCAACCTTGCCCGTGCTCCACGCTGGCCATACACTGGCTGCCTCCGAGTACTACTGACTCTCGCTGCCGCCACGCTGACCATACACCGGCTGCCCTCCGAGTACTACTGACTCTCGCTGCCGCCACGCTGACCATACACCGGCTGCTCTTCGAGTACTCCTGGCCCTCGCTCCCAGCACGCTGATCCTCGCCAGCCGCACGGAGCTGTCTCCGAGTCACGCTGCCCAGCTGAGCTTACTACGTGCCACGAGCCGCGTCGAGCCACGCGGCGATCGGCGCCTACGCTCTTAAAGCTAAGTCTCCTAACAAGAGACCAACATATTTTCTCACCACCTTCCGAGCTCACGACCCTCAGTCTAAACTCGCATGTACTTCACTTTTTTCTTGATTAAATTTTAACTTATACTCTCATAGAATCTTTCTTTGAAGCGCCTGCCCACTGCTAGGTAGGACATAACCCAAGCATCACTTGGGGTACGTTTCATCCTTAATTGATTGTACTGAAATTCGGCATACACGTTTAGTTTGGATGACAATGCATGGTTCACTGAGTGACGTCATTCTAAATCCAAAATGGCGGACGCATAAAAATGGTCGACCATTAATTTAAAAAAAATTATGCACGACCATGGTTTGTGTATCAAATGAAAGGATTTGCTGAGAAGAATACGAAAAATATAATAACGTCATACTAAATTCAATATGGTGGACGCCCCAAGATGGCGGTCAACATTTTCTTATCTACCATCATGATATGGGTATCAAATTAAAGAGTTTGTTGCGAAGAAGTCGGTGACTCTGGTTCTTTGGCGAATATCCACGTTCCAGATTCTATCGCGCAAAGAAACTCCGAGCATATTAGCTCTCTCCATTGCCCGCTGTGTGACTCTGAGTTTTCCAAAAGGGCAACAGTTAAGGATCACGTCTCAGTACCATATGTTATCACTGCATAACATACAAACATTGCATGTTAAATAAGAACTTGTAAAAACTTGAACTATGCCATAAATATTTCACTTTGATGTGACTTCGTAGATACGGAAGTTCTAAAATATTGTCCCATTTATAATTCTAGTGACGTCCCTACATATCCGGCGATATCCGGGTATAATCCAAAAGGATCATTGGACGATATCCCGGAGGGCCGCCCCCTATAGACGGGTGCGATTATCGACTATAAAGGATTATGGGAAATCATGTTTTTTAATGTTTCATTTTGCGTCAGAATAGCGATGTCTATAACATAATCATGTGAAACAAGGTGCGCCTCGCGGTTTCACTCGCGTAGACCTTTTCTCAGACACCGTACATATTTTAGAGATAAAAAGTATTATATGTCATTCCCAGTTGTTCCATGAACAAATGTCATTAAAATTCAACGAAATGTATGGAACACCAGATTTTTTTTCGAGTTTTTTGGTCCATAATATTAGTTGTTAATAATAACGAGTAGAATTATATTCTTGAATATTTCTGTCATGATTAATACATTAGTACATAAAATATTAGTGTTGAATAAACCTGAGCAATTAATGAAATAAGTATAAATATAATATTATCCTATTAAATTGTATAATAACCTTTAGTTGAGTAAAATTAATTTTATATGTACTAATATAAGTAAATGTAAATATGCAATTGATTTGTGTAAATGTTAAGTTTGATGTAAATTTTTGTACAAAATGTGTAACAAAAGGGAAAATGCACATTTATTATACTGGTAATTTATTTATTTTTATGTGTATGCCGAGAGGCATCACGTTGCCGGATGGCCGAGTGTCATGATTTCTTGGTTTTAAACCTTTTAGTATCTAATTTGACTAACAGTGTTTTTATTTAAAATGGCGGTCGGAAACGTGTTGACTCGGGAGTCTCGGCAATAGTGCGAATAGTGGGGGTAGGAAAAAGATAATGTGGTGGATGTTGGCAAGAGGGACTTTAGTCTGGCTTGAGCGTTCATAGCGAAAGCATATTGGTCTGAAAACTGTAATAAGTAGGAATAAAGAATAAGAATATGAATAAAGTTATATAAAAGAGAACTGGATTATGATTTACCACATTTCCATGGTCTAAAATAATACTCTGTATAACAGCAAAATACCTATAATAAAAAGAAGAATGCTGAATATGAATAACGCAAAAAAGTTTAAAGTTTATAGTCTACACTTTCAAAGTTGCCGGTAACAGCTAATCTATCTACCTATCTATATATATATAAAAGCGAAATTCACTCACTCATTCACTGACTCATCACGAAATCTCGAAAACTACTTGACCTGCGAAGTTTAAATTTGGCAAGTAGATTCCTTATGAGGTGTAGAGGTCTGCGAAGAAAGGATTTTGCGAAAGGGCAGAATTAAGGGGGGCGAAAGGAGGTTGAATTAGAAGGAAGGAAAGGAAGTTTTTGGAAGACGAAAGGAGGTTTTTATGAAAGTCTACGCGTACGAAGTCGCGGGCAACAGCTAGTCGTTAATAAATAAACAACACCATATTTCATTTAGGTAGAGGATAAAATTTGCGACACCTAGCAAACGCTACATGTTTTTACTGAACTACAATATTACAAAAAAAAAAGCGTACGTAAATATCGATAGATTCATCGATATTTACATGCAAGCTTTAGATAACCCGTTGGTCTAGTTGGTAGTGACCCTGCCTTCTGAGCTTGTGGGCGTGGGTTCGATTCCCACCTAGGACAAACGTTTATGTGATGAACATTTGTTTTTGTTTTATATCTGGTTGTTAATATCTATATAAGTATGTATTTAAAACTATATATGTATGTATATCAGTGTCTGGCTGCCATATCACAAGCTTTGCTTAGTTTGGGGTCAGACGACCGTGTGTGCAAAAATGTCCCGAATATTTATTTATTTACTTTATCCGGCAATGTATCGATATTTTCGGATATTTCCATCACTACGGTTTACACAGTATATGCAAAGTTATGTCAATAAGCAGATTTCATGGCGTGCATACAAAGTGTTCTCTTGAGGGACGGGATTTAATTTTAGAGGGTTAGATTTAATATGACGAGTGGAACTATAGAGTGGAAGATATTTTCAACAAGATGAGAGATATCATATTTTATTTATACAGAAGTTTTTTAATATTGAAGCTTTGCGGCTATGACCGTCATAATTACCTACCAAGTACGCTTTTTTTATATATACGCACAGCGAGGGTTTGCTCTTCCCCCTTAGACCTACACACTGAACGACAGCCTGTCATCTGCATCTACTGGATGCCCGCAACTCTCACAATGTCGTCGGTCCATCTAGAGGGAGGCCTACCTACGCTGCGTCTTCCGGTTTGTGGTCTCCACTCAAGAACTTTTCTTCCTCATCGGTTATCAGTTCTTCGAGCGATGTGGCCTGCCCATTGCCACTTTAACTTGCAAATTTTCAATAGCTATTTCGATGACTGGTTCTTTAGCAAATATCCTATAATTACACTGTTTAATAATTTGTGTGAATTTCAGTCAACTAGATTATTTTTCCAGTTGATAATATTATTTTTCCAGTCAACAATGTTTCTTACCTCGTTCATATAGTTCCACGCCTGACACGCCTGCACAGGACTGAGTGGTTTGTAGTGGTTTCCGAAGGTGTACATGTAGAAAAGCCATGGAGCTGGGAAGAGCATGGTGAACATGTCGCAGAGAGCCATGGCCATCAGGACGACGTTAGTCGGAGTCCGCATGTGTCGTCGGGAGAGCACGACCACTATAAGAGTATTGGCGACTGTCGTGGTGGCGAGGAGAAAAGGGGCGATGTATCTGGAAAAAAAAGATTTCTTATTAGCCATAAAAAAACACGCCATTTTTTACCTACTTGCAATTTTTGCTTGACTGCCCATGAACGAAGGAAATATTTTTCGGACGTATGTATGTATTTTGTTTGTTTGAATTTTTTTACCAATTTCAAAATAGGAGGGGTTATTAATTCGGGTTCTTTTTTTGTTTGTTTGTTTGTTACCTCAGAACTCCGTCATTTATAGATTGATTTGGATTTATTTATTTTTTATTTGAAAGAATTAGCTTTCAGATTAGTTCTATAGATATTTCATCAAAATCAGTTTTAAATCAGTTAGTATTAAAATAACTAGATAGTTCGTTAAGTTACTTGGATGACCATTATATTCATCCAAGTAACTGAAAATTGCGTATTTTATACAAACTTTGTTGTTGAGTCATTGAGTGTTAATGATATTTGTCTATGGAACAACAATTTTTTTTCCGCAGTTTCAGCGTTGATTCAATAGCAAAAGCTGTTCATAATCCACCTTTCTGGTCCTCCGTGTGTTTTGTTAAATTCTCACGGATTAACGACGGAATCAAATCTACTGACATTTGTCATCGAAAAGTGTTTTCATGACTGTTGTTGTCAAGAAAACACATAATATATCCCGGGAATTTGGACAAAAATAGAGAACTATTTATCAGACGACGGGCATCTATAAACTTAGCAAAATAGCTTTTCTTGAATAATTGAACGGAACAGCTGAAATTACAAACAAAAAACTTCCTTCAATCACAAAAAACGAACCCCTAGAAAAGATTTATCTTGGAAGTCTTCGAGTGAAATGGAACAAAAAAAATCTTTATTTTTCCAGTCTAGTCTAAGATAAAAAGTTCAATTAAATAGCTTTTAGACGACGCGTCGCAATAAGTTATTTAAGGGGCGTAGGTTTTTACGGCGACCTAGGGACGACTGTTACCGATTGAGATTCGATTAAAAATTGATTAAACTAGAGATTCAATACTAATCGATTCAAGTAAAATTTTGGGGATAGTGCTATATTCATCCATTCCGATATTTATCTTTTTATCCACGGCTGAACGGAGAAGGATATTACTTTTTGTTATGTCATAGGTGGCAAACAAGCAGACGGCCTTCTGATGGTAAGCAGTAACCGTCACCTATATATACTTGTAACACCAGAGGCATCACAAAATATTAATTCGCCTTTTGAAGAACCCCATGTTGCCACGTTACTACAAAGTTTTCTATACCTAAATGACACATTTTAGCTATGGTGGCTAATGGCATCAATTCTGATGTACTCTAAATTAAATTTGACAGCTCTAAAATTGTAGCCAGCCTTCTCTCACATATTAAAATAAAAAGAGAGGCTGATAATTTTTGTCCTGTCATATTGGTTTAGTTTAGTGAGTGGTATGACAGAATCGACGCCAATGTCTATCTGCCAATCAATTAGTTTAATAACATGATATTAAAATTATTGACATTGTTTCTACTATCTAATTTAAGCAAGGATGTTATATTTACCCTAAAGGGAACGTAGAACATCCTTGAATTTAAGTCAAGATTTTATTAAATACTATCTGAAACCCGCTACTTCGTACACGCAGAGCTCAGCCTTCGGCCTCGCTGCTACAACCCCTTATAGCCTATGTGTTATTCTAATGAAATAAACTTTCATTAAAATATATTCGGTAGTTTTTGCGTGAAAGAGGAACAAACATCCATACATACAAACTTTCGCGTTTATAATATTAGTAGGACTAGCTGACCCGACAGACATTGTCTTGTCTAAGCTATAGATGTCTAAAAAAGCTGCTGTCTGGTAAATTCACAATCATCAAACGTGCGAGCTGTCAAACGCGCAAAGTTAAAATCATCGTTAAGTTTTCTCAAATATTCAAATTTCTGCGCAATTTTCTTAATTTTTCTTTCCGTGAGAACCTTCTACAAAGTTTTAGAAAACTAAAAAAAATACTGAATGAAATCAGCAAAGTCGTTCTTAAGTTATAAGATATCTAGATAGATGATATTGACGCCACTAACATTGTGTCATCTCTCTAGTTTTGTACGCCTAATAGGTGAAATTATAAAAAGAGATAAATATTGGTTTAACACTTATTTTGCATGCGTTTTAATTGTATTTATCCTATTATCGATATCCATTTCTTTAAAGCAGATTTATTTGCGGTGTTTTTTTTGTTTTTTTTTTTATCATAATCTATCGTACGCTTTGTTAATTGTGGTTAGTTTTTTTTTTTTTTTAATACCTGTTTGACTAAGTGATTATCTATTTATTATAATCATCATCATCATTATCATCCAGAAGACGTCCACTGCTAAACATAGGCCTCGCCCTTTAACCTCCACACTGAATAAAAGCCTGCCATCTGAATCCACTGGATGCCCGCGACTCACGATGTCGATGGTCCATCTAGTGGGAGGCCTACCTACGCTGCGTCTTCCGGTTCGTGGTCACCACTCAAGAACCTTTCATCCCCATCGGAAGATTATCTATTCATTAAAGTTTAAACTGTGTAATTAAAAAAAGGCTAAATTTAGTTTTAAAGACATTTCAAACGTTTACGTTGTTTACGTAAACGTTTTAATTTTGTCATGCAGCGCAATAACTCTTAAGTTTTAAGAGAATTTTCAGATATTCCTCTCCGGCCTCTTATATCAAATTCGACGGTTTTAAATAAATTTTATTCAGTTAAATTAGAATATTTAAGCTGGAAAAAAATACACGTCACAGAAAAATATGTGTTTGGGTTTATAATTTGGTTCAAAACACGATAGAAAAAACTTTGCTCGATCAAAAAAAAAAACTGAAACAAAGTCGATTTAATTTATTTTTTTCGTTTTATACTCTAATGAAAGCTCGTAACAACCTGGAAATTGCATGTACTGAAAGGCAATTTTATTCAACATTTTTTTATTTGGATAGAATTTTGATAGTGAATAGTTTAGTTTTTTGGTGAAATTAAAAGCGTAAAAAGGTCGCGTGAATTTGCGCGCGCCGCGTTCTGTACCGCGCCAGGCGTCATCGAGGTCGGACCTATGTTCGTTTTTGTCGTTGCACTCCCCCCGCGGACGTCCTGACCCTTGGGTGGCAAAATACATCGTCGCTATAACTTGGCGGGGGCTGAGGGGCTTGTTGCCTACGCGACTCAGATAATAGGCCGTTAATTAGCACGAATTCGCGAACATTGGCCTAGTCGCAATTTTTTTTTAATTGTCAGAACTGTAAAAAAACGAGGCAGTCAATTTTTAATTAGTGAAACTACATAATTATTTGGGTCTTTGATATAGTTTAGTTACCAAATAAATTGATGCGAACAATTAATTCGGTACGGTATTCGGTATAGTTCATATTATAATATCACATCACACGTATCATCAGCCAGTACGTTCACTGCTGAACAAAGACCTCCCTCTTATAGAGGGGTATTGCCAGAATCCTCACGCTTGGCAGGCGGCTTGGGGATCGCAGTACGTCCACCGTGTACTAATAAGACGCTGCTGCCCATCCGGTGGTTTAGGTCGCAGTTTTAGCTATTATATCAACGGATGCGAATCGCACTCAACTAATTCAATACTTTAATGATTTACGAAAGATATAAGCATTCATAGAATACATTTCTAGGACAAACATTTATGTAATGAACATTTGTGTTTGTTCTATATCTGGTTGTTAATATCTATTTAAGTATGTATTTAAAACTATATATGTATGTATATCAGTCTCTGGCAGCCATATCACAAGCTTTGCTTAGTTTGGGGTCAGATGACCGTGTGTGCAAAAATGTCCCGAATATTTATTCTTTACCAACACAAACTTAATAAAACAAGGAATATTAATTCGCGTGTCAACTTCTCAGACAAAAATTCAACGCCATCATTTTTCACGCTGGATCTACAGCTCGGGACACAATTGACGATGTTTTGAAGCAATCCTTTGACAAGTCACGCGTCAGCGCGTCGCGACAGCCGATGTTTTATTGGAAATCGATATCGATGGATTCCGTCCCATTGAAGTCACGTCACTAAGGATTAAGGCAGCTTATTCTTTTTCAGACGTTGCTATTTTAAATTTAAGAGAGGCAAGATTCGACTTTGTTGTAAATGGCAAGCTATGCAAATTGTAAGTGAATAAGTATATTTTTAAAACCCGAGTTCAAAATGAGTAAGTAATCGAAAAAAATTATAGACATTATCAAATCAACAAGCGCTTAAACAAAATTATTCATAATTATATTATATGGAGTTGGGAAAAAAATATTGAACGGGGTTAAAAAAAATGTGGGACCAAATCGAGAGTATTCGGAGTATCGAAGCCACATAATATAAAAATTAAACACGCACCTAAATTGGTTTATACATATCGGAGCAATCGAATTGCAGTTGGATAAAAAACAATTTTTGGACATTTTCATGTGTATTTACATAGGCTACTTTCGATTCCATTCATGGTTAAGGAAACCTGATTAAAACCACAGGGCGCTGCAAAAATTTATGTATTTAACTTAATTTCTTCCTCAAAGCAAATAAACACAAAACTAGACAATACAAAAATATGACGACAAGCAGGATTCGAACCTGCGCCATCGGGTATACGCCCCGAGCGCTCTATCCACTATATGCTACGCCTGCTCCCATGAACCGCCCCCCCCCCCGAAATTATTGAGCTCTCTTTGCAACCAATCTTGCAAGTAACTACTCACCTAGAACCTTTACAGACCCCAAAGCTGCCTGGCAAATGACGCCTTTTTAGTGATTCGTTTTTTTTAAATATATAGATTCATTTTTATATCGTTAAAACTTTTTTGTACCTCTTCTTGCACTGTGGGAGTAACACTTCATCATAGACGTCCACTGCTGAACATAGGCCTCCCCCTTTAACCTCCACACTGAACGACAGCCAGACAGACACAGAGTAACACTTGAATTTAAGTAAAATGAAAGTTCAATACTCACCCATACATTGGCTCGGCATAATTGATAGGGAATTCACAGGTGACATTCAAATAAACGTGCGAGTGATTCGACGAACAGAAATCATCTGACGTAAAATTTGAGTAACCCAACTCTGTAATGTTGTCATAAACTGTTATGTTTGTTTTCGGTAAATTAATGATGTCATTTTCGGCATTCGGCCTCGATATGTTATAATCGCCTCCGAAATAATCGACCCAATCCTTATCTTTACCCTCCATTTTGGTTTCGGTTATCTGACAGTTCTGACAGTTGTCTGTGGCATGTTTATTTTTTTCGCGGCAACTGACGATCACGTCATTCTGCTTTCTTTATCTGTGAACAAAGAGAAAATAATGTTAGCACTTTGTATTGTGAAAACTTTGTGATAAGCTTAGAGAGAATGTCACATTGTTGTATAATAGAAGGACCACCACCTATTCTATGATCTGGGTTCTCTTTTGTAAATGCCTAGATTAGTTTAGATGGTATTCGCTTCATATGTAAAATGTACTGTCAACAAGTTTTTAAATATAAAAAAGATTACGAAAACGATTTAATAGACTTGGTTTTAAAGTATGAATACTTTGAATCAAAATTAAAATTTTACTGAGCATTTCAGAAATCAGAAAAGTTTATTTTGTGACAATAAATAATAATAATAAATAATAAATATTTTGGGACATTTTTGCAAACACGGTCATCTGACCCCAAACTAAGCAAAGCTTGTGATATGGCTGCCAGAGACGGATATACATAGATATATAGTTTTAAATACATACTTAAATAGATATTAACAACCAGATATAGAACAAAAACAAGAAATATTAAATACATTTTCACAAAAACATTGTCATTGTCATTTGTAATATATTTTTTTTAATTTACTAAGCACCATCAAGTAAAAAAAATAACAAAGTTAACAATGCTAAATTAACACATTGTTTACGTCTTTACAAAAACGGCTGTTTATCTATTAAATGTTCATTAATTACGTCAACTGAGTTGTGGAGCCAAGGGGACACATAAGGGTGGGGGTCTCGGAGTAAGCGGAGAGCGATTTGATGATTCAAAAAAATTCCGCAGTTAAATTTTTTCAGAAGACTGCAAGTTAAAACGTAAAAAAGAACTAAAGTAATTTATACGCTTGAAGTATTTTTCAACATTTTCCAAATATGGCATAAAATAAATAACAGTCCAAGTGCGAGTCGGGCTCGCACACTGAGGGTTCCTTACCACCACACAATACAAAAAGTAGTGCAAAAAGGCAACATCACGCCCAGGCGGTCATCCATCCGAGTACCGACCGCGTCCAACGTCAGCTTGTTGATGAACAAAAATGTGTCTCCAACATGCACGTTATTCATCATTATTTATTATTTGTTGTTTTAATTTAGAGTGTGTTCTATAATCACGCCAAATTTGACGCGACAGACAGACAGCGAAGGCTTAGAAATAGGGTCTCGTTTACACCTTTTAGGTACGGAAGCCTAAAAATTTAGTACGGCACCCGCTAGTTATCCCTGATGTCAAAATATGCACTAGTCTTTTATCAATTAAATCATTATGTATTTATTTATCGGTTTACAACCTTTGCTGCAAGTCACGCGCGTGTGTAATATATTACGAGAAAATTTCTCGTATTGTTCTCGCTACCCGCTCGCAGTGGCGACATACTACTTTGGAAAGTTAGCGTCTAATAACAGCCATTAGGTTAATGAAATTGAGTGTGTGTATGTCTATTTGTGTTAGATGTGTACATAAACTTGTATCTTGATGAGCAGACTGCTAATGTTGGGTATTGTTGGTCGGTTTTACGAAGAATCTGGATAAAGTTGGTATTTAGGTCATCAATATTTAGCCCTGGCGCCGGGGCAATAGAATACGGCACCGGTAACCCCTGCCTGTAGTAAGAGGCTACTAAAAGGGGACCTCCGGGCTCGGGATGGTCAAACTTGGGGCTTTGACCATCCACATAAGCGTGCCCAAGTAGAGAACGACAACGTTGTGTGGACAACGTTGTGTGACCAACGTTGTTGTGGGCGGAGGGGCTGAGACAACACGGTTGTCTCGGGAGGAACCGTAGCGCAGTGCCGAGGGCTCCGGTGCGTTCCTCTGGATATCTCGGAGCCCTCTTGTCAAGCACTAAGGCTGGTCACCGGGGGGGGATTTTAGTGGGTATAATCCCACATAACCTGGCTGCACCCTAATGCATATACCTACTTCCTTGAAGGAACCTCCTTGGTTGCGAGTTGCGACAGTTGCGACAGAAACCTCTTTTTTAGAGTTATGTGCCCAAAGGGTTAAAACGGGACCCTATTACTAAGCCTACGATGTCTGTCTGTCTGTTCGCCATCTCGCCGCGATGATGCAGTCTACGACGGCGCACGCTTGCCTTGAAGAAACCGATTCACTCGTGATTTGACGACACCCAGATTGTAACTAACGAGGAACACCTATTCAGCCAGCGCATACCAAAGACCTCTCAAGAGTTTTCTTCTCAGAAAATTGACAATCAGCCAAGTCTGCTCAAACTTATGCCCTAAATTACACATTTTCACTTATTTCTCGTGCTCAAAATACCTAATGGGCGTTCATTATGGAACTCTGTCTAAAGTTATTAACTTAAGCGTGTGATGTTTACAAAGTTTTTAAGTTAGTTAGTAATTTATGTATGGAGATACTGTCAACGATAGTAGATACTTAGATACCTTGTTGTACTTAAAATATTTGCGATGATTACTTCGTAAGTTTAACTTCTTCAATTCAATTATCAGGATTGCTGTCGTTAATTCTTATTCTTGATTATAATAGGCTTGATCCACGTGCCAAACATAATTTTAAACATATGTCGGCGCGTTGACGTTTCGGCACACGGGCGCAACTACCGTCGGATAGTTTTTAAGGCGTATGTAGGCGTCCACCTTAGTTTTGGTGGACTAGTGATGGAGGTGGCGCCATCACTGGTGTAATGCTGCAGTGACTTACTCTGCTGAAGTTCTTTATGTTGTGAAGTTGTGTCGTTGACAACCAATCAGAGTTTAGCAAGTTGGCATACCGTCCGGCAGAGGCGCTAGTGAGGGCGCGCGGACAGGCGAGGCTCGGTGAAGCTCAGTTTGAGTTTGGAATTTGGAGTTATTGGTTGGAGGGTGGCAGTGGTCGTTACAAGGCGGAACACCTTGTCCCCAAGTAATTTTCCATTGTAAGAATAATCATGTTACGAAATAAAACCTGTGGGTATAATTGTACGATGTCTCATTTTCCTCGGCCGCTATACTCACGCCATAGAACCAAGATTATCTGATGAAGATCGGCCATCCACCGGTGCCGCCCCCTCCGAAGCTCGCGCTGACACATATTATATGTCGCTAAGAAGTTTTCCGACGTGAACATAACTGGCCAAGAGCAAGCCAAGATGCGCAAATGGCCCTACCTATTGCGACAAACTTATACAAGTAGCTATATTAGTACACGCATCGTCTGCAACGAGCTTATACAGTTTTTCCTTGGTCTAAAGGACCGTTTGCACTTTGGATTAGTGCGAGTGTAAGTGATGATTGATTAGTAATTTTACGAGTGATTAAAGTATACACTCGCACTAATCAGTTATGGTCCAAATGTTTATAGTTCTAATCACTAAGCACCTGTATTAATCACTAGCACTAATCACTAATCAAACTGCAATCGAGCCTTAAAGGCACGTTTGCACTTTGACTAGTGTGAGTGCACTTTCCTACGCATGTTATATGTGCATTTTGTGAAATAAGGAAAGAATATGAAAGACTTTTTTACGCTATATCTGTTGATATAAAGAGACAAAAATACAATTTGTTGACGGCTGAATGAAGTCGGCCAGCCAGTCTTTCATTCGTTTAGTTAACGGCCTGTTATCCGAGTCGCGTAGGCAACAAAACGCTCCCTCAGCCCCCGCCAAGTTAGGGCGACGATATAATTTGCCGCACAAGAGTCAGGAAGCCCGCAGGGGGAGTGCAACGACATAAATAAACATAGGTCCGACCTCGATGACGCCTGGCGCGGAACTGAGCGCGGCGCGCGCAGATTCTCGCGACCTTTTTACGCTTTTAATTACACTAAAAAACAAAACTATTCACTATCAAAAACCTAACCAATGAAAATTTTTTTTGAATAGGATTGCCTTTCAGTACATGCAATTTCCAGGTTGTTACGAGCTTTCATTAGAGCGTAAAACGAAAAATATAAGTTTTAAGTTTCAGTTTTTTTTTTGATCGAGGAAATTTTATTCTATCAAATTTTGAACCAATGAATAAACTCAAACACAGATGTATCTGTGACATATATTTTTTTCCAGCTCAAATATTGTAATTTAACTGAATAAAATTGATTTAAAACCGATAAAGGTATAACAGGCCGTTAATATGGTGACGGGCACAACCTATCTATAGGTAAAAATATCTTAGGCTTAACGTATATACTTATGTATATATAGTGCAAGTATTGACGCAGCAGCCGCGCGCGTTAGACACGTGCGTCAGACGCGCGCGGCTGCGATCGGTCGCGATGCACGGAAGTCTACCTTTAGGCCACATGAGTTCGCACCCACCTCGCCAACTTACCATGGGGTCTAGACAAGAGCCACACACTGTTAGCGTTCACGCCTGCGGAAAGATGAAATTGTATGAAAATGACATTGACAATGACATTAGCATGAGATAAATTATCTGAAGCTAATGTCATTTTCATACAGTTTCATCTTTCCGCAGGCGTGAACGCTAACAGTGTGTGGCTCTTGTCTAGACCCCCGTATCTCTCATGTTTGTCTGATACCTCCTCGTAAAATACTCCGTACACTAATGAGGAGGTGAACAACAAAACCTCACATATCCAGTTTTTCTAATTTAGGAGAACACAGAAAAATTTGAATAATATAAATAATTATTTAGAAGGAAAAGTGTGGTTTTGTTCGAAATCTCGATTTCAAATGAAAATTTAGATAGGAAAAGAATTGTTTTTGACAAGGTTTTACTTACATGCTTTAATCAATTTATCATTTTTAGCACATAGAAAAAAAAAAACTAAATTTTCATAAGTGGAAAAAGTGAGGTTTTGTTCTTCACCTCCTCACTTGTAAAAGCGTACATAAATAAGATCTCCATCTTCAAACATTATAACTTATTAGCATAACGTTAATATTCCTGCTTTAAATGTCAAAGAACAATATTCCCAATCTGACCTTTACAAGTATTGCCTACTCAATATAACTTTCTAACTTGACTACCACAAAAAACAACAAAATTATAAAACTTGAAGGAGTTGCTATAAACATGGAACTTTATCCTACATATCGTTTAAGGTCGGCGGATTTTAATGAAAATAATTTTGGAGCACTATCTAGATCCTTATATATTTTTTCCTTTATTAACTATACAAAATACAAGCTAATACTAACACTAGAAATACAGTTAGACTACCCATAGACCGTTGAAGGTCTAAAGACAATCCAAATTCTCAAGCCCACTACCAGTTAGCAGCGTACCCAACATGCTGGCAGCATTACCACGCTGAATGGCAATGCTTATGCGTTGAGCCAGAAACATGCTAGCATTTTGGTCACGCGTCGCATTAACCGGGCGTTCTGAAAGATTTTTGAAAATGAGGTGAGCTTCCCGGTCTCCAATGGCCCAATGTCTCGACCTGAAACGCCTCAAATATGTAACCACTGCCGAGGTTAGCATATTTGCGTCGCTTGTGCTGCTCTGCCGAATTGGCAGCCGCACCAGCCCTACAAAATAGACTTTTCTTCTCTTTATTCTTCTTCTTCTTCCTAGACCATTTCCCATTTACTTGGGGTCGGCCTTCCTTGTAATTTTCCTCCTTTGAGCACGATTTTCTGCTGGGTCAGGTTTTTTTGAGCTTCTTTGAGGTCTTTGTTAACCGTCGTCCACCAAGTGGCGGGTGTTCGTCCACGAGTACGTTTTATGCTTAGCAAGTCCATAGCAAACTTCACCATATGATCTTATGAGCGTCTTTGGATGTGACCGAACCATCTAATGTGTTTTTCTCCGACTTTTTCAGCTATCGGGGCAACCTTGAAACGTCCCGTATGTACTCATTCCGAATTTTGTCCATTAGTCTGTCATCCACTGACCAGCGTAGCATGCGCATCTCAGTTGTGTGCAGTTTGTTTAGATGAAGTTTATTGGTCGCCCAACACTTATCCAGTTTAAAAAATATAGATTCTACCTATCCAACTTACGTTCAAAATAATAAAATAACATTTTCCCATCGAGATATACAGAGACATAAAAGGTCACAATCGTGCTAAAAAATGTCGGAACCAAAACGCGGCACACGCTACGCATTACGCAGACTTATTGGTTACAAGGAAACCGCGATCCAACTACAACGCCGCGCGATGCCAGAGCTACGATGACATAGCGGACAACTAACGTTGAACACTATTCAAGCGATATCTACTATATAAAAATAAGTCGGGTTTTCCTTCCTGATGCTATAACTCCAGAACGCACAAACCGATTTCCACGGTATTGCATTCGTTGGAAAGGTCTCGGGCTCCGTGAGGTTTATAGCATATAGGTTTATAGTAGCGAGGCCGAAGGCCGAGCTCTACGCGTACGAAGTAGCGGGATTCAGCTAGTAACGTCTAAATTAGGAGTAAATGTGGCATTGTGAAGTATATAATTGGTACAATGTATGTACAATGACGCTCGGAGGTGTTTTGACTGTTTTCACTGAGAGTTTGTGACTCTATAGGAATTGTATCTTGATGCAGTTTTCATAAAAAAAACTATACCCACCTTTTTCCTTAGCATCATCGGTTAATACTAAGATAGCCGTCGTATGTATGTCACCGTAATCAAATTAAGGAAAAACCTATTTACGCGCTTCTTAACACAATCTCACGTCCCTTGTTCCCAAAATAATATTACCGAATTAGCCTGATATTTGGCTATTATTTATCCGCTATTTAGCTATTATTATGTTTAGTTATAATTATATTTGGCCATAATAATGCGCCATCATCCCGGTGTAAGTGCGTCATATTCTGCGTTAATTACCAATTTTTGTTTGTATTTAATTTTGCAACGCCATTTTGGGTGATGAACGAACTGGGGCGACGAGTGTTAGTTTTGAGCGGCCAAAATGCCTAACGGATAACATTTGTTTTTTTAATTAAATTTTCGAATACCGCTTTTTTGCCGTGTGTGGTTGTCGTTGTTAATTTAATTTCCAAACGCAGATCAATGCGTTTTATAATTTTTTTTGTCGCCTTTTTCCTTATTTTGCCTTATTCATATTGCCATCAAAGTTGCTAGTCGATCGGTTTTTTATCGGATACATTTCGGAGAGTGTGCATCGGATCTGCATGATCTAATTTCCTCCTGCCCATTTTTCTATCGGACTGCCAAAGCGGGTACGAATAAAAGTGGCCAAGTGCGAGTCAGATTCGCGCTCTAAGAGTTCCTTACCACCACAAAATACAATAATTATCAATTTAAAAACCCGACTAATGAGTAAAATATGCAATTTCAATTCGGTGAAAGAACTGATAAGTAACCGAATATGTTGCTTAACTTGGTAATGAACAGAAATTTGTCACCGACTCGCACTTGGCCTTTATTTATATGTTGTTATACTTTGGAGTGTGTACTATATTCATGCTAAGTTTGACGCTTGTAAGTATTACTGTTTTTACACTAGAGCAAATACAAAAATATATTAAAAAATACACATTGTCATATTTTGTGAAAATTCCAACTGGCTATCTGTTACGGTTCTGAAGATTCAGCCGTTAAAAGGTGGGACAGACAGACAGACAGACAGACAGCCTAGGCTTAGTAATAGGGTCCCGTTTACACACTTTGGGTACGGAACCCTAAAAACTTTTGTTGTAAGGGCTTAATAATAATAAAATTAAAAAGTAAAAACTAACGGGTCAGTAGTTTTAATTTTTAGCGTTTGCTTTTTTTTTCGACCATTTCGTATCTATTACGGTTTGAAAGAAACACCCGTTAAAAGGTAGTACGGACGCACAGACAGCGTAGGCTTAATGATAGGGTTCCATTTTCACCCTTTGGGTACGGACCCTAAAAAGCCATGTCATGGTATGGAGCTAGTTTTGTTTATTTCTGCCAAAGACAACTTGCTCGCCCCGTGACATCCGGGGCGGTTCGGGTATCCTTTTAATGACCGCCCTTTAAATTACACCTTAATTATAGCAGTTAAGCTGCGGTGCTCCATTATGTCACCGAGTTTGGTTTAATAGACCTGACTAGGAAATTAATTAGTTTTCATGGCAACTTTTAGGAATGACAGGAAAAATTTATATGAATAGGATAAACAAGGTTATGTAAAAACAATTACCTAGCTAAAATAATCAGCAAATCTTTCAGAGCGCGCGTGACCAAAATGCTGGCGTGTTTCTGTCTCAACGCATAAGCATTGCGATGGAGCGTGGTAATGCCACCAGCATGCTGGGTACGCTGCCAACTATGCTTGAGTGTTTGGATTGTCCTGCCTTTTGAGGTCTAAGGACATACGGAAAACTTTTATCGCATAGCTATAGTTCGTTGTCGCAGCAAAGATTAATTGCTATTAATTAATTGGTTAAAATATATAATGAGTCATTATAGTTATATTTTGTATATATATTATATATTGTCCAGAATCAGCATCATTATCAGCCAAATGACGTCCACTGCTGAACATAGGCACCCCCTTAGACTGCACACTGAACGACAGCCTGCCATCTGCATAAGGTGTTATTAATAAATATTTGTATTTGTGGTCTCTACTCAAGAATTTTTCTTCCCCATCGGTTATCGGTTTTTCGATGTGGCCTGCCCATTGCCACTTCAACTTGCAGCTTTTTATAGCTATGTCGGTGAATCTGGTTCTTTGGCGAACCGGATTCTATCACGCAAAGAAATTCCAAGCATAGCACTTCTCTCCAACGCCCGTTGTGTGACTCTGAGTTATTCCAAAAGGCCAGCAGTTACGGACCACGTCTCAGTGGCATATGTCATCACTGGCAAATGGCAATATACACTGGCGTAAAGACCCTTGTCTTTAGTCAATGTCTTTATCAAAATGTTTTCCAGAACAAAAGCGATAATTTCAATAAAGTAATATAACTCACAACCTCTAACCAGTAATATATTCATAGGAAATCGTATCAGCGTCGAAGAAGAGGCAAGTTCGAGATAATTACGTTAAACGTCAAAGCTTTGGTAACGGTAATTCTGTTAGTCGTTCCTGGCAGTAACGGAGAAATGGTCCAGAGGTGTATTATTAGATTTTAGATAGCCCGTTGGTCCAGTCGGTAGTGAACCTGCCTTCTGCGCTTGGGGGCGTGGGTTCGATTCCCGCCTAGGACAAACATTTATGTGATGAACATTTGTGTTTGTTCTATATCTGGTTGTTAATATCTATTTAAGTATGTCATCATCATCATCATCAGCCAGAAGACGTCCACTGCTGAACATAGGCCTCCCCCTTTAACCTCCACACTGAACGACAGCCTGCCTTTTGCATCCACTGGATGCCAGCGACTCTTACTATGTCGTCGGTCCATCTAGTGGGAGGCCTACCTACGCTGCGTCTTCCGGTTCGTGGTCTCCACTCAAGAACCTTTCTTCCCCATCGGTTATCGGTTCTCCAAGCGATGTGGCCTGCCCATTGCCACTTCAACTTGCAAATTTTAACAGCTATGTCGGTGACTTTGGTTCTTTGGCGAAGTTTTAAGTATGTATTTAAAACTATATATGTATGTATATCAGTCTCTGGCAGCCACATCACAAGCTTTGCTTAGTTTGGGGTCAGATGACCGTGTGTGAAAAATGTCCCGAATATTTATTTATTTATTTATTATACAGGTGTCTACCTCAGATCAGACACAGTTGATGAATCAAAGTGGTTATTGTTTAAAGAACCCTAATTTAATTTGCTGTGTGTGAAGTGAGGTCTGAGTTTACAGTGTGATAAATCAGCATTTAAACAAATTTATGTTTGTATGTTTGTTCGACGATAACTCAAGTACCATTCATTCATTCTTCATGAAATTTTGTAGGCAAGTAGTTCAAGTAAATATAATTTATAGGTTTGTATATGAGTTAATGCGATGCAGGGATTGTAAAGATATTAAAATAACAACAACACAGTTATAATACAAATAACAACAAAGTTATAAAATACCATTGGTTAAAGGAAGGATTTTTTCTTCTCTAAACTTCAGTCGCTTTATTGAGTCGAGAGCCAAAACTGCTGCAAAAAAAACTTGGTATTCTATCCAAGGCTAGGCAGTATTTTACATCTGCCCAACTGCTTAACCATTACCAAGCGCAAGTGCGGTCTTGCTTGGAATACTGCAGTCACTTGTGGGACGGCTCTGCTAAATACCAGCTCGATGCATTGGACTCGGTAGAGAGACGCGCCATTCGACTAAAGCGCTGGTTAAAGGGAAGATGTCGCATAGCCTCCTGCACAGGCGGAAGGTGGCTTGTCTGTCCATTTTTTATCGCGTTCATTTTGGAGAATGTGCACAAGAGCTGTTTAAGCTGATCCCGTCAACCAATTTCCGCCATAGCTCATCGAGGCAGACATTCCATCCTTACATCGTGAACTTTGGTAATGTCGGCACGCAGCGTTTCCAAAATTCCTTCCTAATACGAACTGCACAGGAATGGAATGCGCTTCCTGCCTCGGTGTTCCCTACAAGGTACAACCTGGGTCTCTTCAAGACAAGAGTGAATAGGCACCTCATGGGCAAGCGTGCCCCATCTTAGACTGCATCGTCACTTACCATCAGGTGAGTTGTCTTCAAAGGCTAGCTCATTTCATCATACAAAAAGGAGTTCCTAATGACTCCGAAATGAACTTATTTGGTACAAAAATAATGTCAGTATGAGTGAAGTGAAGCTTGTCATTTGATTATTATATTTTTCATTCAAGATCATGAGATTCAAGTCAAAGACTACTATATATATACGGAGATAGACTGGCAACTCAGCCATATTTGAAATCAATTATATGTGCCTCCATCTATCCGCCACTAACGGTACTACATTTAACCTACAGATGAATAGCAGGTTGTATTAATTCTATTCTACTACAGAAAACGCTTGTAGTTTTATACAAAATGTATGAGATTTAAACAACTGGTGAAAAATTCACGTGACCAATCCCATACATTCCGTAAAAAACTACAATCATTTTCCATAGTAGAAAAAACATCTTGCCTACTGTAAAAATTAAGTCCGCTAAGCATAAGTTTGGCTGCAGCGCTCCGTCTACTTCAGAAATAATAAGCTTTTTTGCGAGCTTTAATAAAATATTTTATTAAACGGCTGTACAGTTTTATACAACTCATAAATACAATTATCAAATGAATACGCTATAATGTAACACAATTATATCTTGAAGAAATAAACAGAAATTTGTCACTGACTCGCACTTGGTCATTTATTATTGTTTGTTTATATACTTTGGAGTGTGTACTATAATCATGCCAAGTTAGACGCTTGTACGTATTACCGTTTTTACATTAGAGCTTATACAAAAATACGTTAAAAATGCATTGGTTTTAATTAAACATTATACTATGCTAAATCTTATTTAAAAAAAAAACACCTGATTACGTTAAATTTTTTGTTTTATGTTTTGTATAATAATCAAAAGCAGCTTTAACAATCTCCGTCTCTGTGATTTTCCTGACAATATGTTTAAGATTAGTTTGCACCAATCGATATTAAAAAACTCTGCAGGCGTTGTTTGTGCAATTTAGACTTTAAAAAGTTTAAATCTACATTTATAGATATTATCAATTGTATGTATTCTGCGATTTAAAAAAAAATACTGTGTTTGTCTAAAATCATAGGTAATATTATGTATTATAATTATGTTCCATTTCGCTCGAAGAACCGATAAACTGGAAGAAAGGTTCTTGAGTGGAGACCACGAATGGTAGTTCCTCATGGTTTTCGAGGTCTTTATTGCAGGTTTTACAGTGGTTAACTAAATATTATTTTTTTCCTTTCTGACTATCCATCCACTGCAATAACCAACAGCTGCACAATTTTCTACATCACTAGTGGATGCGTTCATCATCATTGATTGAGTGTTGATGGGATCAATGAGGATCAGTAACGTTTTTAGTTGAGAATGCAGATTTATAGAGCTAAGAAATCCTTAACATACAGTGCAAAAATATTGTTTTACGACAAAAAATAACGAAGTTATGACCAAATTACTAGCGAAATTCACTGGTCGGCCGGCGTGATAGCTTGTGACGTCACTGGGACGTTCGTCGCCAGTTACCCGTTGGCAGCTATAAGGCGCGCAGTGTTTTGGGTGGATAATTGTGATTTTCGATGCAAATTAAGTGCCCGATTTGTGTCTAATTGATCTTTTAACTATGTACAAATATTGAATAGTGCCGAAATGTACAAACAAATAAAAACGCTCTATTAAAACGCCAGAAAAACTATTTTTTTTTACTACTTCGTAAAATATGGTACTCCGTTGTAAAAAGAGATGATAAAACTCCACCGTAGTAAAAATATAATAGTAAGTTATCTTCGAAGAAAGATACATCGTGCGGCTTGTATGTGCGCATGCCTGTACGCACGCACCGCAGCACGCACACAAATACAAATGTCTGGGGTACAATGGTATTTTCAGTCAGGGATCAAAGTGGAATAGACCGACTGTACTACGCCGAAAGGAGGTCTTATACAGGGCTACGCATATAGACTAATAAGCTGAAAGGAAGTCATTATACAGGGTTACTCATATAGATTGAACTAAGCAAAAAAAATATGTCATTACACAAGGTTACGCATATAGACTGTCCTATACTGAAAGGAGGTCATTAAACACGGTTAGGCATATAGATTGTTCTAAGCCGATAGGAGATCATTATTATATACAGGGTTACGCATTTAGTATAGACTGCACTAAGCTAATATTAGACACAAATCGGGCACTTAATTTGCATCAAAGTCACAATTAACCACCCAAAACACTGCGCGCCTTTTAGCGGCCAACGGGTAGCTGGCGGCGACCGTCCCAGTGACGTCATACGCACCCACGTACATTTCTTTTAGCGGCAGCAACGGCATAATGTTTATTACTTAATATCTTCGTAAGTAATGGTCCGATTTGGATAATTCCAAAAGATATGTCATGAAAAATAAAGTGAGTACTAGTTCTATTGAATTTGCTACTACTTTACTAATATGGTACTGAGACGTGGTCTTTAACTGTTGGCCTTTTGGAAAAGCTCAGAGTCACACAGCGGGCAATGGAGAGAGCTATGCTCGGAGTTTCTTTGCGCGATAAGATCCGAAACGTGGTGGATATTCGCCAAAGAACCAGAGTCACCGACAGCTGCTAAAATTTGCAAGTTGAAGTTGCAATGGGCGGGCCACATTTCCCATTGCCATCGCATTGCCATTGCCATCGCCCATCGCAGAACCGATAACCGATGGGAAAGAAAGGTTCTGGAGTGGAGACCACGAACCGGAAGACGCAGCGTAGGGAGGCCTCTCACTAGATGGACCGACGATATTGTGAGAGTCACGGGTATCCAGTGGATGCAAAAGGCGGGCTGTCGTTCAATGTGGAGGTTAAAGGGGGAGGCCTATGTTCAGCAGTGGACGTCTTCCGGCTGATGATGATTACTGATCCTCATTATAAACTCTTCCTCATCAATTTCGATATTTTCTTTTTCATTTGATTTTGAGCTCAAATATCAAAATAATCGCGTATTGTTTGTAAGCCGGCTGCAGTATCTTTTTCACAATTCGCTCCTTGCGAATCACCCATTGATAAATTATTTATTAAAAGTGATTTATATTTGCTTTCAAAAACAAATGCACCAGGCATTCTATTGCATATGCTCAGTGACCATATGGAGCCAAACATATTTTCTAATGGGTCCTGTCATCCTGTGGTTGAAATTTATTAACTATATAGTTAAGTTGATTTTTGTGTAAAGAATTTACAAGCATTTGGAATCCTTCTTTAGTCTTAATCCAGCTTGTTATGGACCGAACAACCTTTTCCCTCCCGTCATTTAAATATCGTAACGATCTTAAAACTGGAAGAGCTTCACTCCAAAATTTCTGATGTGGTGATTTCGGCGTTACAGCAGCAAAGTAAAAATGTCTTCCCAGAATTTCACTGTAAGATCCATTCACCGAATCAAATAATTTATCGAAGAACATCAAAAGATGTGCAGTTTCTTCACATTCTTTTGGTAACTTCAAAAATCAAGCAACATTGTTTTCTATAAATCTCATAATTTTGAGATTGCAAACACAAACCAATCTCGAAAATCTTCTTAAAAATCTTTTTCTTCTTGTGTATCCGATGTTACACCACCTTCATTAGGAACCATTGCAGCACTTGTATCATTTACATTTGTAAGTCCTGCGTTTGGTTGAGATTGCATGCCTGAAACACAAAAATATTACTATAGCTTTGCCAGAGTCTCTACCTATTATAGACAGCTGTCATCCGAAATGAAGATCTCGACGAGATCTATCACTTTTGCTAAGGAACTGCTAGTCCAGGATCGACGGTTTCTGAGATATCGCCCAAGCAAGTTTGACAGCTGTCATCCGAAATGAAGATCTCGACGAGATCTATCACTTTTGCGAAGAAACTGCTAGTCCAGGATCGACGGTTTCCGAGATATCACCTAAGCAAGTTTGACAGCTGTCATCCGAAATGAAGATCCCGACGAGATCTATCACTTTTGCGAAGGAACTGCTAGTCCAGGATCGACGGTTTCCAAGATATCGCCCAAGCAAGTTTGACAGCTGTCATCCGAAATGAAGATCTCGACGAGATCTATCACTTTTGCGAAGGAACTGCTAGACCAGGATCGACGGTTTCCAAGATATCGCCCAAGCAAGTTTGACAGCTGTCATCCGAAATGAAGATCTCGACGAGATCTATCACTTTTGCGAAGGAACTGCTAGTCCAGGATCGACGGTTTCCGAGATATCGCCCAAGCAAGTTTGACAGCTGTCATCCGAAATGAAGATCTCGACGAGATCTATTACTTTTGCAAAGAAACTGCTAGTCCAGGATCGACGGTTTCCGAGATATCACCTAAGCAAGTTTGACAGCTGTCATCCGAAATGAAGATCTCGACGAGATCTATCACTTTTGCGAAGGAACTGCTAGTCCAGGATCGACGGTTTCCGAGATATCGCCCAAGCAAGTTTGACAGCTGTCATCCGAAATGAAGATCTCGACGAGATCTATCACTTTTGCAAAGAAACTGCTAGTCCAGGATCGACGGTTTCCGAGATATCACCTAAGCAAGTTTGACAGCTGTCATCCAAAATTGAGATCTCGACGAGATCTATCACTTTTGCAAAGAAACTGCTAGTCCAGGATCGACGGTTTCCGAGATATCACCTAAGCAAGTTTGACAGCTGTCATCCGAAATGAAGATCTCGACGAGATCTATCACTTTTGCGAAGGAACTGCTAGTCCAGGATCGACGGTTTCCGAGATATCGCCCAAGCAAGTTTGACAGCTGTCATCCGAAATGAAGATCTCGACGAGATCTATCACTTTTGCGAAGGAACTGCTAGACCAGGATCGACGGTTTCCAAGATATCGCCCAAGCAAGTTTGACAGCTGTCATCCGAAATGAAGATCTCGACGAGATCTATCACTTTGGCGAAGGAACTGCTAGTCCAGGATCGACGGTTTCCGAGATATCGCCCAAGCAAGTTTGACAGCTGTCATCCGAAATGAAGATCTCGACGAGATCTATCACTTTTGCGAAGGAACTGCTAGTCCAGGATCGACGGTTTCCGAGATATCACCTAAGCAAGTTTGACAGCTGTCATCCGAAATGAAGATCTCGACGAGATCTATCACTTTTGCGAAGGAACTGCTAGTCCAGGATCGACAGTTTCCGAGATATCGCCCAAGCAAGTTTGATGATGATGATGAATTAGGGCCCATCCTTTCTCTGAGAGAAGGCCTGTGTTCCAGCAGTGGTTTAAACTTCTTTGCTTTTGGGAAATAACATAAAAAACCGACCAGCGTTAAGAGGTAGGACGGACTGACAGACATAGCGTAAGCTTAGTAATAGAGTTCCGTTTTCACCCTTTGGGTACGGTACGCCGCGCGCCGTATGAAACCTTTAAAAGTATCTACTCTGTTCTACCCATAGTACAAGTTTTGATAGTATTCGAAAACTTTTTTCGTTTTCGTATTGTTCCATACATTGCTGGGCTGAAAGGTATTCGATATTTTTTTCGTACTATAGTGAAGCAATCTATACCGCCGTTTACTACCGATTTTAGTTCTTTCGCGTTTCCGCTGGAGGCGCTTTACTAAAATGTATGGAACAATACGTAAACGAAAAAAGTGTTCGAAAACTATCATATCTGAGACTAAGGGTAAATCGTAATTATATTATAGTAATAAATACCTTGGATTGCTAATTCGAAAAGTCTATTCATTGGGTAATGGTCATTAGTAATACGGTACCATTGTGTTTACATTCTCTTTCGTTGTAGGACACGAATATGTTAACAGTTTTAATATGAAATTACCTTTTCCATCGCTCACGTTGCAACCAGCAACTTGAATGACATCTTGCAATACAGTGATAATAATATAGGTAGTGAGTCCTGTATCAGTTCAAAGTGTTCAAACAACTGCAAAACAAGTAATCATCACAGTTATTACCAGAAATTACCACGATTCCTAAACTAAATTCAAATTATCACCTAAGTATTATGCCATTGCAGACCATGAGAAGTACAAGTAGCAAGTATCTACTAACTACTAGTATCTAGTAGGTACTTGCTACTTGTACTTGCCACCTGTACTTCGCAAGGTCTGCATCGGGCTTTACTCAAGCTGTACTACGTGGCCTAGATAACTGCACGAGTTTTTTCTCCGAAATTTGAACAAAGCTTAGCATAAATATATTATGGGTTCACAGTTCGGGGGCACGTAGTATAGTATGAAATCTTTGTGGGGGGCAACGATACGTAGTAAAATATGAAATCTCAGTTCGAAGGTAGCTAAATTGAAACGGTGGCACATGCGTTCAAATTAACACTAAAATAGGTACACAGAAACTTTTGTAGAACAACTTTAGTTTAATCATTTAATGGATAGATGAACTAACAACACCATTATAATGAAACTGTATTGGCGAAGTTCACACGTGTTCGTTGACAGTTGACAGTCTTTTGTCGACTGCCAACGAACACAGTATATAAGTGGCGGTTGCATTGCAATCACCCTCTTTCTTTGCTCGAACCTCGAAGCGATAACAAGTGTAAACGAATTGTGTGTAAAACAGTTTAAAAAGGTGATTTCTTGGCTGAAAAGCTAACAAATCAGAATCGGGATTAATAAGTTACAGATGTCTTCTTATTTTCCCATGTCCACAGAGTGTAATTTGTCTTTTGTTAAGTGGTTCAAAACCTGTTTGCTAGTCATGTTTTTTTTAGAGCCCTAATTAATAGTTATTTTACAAAGTGGCTGTTTTATTCCTTGCGTTTTCTTGATTATAATTTATTTACTAATGATTAATTTAATACTAATTACTAAATAACTGTGCTCATGTTAAAAGTTCTTCAGATTATATATCCGATTAGTGTACTTATTGTTATATATGCAAATTTCTGCCGCCGATTCTGCGGCTGAGCCTGCTGTCGAGCCTGCCGCTGAGCCTGCTGTCGAGTCTGCGGCTGAGCCTGCTGTCGAGCCTGCGGCTGAGCCTGCGGCTGAGCCTGCGGCTGAGCCTGCTGTCGAGCCTGCCGTTGAGCCTGCTGTCGAGCCTGCGGCTGAGCCTGCTGTCGAGCCTGCGGTCGAGTCTGCGGTGAAGCATACAGTGGAGCCTGCAGTGGAGCCTGCCGCGAAGTCTGCGGCTGAGCCTGCTGTCGAGCCTGCGGCTGAGCCTGCTGTCGAGCCTGCCGTCGAGCCTGCGGCTGAGCCTGCTGTCGAGTCTGCAGCGGAGCATACAGCGGAGCCTGCAGTGGAGCCTGCCGCGGAGTCTGCGGCTGAGCCTGCTGTCGAGCCTGCGGCTGAGCCTGCCGTCGAGCCTGCGGCTGAGCCTGCTGTCGAGTCTGCCGTCAAGCCTGCGGCTGAGCCTGCTGTCGAGCCTGCGGTCGAGTCTGCGGCGGAGCATACAGCGGAGCCTGCAGTGGAGCCTGCCGCGGAGTCTGCGGCTGAGCCTGCTGTCGAGCCTGCGGCTGAGCCTGCGGCTGAGCCTGCCGTCGAACCTGCCAGCTGAGCCTGCAGCGGAGCCTCCAGTACGCAGTTACGTAAGAGACATTGTACGCAGTTGCGTAAGATCCGGTGTACGTAGTCGCGTAAGAGCCGATGTACGCAGTTGCGTAAGAGACATTGTACGCAGTTGCGTAAGATCCGGTGTACGTAGTCGCGTAAGAGCCGATGTACGCAGTTGCGTAAGAGACATTGTACGCAGTTGCGTAAGATCCGGTGTACGTAGTCGCGTAAGAGCCGATGTACGCAGTTGCGTAAGAGACATTGTACGCAGTTGCGTAAGATCCGGTGTACGTAGTCGCGTAAGAGCCGATGTACGCAGTTGCGTAAGAGACAGTGTACGCAGTTGCGTACTGACTTAACTAAACCAGATTCGGTTTTAGTCTGATATGATGTGCTTTTCAGTATGCAGTTGCATTCTGATATTATGTAACATAAAACGATAGTATAAGACTTCAAAATAAGATTGTAAAGTACACATTTAATTAACACGTATAACGTCTATTATCATATAATACATGACACGTATACACGAGGACGTGTAATTGAGTCGGATGGCCGAATGTAGAACAACTTTAGTTTAATCATTTAATGGATAGATGAACTAACAACACCATTATAATGAAACTGTATTGGCGAAGTTCACACGTGTTCGTTGACAGTTGACAGTCTTTTGTCGACTGCCAACGAACACAGTATATAAGTGGCGGTTGCATTGCAATCACCCTCTTTCTTTGCTCGAACCTCGAAGCGATAACAAGTGTAAACGAATTGTGTGTAAAACAGTTTAAAAAGGTGATTTCTTGGCTGAAAAGCTAACACTTTGAATCACTCTACTGATAAAATTAGAGATATTACCGTGAAATTTATCGAAGAAATGATAAATTAATTATTAATAATGTTCAAAGAATAATTATTGTTGACGTTATGTTTTTTATTTTGAAACATTTTTGATGGATGATATTGACCACAGAACACTTATACCAGAGGATATTGACACAGTACGTTATGTTGTTTTAATTAGTTTAGTTAGGCGTAGCGTCGAGTTACATTCTCTTTCATCTCTTTGGTTAGGCGCGGATGGATGTCAGCAGCCTTAGAGCGTTCCGCCACTAATGTTCTAAATTACCACAGCATGATTCAAGTAGGAGAACTATGGAGCGGGTGTACCTTGTGTGGGTGGAGTAAAAGCTTGAACATCGTGAAGTCTCAGTTCGGGGAGAACTACTAGTAATTATAATTAAATTATAGGCAAAATTCTTACTTGTGTCGAGTGAGCAATACATTTAACTCCACTGATAAGCGAATTGGCTTAGACTTATTCTGTACGAGCATTACATTGTCCAGGCGGTTGTTGAGCAGTGAATTCTTTAACTAATTTGGTTATTATTATCTGTTTTCTTATTTAATTTAATTCTGTTTTCTTTTCACTATGTAATTATTGTATCCTCAGTGTTCATTCTTAGATATTATCATTACTATATTTCTATCCGTGATGACCTGTAACTGGCTTTGTGTATCTGTTTAAGTATATTTATAAGACATTTGTAATAAAGTTGTTGGTCGTCCTTTCAAGCAAAAAATAAAACTACAATTATAATATATGTAAAAGGATCTTTCCAAAATTTAATTTCCGGATTAGCAAATTAAAGTGACCGTGGGCAAGGCACATAGTATAGGTATATAACAGTGGCCAATGGAGCGGAAAGGTTTTCTAATGGATACCACGGACCGTTAAGCGTAGCGTAGGCTTTGCTCGGGGTTTCTCTACAAGATCGAATCAGAAATGAGGAGATCCCTAAACGAACAAAAGTTACCGACATAACCCACCGGATTAGCAAGTTGAAGTGGCAGTGGGCAGGGCACAAATCACGCAGAACAGATGGCCGATGGAGCTCGAATGGAGACTACGGACCGGTAAGCGCAGCGTAGGACGTCCACCCATAAGATGGACAGACGACTTAAAAGAGACCGCAGAGAAACGCTGCATGCAGCCCGCTTCCAAACGGCCCTTTTGGAGATCGACGGGAGAGGCCTAAGTCAGCAGTGGACGTCCTATGGCTGAAATGATGAAAAGGATCTTTGTGTCTGATGATTTTTGATTCGATTTATACCCACCGACCTATATGTACATTCTTTGTTTATACCTAACTTTTCATGTTTTGACTGTTGCCTGAAAAGATTTAGACAAGTTGCCCCCACTAAAACACTCATAACGCAAAAGATTGTTCTTTTAGACATTCCATAACAATTCTTGTAACATTTGTCTTCAAATGTTTTCCTTGCATATAAAATGGCTTGCTCAGCGTTTCCTTTCCTCTTTTCACGTTTGTTATTCTTACTATTTCCATGTTTACGAGTAACATGTCGACTGTGTTATGCTTATCATATAATTACATATGATATTGATAAACGCTTCCGAAGCCAAAACGCTATTGTTATATAATATACTATAATATATACAGGGTTGGGTTGTACTGGTACTCAGTTAGCATCTTCTTAAAGGGGCTTCAATACTTCAAAGTAAATAACATTTTGTTCTTCGAAATTTGGGGGATAAAAAAAATGTGTATAGCTTCAAACACGCTTTAGGCCTTTTTGGCCTTTATTGCCTAGGAAAATAGAGGTCAAATATTTAGAGGTTAATTTAATGCGCCGCGTTAAGTGCGTGTTACACAACAGGCAATGGAGAGAGTTATGCTCGGAGTTTCTTTGCGCGATGGAATCCGGAACGTGGATATTCGCCAAAGAACCAGAGTCACCGACATAGCTGTTAAAATTTGCAAGTTGAAGTAACAATGGGAAGGCCACATCGCTCGAAGAACCGATAACCGATGGGGAAGAAAGGTTTTTGAATCTTGAGTGAAGACCACGAACCGGAAGACGCAGCGTAGGGAGGCCTCCCACTAGATGGACCGACGACATTGTGAGAGTCGCGGGCATCCAGTGAATGCAAAAGGCAGGCTGTCGTTCAGTGTGGAGATTAAAAGGGGAGGCCTATGTTCAGCAGTGGACGTCTTCTGGATGATGATGATGATGAAGTGCGTGTTAAAGTTACGGAATCAGGGCCCAGATCAGTTGAAGTTTTTTTCTATAACTTTATTTTCTTTCTGAAAATGATTTTGGTAACACACGTCATGAGTCATGAGTGATGATTTGTAAATTTGTAAGTAAAGATTGGGGTGGCCTTAGAAGAACCTAAGGGGGTGGCAATATTTTTCGTTAAGAATTTATTTTTTATTTTTCTGATGTGCTAATGCTCTCAGAGCAAATTGCTCTGAGGTTGTGCTGCAAAATAATTTACTATTTTTCAACCATCCGTTATACCTCTCCGAAATTGTAGAAGGAAAACATCACCTTTGTTATTGTTGCTTTTTTGACATCGACGATCGCAAATAGCAAATACTTGAAAATACGTTATACTCACGGACGGATTCAAAGATAGAATCGCGATGGCAACCTCGACCTCCTTCGCTTTCAGTTTAGGTACTTACTGACCCGAAAATTCTATCAATAATAGCCAAGTATCGTATAAGTATTTGTTTGGGATTCGAAGATCGAGCGCTTAGTAACGGGCTTACGGAGAAAAATACTCATATAGAATGACCAGCATATTTTTTTAATGTTTTTTTTCTTCTTCAAATATGTTGAAAATTTGCGAAATAAACCACTGTGGGCAGCCCTAAGATAAGCAACTGACATTTAAAATCATTAAAGGCTTTTTTTCCTGTATTAAAATAGGTGAGCTCGCGTGGTCTATCTTGATAAAAGCCTTTTTTTATCGCGGGTAAGTCCGCGTTTGACCACCAACTCGTCTGTTAGTAAGCGACGATGTGGTTGAAGATTAGATAGACAGACTTAGAAGATATCTATTAATTCTGTCTGTATTTTTTTTTTTTTTAATGTAAATAAAACTTTATGAGCAGATCATAATTATGATCATCATCATCATCATTATTACCATCATCATCGTCATCATCATCATAATCATCATCATCGTCATCATTCAGACATAGACATCCCACATCGATCATCAAAAGGCCTGGTTAGAAGCGGCCTGCATCCAGCATTTTCCTGCGGTATCCTTTAGGTCGTCTGTCCACCAATGCGTTTATGAGTAGATAAAATGAATGAACAACGAAAAATCTTTCTACCTTCGCGAATTCCTAGATCGTGTGACCGCTGACACGTGAATAACATTCACACTTGAGCTACCTTTATGTGTCGATAACTTCGATCGGGGTAAGAGAAGATGTGGCCTAAAAACGTATCTTAAATTTGGACCAAATTTGGCTTGAATGTGATGTTCATCATCATCACAACTTTTACTATGGGGCACTCACACTCACAACACACTCACAACTACTTTGAGGTCAGAATAACTAAAGATATGAATAAAGGTGTCGATTTTCCTCTTTTTCATAAATTTGCCAATCATAACTTAACCAACTGATGGATTTTTTATTTTATCTTTCCTGGATCTGTTATGACCCCCCCTATTTCCCCGTGCCCACTTGACGTTGAGTTCTGGGACATCCTGTATAAACCTTCCGTGAAAATGTATCTAAGTGATGGTGAAAACCGCATCAAAATCCATTGCGTGGTTTAGGAGTTAGCGGCCACACAAACAGACAAACAGACGTGGAAAGTGACTTTAATTTATACTATGTAGAGAAGAGAAGAGAAGAGAAGAGATATACACGTATATATATACATTTATATATTACATACATCTTTGTTAAATTTAAGAACATTCCCCAAAAGCTGGCCTGTGTTGCTTGCTGGATTGCGAGGCTACCTTTCTGCCCAAATTTTAGGCCAGCATAAAAATTACGCAAAGTAGTTTTAAATATATCTTTGTGTTTGGCTGTATCGATTATGGTGAGACTGAGAGAGATTACTGCCACTATGATTTACACGGTCGTCCATCATCCTCTCGTAATATGCTTCAACTATTTTTATCTCGGCCGAGCGCTGTACTAATATTTGTACTGCACTAATTGCATGTCATAGCAAGTGTTGGCAACGTAAGTATAAACACCTCTATTAGTATTAACACAGTATTTTGACTGATTCTACGGCAATTAATATAGTATATTTCCCGTCCCGTGGACCGACGACATTGTGAGAGTCGCGGGCATCCAGTGGATGCAAAAGGCAGGCTGTCGTTCAGTGTGGAGGTTAAAGGGGGAGGCCTATGTTCAGCAGTGGACGTCTTCTGGCTGATGATGATGATGATGATTTCCCATCAACCACATGTCATGTATATCAAGAAGAGTGTCAGATGAGAGAAATAATATCTATTGACACAGAATAAACTTGCTAATCTATAAATAGGTGTAAGTGAAAAAGTATATATGTCCAACATTTTTAATGGATCAAAGATGCCATTAGTAGGTATGTATAGACAAGATTCAGATGACAGAGTGCTCGAAACTTGAACAAAAATATTCATCACAATCATCATTAACAGGCCTATATTGCCTAATGATAAGGAGTTCGAACACTACCTATCATTCATATTATTTAAGCAGGTTAAAACCACTTAACCAAAGTAGGTAAATGAAATTTTCTTGGCAACTGCAAGAGTTTCAAAATATAGTAATTTTTAAACTTTCGCGATTTGAACACATGTTTTAAACGTTTAACGTGCTTGAGGCGGGATCCGGTCACTGGATCGAGCTCCACGATCCGAAGGTCCTCTCCACTGAACGACATTATTTTTCTAGAATGGTTCGTGAAGCTGTTGAAATTAGAAAACATCGCAATTTCAACCGGGAAGATGGATTTAAGTTAGCGGCGTCGTGGAATCCCATAGTAAGCAAGTGTACAAACCGCGGTGTAGGTACTAGGACATTTACCGATACAGTCAGTGTTGTGTGTCGTAGTGACAACCCTGCCATTTTTCAAGATCAAGTGAGGGTAGGAGAACAAAACACCCGCTCTTCTCGCCGGACTCACCCGCAGTTTTCAGTCAGCTCGTGACCACGGCCATTGTAACATGGTCGAAACGTCGAGCGAAAGGTACATATTTTTTACCTAAATTAAATAATACGTGATAAGTCCCGATAAACGTTTCAAAATATAATAAAATAATTACTATTAATAATACTACTAATAATTTATAACATAAAATTAAAATTCACGTAAATTGATTCCAAATGTACTGCTATTAAAATCAATAAATACACTGGTCGTTTGATTTAGTAGCAATAATGGCCAAAAGCATTTCGAGTCTTGTATATTTCGATTCCGTAGCCAAAGCCATCACATTCATAGTTCAGAAATTGTTAAAAATTATATTTTTTGTATACTTGTAAAATTGAGATCATTCCTAAAACAGTTAGTGTACAACGTTTTATAGACTTTTCTTGGTAAATAAAAAAGTTAAAAAATTCTAAAGACGGATGGGAAGACACGGATAGGCAAACAGATAGACGGACAGAACGAACTTATAAGGGTTCCGTGTAGTAGTACGGAATCCTAAATATTGATGTTATATATTGTAGATTTTTAAGCGGAATTTTTCAATCCAAGTTTAGTTTTTCCTTATTGTTTGCTTTATGAAAATTGTATCTTATTTCGTAAAACACCTCCTTAGCAGATGTGTAGCTAAATAATATTTGATGTAATAATGTCACCATAACCACCTATTTTGCAAAATAAAATGTATAGTCAATCACAAAACGAATTAAATCTACCCTAGTTTCTATCGCCATGTCAACACTTAATGCCGACCACGTGATAGATGAGGCGTCGCCAATATACCCCAGGTGTAATATACTGAAAACTTAGCGCCTGGAATATTTCACACTGAAACAAAATCCCGTATGATATGATTACCCCTGAAAAATGGGGCAGGTAAAAAACAACCTTTCGGGGTAAAGGCCGCCTTTTTACCCGACTTATGGGGTGATTTTTTTGGATCAAGTTTCGGTGTTTATTGCGGGTTATTTATGGGGGTATTACTGGTGTGTTAATATGGCAACGAGTTGGAATTTTATTTTTGAAATGTTTTTACAAGCTTTTTTCTTACGGTTGATAGGCTAGGCGTTTGAACACGGCTCACCTGGACCCTGATTCCGTAACTTTAAGACGCACGTAACGCGGTACGTTAAATTTGACCTCTATTCTTAGGGATTAAAGGCCAAATTTTAGATGTTAACTTAACGCGCCGCGTTACGCGTTAGGTTGAAGTTATGGAATCAGGGCACTGATGTTAGGAGATGGTGTTGCTAATAAACCGGTCAAGTGCGAATCTGGATCGGGCACTGAGGGTTCCGTACCACCAAAAAATACAAAAAGTCGTGCAAAAAGACATCATCAGGTCCAGGCGGTCACCCATCCATATACAGACCGCACCCGACGTTCTTAACTTGGTGGTGAATACATATTTGTCATCGACTCGCACTTGGCCATTACTTATTATTTGTTGTTTTACTTTAGAGTGTGTAGTGTACTATAATCATGCCAAGTTTAACGTTTGCTCGTATTGCCGTTTTTACAATAGAGCAAATACAAAAATACGTTTAATAAAAACGTTTGTTGTATGGGGTATGGAACCCTAAAAATCAACTGAATTGAGATCCCTCTTTGTTTTAATGTAGTTAAAAAAAGTTAAAAATTTAACCTTGGAAGTCGATTAAATCTTGTTCTATAACAATTGTCATATTTATTTGAAACTTTGCAATTTTTTTCAAATGTCCCAAAAATTTATTTATTTATTTTTGTAAAAAAACTATTGCCCACGACTTCGTACGCACAATTTTGATATAAATTTTTAGCCCCCCTATGGATTGGATCCTTTTCTGTCTTAGCGGGCAAATTTTAGCTTCGTAGGTCAAGTAATTTCGTGAGATAGGGATCTTACGGCTAGCTGTATAAAACGATTCAGTTTCGGTGATGAAAAAAAGTTGCGCGACCGTTAATCGTATCTGGGCTCATTAAGGTTCACGTTCGCGTGATTTTCCGAACTACGCTAATTTGAGCCCGCGTAAAGAGTTGGCCATAAGGCCCCTTTTCATCGGTATTTCGCTTTTATAATTATGTATTCGAATGACAATACAATAATTTTATACCATTGAACTGATCTGATACGATAATGGAACTCTTCAATAGCTACTAGTGAACCCCTCGAGTTGGGGTTCATTTGGTTTGTTTTAACAAGCCACTAATAAGCGTGTTTTATTAGCACATCACCAACATCTAGCATAGTAATAAGTATCATCATTCATCATCATTTCAACCGTAGGACTTCCGTGGACATAGGCCTCCCCCATCGATCTCCAAGAGGGCCGGTTGGAAGCGGCCTGCATCCAGCTTTTCCCTGCGGTCTCTTTTAGGTCGTCTGTCCATCATGTGGATAGACGTCCTACGCTGCGCTTACCGGTCCGTGGTCTCCATTCGAGAACCTTACGGCCCCATCGGCCATCTGTTCTGCGTGATATGTCACCAGCCCTGCCCACTGCCATTTCAACTTACTAATCCGCTGGGCTATGTCGGTGACTTTCGTTCGTCTACGGATCTCCTCATTTCTGATTCGATCTCGTAGAGAAACCACGAGCATTGCCCTCTCCATAGCTCGTTGTGCGACTTTGAGCTTGCTTATGAGGCCCATAGTGAGTTAATTAGCACATTAATTATAAATAAATAGTGTCTATTTCTGCTTATTGTTGTAATACATTTTACGGCTCTCGTCCCGCTCCCATCCCGTTCTCGTTCCGCTAACATTCCATTCTGGTTCCGATCCCATCCCGCTCTCGTCCCGCTCCCGTTCCGCAATCGTCCTACTCTCATCCCGCTCCCATCCCTCCCCAGGACTCACTCTCATCACATATTACGTTAGCATATGAACAGGTTTACATTTCATGAAGAAATGAAACCAAAAGGGTTTTACAAAAATATTGGATTCTATTCACGCTTAAATATAAATATTATGATATATAATAAAAGTAACATTTCATATCGAAAGAAAACAAGGAAAATGTTTAGGTAATATCCAAAGAATTTTCCTCCTTTGCTTCAATTAAATATTAATAGATACTCGTGCTGTTATATTTCGAGAACTCAATATTACACGTGTATATGAATACACTACCAGCGCCCCACGGCTTCACTCCTTATCCTACCATAATATTATGGTAGTATTTAGTGATGATGGTAGTACCATTAAGGTCGAATTAAAAGAGTTCATAGAATCCTCCCTATTTATTAGTACATAGACATTTTTTTTACACGAAAGTTTGAAGATGGTTTGAAGCGCCTTGATTCCACTTTTATTGTGCGTATCACTAGAATGTGGAATGCACTGCCTGATGTGTTCCCCGATAGTTACAATCTGGGTGTCTTCAAGTCGCAAGTGAATCGGTTTCTTCTAAGCAAGCGTGCTCCAACTTAGACCGCGAGGCGAGATGACAATCAAGCGCAAGGCTATTTCCAATAAAATTTTGCCGTTGTATAGAACTTTTAGCGGTAAGACCGCCACTTGAGGCACTGGCTTGTGTGTTTCTTTATCTGTTACCTGTGTTTCTCCATTCGTTCTTACAAATTAATGTGAAATTACGATGTAATAACGAAAGAGCGGTCTCTCACAAGTTGCTAGGTGCTTCCTGTAAATTATAAAAATAAGGCAAATAAAAAAAAACGGGATCTGTTAGGTTTTTAAACACCTGAAAATTATAATTATTATGTACCACGTTTGCTACAATGAATAATTTTTCATTTCATTTCATAAAAACCAGACAAATAAATAATTTTGAATTTAAATTTGAATGTTGAATCTGTTAGGTTTCTAAACACTTTAAAATTATAAAAATCAGACAAATAAATAAATTTTGAATTTTAATTTTAATTTTGAATCTGTGTGTTATTTTCAACCCCTGACGCAAAAGAGGGTTGTTGTATTTATCTGTGTATCTGTCTGTGACATCGTAGCTCTCAAACGGGTGTTTTTTTTTAAAAGCCATTAAAAATAACCTTTGTGTCTCATCTTATTGTAACACAGCTCTGCCAAACTGCATAACAGTTAATGCATAATTAGTATGAAGTATGATCCCATAACAAAAGACCAGTCGGTCTTTTGGCATCCTCTTGGCAGAAAGATCGTCGTTTTATCTCTTGCGGCCACATTTCCTTCCCTTCATATTCACATTTGGCCATTTGCATTTCTCCTTTGGCCCGCGCCTTGTTGCCCCGAATTTGCCTAATCGCGGTCCTCAGTAAGCGCGTTTACTCCAACGGTTATCGGGCCATGGCAGATGTGTTAGCCCTATTGCCTTTCGCCCTTAAGGTGATACGTTTCACCTATGACGGGAAATTCAAATTTCAAACGGTTTTATGTCCTTGTAATATTTAAACTTGTCAAGTCATTCTTCAAACAGTTTTATGGCTGGGTAATTATTGTTAACAATCATAATGTTTGCTCAAATTGATTATTATTCTTTACAAAATCATGTAAAGCTATTTATATCTAATGCAAATTATTACTTACATTTGTCAATAAACGAATTTTTGCTGTTTCAAACGGTTTATTGACAAATGTAAGTAAAGTGATGGGTTATTGGTAAATAGCTGTACATGATAATGTAAGGAACAGACAACAATTTGCGCAAATAATGTGTTATTTTAAAATATTTACCTGACCTAGCTACTAGGACCAAAAAATCTGTTTGGAATTTGAATTTCCGCCATAGCTGAAACGTACCACCTTAAGGCTAGACTGAAGCGCTCAAAGTTTTGGTTTACTATGTAACTAGCTGCGCCACGCGGTTTCACACGCGTTATATACTTCCTTGAAGGAACCTCCTTGGTAGCAACAGCAACCTAGATTTAGAAGACTATTTCTTTTTTTGTCGGTGATGTAATATGTATAAGCACAGATCTACTGTATATCTGTGTGTATAAGAATTCAATTCTTGCTATTCCATATAAAATGTATGGGAAAATGAATGTTCTTCATAATTTATTTTTTCGTGAATTTTTACATTTTAATATTTATTCTGCTATTCGGGGCGAAGAGGTATCCAACAAATTAAAGATCACGAAAATCGGTCCAGCCATTCTTGAGTTCCTAATGGAGTTACATAAGCGGCTTTGTTTTATTATAATAGGCATGTGTCCTGATGTTTAATTTATTACAAATAAACGGCTTAGCGAGGAATATCACTAAATACATTACACATACAGAAATATAATTTAAATTGGCTGATAAATCTCTGAGATATGAGCGTTTAAAGTTTTAGGTGGGGATAGGGAGGGGGATGCTCTATCCCTTTCTCACAAAGCGTGTGTTCGTATAGCATTTGTATGGCGCTCCTGAGCCGTGACGTCACGGCTCAGTATAGTGTGCTCTCTGTCTAGCATGAAATTTAAATGCTTATATCTGCTTATATCTTATTTATTTTTGAACTAATTTTAATTTCGTTTTCGTTGATGGGCTCTATTTATGATCAGCTTTTTTATGAGGTAATAAAAAAATATTAGTCATGATGCCTATTATACAGATTTGACATAATTTATTTGCAATTTCATTTGTCTCGATATTTCAGTTTGAAAAATTTGTATTGTCATAGGCAAAGTCGATGGCAAAGGTTGGGAGTTTTTTTTTGTCTTCTGTATGATATTTTATAGTGTGTACAATAAAAAGTGAATCAATCAATCGATCAACTAAAGGTGTATGCATAATTTCAGCATAATCGGTTAGGAGGAATTATTATTCTAGCTTGCAAGATTTACCTTAAACTAACAAACATACAAGCATTGCAAGTTAAATAACAGCTTGTAATAATATTAATAAAGTTTTTGGAAAAAAAATAAAGAAACCGACTTCAAGATTATACCTACACTAGCGACCCGCCCGCCCAGCTTCGCACGGGTGTAATTTACGTACAAAGCCGGGGCGGGTCGCTAGTTATATATATAAACCTTCCGTAAAAAATTATCTAACTGATGGTGGAAACCGCATCAAAATCCGTTGCATGGTTTAGGAGGAGTTAGCGGATATAGAGATAGATATTAGAGATAGAGATAGAGAATATGTACAAAGTACTACAGTTCCCTATTGCTGAAGGGAACCACAAAATAAAATATTGTTGATTTTTTCAAAAAGCACTAAATCTATTTCGATGAAATTTATATGGGACCACCTCTAAAGTATGACCTACAAAACAAAAAAAGAATCTTCAAAATCTATTCATAATTGGCGGAGTGATCGCGTAACAAACAAACAAAAAACCTACCTCCTCCTTTCGTCGCGCGTCGGTTAAAAAGGGGCGAGTTGCAACACCCCCTTAAGCGCAGTAATACCATTTTGTCGTTAGGGTTTGAAGGTGCTTTGAGAGGGTGAAAATGGCTGGCTTGTTCATATTTAAGTATCAAAGTATCATCAGACGTTATTGTAAAGGCCTTATTCAGAATCGTCTAACAGGCCTGTTTACAGGATATGCGGGAGGAATGAAAGAAAGAAAAAGAAAGAAAGAAAGAAAAAGTTTATTTGTGACCAAATTACGTTTTTTTTAAATAGCATAAAGACACCAGGGGGTCTAGACAAGAGCCACACACTGTTAGCGTTAACGCCTGCGGAAAGATGAAATTGTATGAAAATGACATTGACAATGACATTAGCATGAGATAAATGATCTGAAGCTTATGTCATTTTCATACAATTTCTTCTTTCCGCAGGCGTGAACGCTAACAGTGTGTGGCTCTTGTGTAGACCCCAAGGTCACAAATCGGCCCCAACTCAGCATAATGCCGGCTGTTAAATGATGGTATGAAATAGCAGACGTCCTCCCCAAGATCTTATTGTGATTCAATTTATCACGGATTTTTTTTTACATTTATGCCATAGGTGGCAAACAAGCGTTCACCGTCACTTATGGACACCAAGTAGCAAACATGTATAAATAAGTAAATAAATAAACCGGCCAAGTGCGAGTCAGGCTCATAGGCCTCCCCTTTTGACCTCCACATTGAACGACAGCTTGCCATCTGCATCCACTCGATGCCCGCGACTCTCACGAAGTCGTTGGCCCATCAAGTGGGAGGGTTACCTACGCTGCGTCTTCCGGTTCGCGGTCTCCACTCAAGAACCTTTCTTCCCATTGGTTATCGGTTCTTCAAGTGAAGTGGCCTGCCTGGCCACTTCAACTTGCAAATTTTTATTGCTATGTTTGTGAGTTCTTTGGCGAATATCCACGTTCCGGATTATAAAGCGCAATGAAAAATTCATCATCGTCATCATCATCAGCCAGAAGACGTCCACTGCTGAACATAAGCCTCCCCTTTAACCTCCACACTGAACGACAGCCTTTTGCATCCACGGGATGCCAGCGATTCTCATAATGTCGTCGGTCCATCCAGTGGGAGGCCTACCTACGCTGCATCTTCCGGTTCGTGGACCCGGGTATGTCCTAAAACTGCGACCAGAACCACCAGAGGATGGGGGCAGCAGCATTCTCCTACTTGAATGGTGGAACCTCCTGCGATCCCCAAGCCACCTGCCAAGCGTGGGGATTATGGCAAACCCCCCCCCCATGACAATGAAAAATTATCTCGTTTCAAATACGATATCTCAAAGAAACACCGAACTTTATCATAGCTAGCTAAACGACATGTCTGTACATACTCTCCAGTCTCCACAGCGTACATCCTATTATACCCCGACTTCCCTATTCCAATTCCAACCTTATCGACTTCAAAACAAAGTCTAAAAATGCCAGAACCATCTTCAAACGCACTGAAAAATGCATACAACTCCCCTTCCCGCATAGTTGTCATAAACAAGGCGACTCTTTTGTTGAAATGAAGGCAAGGTTGGTATTTATTATGCAATGTGCACTAATGCCGTGTACAGACTAGCGAACAGAGCGAATGAGAATGCACAGCGTCTCTTTGACTTCAAATGAAATATAATGAGACACAAACGCGACCTATTATGTAAAATATTATGTCGTATGTGAAAAAAAAAAAATGGTGGTGTTCTCTAGAATAGTCCGTCAGTATAACATTCTGTCTAAGACAACCGATATCGACATATTTGGTGACAGCGTTATTAGTTCTCTGAGGTCACTGACTATCTGAACAGTTTTTAGTTATTTGTATTTTCTTTGTGACATTTATTACGTGACATTTTAATTTTAACTTTTAATTATTAATCCTGACAAAACTTTGACTGTAATATTATTTTTTACGTTTTATATCTAATTTGTGTATATTTTTAACTAATTTAACTGCAATTATTTTATTTTATCGCTCAATATTATTGCATGCTGTCTTCACCTGTAATTATTGTGACATTTAGTTATATTTTTATTTCTGTTTAAAGTTTTGATAAATCGTATTGATGAACACAAGTAACAAGTAAATTATATTATGAAAAAAATATTATCCAAAATAAACCGGCCAAGTGCGAGTTGGGCTCGCGCATTGAGGGTTCCGTACCACCACCAAATTCGATAACGAAATTACCAGTTATAACTTGGTAATGAACGGATATTCGTCACCGTTTATTATTTGTTGTTATATTTTAAAGTGTGTACTATAATCATGCCAAGTTTGATGCTTGTGCGTATTACCGTTTTTACATTAGAGCTAATACAAAAATACGTAAAAAAATACGTTTGTTGTACGAAACCCCGTATTTTGTTTTGACTTTTTGTTTTTTTATAGTTTTTTAATTAATCCGCCGTAACATTACATATTCTGTGAAAATTTAAACTGGCTATCTATTGCGGTTCGAAAGATACAGCCGTAAATAGGTAGGACGGACAGACAGACAGACAAACATCGTAGGCTTAATAGGGTCTTGTTTTTACCCTTTGGGTACGGAACTACGGAACCCTAAAAAACTAAGGTTTGTGCATGAGTTTGTATGTTTTTCTGCACTCAACTCAACTCTGTAGGTCCTATACACGTTATGCTCTGGTTCATTAGGCAGGATGAGTTTATATTATCAGAAAACGATTGAAATTTTATCGACCGGCCAGGGAACATTGCGATGTAGCTAATAGACATCGGAAATTTCGGGAAATGGCGCCATTTAATGAAATGACCACTCTCTCACCATATACCAATTTTTTTGATCGGGCTTATAGATAAAGCTTCAATACATTTTTTTTTTTAATACGTAATTTAAAATCAAACAATGTTTTATGCCATAGGTGATAAACAAGCAGACAGGCCGCCTGATGGTAAGCAGTCACCGTCGCCTATGGATACTTGTAACACCAGAGGCATCACAAATACGTTGCCAAGCCTTAAGGGCTGTATTAACTCTTTTGAAGAACTCCATATTGTAGCTTCTCGGAAACACCGTGGAAGGTAGCTCATTCCACATTTTGCAGGTATGAGGCAAGAATGATCGTGTGGATTGCACAGTGTGCGGTTTCCACTGATCTATGATGTGTGTACGAGCCTTCAGGCGGTGGCGGCTAGTGCGATGGTAAAACCGCGACGCTGGCATCAGATCAAACAGTTCTTCAGAACACTCCCCGTTGTAAATGAGAATACTTTTATATAGACGAGAAATGTTTTTATGAAGTTAGTGGTTTTATAAATCACAAATTTTATTTACAACACATTTGCTCAAAAAGTGCACTTACGAAGCCATCACGAAGATGTATACATCGTTCGAAAGTTAAACATTACGGATCATACAACGGAGCGTGTACTTTACGGTATTTTTTTAATTTCCATTTTTTGTTTTTTTCTCGCAAATGTTTTGTAAAACGTTGTATGGCACACGTGCAAACTCGTGACTATGGTAAGCCCTCGACTTCGTCTCGGGCTTACATTCGTCTACTCGTTTGTAACAACCAACTTACCGCACTTGTATCATAAATAACTATTTTGGTGGCAGTAGAGTAAGTCATATTGTTTATTTTACAATAGTTTTAATGTTATTCGAAAGAATAACATGATAATATTTTAATTATTTAAATTGATGCGATTATTTATATTCAAGTCTTGTTTTTTTTTCTATACAATATTTATGCTATCTTTCTTAGATTTCATGATACAAAATGACATGATGTTTTTAAACGTTAATTGTAAGGGGGGGGGGGGGGGGGGGGGGAGTGCTCAAAAGGAAACTGTAGGTATTACACTTCCATTTATTATTATTTTCTGAGAGTCTATGTAAGTGAAACCACGGGGCGCAGGCAGTACATATATACAATCTCGCACCGAATCTCAGCATACAATAAAGTCAAACAAATCAATATAAACGCACAAGCTCGAATTACGTCCAGATCCAATACCTATCCAATAACTGTAAACCCTGGTGCTCTGTCATATCTCCGTGAAATTCATTGTACTGTGACCGACTTCGTAGAGCTGTATAGAGGCGCCACCATCGGATTTTCTGAACAAAATTGATAGCCATCCGTTAGAAATTTATAGTTCTCTTCTATGGCCGCTGTATTTATAAGTTAGATGAGGTGTATTAATTCCTTTACTTTATTTGCTTGACGCTAACTGTGAATTATTTGACAATATTTTAACAAAACTTAAAAATATTACTTCGTGCAAATGCACATGAACTGCGACGCCAAAATCCTATCAAGAGGAAAGAAAAAATCAAAAAGAGAAAAATATGCCACCAATTTCTTTAGCAAAATATAGTGATATATGTTCCTGAATAAATAAACACATTAAATACCCTGTTTGAGGAAATATACTTACATACATACCAACGCTGCCGAGATGATTTGAAAGCTTTAGAAAATAATTACGAGGATATTTTCTTGAACAAAATGAGAAGGAAAGATTTCCCAAGTCATGTTTGTTTACTAATGTACCTCGTCTCGATAATTTACAACGAAATAGTAGCAGCTAATTTTGGCTTTAACTGTCTCCCCGACAGGCGGGCGTGGTTTATGTAGCTTTAGGGCGATCGTGCACTATATGCGACCAGCAGACCTAATACAATCTTTTAATGCCGTGGTTCTCTGTAGGCCTAGCACGGGCCGTGGATAAATTGTCTATCCACTGTTTTTATCTCGCGGGAAAGAGTCAAACGTATCTATATTCTAGCTTTGTCGCGTCTAGGCGTGGATAAAAACGGTGGAAAAACAATTTGTCCACGGCCCGTGCTAGGCCTGCAGGTGGTGGTCCGTGGACCGTGACCAGAGCTATCTTTTTCGTAGATTTTCATGTTATTTGAAGATAAAAACCAATAAGTAAAAAAAAAGTACTCTTCCGTTTATGAGCATGAAATTAACTTTTAAACGTCTTAAACGCCTAATTGCTTTTTTGAGTTTCGTGATTTATGCCTTTTAAAAATGTGGATCGGATTCTTCTAGGCAAGCGTGCTCCGTCGTAGACCGCATCATGCGAGACGGTGGTCAAACACAAGTCTATTATTAAATAAAACTTTTTCGTTGTTTTCGATTTACTGGCCGATGTCGCCTCCCGGTAGCGTCGACCATCGAGAGACTGACCACGTGTTCGGGCCAAAAATCCAGTAATGCCGCATGCATGACTTGGTCGGGATTAAGACCAGATTAGTTCAATTTGGCCAAATATAGTGCACGATTATATTTTAAGCTTGTTTACGTACTGTTTTTAAGACTTGTCTAAACGGTGGCAAGAGGAAAATCTTTGAACCGAGCGATGAATGGCATTTAAACAGCTTTTAAAGACCTTTGTGTGAAAGATGTTATACTGTTTCGGCGGTCTATTTTGAGATCAAAGGCGAAAGGTAACGAATTGGGGATCTTTATAGCAAAGATATTAAATTGAAATAAAATGGGAAAAAATGGGAAAGTCCCATTTACTATTTTATTTTTATTCAAAAAAGTACAGTGATAGGTACATAACTAATATACAAAGAATTTTTATAACTTAGCACTATTTACATTAATAAATATAATAAATAAATAATAATAAATATTTGGGACATTTTGCACACATGGTCATCTGACCCCAAACTAAGCAAAGCTTGTGATATGGCTGCCAGAGACTGATATACATACATATATAGTTTTAAATACATTCTTAAATAGATATTAACAACCAGATATAGAACAAACACAAATGTTCATCACACAAATGTTTGTCCTAGATGGGAATCGAACCCACGCCCCCAAGCTCAGAAGGCAGGTTCACTACCAACTGGACCAACGGGCTATCAATTATCACTAACCATTTTATTAATTGTTAGGGTTCCGTACCCAAAGAGTAAGAACGGGACCATATTGCTAAACCTACATTGGCATCGATTCCGATGCACTCTAAACTAAACTAAATTTGACAGCTCTATAATTGTTGCCATCTTTCTTTCACATATTAAAATGAAAAGAGAGGCAGATAATTTTAGTCCTGTCAGATTGGTTTAGCTTAGTGACTCGTATGACAGAATAGGCCTCATTGTCTGTCTGCCCGTCTGTCTATCTGTCTGTCTGTCTGTCCGTCCTAAGTTTTAACGGCTGTATCTTTCGAACCGTAATAGCCAGTTAAAATTTTCACAGAATATGTAAAGTTACGGCGGATTACGGTTGCCCGGGCGACCATCTCCAGAATCGCGGATGAACGGGCTCTATTGGCTCCAAAACCGGTCGATCATCTCGATCGATAAAACATCACCGTGAATGCAAGCCGATGTTATTACAATCATATCTCCTCCTCTTTCACGCAGCAACAGAACAACGGATCGACCTGATTTTGCATGGGTATAGTTCCAGGGCTGGAGTGTGACATAGGCTAGTTTTAATCATCATCATCACCATTTTTCATCACTACGCGGGTGAAACCGCGGGGCGCAGCTAGTTTATAATGAATCCTTACGCGAGTTTTGATGAAGTGATTGTTTGATGATATTTACTGAGGATTTTTTTTAAACCGACCAACATAAGTAGGCTGTTGAAAATAATAAAAATAATAATTAATATTATTATAAATTTGAGTCAAAGCTAATGAAATGTTATAGATTTTTTTACTGGGCAAGTGCCTTTATTAACTAAACAAAATACAAGCTAAAACTAACACTACAAATACAGTTAGATTGCTCATAGACCGTTGAAGGTCTAAAGGCAATCCAAATGCTCAAGCCCAGTTGGCAACGTACCCAGCATGCTGGCGGCATTACTACGTTGAATAGCAATGCTTATGCGTTGAGCCAGATACACGCAAGCATTTTGGTCACGCGTCGCATTAACCAGGCTAGTATTTTTTTTGTGGAATCGACGGCTTTCTCTGTATAATAACTAAAATTAAATTATTAATTTAAATTTTTTTTTTTTTTAAATAATCGTAGTTTGTATTTTTCTCAGCAAACCCTTTCATTTGCGATACCCATTATCATGATAGTGATTAAGAAAATGTTGTCTAGCATCTTGGGACATCCACCATATTGAATTTAGTGTGACGTCACTTTATGTTTCGTATTCTCAGCAAACACTTTTATTTGATACCCATATCAAGGGGTGCATAAATAAATAATAACCTACTCGCACTTGGCTGCTTTATTCACGTATTGTAAGACTTAAAGTTCACACAAATCAGGGGTGCAAGTACCGTTCTTTATCGGACGTCAAATTCGCTAAAATGCCATAGAATCGATCACAGCGAGTACTGAAAAAATGGCATATTATCGAATTTGACGACCTCAACTGTCAAATTGACGATCGATAAAAGAACGGTACTTGCACTGCAAGTTAGTCAAAAGTTCTTAGGACGACACTTCCATATATAATATTCTACCTTTTACATGGCTGACAAAACTTTTGTACCAACCGACGAACTTATGTTTTTGGTGGGCTATTGGAACTAAAAGTTTCCTACAGATACCTGTCAGTTTTGTTCAGAAATGCGATAGTGGTCCTACCATTTAACTTTACAGATACGAGGATCCTTTGGGAAAAACTAGGTACAACGCGCTTTCAAAAACTTTACGTCTCTCAAAATACCGCCGAATATCATAAATATATTGTAAGCTGCGGTATGTCACCGGGGAGTTTAAACTACTGGCAACACAATAGGTGATCTAGTATGTTAGGAGTTTTGGCGCCAACGTGAAAAAAAACATGTCGGCTCGTTGGATTATTTTCCTAAACTTGTGTATTTTCGAGTGTTAATGTGTACTAAAAGGTGAATTATTATTCATTAAGTGCTCGTAAACGTGCTTGAGTGTGGAAAATTGATATAACGAGGTGAAACGTGTCTTTTCTGATCTCGATCTATTTCTGAGCAAAGGGGTATGCTGAAAACCAGCCCTGCGTGACCCTTCGGGACCTCGCAGTACAGCGCTGAGCGTACCCCTATTGCCAAACATTGTATCTTATTATGTTTCTTATAGTATATGTCCATTGTTTTTGTTTTTTGGCAATAAATATATTTTATTCTTATTCTTATTCTTTTCGTGTTGTTTCCAAAACTCCATAGGAGCCTCTTGTAAAGTCTCCACCACTTTACAGGGGCATGAGTTCGACTTGACCGTGACTTACTTAGCTTGACCCTAACTGTGACTATGACTTGTTTGACGCTATTAAGACTATTTAAACTGTTTAATATTACGACTAAAGGACATTGAATCTACGGTCATGAAAATGTTAACAAAAAAAAAACTTGTATATACATATGTAACTATCGGGGACTCGGGTAGCGCAATCCATAGACTAGCAGTTTGCACAAAAAAAATTAATAGAAGCTCTTCGTACGGGTTTTTGGAATATCAACCATAAGGTGACGATTTTTCGTGCCCACTCTGGCCGCTCTGGCAGTCCGACAGAAAAATGGGCAGGAGGGAATTAGATCATACAATGCAACTTTCTCCTAGTAAGTAGTATACCTACTATTTGTTCTGTAGTTCTACGTAAGTTTTGTTGTATATTTTGCGAGGCGAGTGCTTATCTTACTCGGACTTGCAAACTTTAAAAAGTTATGAATACCTCACGCTTAAAATATTTAACTTTATGCACAACTCTGTGGAAACTTTGCCGTTGTTTAAGTTTGCCGACCAATTTTTGGAGTTGAGTGAGGAGCCAGAGTCGTATTTTCTGAACAATGCAGACAGCGCCCCGTTGAAAATGTTTAGTTCCATTATTTGCCCACCAGATAAGTTAGCATTGTTCTGATATCACTAACGTAAACAACGCTGAGTATGCACCAACTTTGTCCGATATTTGTTTGTGTTGTGCAAAGTTTCCATACACACTTTAGAAAAATAGGTTACGCCGTTTTTTTTTTTAATAAATATTCGGGACATTTTTGCACACACTGTCATCTGACCCCAAACTAAGTAAAGCTTGTGATATGGCTGACACACATACAGACTGATATACATACATTATATACTTTTAAATACATACTTAAATAGATATTAACAACCAGGGTCCTGATTCCGTAACTTTAACACGCACGTAACGCGCCGCGTTAAGTTAACCTCTTAAAATATGGACTCTATTCCCTAGGAATAAAGACCAACTTTTAGAGGTAAACTTAACACGGCGCGTTACGTGCGTGTTTGTAGTTACAGAATCAGGGCCCAGATATAGAAGAAACACAAATATTCATCACATAAATGTTTGTCCTAGGTGGGAGTCGAACCCACGCCCCCAAGCTCAGAAAATACGTTCACAATTGGACCAACGGACTATCTTGGTTTGGGAACTACGATGCTATAAACAGACAATAAATACACACACATATGTACACACGTTAAGCTTATACCACTCCTCTGTTTACGTCGGGGTTTAAAAAGACGCAATTGAAAGTTGAGAACAACACTAAATACAAAAAAAAATAGTTTGCTGATCCACTAACACACTACTTGTCAGTAAAGCTACGCCATGAGCTCTACGATTAGTTAGTTTCAACACTTTTGAACCCATTTCAAAATTCAGACAGAAAGGGTTAACCAATTAAATAATGTAGGTTTACTTATCTAATGCTAAAACTGGAATCATACCAAGGCAGCATCGTGTAGCGTTGTGGCTTCATTTTACACTGCTAATAATCTACATCTGAGTGATGATCCTAAGATGGTCAAGGGCGTTTAGCACCCTTAAGGCTCCTGCTGATATATTTTAATTTGACGGGGTAATATGATAACAAGCAAAAAAAAAACACTTCTTACCATAATTACTCCGTCAAATTAAAAGACATCAAAACAAAAAATATGTTTGTTATGCTATGAAAGTTAACAAAAGGTCAGGTTTGTCACTTTTTTGCTCATAAAATAAATATAATAAATTCATACTCTGTGATTTTATATATTCAATTATGTGGAAATACGCGAGCGAGAGAGCTGCAGACGGTAACAGACCCCTTAAGATCAAGGACAAAGAAGTCAAGAAAAAGTTTATTTAGGACACCTCATGATGAGCACTATGTCCCCTGAGTGGTCCTGTAAATACTTGTAAATATTTTTAGGGTCTTCTAAGCGGTGTGGGTAACGACACCCCCAAAATAAGCCTTCATTGTCCTGGATATACGAGTAATATATCCTTTTGGAGTATATGCCATTGATCTCGATGGATTCGTGAGCCATATCTTCTTCTTCATAATATATTCCTAACCAGAAAAATCAGTAAACAATTTTTTTACTGGATTTTGTGGTAAGAAATGTAAAGTTCACTTCTTAATCATCATCATCGTCTAACCGTACGAATAGTAGCAGCTATTTTTTTCTCTAATCATCCGCTTTGACAGCTATCTGCGAGGTTAAACGCTCGACGGCCATATCATGTAGCATGCCACAACGCAGCGCCATGTTGCCTTGGTATGAATTCAGCTTAAAGCCAGAATTAACTCTATAAAAGAGCCTCATACCGCTCAGTTAATAATTAAACGGGCACTTCCCACTTCAGTTGAGTGAAAAGTTGAATGTTGACAAATTAGGGCAAATATCCCGTGTTTTGCTTACAGTACTATACTGGATTAAGTGGAAATAAATAAATAAATAAATATTCGGGACATTTTTGCACACACGGTCATCTGGCCCCAAACTAAGCAAAGCTTGTGATATGGCTATCAGAGACTGATATACATACATATATAGTTTTTAAATACATACTTAAATAGATATTAACAACCAGATATAGAACAAACACAAATGTTCATCACACAAATGTTTGTTCTATGTGGGAATCGAACCCACGCCCTCAGGCTCAGAAGGTAGGTTCACTACTAACTGGACCAACGGGCTATCAGGGTAAGGAAAGGGTGTACTAAGCCGAAAGGGGTCCATAGTATCCATCATTATGAAAAACTTCAATGATGATGTATGAATGAATTAATTATTAAAACTGTTGTAGCTTCATATTATCCCGAATGCTTTGTTTATGTATATCTTGAATGTAATTAATTAATACGACGGATTACTTTTAGTACGCTGTTTATTTCCCAACTGCAGACACACTAACTAGGGGCAGGAGACAGAGCTGTCATCTGTCATTAGTAGGTGAGAATAGATGGATACAACAAGAACTTCCATGAGACAACTTTTGTTTTTAACAGTTATATAACTATTAACTGGATATTTATCGTAATAAGGTTGTGGATGCAGCTCCGGATATTTCAGAGCAGCACCATGACCATGTAGCACCATTCTACATACACCATGTTCAGGCAGACCGAATAATGCAGGTGGTTGGCAAAAAAGTTCAAAGTTAGGTGCAGACAAAACGGTACTCTTTTTTTAAAGTCTTTTGCTACGGCTATCAATAAACTTTTTTTAGTAATTATTTTAGAATTGACCAATTTTATAAGCCGCTCAAATATTAGCTTAGTGTTTTTAGTACTCACCTAAATATATTTGCCGCCATTAGCCACTTTAGTTAAGAGAATATTTGAAAACGTCTGCAAAGTTTACCCATGTTTTTCTTACAGCTTATTTTCTAAGTCATTACCAAAGTGCTGAAAACAACGACTCCAACCTCATAGAGATCACATAAGGCGAGCACTTTCAGTCAATACATTGGCTCAAATTATTCCTATATACAAATTGCTTTATTCAAACCCCCGATAATAGAGCTGATAATCTTCAAACGGCAAAACAGATTTTCTTGAATCATATCTAAGAGCACTAGATTAGGATGCCGGCGTCACGGTTTTATCAACGCACTAGCCGCTACCGCCTAAAAGTTTTTCCACGTAATCAAAGATCAGTGGAAATTAGCAAACTATGCAATTCACACAATCTTTCTTGCCTACCTGTAAATGTGGAATGAGTTACCTTCCGCGGTGTTTCCGAGAAGCTACAACATGGGATTCTTCAAAAGACGAGTTAATAGAGTCCTAAAGGGTCAGCAACGTATTTGTGATGCCTCTGGTGTTACAAATATCCATAGGCGACGGTGACTGCTTACCATCAGGCAGCCCATCTGCTTGTTTGCCACCTATGGCATAAAAAAGTATAAGAGTAATCAAGTCTTTCTCAAACGTAAAGCGTTTGGAAACTTCCTCTAGAAAAATAACTATACACATGGGAACTATACTATACTATACTGTTGGTCACTACCAAACCTACCTTTTGAGCCTGAAGGCGTGGGTTCGATTGCCACGTAGGACAAACATTTTTGTGATGAACATTTGTGTTTGTTCTATATCTGGTTGTTAATATGTATTTAAAAACTATATAAGTATGTATGTAAATCAGTCTCTGGCAGCCATATTACAAGCTTTGCTTAGTTTGGGGTCAGATGACCGTGTGTGAAAAATGGCCCGAATATTTATTTTTTATTTATTTATAATTTATTTATTTAATTCTTTGTTGCATAATTTACAAATACTGTAGAAAATGCATAAACACAGGTCTACATTAGCATTAGCTAAGCATTTTCTTGACCGTGTGTGCAAAAATTTCCCAAATATTTATTTATTTTTATTATATTTGGCAAATGGAAATTCTCGAGTCGTGGGTTACAAATGACTATAGTCAGAACGACAAAAAAACTATAGTATCAAATGACTATAGTATCTAGCAGGTATTGGAATCAACTCAACGATGTCACTTTTTATTTACCAAAATCTACTGCTGAACCCTACAAAAACTGTCTTCTTGTCTTTAACATATCAAGTCATTGGCTAAACAACTTGTCTAAAGTCGATTACAAAGTTACACCAACACCGTACAAATTTATCTCTAGAGGTAACCAAATGTATTTTTTTTATTGAAGGCTATAAGTTTTGTTAATAAATATTATGATTTTCTCATCCAACTCCACGGGTAAATGGTAAATTGCCTCGCACTTGGCCATTATTTATTATTATTTGTTATACTTTAGAGTGTGTACTAATCACGCCAAGTTTGACGCTTGTACATATTACCGTTTTTACACAATAGCAAATACAAACATACGTAAAAAATTACGTTTGTCGTATGGGTCGTATGGGTTGGGGTTAAGTTTTAGTTTTAAATTTTTGGCTTTATTTATTACTAGCTGACCTGACAGACGTTGTCCTGTCTTAGAACTGTCAAACACGCAAAGTCAAAATTATAAATCTTATTTGTTTACACCTTGGGTTACATTATTGGAGTTTTAGTAAGGATCCCTATTTTTTTTTTTAAATATAATATAGCCTATGTTCACCGGGGATAGAGTAGCTTCCCAACAGTGAAACAATTTTTCAAATCGGTTCATTAGTTTCGGAGCCTATTCAATGCAAACAAACAAACAAACAAACAATCAAATCTTTCCTCTTTATAATATTAGTATAGATTATTGCTTAGCATTACGTCATATTCTATGAAAATGCCAACTAGCTATCTATTACGAGTCGAAGGATACAGCCACAGAAAAGAGAAGTAAAAAAAATTCCCTCCTTTTTTTCCATAATAATTTGACGTGTAAATAATACTTACAAAATATATGAATATGAATATGATACAGCCGTTAAAAGGTACGGACGGACGGATAGACAGACGGACAGACGGGCAGACAGCGTGGGCTTAGTAATAGGGTCCCGTTTTAACTCTCTGGGTACGGAACGCTAAAAAAGGAAATCGCCTCGATAGCTACGATGCCACAGACATACATACAGCCACAGAAAAGAGAACACACACGTTAAACTTATAACGCCCCTTTTTTGCGTCGGTGGTTAAAAAATTGGTGAAAGGAGACGTTTGAATTCAAACGATAATAAAATTTTAAATAAAATGTAGGTTATACTCCCATTGTTTCCCTGATCAAAGGGACAAAGAGTACTCAAGTAAGCATCAATTAAAACATTTTGTTATTTTTCACGTAAATAAAAGCTTTCAAACAATTACTACACAAAGAGAGCTAAGAAAGTAAATAACTTGGGCCGACGAAAAAGGAGATTCCAAGAACTTGACTTCAAAGTAAGTAACACTCCAGTGTTTCAGAATCTAGTTTGAAGCTATGATGAATTTCATTTATTTGTAAATAGCTAGCCTTGGGCTTGTTTGTTTAAATTGATAATAGGAGTTGGTATTGTTTTAACTTAGATTTCAATCAAAGCTAGCTTCAGCATAGAATAATTAGAAGTTGATAGAGGTAGGTACGGTATTTTAGTTACCTACCTACCTAACCTAACCTACCTATTCATTTACAAATATGCTTTTACTATGCAATCGGGCAGCTGTTTGATTTGTTAAGAATAATAGGGGCCTTACGGCACAGAATACATATGTCATTATAAGTGCACGAAAAATCACACGAAACATCAACGAAAAATCGACATCGTTTTATGGTTGATATTCCGAAAACCTGTACGAATCGCTTTGATTCCACATTTATTGTGTCAACTGCTAGTCTGTGCTGTCTGTCTGTGGTATTCGCTGCCTGAATGGGTTTTCCCCGTCAGTTACAATCTGGGTGTCTTCAAGTCGAGAGTGAATCGGTTTCTTCTAGGCAAGCGTGCTCCAACGTAGACCGCATCGTCGCTTAACATCAGGCGAGATGGCGGCCAAGCGCAAGCCTATCTACTATATAAAAAAAGTACAACTACAGAAGATTCATGCCGCAAAATCATTGAAATAAGTAGCGACTCTGGTTACCACACAATAAAGTGGACGTAGACGATGACGACGTAGTGGACTACAGGACGTGCGAGCACTAACTACCTACAGCTATATTAACCTAGAAAATGCCTCTCTAATATCTATCGCATAACTCTTGTCGCGTTATCTCTGTCTATCACGAAGCAGCAGGTCATTACTCATGGCTCAGTAGTTTTTAAACCAGCTCGAATAATATGGATCAAAATCCGTGTACAAATATTATTTACAACACATTTGCTCAAAAAGTGCACTTACGAAGCCTGTATACATCGTTCGAAAGTTAAACATTACGCATCATACAACGGAGTGTGCGGTAATGAATTTTACCGCACGCTCAGATGTATAGCACCGTGCGTGTACTTTACGGTATGTTTTTCCATTTCCATTTCCATAAAAATTGTTTCATTTGTAGCCTTTTTTTTCTCGCAAATGTGTTGTAAAACGTTGTATGGCACACGTGCGGATTGGTTTTTACAAACTCGTGACTATGGTAAGCCCTCGACTTCGTCTCGGGCTTACATTCGTCTACTCGTTTGTAATAACCAACTTACCGCACTTGTATCATAAATAACTATTTGTTCTTTGTAGAGGCACATGTTTGCTTTTTGTGATTTTTGAAGTCGGTTTTTTTAATGTAAATTTATTAAGTAAATATTGATGTTCAATAAGTCCCAATAGGCAATAAAAATCTGTTAGGAATAAAATAGGTTTCCCTTTGAGTATGGAACCCTAAAAACGACAACAACGCCACGTTTAGAATATTAAAAAACCGCAATCAAAGCCCCAACATGAATTATTGAGCAGCAGTAGGTAATATAATTATGGGAAAAACGAACGCGGAATAAATTATTGTTTCTCATAAACTCAGGAAAAATACTGGCAACTTGCACAGGCTTAGAGGGTAGAAGATGCAAAGTGACTGCTACGCGTCGGTCACATCACAGACGGATATTGATTCTAACTGAATAAAATTTATTCTCAGCTGTATTAAAATCGCCCTTAAAACCTCATTTGTTAATTCGTTTTGTATTTTGAGAGTAATTGTGCATGCTTTAGGATTGTTTTATTGTTTTTGCGAATACTTTTTGGCATAATAAATTCGAGGATAAAATAATTTGGCGGTTTTTGCGTAGAACGCGCGTAAGTGCATCCGTGTGGTGATTGGTGCGTTAATACCTCAAGAATATAAAAATGAAAAAAAAAATCTGTAATCTTTGTAAACTAACTTTGTCTATACTTTTTCTAAGTCTGTGCTGGTATCTTCACCAGGAAAAATATAGAGAAGTATTATATCCTGAAATTAAGCCTGAGAGGTGAGATGGTTGATAATGAAGTATTTTTATCTCACTCTATTTATCTCCCTTTTTATTTCGCCTAGTATCTTTGGATGATCAAACGAACTACCTTTGAATGCGCTGCCTGAATGGGTGTTCCCCGATAGTTACAATCTGGGTGTCTTGAAATCACGAGTGAATCAGTTTCTTCTAGATTATCGCTAGAAGTGTATAATCACAACCACCTCGTCTTTGTTGAACTCGGCCAAAACAGCAGCTTTTTTAATTTCGACTATCGTCTCAATTAACCTCTCTGAATTTTTTACCAATTCCTGGCGGGAACTTTGTAATTAGCCTCAGAGATGCTATTATTTAACCCAATCTCGTCTTTTAATTTTGATTAGATTGGGGAAGGAACCGTTCTCTAGTCGGTTACAAAATAAACCGGCCAAGTGCGAGTCGGGCTCGCTCTCTGAGGGTTCCGTACTTCCACAAACACAAAAATTTGTACAAAAATACAACATCACGCCTAGGCGGTGGTGCATCCAAGTACTGACCGCGCCCGACGTTGCTTAATTGGTGGTGAACAGAAATTTGTTACCAACTCGCAATAGGGTATTTGACTACTTTTGGGAAACTATTGCACATTATTGTCTGATATAAAATAATGTATACTGCATTTATATTTTCTGGATATCAGTCGTATTTGCGATATAAATCGATGTTAAAATTTGAATAAAAAAATATCGCGCCAAAACGCAGACCTGCGTCATAGCTCCGGTCGAGCGACGATTGACGTCACACAAAACAAAACAGCTGCAGCCGGGCAGCAAAAGTTTGATGATTAATTAATTTCTAATAGAAGTAATGGTTTATAAATATTGTGTAGTGCCAAAATGTACAAATACTTCCATAAAGACACCGGATAAAATATTTGTTCCTGTTCCAATGCACCCAAAACTCCCCAAAACTCGAAAAAAGTGGTTGGAACCAATCTTAAGGTTGGAACTAAGTAGCTCGTAGAGAACCCAAAAGTATTGGAGCTAATTCAAGTGTTTCTATGTGCGAAGATCATTTTGAGGTACATATTTGAGTCTATATATTTCTATTATAATTTGTGTTTTTATTGCATTACTATTTTATGTACTGTTACTTTCTTTTTAAACATTGTAAAGCTCGACATAACCTAACAAAATAGTTATATCCACTTACTACAACATACTTTTTGTACAACTTGATTGAATGTTTTGCTTGGAGAACAATTAAAAATTAATACTGACATTGTAGTTTTTACGTTTTGAGTTCTGCAGCGTAGAAACAATGACGTGGATTATTATTAAAGAAATATGCAACCATAAAAACATTAATTTTGGGTAAGTTACTGCTGTCTGCTTGCACAAAATGTTTCTCCATTCTTCTCACATTTAACCTCCGGAATGTTTTTGGTGCAAATTTCTGGATAAATCGCTCTCAAAATAGCTTTACAACATTAAATTCGCAAATATCAATACAAAATCTGTTTGTTTAGATTTGTGTGACGTCACTAGGGATGAAGCCAGTTACAGACCGTTTTCGATCACGTGATCAAATGTCGAAAATACAGTTATTTTATTCGCGTTTTTTACAAAAAATAAGCATATTTTTATCAAAAAATCAATGAAATATGCTTTTTCATTATGTCATGTTTATGGATGGCGTCAATTGGCATAATATTTTTAATACAGTCAAGTACCCTATTGGCCATTTTTTTTTACTTTAGCTAAGTTTGATGCTTGTACTGTATTTTTTTTAAACTGTAGTTTTTACATTAGTACAAATACAAAAACACAAGCAAGCAAGCAAGTTCAAAGACATGACATTCACCAACACTGGATCAGCATCGTGGATTACGGCCTATCCTTTCTCTCTGAGAGAAGGCCTGTATCCCAGCAGTGGACCATATCATACCCAACAGTGGGCCGTGCCCAACATACAGACAAAAACAGTTAAATTGAGAATCTCCTTTGGATGTTGTTAGTAAAGATAACATAGATTAGAAATTTCCCGTTGAGCTGGTAACCCTACCGAGCCATTGGTGTCCAGTATTTGAATGTTAAAACATAGTATTTTGCAATTCCGATTTCACCTAGAAAACGGAATTGAAGTGCAGGAATAAGATTGCATCCATTATTAATATTTTATTCTATTCGTTTTCAGACATTTTTCATTAGTTGGCCGTATACATTCATTTAATTCATTGACATGGAAATAGGCAGGGCACATCGCTCGAAGAACTGATTAACGATGGGAAAGAAAGGTTGAGAGACCACGAACCGGAAGACGCAGCGTAGATAGGCCTCCCACTAGATGGACCGACGACATGGTGAGAGTCGCGGACATCCAGTGGATGCAGATGGCAGGCTGAAGTTCAGAGTCAAGGTATAAGGGGGAGGCCTATGTTCAGCAGTGGACATCTTTTGGCTAAAGATGATGATAAACTGATTTACAAATACATCGATATTGGATCTATAACAAAATTTTATTGTCCTTGACAAGTGTCCTATGCATAAAATATACAAGGCAATACGCAACGGCGGTATTAAGTCGAAAGGAGGCCACTATTTATTTCCATTGCCACATAATGCCAGAGCGGGCACGAAAAATTTACACCGCTTCATGTTTAATATTCCAAAAACCCGTACGCAGCTTGGATTCCACTTTTATTGTGCGAACTGCTAGTCTGTGGAATGCGCTGCCTGAATACTGTTCCCCGATACTTACAATTTGGGTGTCTTCAAATCACGACAATCACGAGTGAATCGGTTTCTTCTAGGCAAGCGTGCTCTATCGTAGACGGCATCATCGCTTAACATCAGGCGAGTTGGTGGTCAAACACAAGCCTATTCATCATCATCATCGTCATTTCAGCCATGGGACGTCCACTGCTGGACATAGGCCTCTCCCATCGATCTCCAAAAGGGTCGGTTGGAAGCGACCTACATCCAGCGTTTCCCTGCAGTCTATTTTAGGTCGTCTGTCCATCTCGTGGGACGTCCTACGCTGCGCTTACCGGTTCGTGGTCTCCATTCGAGAATCTTTCAGCCCCATTGGCTATCTGTTCTAAGTGCTATGTGCCCTGCCTACTGCCATTTCAACTTGCTAATCCGGTGGGCTATGTCGGTAACTTTCGTTCGTCTACGGATCTCCTCGTTTCTGATTCGATCTCGTAGAGAAACCCCGAGCATAGCCCTCTCCATAGCTCATTGTGCGAATTTGAGCTTGCTTATAGGGCCATTATTGAATTTAAAAAAAAAAGTCTTATATGGACGATAAACCGCAAAACGCAAATAGCAAACAGTATTTTGGATAAAACAAAGAAATAAAAAAATGTTAAAAATTAACCTTACGGAGACAAAGTAGATCATCCTGGAGCTATCGTCTTGAAGGGCGCTTCTGAATCCTAACATCAAAGAAAACATTAATCATCCTTAGGGTTACCACCACGTTCCAAATATAGCAGCTTTTATTTTAAACAGGTTTTGGTAAAAAAAACCGGACAAGTGTGAGTAAGACTCGAACCCTGAGGGTTTCGTACAAACTTAATAAATATGTAAGTAGATAGTTCATCCATCCCGAGAATCGTGACTCGATGAAAAAGTTTGAAAAACATGGTTGAAATATTGATGGACAAACTGCACTTTGTAGTTGGCAAAGAGGTGCACCCATACATACCATGTGTCTTGAAGTTAAGGCGAGGTTTTACCACTTACCACAGCAACGCTACCCTTCTACAGTACAAGTTTTGATAGTACTCGAAAACTTTTTTCGTTTACGTATTGTTCCATACATTGCTGGGCTGAAAGGTATTCGAAAACTTTTTTCGTATTAGAGTGAAGCAATCTATACCGCCGATTACTACCGAAATCAGTTCCTCCGCGTTTCCGCTGGAGGCGCTTTACTACAATGTATGGAACAATACGTAAACGAAAAAAGTTAAAGGCACACTAAGTAGGCACACTTAAACTAGAATGACCAAAATTGATGAAGTCGGAAAAGAGGGCCTTAACAACTTTCGCATTTTTGTTTGCAATGTTAGCAATGTGTCAATATTACCACCATAATGAAGAGCGGACTCAGCAGATTTCAAAAATATATCATACTACTATGAAATAGTCAATATAGTTAACGAGATAAACCGGTATGAAAGAGCTCTGTATGTACTACGAGTAGGTATAGATAGGTACGCAGTGCACCGCTGTTACTTTTCAGTTACTTACCTACTATTTATACAATGCAGTTGGGCTATGTTTGTAATAATTTAATTTACTTGATAAAATATTATAATACAGAGGATCGTGGACAGACGACTTCAAAAGAAGTGTCGGGAACGAGTGGATGCGACTAGCGATAGACCGGGGAGAGTGGCATAAACAAAGGGAGGCTTATACCCAGCAGTGGTCATACAGGGCTGATGATCATCATCAGCCAGAAGACGTCCTCTGCTGAACATAGGCCTCCCCCTTTAACCTCCACACTGAACGATAGCCTGCTATCGGCATCCACTGGATGCCCGTGACTCTCACAATGTCGTCGGTCCATCTAGTGGGATGCCTACCTATGCTGCGTCTTCCGGTTCGTGGTCTCCACTCAAGAACCTTTCTTCCCCATCGGTTATCGGTTCTTCGAGCGATGATGATGATGATGATGTTAAAATATTCGTGTTGATGTGGTAGCCCTAATCCCTGAGTTACCTGTGAATCTCAGTCATTTAGTGGATCCGGACTCATGTTACAATCGAGACGTCTAGACTGGTTTATGGCCTCTCAAAAACCGTTTAGCATATAGATTGTTTTCTAAATTTGTTATTTCTTATAAGGGAAATGAAATCGACTTTAAGAGACGTATTCGTAAGACGCTGTTTCTAAAAGCTATGTTTTTTTTTTTTTTTTTTTTATTTTATTTAGTAATACGCTTGCGTTCGACCGCCAACTCGTTTGATTTGAAGCGATGATCCTGTCTACGATAGGGCACGCTTGCATAGAAGAATCCGATTCACTCGTGATTTGAAGACACCCAGATTGTACCTAACAATCGGGGAAGCGGGGAACACCCATTCAGACAACGCATTCCACAGACTAGCAGTTGGTACAATAAAAGTGAAATCAAAGCGGTGTTGATTTTTTGCCCACTCTGACAGTCCGATAGAAAAATGGCAGGAGGGAATTAGATCATGCAGATCTGATGCACGCTCTCCGAAATGTTTCTTATGATGTACATGAGCTGGAATTAAGAGGTTGCTGTTTAATTTTAAGTAACATTGTACAAGTTGAAACATTATTTAATGACCAAAGTATAATCAACCTCACTCAAAGATTAAATACAATAATAAAATATGATCAGCGTCAGCCCTTCCAATGATGGGCGAACTTTTAATCCGCAAAGTGTCGAACTTAATTAAAAAGTTATCCAAACTCATCGCCGCTATTTTCAGACTAGATGATGCCTAGCGTAAACTCAGAAGGACTCCGGTTTCATACAATCGAAAGTAACCGGCAAAAATATTGAGCGAAAACCGGAGTAATGGGGGGAAATTGGCGCACGTGTAGTGACCGGTAAGCATCTTGTGCATAAACCGACAAAGTGGGGGAAAGTTGGTGCATGCCGGCAAAAATCTTTAGCAAAAACCAGCATTATGGGGGAAAGTTGGCGCACTACAGTGACCAGGGGCCTTACGGACAACAGCTAATTGCGGCACCTAATCCGCTCGATTGGAAAATCACGCGATCGCAAACCGTATCTGGGCGCGATAAGGTTCACGTTCGCGTGATTTTCCAACTGAGCGGATTAGGTGCCGCAATTGGCTGTTGTCCGTAAGGCCCCAGTAAACATCTTGTGCAAAAACAGGCAAAGTGGGGGAAATTTGGTGCATTTTGCGTCGTCGTGTCAAAAGCAGCATAGCGGGGTAAAGTTGGCACACGTATAGGTAATGCAACCTGGGGCCTTTCTTTTGGTCATAGTTATTTTTTTTAATTTAAATTACTTTAAGTGTTTTTTTTATAGAATAAGTGGCAAACAAGCAACGGGTCACCTGATGGTAAGTGGTCACCGCCGCCTATAGACACCTACAATACCCGGGGCATTGTCAGTGCGTTTGCCTACCTTTGAGGACTCTATTCAAAAAAGTAAAAATTTTCAATTTTTTCAACAAAAAAATTAACACTTATGACACTTAAAGTACATAAAAATAAAAGCTCAATTTTAAAGCAATTCATTAAAAAATTAAAATCAAATCAATTACAATTTAAAAACAATTGGTTTAGTAGAATCGGGGCCCAGCAAACTTCAAACTTCTTGAGCTAAAAATTACGTGGTAGTGGGGAAATTTGGCGCATGTATTGATATTTTTGAGCATGCTTCGATGCGTAACTTGCGTATCGGATCTTCATGAAATTTTGTAAACGGGTAGTTCATGTTTTTTTTAAATTTGAATATGATCAAAATCAGTTGAAGGTATGTGAAGATATAAAAGTTATTAAGTCCACAGTTCGGGGCAAATGACTAGTATAATCTATGCAGAGATTTACTTAGACACAGGCTGCTGTTGTTATTATTCTGTGGAAGCCTACTTTTTATTATTCCGCCAGCCGCTGTTATTTTTCTTGTTTTATTATATTAAAGTCAGGCTAAGCCTGGCTGAAGGAAAAATACTGTCTCAAATCTGGTATTATTTTTCCAATTACTTTAGTCAGAATTTTTGTAAAAATAGAAAAAGTGAAATAAGAGGCATCGAATTCGTCACTAAATTTAGGCAGAACAGAAAAAAACAAGTGTTATTTCATGGTAAGTATACCTACGTTGAAAATACAAGAGGTAAAACAAAGGTTTCGCATTAGAAAATTGTAAAGAAAGCTCTGGCTTTCTCTCATCATTTATTTTATAAAGGACCATCTGCACCCCGCGGTTTCACCCGCGTTATATACCTCCTAGAAGCAACCTCCTTGGTAGCGACAGCAACCTCCTTTGAATTTTGACTTAGATGACATATTCTTTTTTGTCTATGATGTATTATGTCTATATATCACAGATATATCTGTGCTATATATAGAATTCAATTCTTGCTGCTAGGCCGTTCTCTTAGGCCGTTCCATATAAAATGTACGGGAAAATGTTGTTAAAAAAAAAAAGTTTCTACATTGCACATTAGGGACTTGCAATCGGAGTATTTACTAATGCTTACAAAATTTCATAAAGATCGAATTAACGGGACGCAAATTATCGTCCAGCATATTTACAAAGATACAAATAATTATACAAACTTACACACGTCAATACGGAGGACCCCGATTTATGGAAAGAAACGAGAGAGACCTTTGGCCAGCAGTGAGACAGTAGGTTAAAAAAGCCAAACTGTTCCAATATTAACTTTAAAGAAAAACTTAATTTTTATTTATATTAAAAATACATTATAGGAAACGTCACGTAATATGAATTTATTTTTATTTGCAATATATTAAACTTGACTTTGACTAAAAACTGTTTTATCACTGATATAAAACGAAATTAACAAATAATGAACAATACAGAAACCACGAGCCATGTTACCCCAAAGCGACCTTAATGAAGTATTTTAGCCTCTCATTTGTGATTCGGACCGCGTATAGAATGAATGGAGATTAGTTAGCGGGAGGTATTGCCTGATTTAATTACTGAAAGCTAATTAGATAAAATAAACATTGATTAGGCCTAGTCACGAAGAAACGAAGATACCTACTTTGGTTGAGGGCGTATTTCGCGCGAGCTATTTAAATAAACCAGCCAAATGCGAGTCGGGCTCGCGCACTGCGGGTTCTGGATTACCACAAAATACAAAAAGAGAACATCCCAACAACGCCCAGGCAGTCACCCATCCAAGTATCGACCGCGGCCAACGTTGCTTCTTGGTGTTGAACAGAAGTTTGTCACCGACTTGCACTTGGCCATTATTTATTGTTGGTTGTTTTTTTAGAGTGTGTACTATAATCATGCCAAGTTTGACGCTTATTCGTATTACTGTTTTTACTCTAGAGCAAATACAAAAATACGTTAAAAAACGTTTGTTGTATGGGGGTTCCCTTTTAGTTTTGACATTTGGACTATTATTATGGCATTTTTTAATCTTAAGTTTCATTTTCAATTTTAATAATATTTTAAATCTTAATTATCAATTTCTATGTGTAATTTTATTTATTTAATTTTTTTATATTTAATTTTAATTTTAATTATCTAATTATCAATTAATTAATGTAGATTGTATAATAAGTTATGGATGCAAGTCCGGATATTATTTTTTTCATTTTATTTCATTTATTATAATTTCTTAGTTAATCCGCCGTACATTACATAATCTGTAAAAACTTAAAACTAGATATATTTAACGAAATATGAAAATCAGCGGTTAAAAGGTAGGACAGACGGACAGACAGATAGACAGATAGACAGCGTAGGTTTAGTAATAGGGTCCCGTTTCTCTTCAAGGGCTACTTAAACTCTTCGAGTTTGACGAGGGGCTAATGATTAAGCCGGGAGATGGATAGTAGAACTCTTTAACAGCTAAGCTTTTTTATTAAACTGTACCAGTAATAAAACTGACCACTGACTTCTGAACTAACGCCAACATATCAAATGACTTCTGTTTGGCGTAGTAATCAAGCCATTAGCGAGTGTAGTACAATGTTGATTTGTTGAACTTTCAGAGTTTTCTACTAGTAACAAAGCAGTATATCGTCTCCTAAACTAAAACCAACATATCAAATTAATTCTGTTTAACGTAGCTATGAAGCAATTATTATTTAATTTAGTGGAACACTGATGTTTTTAACCTTGAATCCGAGTTTTCTACCAGAACAAAATAGAACAAGGTCTCCTGAACTAACTTCAACGTATCAAATGAGTTCTGTTTGACGTAGCAATTAGCGGGTTTAGTGGAAAACTAATGTATTCAAATTTTAATCTTGAATACAAGTTGTCTACCAGTAACAAAATAGACCATGTCTCCTGAACTAACAATCAACGTATCAAATAAGTTCTGTTTGACTTATCAACTAGAAGGTTCAGTAGAACACTTAAGTGTTTAACTTTAATCTAGAATCCGAGTTTTCTATCAGTAAAAAAATAGAACATCGTCTCCAGAACTAACATCAACGTATCAAATGAGTTCTCTTTGACGTAGCAATGAAGCAATTAGCGGGTTTAGTGGAACATTGATGTGTTGATCTTACCCCTGATTCCAAGCCTGTTGGCTGCTCAAATTAGCTTAGGATATTAACTTATAACTGATTATGACTACTATGTGATGATATTTGCTTTGACCTTGCTAAGTACTGAACGCTGCCCAGCCGAGTTGGATTCGTCGATTGACCGAATAAGTATCAGTTGATCAATAAATAAATGTTTTCTGATTCTGATTCTGATTTAAATTTGATCCTCTTTTTTGCCGCAAGAACGAAAAAATGTATACACATTTACACAATTACATAACGATATCTTAGGTTATACTATTATTACACATTAAAAATAAACACCTTTAACGGACTTTATCGCGTGTATTTGATATTTATTTATTATTTATTATTTTAACTCCTGACGTTTCGAACACTCTAGGGTCTAGAGTGTCCGTAGTTACAGGAAGATGACAAATGTCTACAAAACGTTAAGAAATTATTCAAGTGTATTATTATTATATTCTAGCATTTGCGTTTACGTCAGCCACAGACAACTGCGCACGCCTACGATTGACCCGAGAGGTAGATAGGATAGGATAGGATAACATAGGATAGGATGTGATAGAAAACAATTACTTAGTAGACAACATTTAATCGCGGCGTGAGCTGACTTGTTGCCATAAGTTCTATCAAAGAGAATATAAATACTACGTCTATTAGAAACCATAGGTATTTTACTGCTGGTTCTTGACCTCTTTCCAAACGCGTGATACTCCAATATTGTTTTTCAACACTAAATACCTAACCTTTTTTAAAGCTTCGAACAAACAGTAGATCAGGTGGCAATGACCCTTTCGAAAAATCATACAAACCCATTGATTCAAGTAAATACATTGAAGTAAGTAAACTTTTAAAAACAGTCTTTGTACATATCTATCGTTTTTATTATTGGGTAATTACTCATGTTATTAGATTCCGTCACATTGTTAAATTATTGTTATTACTGAATAATTAAAACTACTGTTGGAAAACCATGCCAGTTTCCGTACTAGAATGACAAACTTACCAAAAATCTGAGCCGTGAGGTTGCGAAATCATCTGAAAACAAAGAGAAGGGATTATAGATTTGTTTGAGTATAACACAATTTCAAATGAATCAATGATTGAATAAAATGGTACGATCATACCACGAGTCACTTATCACCGTGCACGAGAAACCCATATGACATTGAAGAAAAAATTGTTCATCCTCAATTTCCTGTTATTTCCTAGCAATTTGTGTAGCAAGCAATATTCTCCGCTTCTACCCTCAAAATACGACGTACGGAAATGGTCGTCTATTTCACAAGGGAAGAAAAAAATTTAAGCACAGATACACAATGCGTTTTTTTGTATGATGGTAAGTGACGGTGTGGTCGCAGATTGTAAAAATGCTAAAGGTAGACTTCCGTGCATCGCGGCGGATCGCGCGTCTATCGCACGCGACTATTGCGATTTGAAAATGTATGGTGACGTCAGTCATCGGCCGCACGCGTCTGACGCAGAACCTCGGAAGCGGCGCTATACATTTTTCATAGTCCGAAGTATTGTGCATTAGCCGAGCCGGCTGCGATCACCCACGATGCATGGAATTCAACCTTTAACCTGGCTCTCAAGTAAGGCTTCCGAATCACTTGGATTCGATGCAATATTTAATCGAGCAAAGAGAGCCTGGGTCTCAGATTCTAATGGGACAAGTCGGCGTTTCTATGTTTGTTTATATTTTTGTTCGACAATAACTTGCGTATCGCTGATCAGATACACGAATTTTTGTAGGCAAGTAGTTCGTTCCAATACAATTTTCTGAATTAAATATGAGCAAAATTGGTAGAGCGATTGCGAAGATCTCAGTTCGGAACGACTTGTTTTATTTCAGTTTGCAGCTGAACGAGACGAGCAAGTCGCTGGCCTAATAGCATCAAACTTGCCAGTTCAGTGCTAGAATTCGCACGTTAATATCACGCAAAATATCTGACTTTCGAACGAAATCCCAAACAAAAGCATTGTTGAAATTATCATAATTATGTTGCTAACGCAACGAGTGCATTGGACCATACAAAATTGCTTTCTTTCAATAGAAAAGCTTTCATTTCGCAGGAAATATCATTCGAGTGATAAAAAAATCAAGCTCCTCTATAATATTTCGAAATTCTGCGCAGCAATGGATAAAGTTGTTTCTCTGTTCTCTTTCTTCTTGTCGTAGTTCGTAGAAAAAATGTGATATCAGGATATTCCCATGAAGAATTGAAGTGTCAATCATTCAATGCCGCGGTGCTCGGCAATTCAATATGTTTGCAAATCGACTGGTTATAACCTACACAGTTGTTTTTACGGGAACTATGTGGACTGCAGAACATTGTAGAGATAGCTTACGTAAAAGTACTATTAATAATTATTATAAAACATCTTTATTTCAAGCATGATAACCATATTATTGTTACACAGTTTTTTACACTTAAAAAATCATAAATTTCAAAAATGGGTATAACTGAAAAAGGTTAAAATTAAAATTCTTCATCATCATTTCAGCATTTCGTGTCTCCGCCTGCTGAGGATCAGGTTTTCTCTCAGAGCGAAGATGGGCCCGTAATCCACCATGCTGGCCGTGCATGTTGGTGAATATCATAATTATGTTATTATTATAACAGGTAAAGATATACATAACATAAATATAATCTGATATAATTTAACACTGTTTTAAACTATCACGGGTTTTTACTACAGTTACAAGATTATTAGGTTACCTTATCACGGTAAATATCTCGTTCGTAAAAAACCGACTTCAAAATTTGTTATATATCGTATGGTGGCATTTCGATTCGGTGAGACGAAAAAACGAATGGATGAGGTCATCTAGTAAAAAAAAACAACAACATATAATCTCCTCCTTTTTGAAGTCGGTTAAAAATACGTTGATTAATTTGGTAATGAACCCAAATTTATCACCTACTCGCACTTGGCCATTACTTATTATTTTATGTTATATTTTAGAGTATGTACTATAATTATGCTAAGTTTGACGCTTGTACATATTACCGTTTTTACATTAAAGCGAGTACAAAAATACGTTAAAAACATACGTCCCTTTTGTTTTTACTACTTGACTTTTTTATAATTTTCACCGTAACATTACATATTCTTTGAAATATTCAACTGGCTACCTATTACGGTTCGAAAGATACAGCCGTTAATAGGTAGGACAGACGGACGGACAGACATCGTAGGGTTAGTAATAGGGTCCCGTTTTTACCCTTTCGGTAGGGAACCCTCAAAATTGCGGGACGCAGCTAATCTATACTAATATTATAAAGAGGAAAGATTTGATTGTTTGTTTGTTTGTTTGCATTGAATAGGCTCCGAAACTACTGAACCGATTTGAAAAATTCTTTCACTGTTGGGAAGCTACACTATCCCCGGGTAACATAGGCTATATTATATTTTCAAAAAAATAGGGATCCTTATTAAAATTCCAATAATGTAACCCATGGTGTAAAAAAATAAGATTTTCAATGTTGACTTTGCGTGTTTGACATTTCTAAGACAGGACAACGTCTGTCAGGTCTGCTAGTGTGCTATAAATACAGCAACGAAACCACAGACTAAAATATCTAAAGGTATCGCTAAACAAAAATATCTGTACGCGAAAGTTACAATTTTGTAGCCAAAATCAATGTTATCAAAGGTTGTAACTTCCCGTTTCTTGGCGTTACTTACATTTTCTATAATGTAACTTAACGTAACTTGCCGCTAAGCCGCCTGAACAATGGCAAACTTGATCACTTCAAAGGTAGACTTAAGTTAAAATTATAACTTTTCGGTGTGTCAATGAAGAAGTTGTAGCGTATCTGGTGGCAACAAAATAAGTTTAGTATCCCGTGGGTTTTAATATCTATTTAGAGATCTTTAATAAGTAATTTCTCACATAAGTAACTTAAATAACATGCCATCATAAACTTCGTAACATTAAAATTAAAAACAATGAATTATAACCTAACTATCACCTTATCAACCGTTACCAATGGAAATTTTTCACAAAATGTTGGCCCGATTACCACGTTGTAAGTTTTTTTTTTTTTTTTTTTAAATTATAAATAGGTGCGCTTGACCACCAACTCGCCTGATGTTAAGCGACGATGCGGTCAATGATAGAGCACGCTTGCCTAGAAGAAACCGATTCATTCTCGACTTGAAAACACCCAGATTGTAACTATCGGGGAACACCCATTCAGGCAGCGAATTCCACAAACCAGCAGTTCGCATAATAAATGTGTAATCAAAGCGCTTCGTACAGGTTCTCGCAATATAACCCATAAAGCGGTGTAGATTCTTTACCACACTACATATACAAAATACTGTAAAAATACGGTGGAGGGGCGTGCTCATTTAGAATGAAAGATCTCTATACCTGGGTTACCATGCTTGGTTCGTTACCCTAGTTTATTCATTCGTTATCCAGAACCGATAAATGGTAGTAAATTTTAATTAGGGTTCCGTACCCAAAGAAAGTTAAATCGGGACCCTATTACTAAGCCTACGCTGTCTGTCTGTCCGTCCTCTCTATATCTTTTGAACCGTAATAGATAGCCAGTTGAAATTTTCACAGAATATTTAATTGTATATAATTGTATATATTATATAATAATATGTAACTGAATATGTAATTATACGGCAGATTAACTAAGAAATAATAAAAAAGGAAAAACTAAAGAGGCCATACATTAAACGTATTTTTTCACGTATTTTCGTATTTGCTCTAATGTAAAAACATAACCCTCCTTCTTGCGCAGTCGGTTAAAAACGGTAATATGTACAAGCGTCAAATTTGGCATAATTATATTACACACTCTAAAGTATAATGGCCAAGTGCGAGTCGGTGACAAATTTCTGTTCACCACCAAGTTAAGTAACGTCAGGCGTGATCAGTACTTAGATGGGTGACCTTGCCTGGGGGTGATGTTGTCTTTTTACTATACTTTCTGTATTTTGTGGTGTTACAGAACCCCTAGTGCGCAATCCCGACTCGCACTTGGCCAGTTTATTTGCGTTGAGCTGTTTAGCGGTATAATGAAAAAAATATAAGAAACATGGAGCTAAGGCTCCTTTAGTTGTCTAATCTGAAGCCACACACACACTCGTCTAATCATGGGGCCGACCCACAGTTTTTTTTTTCTGTTGGCTGACCCGTTAAGAGCACTCCGCTTTCGCTTATGCTCTCGCTAACCGCTACATCTCGCTCCCCACCTCACTTGTCCTAAATCTAAAGTTGGCTCCAAGTCGCGACTGTCGAAACTTCCCGCCCAATCTCGCCCTACCGGTAACATCGATTTAGACGTTATTGCTGTCAGGTGGATTTGGCACTTGCAAACTTGACAAAAAGGTACGACACGGTCATATTTCGACTGTGGCCACGTGGTTCGACGGTTCAGTTCGATTCCCGCGATCGAACTGACTAAAAAAAGTTCCCGTAGTCCGATGGATTGCAATGACTGGAAAAAAACATGTAGTCCGATGGATCGCACTGACTGGAAAAAAAAATGTAGTCCAATGGATCGCACTGATGTAAAAAAAACACGTAGTCCGATGGATCGCACTGACTGGAAAAAAGTTTACGTAGTCAGATTGATCGACGTGGCCATAGCCAGGCTGTTTTCAAATCACGATTGAATCGATTTCTTTTAGGTAAGCGTGCTCCACCGTAGACCGCATCATCGCTTAACATCAGGTGAGTTGGCGGTCAAGCGCAAGCCTATTATTTATAAAAATAAAAATAATGTTTTTGAGCTGCCTCCTGTTTTGTCCTGACATTGACTATTTTTTCATTTATTTAATTACTAGCTGAATCTCGCGGTGCTACCCGCGATTTTCCAATTTTCCCGCATTTTCTGGGAGAATAAGTACCTTATGTCCGTCCATATGATGTACACTATCATCCTGCCAACATTCGTTAAGATCGGCTTAGCGGTTTAGTCATGAAAAGCGAACAAACATCCAGACAGAGAGACGCTTTTATAATATTAGTAAGGATTGGCTTGCGTTTGACCGCCAACTCGCTTGATGTTAAGCGATGATGCGATCCACGATAGAGCACGCTTGCCCAGAAGAAACTGATTCACTCGTGATTTGAAGACACCCAGATTGTAGCTATCGGCGACCTGTTCAGGCAGCGCATTCCACAGACTAGCAGTTCGCACAATAAAAGGAATGGAATCAAAGCATTTCGTATGGTTGTGATGTCAACCATGACGCGGTGTCGATTTTTTGTCCCCATTCTCTCTGTCTGATAAGAGAAGAAGACGGTTGATTGATCGAAACTCGAGGCTTGGATTCCTACGTAACCTTCGACAAAAATAAAATGAATGGACGGGCCATAACCATTGAACTTGCTCAGTAAAGTCATTGTACATTGGTTAAGGCTATACATATTTATAAAAAGCTATCGGACGATTTAAAAAAATTAGAAAATGACGTTACCTTTGTACATAAATTAAAGCAGTTTCTGACCGGAAAAGTCTATTATTCTATTGCTGAATATTTGAGCGAAAATTGCTTACAAATAACACAAACTTAAATAATAATCCAATTTGACTATGACTTAATAAATTGATTAATAATAAATTGATAAGTTGACATTGAAATTATAATTAAATATAAACAACCATAGAAAAATTTAAATAAGAACTAATAAATAATTGTATTGATATTAAAAAATTTAATAAATATAACCGTCCTCCTCACTCCTACATGTGCTGTGCCCGACAGGGTCCATATGAAACTATGAACTAATTAAATTTTCATGTTTTTTACCTTGTACTTTATGGAAGCAATAAAAATTCTAATCTAATCTATTCTAAAAACGAAGCAAACCGTTGGACATACACTTCAAACACCTAAAGATAACCATGTACAGTAAATTTGTTACAAAAAATAGATAGCCGTTTTTTGATGTGTTATTACACTTCGGGAAACACACGAAGGCATAATTTTGTCAGATGTTTCGTTATCATGTAACAATAGACGCGTATCGCACTTCCTACGGCTAGAGACCAACTGAAATGAAGTGAGAGCCGGCGCTCATTTGGTAATCTTCAAAAATGCTCTTCTTCTGGGCCCGTCCATTCATTTTATTTTGGTCGAATTACTTAACATCCCGTAGATCTGCGTAATATGTGCCCTGCCCACTGCCACTTCAACTTGCTATTCGGTGGGCTATGTCGGTAACTTTCGTTCGTCTACGGATCTCCTCGTTTCTGATTCAATCTCGTAGCACGCAGAACAGATGGCCAATGGGGCCGAAAAGTTCTTGAACAGAGACCACGGACCAGTAAGCGCAGCTTAGGACGTCCACCCACAAGATGGACAGATGACCTAAAAGAGACCGCAGGGAAACGCTGGGTGCAGGCCGGTTCCAACCTGCCTGCCCTTTTGGAGATCGATGCGAGACCTATGTCCAGCAGTGGACGTCCTATGGCTGAAATGATGATGATAATCCCGTAGATACAAAACAATAAAAAAAAATTAAGTATGTGCTTTATAACCACTCGACAGAAATGAAAACTTTATTAAGGTTGACTATATCTCTCTCGCTCCCTAGTCGACTCGAGCCGACTTTACCCGAACAAGTATCTAAGCGTGACGGTAACGCAAGTTCCGTGCTTTCCCCCCAACCTAAAAATTGCCCAACATGCGTAAAGAAGTTAGCACCTGAAAAAAGACGAGATTATGTTCAAAACACTTCAAAAGTCGTACAACCTTACCCTTAACTGAATTACAAGATCGTTTTTATCTCTTAACATAATTTTTCAAGCCTTTGAGCCAGCTCAGGTGTTCTCTCCCGTTTATTTATTCATATTTAAAGAAGCCTGGGGTAAGGTGTGACAGAATATATGAACCTAAGAGTAAAATATAATTTATTTTATGAGAATTTTGCTATGCCTAAAATATTACATTGAAATTGGACATCTTTGCGTGAAATATAGGTACTTACTCCTAGAGTAATTACATCTGTAGAGGTATGTATAAAACGAAGTAAACACATAGATAGATACACGGAACGGTGTTGCTAAGCTGATAGGTAGTCATTCTTCTCAGCATTATAAAGTACTTTTACTAAAGGACCTACCCTGAAATCCCAAAAAAACTGCTGCTGTTATAGAATAAACCAGCCAATGGCGAGTCAGGCTCGCGCACTGAGGATTCCGTACCACCACAAAATTCAATAACGAAATTATCAGTTATAACTTGGTAATGAACATAAACTTGTCACCGACTTGCACTTGGCCATTTTTTATTATTTGTTGTAATACCGTTAGAGACATGTTAAGTTTGACGCTTGTAAGTATTACCGTTTTTATATTAGAGCTAATACTAAAATACGTAAAAAAATACGTATGATGTATGGGGACCTCCCTTTCGTTTTAACTTTTTGACTTTTTTATTATGTGTTAGTCAATCCGCTGTAACATTACTTATTCTGTGAACATTTCAACTGACTATATATATTACGGTTCGAAAGATACAGCCATTAATAGGTAGGACAGATGGACGGACAGACAGACAGACAGACATCGTAGGCTTGGTAATAGGGTCCCGTTTTTACCCAACCCCCATTTTTAGGGAGTACGGAACTAAAAATGAAATTCGCACGCAACGAAATGCATAAATCATTGAAAAGCTGATTTCTCGACTTCAGGTTTGATCTCCTCCTAAAAGTTGTTGTATTTAATTAATAGAATATCCTTTCTGCTTAGTACCATCGTACAGTCTAACCTTGTATAACATTACACCCACGCAAAACATCGCCACGCGTTTTTAGTTACTCAAATTGGAAGCTATTTCGGTGTTTGGAATATTAAATGGGAAATGATTGCTTTTTATTTGTTTTGGGGCGCGGTTTTTTGATATACTCCTATTTACAGTCTGTTTGAAACATGTGTTTACGCCCAGTTCTGCATGATCAGCAATGACCCACTTGCAAGCAGTAGCAACAATATTGTACCGGCGTTAGGGTAGGGCGCCAGATATAAAGGGGCGCCATAGGAGCCTATAAAGGGGCGCCGCAGGTATATAAAAATCTAGATCTATTTTATCTGCAGACGGCGGACGGGGGACGGGGACGGGGACGTAGAAATCTCTGCTTGTGGGTCATCGGACGGAGCGATGGAATTCAACCAAGCGCTGATTCAGTAGTCCACATCGACGGTGACATCTAGGTGATGTGTACAGTAAAGTGTACGTAAAAATACATAGGGACTACCGCGAACACGAAAAGTGAAGCCACTTTTTGAAACATGTGTGCGTAGTCGAAGTTGGTGTCGTGTAATTTATCAAAATAAGTGATAATATAAATACTTAAGTGTAGAAATATTCCATCTTTCTTCTTATTTACTTCTGTGTTGTTTTTACAGTTCTTAACACTGCAAGTAGTCATTGTTTCTTTTTAAAACGGATGTTTTCAGTACGACGTTCTGACAAGAAATTCACGTAGTTTTGAATGCGTATGTGTGCGCGAGTCGTGTATTTATTGGGAATTCACGTAGTTTTGGAAGCGATTTTGGTGTCACTTTGGCAGTGCGCCGTAGGGACTCGTAGGACCCGTAGGACTATTTTTATTTGCTCTGAGGCCTTAACTAAAAAGAAAGAAGCTAAACATGCAAGCTGTGTTTAAAAATTAATAATTGGAAATGCTAACTAACAACAGTTTAAGTATGGCAATAACACATCGAGATACAATACATATGGAGTCACAATCGTGCCAAAAAATGTCCGAATCAAAACACGGCGCACGCTTCGAATTGCGCAGACTTTTTAGTTACAACTTACAAGGTAACCGCGATCCGGCTACAACGCCGCGCAATGCCAGAGCTACGTTGACAGAGTGGACAACTAACGTTGAACACTATGCAAGCGACATAACGTCTAAATTGGAGTAAATGTGGCATTGTGAAGAATATAATTGATACAATGACGCTCGGATGTTTTCTGACTGTTTTCACTGAGAAATTGTTACTCTATAGGAATTGTATCTCAATGAGTATAATCGAATATTTACTATTTAAATGTTAAGAGCCCTCTCAAATTTTTTGGCGTATCCTGAAAAACCAGAATTTTTAACAAATAGAAAATTCAAATTCTGTAATTAGAATTGTATTTTATTGAAAACTAGCTGCAAACCGCGTTTTCACTCGTGAGTTAAAATCGTCGTTAAGTTTTCTAAACATTTCCAATTTCATATTCTGTAAATAAAACTGGCTATCCACCTATTACTTGATAAAGATACAGCCGTTAAAAAGTAGGACGCACAGACGGACACACGGACGGACATACAGACAGACAACGCAGGCTTAGCAAAAGGGTCCCGTTTACACCCTTTGGGTGAGGTACCCTGAAAATGTTTTTTTACAAAATAATATATTAGATCCTATTTATAGTACACCTTGGTATTATAATACTTTCAACAATGTTTTTATTTTCGATTGTTTTGAAACCCGAGAGCTTGAATTAACATCATTTTGATTTCATAGGCTCATTAATTTTATTACATAATTTTACCAAAATAAATGTTGGGCAGAATTAATTCTACATACCTCGAGGGCTTCGTTTGAATCTGCGTTCGAAATAACAAAATAACGGAAAATTATGGACTTAAAGGGCAACAAAAGCGCGCGTTTTAGTTGTAAATTTACAGGATGGAGGTAAAAAAAAAACGGACAAGTACGAGTAGGACTCGTGCTCCGTCCAACGGAACCTTCAGAGCGCGAGACCAAAAAAATCTAACTGAAGTTGAAATACAAACGTTTGTAGTTGACAATAACGTTCTTCTATACATTCCAACTACAAAATGTAAGTTTGTAATAGCAAAATAATGATTTTTTTATTATATAACTTCAAATTTATGACTTTCGGATTTATTCCTTTATGTGCTATGAGATCTTGCCTCTTGCCAAATTTCATGATTCTAGATCAACGGGAAGTACCCTATAGATTTTGATTCCCCTGTGAAATCGCAAAATATATACGACAAAATAACTGACTTACAACTTAAAACTTGACTGACTTACAACTTACAAATTGACTTACAACTTTTTTTTTTTTTACAGCCGAAAGAAACCGTAGACCCCAGTATTTAGTATAAATTTCAACTTGATACCTTCAACGTTCTTGAGAAAAAGGGTCTTGACAGACGGACAGACAGACAGACGGACAACGAAGTGATCGTATAAGGGTACCGTTTTTTTCCTTTTGAGGTACGGAACCCTAAAAAGTCTCGAAAATAGAAAAACAATGAAAAATATTTAATTACAAATCATAAGACAACCAACAAACTTATTCCTAAGAGCCTATATTCATGGGATGTTATTATTACTACATTTGTTAAAAGGGACTTTCGCACTAGGCTTGTGTACTTTGATTTTCACCTCTAATTAAACTAGTAAGTACAACTTAAGGCGAGGTTTCCCCACTTTTAAGCAACGCTAAGCCTAATGGGCATCTGTAGTAAGTTACTATACCAGATGACCATGCAGATGATCGTCTGTAGTAACAAGCATTGCTTAAAAGTGGCAAAACCTCGCGTTAATTTCAATACCCTAAATATTAATGTATGTATATTTATATATAAAATAATTAACTTACGTTTTTTTTTCTTTCATGTTACGGTGAATTAACAATAAAATATAACAAAATTACAAGTAAAATAAAAACTATCTTAAATTTAAATTTATAACTAAAACTAAAATTAATCTAAAACTAAAAGTAATCTAACAATCCGCTACCGGTGGGCAGCGTTCCTAAAATGCTGGCAGCATTGCCACGTTGTATGGCAATGCTTATTCTTTGGGCAAAATATACTTATGTTTTTGTTTCACTGATGTATTATTTGTATTATTATTTTATCATTGTGCATAACTATTTTTTTTAACAAACTCTATATTTTTCCAATATTCAAAAAAGTCTAACCTCCATTTATCTTTTTGCGCAGCCCTTCAAAAGAGCCGATACACTCAAAAAATAAACTAGAAATAAAACCGAAAGTACGGTCAGAGCATAAAAGCCGCCTTTGTACATTCACAATAAAAATAGTTTTGGTAAAGAATGGACATGCGAGCAAAATGTGCGTTCCATTTTATTTTAGCTAGTTTTGTGCCGTTGTTGAAGTGGCGGTGGGCAGGGCACATAGCACGTAGAACAGATGGCCGATGGGGCCGAAAGATTCTGGAATGGAGACCCGTAAGCGCAGCGTAGTACGTCCACCCACAAGATGGACAGACGACCTAAAAGAGACCGCAGGGAAACGATAGCTGCAGGCCGCTTCCAACCGGCCCTTTTGGAGATATATGGGGAAGGCCTATGTCCAGCAGTGGACGTTTTATGGCTGAAATGATGAAAGCTTTGTGCCAGTATATTTTGGCAAAGGCAATCCTAACAACTGCTTTTTCGAGTCTGTGTTTTTTTTTCGCTGAAATAAAAGTTATAATATGAAAAATGCTTTAGGTATTTGCAATCACACTTTTATTTTAAATTCGAAAGTTTGTGTCAATGTGTTAGTATGTATATTTCATAATTATCAGCCGTTTCATGATGAGCATGATTTTGAATAAAAAAATATTGAATTATAGACATTAATTGATTTTATTGATTATTTTGAGTTGTGTTTGGCCGCCAACTCATCTGATGTTAAGCGATGATGCGGTTTACGATGGAGCATGCTTGCCTAGAAGAAACCGATTCACTCTAGATTTGAAGATATCCAGATTGTAGCTATCGGGGAACACAAATTCAAGCAGCGCATTCCACAGAACAGCAGTTCCTTGGGAGGGATTTGGGCCCTAATCCACTATGTTGATCCAGTGCATGTTGGTAAATATCATTATACCTTTGAACTTTAGAGGTTTTTGGATACACCGGTTTCCTCACGATGTTTTCCTTCACCGATGAGCGATGGCATTGAAATTGCACATAATTTATTTAAATGTTTTACATCTGCTTGGCGTCTCGTGACGGTTTTTTTTGTTTACATACTATAATGGGGCGTTGGTTCGATTCCCACCTAGGACAAACATTTATGTGATGAACATTTGTGTTTGTTCTATATCTGGTTGTTAATATCTATTTAAGTATGTATTTAAAACTATATTATGTATGTATATCAATCTCTAGCAGCCATATCACAAGCTTTGCTTAGTTTGGGGTCAGATGACCGTGTGTGAAAAATGGCCCGAATATTTATTTTTTATTTATTTATAATTTATTTATTTAATTCTTTGTTGCATAATTTACAAATACTGTAGAAAATGCATAAACACAGGTCTACATTAGCATTAGCTAAGCATTTTCTTCCAATCCCAGTCTCAATCTTAAATTCGCTCATGGTTTGTTTTTTTTACTGTCTGTATCATCCAGCAGCGAAAAACGTTTAATCCATTCCCTCCTGTAGCTTGGCTAGCGTCCAGCTACCGCCAATTAAGCTAGCTTTAAATCTGACACGGCGAATGGCTTAGGTTTTAGTGCTACTGCAGATCTATTGTGAACTTAGCTTTTACTTAGCCTTAACGATTTATAGTCACGGAGATACTTTTAATAGAGGATTTTATAGGTACTACAAGTTTATTTCAATAGTACCTACAATGATGTTACTTAACAAACCACGCCGTCAATTAAACCGCATAGTATGTCATTAAAAAAATAAACCGGCCAAGTGCGTGTCGGGCTCGCGCACTAAGGGTTCCGAACCACAACATAAAATACAAAAAACATTTTGTACTTTATGTTGCATTATGTTCACCTCATTTTCAAAAATCTTTCAGAGCAGTTGATTGAATCAGGCGTTACTTCGCGGAAGTCCATTTTCAAAATTTATTGTTTATTGTTTAGCTTTTCATTTACATTTCAATTAAATAATATTTATAGTAATTTCATATTAATTTCAAAAGTTTACAAATATTTTATTTAATAATCATATCATTAGTACAAATTATTATAACGAATTTTTTGTTACATATTTAATTACTTTTTGTTTCAATTTAGGTAATTTTTTCTCTTTTATGTAATTAATATTTTATGTCAAGTTAGGTTTAAATTAGCGTCACAAATATATATAAAGAAAGATAGTTAATCCCAAAATCCTTATTGTATTCGAAACGACGTAGAAGCGGAATTACACTAGAAATACGTCATATACAAATTAATCTTTCAGAGCGCCTGGTTAATGCGACGCGTGACCAAAATGCTGGCGTGTTTCTGGCTCAACGCATAAGCATTGCCATTCAGCGTGGTAATGCCGCCAGCATGCTGGGTACCCTGCCAATTGATAGTGGGATTGAGTATTTGGATTATCTTTAGACTTTCAACGGCAGTCTAACTGTCTTTGTAGTGTTAGTATTTGCTTATATTTTGTTTAGTTAATAAAGGCACTTGCCCTTAAAAAATAAAATACAAAAAACTCAATATAAAATAAAATTATTTTGTTTAATTTGGTTGATTTCTCAAAGAAAGAAATACGATTTCAATTAAGGCCATAAGCTTTATATTAGTATGATTTAAATTATTATGACTTAATAGTACTGTGTAATCTACACCTCACGAGTGCGCATCCTCGAAGCCTACGAGGTGCGCGAGCGCGTCTAATCGCCAACACATTATATGCACCAATTGCAACGAACAAACCAATAAACCGGCCAAGTGCGAGTCGGGCTCGCGCACTGAGGGTTCCGTAACACCACAAAATTCATAATCAAACGAAATTTTGTTATAATTTGGTATTTAACAGAAACTTATCACCGACTCGTACTTGGTAATTTTTTTTGTTATACTATAGAGTGTGTGCTATAATCATGCCAAGTTTGACGCTTCTAAGTATTACCGTTTTTACATTAGAGCTGATACAAAAATAAGTTTGTTGTGTGGGGACCCTTCTTTCGTTATTTTACTTTTTGACTTTTTTATTATTTCTTAGTTAATCCGCCGTAACATTACATATTCTGTGAAAATTTCAACTGGTTATCTATTACGGTTCGAAAGATACAGCCCTTTAAAAGTAGGACGGACATACAGACAGACAGGCGGATAGACAAACAACGTTAGCACAGTAATAGGGTCCCGTTTTTACCCTTTGGGTATGGAACCATAAAAACGAACGTGACTCCACACCCCGAGTACCACCTTCGGGTCCTCATAGGTCTGTGGCTTTCCTCCGCACCATGTTGTGATACATTACGGATCTGAACAAAAGTCATTTTTTATCGAAGGAATACTAACATTTTATGGCTAAATAGCTTATGGCACAAGCCATAAAAATGTAGTGGCGCAACAGAAACTATCTCGGAGAAATAAAAACGGGATCAAATTTATTACAGTACGTATAAGTTATTGCAATAAAACGGTAGTTCTGAAAACACATAAGATATTTTGCGTTATATGGGGGTGAGTTATTGGCTACACTTGTGTAGTTATATTAAAGTTAGTTGCAATCATCATCATCAGCCAGAAGACGGCCACTGCTGAACATGGGCCTCCTCCTTTAACCTCCACACTGAACGACAGCCTGCCATTTGCATCCTCTGGATGCCCGCGACTCTCACAATATCGTCGGTCCATCTAGTGGGAGGCCTACCCACGCTGCGTCTTCCGGTTCGTGGTCTCCACTCCAGAACCTTTCTTCCCCGTAGGTCATCGGTTCTTCGAGCGATGTGGCCTGCTCCATTGCCACTTCAACTTGCAAATATTAGTTGCAATATACCTATATATAATATTTTTACATGCTACTCAGAAAAATAAAACCCAACTTAACACGGTGTTTAACAAATTGTATTCCACTTCTCATGGTCGTAAAGTACATAAAACAAATAACTTAAATTATTAAAAAAAGTATAACCCGACTGCATTGTATAAATAGTAGGTAACAGAAAAGTAACAGCGGCGTGCTGCGTACCTATCTGTATCTACTCGTCGCAAATATAATTAATTATTTATTCGCGGACTTCTTTTTGAATTCTTATACCCTTTGTGCAAGAACGCACATCGAAGTCCGCGAAAAAAGGGAAAAATTGTAAGTAAACTTTGCTAAATAGGTTAATATTATCATTATATTGAACACACTTGGCAGATTTCAAAAATATTCATCATCATCATCAGCCGGAAGACGTCCACTGCTGAACATAAAAATATTACTTTATCACTACTATGAAATACTCAATAGTTAACGAGATAAAGCGGCATGAAAGAGCTCTGTATCTACTACGAGTAGGTATAGATAGGTACGGAGCGCACCGCTGTTACTTTTCAGTTACTTACCTACTAATTATACAATGCAGTCGGGTTATATTTTTTAATCATTTAAGTAACTTTTAATTTTAGTAACTCACAAACATACCCAGGAAACTTCGTGACTTTTATACTAGACCCAATCCAACATCCAATTGTTTGTACATCGCCTTTGCCTTTAAAAATACTTAAGCAGTAGTTAGAAACAATTAAATGGCAACACATCCGTTTATAGCACTCAAAGTTAAATACTTCATACTTGCAAACTTGCAAATGACTTTTTATTAACCAAGCATTCACCTACTTCTAAATAGAACGTCATAACAGTTTTACTATACCACGAGTTAACATAAAACGTCATAGATATAATAATTTACTTTATTATACCATTTCAAGACCGCCCTCCGTTGATATAATTTTATTATATCAATTGAATATGCTGTAAACGAGGCGCCATAGAGAGTAGACGACTAACGAAGTACAAATTGCGGTACCCTTACATAGAGACGGAAAGATAGATTTGGTACTAAGTATTTGTACTTAATATTCGGTACCAAGGTACGAGGTACCAAGTATCTACTTGGTATGGCTAAATTGATCAGTCAATGATGCTAGTTAGGAACTAAATGCCCGTTCGCACTATGATTAGTACGAGTGCAAGTGATTATTGGTTCGTAGTTTTGCGAGTGATTAAAGTATACAGCCGCACTAATCCGATAAGGCCCGATTGCACTTTGATTGATTAGTGCGAGTGTATACTTTTCACTCGCAAACTTACTTATCAATAATCACTTGCACTCGCACTAATCAAAGTGCAAACGAGCCTTTATGGTCCAAATATGTTTAGTACTAATCACAAGCACCTGCATTAATCACTCGCACTAAACACTAAACAAAGTGCAATCGGGCGTTAAAGCCCGTTGATGACGATGCGTAGTACTTGCAATTATTATTGCGATTATTAGAGTTGCTAAGTGATGCAAAAAGAATATTGATACTATGTATTTTTAACGTTTTATTAATAACTTAATTAGTCGCGTCCCGCAGTTTTACCCAAGTAGATATACTCTCAAGAACCGTATCATGTTTCCGAGATCAAAAGTATCCTAGTCACTCTCCCCGGCCCTCAATTTAACCTATGCAAAAATTACGTCGAACCATTGATCTGTTGCTGCGTATTAGAAACAAACACACTTTTCATATTTATATTATTAGTAGTATGACTAGCAGCGACCCATGCCTATACATAGTTTTTTTGGTAAAATGATAGCCTATGTCTCAATCCAGGGTATAATAGACTGAAATAAAAATATTAAAACTACTTTAGAGCAGCCAAACTTGATTTAGTCTTGAAATAAATAATATTCTTATAACAAAAGAAGCAAAATTATGAAATTGTTGTATCTCTACAACACAAAACGAAAATTACTTTTAAATACTTTAAAAACAATTAAATTTGAGTTGAATTAATGAATAGAATTTGTTGATTGAATCAGACGTTACTTTGCGGAAGTCCATTTTTAATTTGTATCACAAATTTCTAGTGCAATTCCGTTTCTACGTCGTTTCGAGACAAATATCTATAGAGAAAAATAGTTTATCCCAAAACCCCTAAATAATTATTTGATTATCTCCTAACTTTACTTTTTAATAAAAAGTATCGTTACTAAGTAACAAGTAGGTATCAATAATACTCCAAACGTACTTCAACAAAATACTCATATCAGAAATACCAATATAAGTATCGATTCCCTGCATTAGCTCAGCGTGTGATCGAGTGACGTCATCGGACAAATTGAAACGAAGCCATTGTATGATGGTTAGAAATTAATAATGGGCAACGGTAACCTGGTAAGTTTGTACCTTTATTTAATACGACAAATATAATATGTAACTGAAAATATAGAACAGCTTCGAAGCGTTGATGGGATGTTTCTTTTTGCACTACTTTAGTTTACTAGCTAACAAGTTATGTGGTGGTACGAAACCTTCAGTGCGCGAGCCCGCCTCGCCCATGGCCAGTTTTATTTAACTGATATCGCAGCTGTCAGATGCTTCCTCTCAACGGCCGGACTGTAGTATTTATACATCACTAACATGCTAAGGCTTTGCTAATGACATTTCTACGAATGTACAGTTCCGCGGTCACATTGCGAGTAAGGCCAAGCTCGCCTCTAAGAAACTTGGTGTGCTCAACAAGGCGAAGCGGTACTTCACGTCGAGACAAAGACTCTTGCTTTACAAAGCGCAAGTCCGACCTCACATGGAGTACTGCTCCCATCTTTGGAACGAGCACCCAAGTATCAGCTTGACCCACTTGATGCATTACAGCGTAGAGCTGTCAGAATTGTCGACGACGTGTCGAGACTTTGGGTCTCTTTGTATCTTTTATCGCATTTACAACGGGGAGTGTTCTGAAGAATTGTTTGATCTGATGCCGGCGTCGCGGTTTTACCATCGCACTAGCCGCCACCGCTTGAAGGCTCATCCACACATCATAGATCAGAGGAAATCGCACACTGTGCAATTCACACGATCCTTCTTGCCTCATACTTGCAAAATGTGGAATGAGCTACCATCCACGGTGTTTCCGAGAAGCTACAACATGGGGTTCTTCAAAAAACGAGTTAATCGAGTTCCAAAAGGTCGGCAACGTATTTGTGACGCCTCTGGTGTTACAAGTATCCATAGGCGACGGTGACTGCTTACCATCAGGCAGCCCGTATGCTTGTTTGCCACCTATGGCATTTAAAAAAATATGCACATTTTATCACGCAAAATAATATAACATTTTTTTTCAATAATTTTATTCATAAACTACTAATGACAGAACAATAAAATCCTAGATAAATTCAATCAGTAAATCTGTGGGATGGTTGTTACTTGATACCGCTCTACCTTCAGCAAGTATACTTAAAACTTTATTTGATCTTCTGTCACGATAACCTCATATACCTTGCTTAGTAATATTAAAAATTTCAGTGGCTCGCAATTCAGTGGCTCTATCATGACTTTTATTTTAGCATCAATGTTATATTCAACCTTGATTGTACCCAAGACAGTTTTCCAAAGTTTTGTTTTTCCAATATTTGGTTAAAACCCCAAAAGTAATGACCCTTATGTTGGTAATGGAAACTGGTAGCGGCTATACCTTGCAGAGTCGTTTTGTATCTGACTTCAATTTCTACATATCCTGTAGTAACTGATAGTTCCGCTGTAATGCTTTCTCCAGCTTTTAATTCAGTATGAACGCCATGTGTGCTACCAATTGTCACTGATTCCGATTTCTTCTCCTCTATTCCCCAACTAAAACTAGTTGAAGTAGAGTATTCAATACTTCCGGACGTTTCTACAACCTGAATATTTAAACCAAACTTGAAACCCAATGACAATGTTTCCCTTCGACTACCACCATACTGCCATTTTGTAGATACTGTATTTTGCACGGTATGACTCAGTCCAGTATCAACGTTGACTGTGTGTTTTGAAGGATTTTGAAAATCTTGCCTTAAAACCACAGCTCGCTTTGGATTAACGCTTTTTACTCTTGCATATATTACTTCAACTTTTTTTGTCACTTGCGGCCATTTTCGAGTTTTGTAAAGGTCTCCCCATGGCGTTGGTTTCTTAAAGAATACTTGTGCAGGTTCTAGTCTACAATAGTTTTGTACTGCCCCAAAAAGCCCGCCTGGGAAAAAACTGTTAATATCTGCGTCAGTAGCCACTGCAATTTCTTCGCCAGAATAACGCATGCACTGTTGCATGCGTTTGCTGTACGGTCCGGATGCACTGTTATATCGACTTCTATCTTAGATTCTCTAAAAGTTTATAATTATACAAACCCATCGTTCACATTTCAGACGCACTTGCATGCTCAACACGGTTCACACTCAATGTTTCGGAGATCATCGGAATTCTGAGCGTCGAAATTTCTGCAAATGTACAGTTCCGCTGTCACATCGCAAGTAAGGACAAGCTTGTTTTCAAGAAACTTGGTGTGCTCAACAAGGCGAACTACGTCTCGTCGAGTCAAAGGCTTTTACTTTACAAAGCGCAAATCCGACCTCATATGGAGTACTGCTCCCATCGTTGGAACGGAGCGCCCAAATATCAACTTGAGCCTCTTGATGCATTGCAGCGTAGAGTTGTAAGATTTGTCAATGAACCTAAGCTCACCGAACACCTAGACCCACTCAACATGCGCAGAGACGTTGGGTCTTTTTGTAACTTTTATCGCATTTACAACGGAGAGTGTTCTGAAGAACTGGTTGATCTGATGCCGGCGTCGCGGTTTTACTATTGCACTAGCTGCCACCACCTGAAAGCTCATCAACATAATCATAGATCAGTGGAAATCGCACTCTGTGCGATTCACGCGATCTTTCTTGCCTCTCACTTGTAAAATATGGAATTAGCTACCTTCCGCGGTGTATCCGAGAAGCTACAACATTGGGTTCTTCAAAAGGCGAGTTAATAGAGTCTTAAAGGGTCGGCAAGGGATGGTTTGGCCACGTAAAGAGGAGACCACCTGATTACGCAAGGAACTTGGCACCACAACTTTTCATCCCCGGTCAAAGATCCAGAGGCAGACCCAAGACTAGGTGGAAGGACGTGGTGCTAAAGGACATGAGAGAGTGTAAGGTTTCCGAAGACGATGTCAAAAATAGAGCGAAATGGAGGAGAAAAGTAAGGAAGGCTGACCCCACCACCATGTGGGACTCATAGTCGGGAAGAGAGAGATAGAGAGAGAGAGAGAGAGAGATAAATATTACACGAAGCGTGTTTTTTTAAACCTCAATAGTTTTGTTTATTCCATTCTGTCCGACTATAGTAGTTCGATGATCTAACTCTAACAATTTGTTAGACTGGCTAGTCGAAAATTTTGGACACGCAAATTTTATTCCACATAGAGCTACTGGTAGTAAACCAAAGTAAAAACAAAAATGTTATTAATTAAATTCACCACATCAAATCAAAATTATTCATTTCTCAGTTTAATTTTAGTACAGTCACAGAAAACCAATTACAGGTTTTCAGGGGTAGCAAGTTTTCCAATGAAAAAGTTTGGGCGATATTCCGAGACATCAAAGGGAAAAAATAACGTCAATACTTCTTAATTTATTTTGCATTGAAAGTAATATCAGGAATATGCAATCGCGGTGCTTGATTTGTAAAAAATAACAGCTTTTTAAAGCAATCCAGTTAGGTCATGAAAAAAATTTGCGCAACCGCAAACCGTATCTGGGCGCGTTAAGGTTCACGTTCACGTGATTTTCCGAACTGCGCGGTTTTGACGTTAGTTTGATACCGCGTCAGTTGGTCGTAAGGCTCCTGGCTTAGTAAAAATATAATTATATATAATACGGACACTGAAGAAACTATTTAAATCGGCTCATAAAGTTATGAGAGATTAATTCGATCAAAAACTTGAAACAAAAGCTTACAAAAGCTTGCTTAAAGTTTTTGATCGATTATGAAGCGATGCTCTTTTTAACCGACTTCAGGAGGAGGTTATCAATTCGACCTGTATGTTTTTTTTGTATGTTTGTTTCGCGATTACTCCGCCAATTATGAATTGATTTTTATGATTATTTTCTAGTTTGGTAGGTCATACATATACCTCAAAGGTGGTCCTTTGAGGACGACATTATAAATTTTATCGAAGTTGATTAAGCACTTTTTAAGAAATCATCGAAAACAAAAACTATAATATAAGTAAATAGGGGGAAGATACGGGACGAACTTCTTGACGTGGACCGCACAATATAGGCTCCGGGGCACAATCCACTTCAGTCACAATCGAACTGGCGTTTTGATAGCACGTGAATTACTTGTCAAAATTGTGTGAAATAAAGCAGCAAAAATTACTTCCTGCGTTTTCACAAGGTGCACCAACAGTTCGAAGACAAAAAAACAAGTTTCACGGCATTACTTTTCACTCGTAAATACTTAAAAACAATTAACTTAATTTTCTTTAAATGTCACTTCTATGGTCTAGTGTAAGTGTTTAATGGAGCGGTCTTTACAGTATAGACGTCAACGTCGCTGCTGACTCGAGCCGAAACAGAGCCATATTTATTGAGTACAATGTTTGGATGTCACGTGTCTTCCCCCATTTTAAAACTGTCATTGCCTTTACCTTTAGTTCTTCTTCTGAGATTTACACAGATGCCGTTTTGGTTTGTTTCGTAGGTTCCTTGAGCAAAAGTTTTGATGTGGACTGTCCACGGAACACTATTACTTCGGTACTGTGAATCTCTGTTTGAACTGTCATAACAGAAACATTAGAACAAAGAAGATTATATGTATTTTTAAGGAAGTATCATAATAATTATACCTGTACCTATTCTAAAAGTAAACTACCTTATTCTTGGAAAAACTACGCAACCGTGAATCTGTTAAAGTTTTCTCATCGTGTGGGGTCGATTTAAAAGCCTATCTACTTTTTAGTTTAATTTTGTACATGTACCTTACCTAGGTATATTCGGTTATTGTTTTTTTCTAAAATCTAGAAAATTTTGACATTTGAATTTCGTTCAATCGAGGTTTTAATCGGTCGTGTAAAAGGGTCTTAAAAATTTACAATACAATACAATAACTCTTTATTAAAATATCACAAAACAAAATATAAGCATTGCAATAAAAATATTATCTAAGCTTTTAACAGGCGGCCTTATCGCTTAAAGCGATCTCTTCCAGGCAACCGTGTAATTACACGTGACGTCATATGAAAGTATAATGCACTATATGTCTACTCTGACACTATAGTGCTTATATCTTCCTTAAGAGTGAGTATAAAGCGAGAAAAAATTCTGATTTCACCCGCGCGTCTCGCATCACCCGCATTAGTGTGAAACGCAACCACCGCAGCGCGGCAGTCGCGCGCAGCTACAGTGTACACAACTCGTGTACTTGGACTCGTCATGCGGCAAGGAGTAATAAACACAGGATAAGCATAGTGTTGACGTTTTGGCGATTAGCTGGGTTCGGTCCCGGCGCGCAAAACCGTACATTGTTTATTTTACTTTTCAAAATTGTATTTTTTGTTTATTTTTAAGTTTTATACAATTTAAATATGAAAATAATAAATTTTCAAATTAAAATTTTACGCCGGAATCAGTGTCAGAAAGCTAAACATTAAACTAAACTATGCTATGCTAAGCTATGGGGCCGTCCATTAATTACGTGATGTTCTTTTTTTGCATTTTTTAACTAAACTAAAAAAACTAGCAAAAAGGCATCATTTTCAAAACATTAAAGTATCGAGTAAATATCTTGCTAATATGTTTTTGTCTTAGTGGCGGAAAGAACATGAATTGAAAAATCACATATATCAAATATTACGTTGATAGGATATTTGGTTTAGTTAGAATATCATGGCAAACTAGCATAACATTTCGGATGCCCCCTCTTAATTTTGAACGCACTTTAATTTTGTTTTCAGTGATCGGCTCTATATGGATATTTATCCTTGAAAGTCCGTGTTTCGACACCACTATAACATATCTTTATCCTTGACGAAATGGGTTTCGGCACCAATTAACGGCGTACCCGCCAACTAGCGAAGGATTTATATAAGGCAATTTATTCACGGTACCTCTAATAAATCAGTTACTATTTCGGAGATATCGTCAAAGTGTGGCAAGCACTTCGTTAAAGATAATTATTGATGTGGTAAGTGAGGAAGGGAAGGATAGGGTAGTGTGGGATTGTAAGTTCTTTTATATAATTATTAACGAGATACCGTGGTAAGGTTGGTCCAAACTTTTTCACGGTAAATATCCCGGTACGGCGGAGGCGCATCAGCACATTGTCGGTCGATTGTTTTTTTTAATGTCATAGGTGGCAAACAAGCAGTCGGGCTGCCTGATGGTAAGCAGTCACCGTCACCTATGGATACTTGTAACACCAGAGGCGTCACAAATACGTTGCCGACCCTTTAGGACTCGATTAACTCGTCTTTTGAAGAACCCCATGTTGTAGCTTCTCGGAAACACCGTGGAAGGTAGCTCATTCCATATTTTGCAAGTACGAGGCAAGAAGGATCGTGTGAATCGCACAGTATGCGATTTCCACTGATCTATGATTTGTGGATGAGCCTTCAGGCGGTGGCGGCTAGTGCGATGGTAAAACCGTGACGCCGGCATCAGATCAAACAGTTCTTCAGAACACTCCACGTTGTAAATGCGATAAAAGATACAAAGAGACCCAACGTCTCTGCGCATGCTGAGCGGCTCTAGATGTTCAGTGAGCTTGGGATCGTCGACAATTCTGACAGCTCTACGCTGTAATGCATCAAGTGGGTCAAACTGCTCCGTTTCAAAAATGGGACGGGATGGGATGGGATGTGAGGTCGGACTTACGCTTTGTAAAGCAAGAGTCTTTGTCTCAACGTGAAGTACCGCTTCGCCTTGTTGAGCACACCAAGTTTCTTAGAGGCGAGCTTGGCCTTACATACTACATTCGTAGAAATGTCGACTCCAAGGATTCCAATGCTTTCCGAAACCTTGAGGGGAGTGTTTTAAAAGTAAGTAGCTAAGTACAACAATAGGGGCTTTTTAGCGGTGAACGCACAAACTTGCGTCTTTGTTATAGTAGTATAGTATGAAATATTTGCTGTAAGGTAACCGAGAAACCGCGAGAGACTGCCAAATACGACACGTGTGATTATATCTCCGTTAACTCAAGAAAGAATGAAATATAATGTTCTTACATACCACCACGATGTATACGAATAAATATTTTATCAGATCCCACTATGCTAAAGCGAATTCGACAGAACAGATAAATACCCATATTCATAGAACTGCGATTAAATCTCTACAATTTGGCCTTAAATCTATAGGGTCGGGATTTATGTCTATAATTTGTTTATCTGTATCTACCACAGACTCTTATGATATGACACCGCGAGCGTGCGCTTGAGCACGTCAAGTTCTATGAAAAATTCGCGTGCCGCATTTTTGCACCCACTATAACGTCACGAGAATAATTTAGGCCTGGCGCACTCCGCACTTAGGTAAAAAGCTACAAGTAGCCGACTTGTCGTACCTGCCGCGCGATAGACAGACATAACGCGAGAAGAGTTGCGTGATAGACAGAGAGGCAACTTCTAGGTTAATATAGCTGTAGGTAGTTAGCGCTCGCACGTCCTAAATTGCACTTTATTGTGTAGTAGCAAGAGTAAACATATTTAAATAATTTTGCGGAGAGAAACTTCTGTACGGGTACTTATTATGTATTCTGAAATCCAACTTAACCCCTTAAGCTAGATCAATACACCTACTAGTGGAGTAGGTACCTACTAGTGCAGTAGGTACCTACTAGTGCAGTTCTCCCAGCTCGCACTTACCTCATTGCAAAGATATGATGAACAGGAAAACATGTACTTATTTCTCACATTTTTAGGTAGGTAGGTGTTGAATTGTTGTGGCTAAAGTTTACATCTTTTTGTAAATACCCATATGAATTGAATGAATTGTAATTAGGTGAATTTATAATTAGGTATCTTCAATATCTACAATAATTTTCATCGCACAATAGCCACCTTCGTCTATACGAGTAAATCACCCGCTATAGTAAGATTTATTGTGGAAACTCTTTCTTTTTGCGTACATTTCTAACTAAGCGTTTCTAGCATGCATACTTATTTACATCGAGGCACAATATACCTATATATTTATTTTTTTAAATCAATTACCTGCTTTTAACCGACTTCGAAAAAGGAGGAAGGTTCTTAATTCGGCCCGTTTGTTTTATGTACTCGTATCTACGTCGGTTACGGTCGGCATCTTTAAACCGATTTGCGTGTTTATTTTTTATCATGTATAAAAAACTCACGAACCTACAAATATTTTATTACTTTGGGCTCAGTATATAGGGGGGAAAAGTACCATATATGTGTACGCTATCATCCATCCTAATTTCGTTAGATCGGCTTAGCCGTTTATTCGTGAAAAGCGAACAAACATACAAACAAATAGACAGAGTTTACTTTTATTTTTATAACATTAGCTAGGATTATGGATATTGGAAAAAAAATCGACACCGCTTTATGGTTGAGATTAAGAAAACCCGTACGAAGCCCTTGATTCCACTTTTATTATGCGTACTGCTAGTCTGTGGAATGCGCTGCCTGCTGCCGCAAGCATATTATTAAATATATAGCCCACCGGATTAGCAAGTTGAAATGGCAGTGGGCAGGGCACTTATCACGCAGAACAGATGGCCGATGGGACCTAAAGGTTCTGGAATGGAGACCACGGACCGGTAAGCGCAGCGTAGGATGTCCACCTACAAGATGGACAGACGACCTAAAAGAGACCGCAGGGAAACGCTGGATGCAGGCCGCTTCCAACCGGCCCTTGTAGAGATCGATGGGGGAGGCCTATGTCCAGCAATGGACGTCCTATGGCTGAAATGATGAAGATGATGATTTTATTAAAATTTAAAAAAATATACATTATCATGTCACCTAACTCGCAACAAAGGTGCCAAGTATTGGCAACAATTTGTTTATCCAACACCGTAACTGTAGTTTAACCACGATAAATCACAAACTGTTTTGGCTTCGTCTAGACCACAGTTTAAACGGTTGTTTCTGCGTTTAAGTACAGTTTGGAAACTATTAATTACTCTGGAACAGCGGGTGTGAACATCGTTTGTATATGTTATGATATGATTCATCTTTAATGTTACAGTTACTACGAGGAGCTTTTGATTAAAAAAATTACTATGATAAAGTACGAAAAGTAAGTTCGATCGCACTGTTCGATATGATCGGTTGGTTGGTGACCTGTAAATTGTGGAATGGCTTTCCACCTTCGGTTTATTCATTCATATTCATTTTATTTTGGTCCAAGCTCCGAAGTATAATTTGGACTGCTTCAAACGACGGGTGAATAGAGTCGCCAAAGGTAGGCAACACACTGACAATGCCCCGGGTATTGTTGGTGTCTATAGGCAGCGGTGACCACTTACCATCAGGTGGCTCGTAGCTTGTTTGCCAATAATCCTATAAAAAAAAATTATTTGTTACTTTGGCATTTTTTCGCTGAAAATTCGGCATTTTTCATAGAACTGTGATCGGCGAAACTTGAAAAGTTTTATTCTTTGTTTATGTTGTTATCTCATTAATTTCACATTATTAAAGACATACCGTTCAGTCATTCCACTCCGACCAACTGAACGGACCAACTAGTTGAGCGGAATGGAACTTGATAAAGCGTTTTGTTCCAATCAAATCAATTGGTTGGTCAGATACTTACTTTGGTAAAATTTTGTTTCTAACGAACCAACTGGATAAAATGGGTTCATCGAGTTCCATTCCACTCAACTAGTTGGTCCGTTCAGTTGGTCGGAATGGAATGTAGTGCTTCCATTCCGATCAACTGAACAGACCAACTTGTTGAGCGAAATGGAACGTAATGAAGGTGCTACCTGAAAATAACAAACGCAATGCATTGGCACCTAGGCAATCAGTTTTTGGTAATAGCGTTGCGTCCTCGTCTATTGGACCGCAATAAATGAGACAGCAATATGATAAACTAGTTTTTCAACTAAAACCTTCTTAGCGTACCCTTTGAGCTATAATTTGACAGCACCCGGCTCGACCTTCAACCTTGCATCAATAACAATGACTAAATCATGTGCAGTTTCGATACCGTCGCTCAAAAAAGGTAAGAAAAAAAAAACATTATGGAGAAACCGGTTTGTCCAAGAACCTCAAAAGTTCAAACACAAATGGCATTCACCAACATGCACTGGGCCAGCATGGTGGAATAGGGTCCATCCCCTTCTCTCTGAGCGAAGGCATGTGTCCCTACAGTGAGAACATGATAGTCTGATGATCGTGATGATGACCCTTTGGAAACTAACCACGGACTGGTAAGCGCAGCGTAGGACGTCAACCCATAAGATGGACAGACGACCTAAAAGAGACCGCAGGGAAACGCTAGATGCAGGCCGCTTCCAACTGGTCCTTTTGGAGAGTATTAAATACTAGTAAATAAAGAAACCTTTGTTAAATTTCAGTTAAATTTCCTTACCCACAAAAAAACTTCCATATGAAAACTATCGAAAGACAAATCTTACCAACAAAGCGATTTACCAAAAAACTATAAATTACATTCGACCCGTAATCCATCAATGTCTAATGGGACACAATGGGACAAATAATAACAAGATGATGACGTTGAAAAATTGAACTATAAATTGATGTTATTTCGGGCCGGGGAGGGTGGTAGCGCCACAAAACCGTTCGGTTTTCGATTACGGTAAGTACGATCATGGCCGAACGGGATTAGTCGTCAATATCAGTTATTGTGATTGTATTTGACAGTCGCCAATCACACAGAATCATCCAAGGCTTCGTGCAGGCAATTAGTTAATTTTTTAGCGTACTGCATTGGCAAACTATGTTCTTTTTCATCTTTCGCAGTGTCAGGAGTTCGAGTAACATTTGCATTAGTGACTGAAGAGGCCAACAGTGGTTCTATAACTGCAACTACACAGCTGGAAAACCAACTACAGCTATATCATAAAGTTACAAACACAACATATCTTCACTCAGCTGTTTCACACGCGTTTACATTTCTCCAGACACCTTAAAGGCCTCCAACTACTTCTACGCAAAAAAATACGTCGTCCCGTTGCTCTGTTGCTGCGTGAAAGTGGAACAAACAAGTCAACAAAAATACACTTTGGCATTAATCATAATTAATAATATGATTTATCGGGGTGTCTTTAAATCCCGAGTCAATCAGTTTCTTGTATTACCTAAAAGAAACTGATTCACTCGCGTTCCATCGTAGACTGCAACATCGCTTTACATCAGCCGAGGTGGTGATCAAACGCAAGCCTATATATCATCATCGTCATTTCAGCCATAGGACGTCCACCGCTGGACATAGGCCTTCCCCATCGATCTCCAAGAGGGCTGGTTGGATGCGGCCTGCATCCAGCGTTTCCCTGCGGTCTCTTTTAGGTCGTATGTCCATCTTGTGGGTGGGCGTTTTACGCTGCGCTTACCGGTCCGTGGTCTCCATTCCAGAGCCTTTCGGCCCCATCGGCCGTCTGCTTGGCGTGATATGTGCTCTGTCCACTGCCACTTCAACTTGCTAATCCGGTGGGCTATGTCGATAACTTTCGTTCGTCTACGGATCTCCTCATTTCTGATTCTATCTCGTTGAGCCTATTATATAATAGAGGTAAATGGGAACAGTCGGTTTTTGCACCGAGGATCGAACCGGGTACCGTCAGATTGTAAAGCGCACATGCTATCACTCTGCCTTCGTCGCTCAGACAGACACTATTTTATATTTTGTTATTTTACAGTAGGCGTTGGTCTTAACGGCGTGGGACCGATTTTATCACCATTTTCTCTTATTTTTCCACAGCCAGGAATGGTACGGTTTAACAAAGCCATTTTACAACCCGGACAGTGCAAGCCTCCTGGGACTGCAGAACGAAACGTTGTTTTATAACTTTCAATTCACGTTGGAGCAGTATTTTCACTCGCGAAACCAAACAAACTAAAAAATCTCATGTTCTACGTGATTTTCACTATGTGGAATTTTGAATTCCAGTTGAGTAACAAATAATTTATTTACAACCAGTTGCGCCTTGCGGTTTCACCCGCATGGACATACCTTCAGGAACCGTTCGGAATAAGCAGGGATAAGAATATAATTATCTGGCCTAGTAACTATATCTACGTATGTAAATAAACCGGCCAAGTGCAAGTCAGGCTTGAGCACTGTTCCGTACCAACACAAAATACAATAATTATCAATAAAAAAAAAAACAATTCTATATTAGTAAAATATGCAATTTCTATTCTGTGAAAGACATGGTAAGGTCGTCAAAGTAACCGAATACGTTGCTTAACTTGGTAATGAAAAGAAATTTATCACCGATTCTCACTTAGCCATTATTTATTATATGTAGTATTTGTAGTGTACTATATAATCATGCCAACTTTGATCATCATCATCAGCCGGAAGACGTCCACTGCTGAACATAGGCCTCCCCCTTTAACCTCCACACTGAACGACAGCCCGCCTTTTGCATCCACTGGATACCCGCGACTCGCACAATGTCGTCGGTCCATCTAGTAGGAGGCCTCCCTACGCTGCGTCTTTCGGTTCGTGGTCTCCACTCCAGAACCTTTCTTCCCCATCGGTTATCGGTTTTTCGAGCGATGTGGCCTGCCCATTGCCACTTCAACTTGCAAATTTTAACAGCTATGTCGGTGACTCTGATTCTTTGGCGAATATCCACGTTTCGGATCTTATCGCGCAAAGAAACTCCGAGCATAGCTCTCTCCATTGCCCACTGTGTGACTCAGACAACTTTGATGCTTGCACGTATTACCATTTTTACACTAGCAAATACAAAAACACGTAAAGAAAATATGTTCGTTGTATAGGGACCCCCTTTCATTTTTATTTTTTGACTTTTTTATTATTTCATAGTTGATTCACCGTAACATTACATATTCTGTGAAAATCAGCTGGCTATCAGACAACGTAGGCTCAGTAATAGGGTTCCGTTTATACTCTTTGGGTACGGAACCCTAAAAACGACAAATAACGGGAAAAAGTCATCATCATTATCAGCCAGTAAACGTCCACTACTGAACGATGGCCTCCTATTATTATTATTTTTGTTAAAATTTTCATGACCGTGGATTCTATGTCCTTTAGTCGTAATATTAAACAGTTTACATAGTCTTAATAGCGTCAAACAAGTCATAGTCACAGTTAGAGTCAAGCTAAGTAAGTCGCGGTCAAGTCAAACTCATGCCCCTGTAAAGTGGTGGAGACTTTACAAGAGGCTCCTATGAAGTTTTGGAAACAACATGAAAAGACACGTTTCACCTCGTTATATCACTTGCCCACACTCGAGCACGTTTACGAGCAATTAATGAACAATAATTAACCATTTAGTACACATTATCACTCATTAGGTTGCCTCAAAAATTAAAATTAAAATTCGCGTTCAAAATGTGTTCAAAATACTATACGCAGTGATACAGTGAGTGTGTTTTGTCGGGACTTAGGTTCGAGTTCGAGTTCCAGTGATAACCGTAGCAAAAGACTAAGAAAGAGGGTAGATCGTTATGTCTGCACCTAACTTTTTAACTGTTCTCCAACCACCCGCATTCTTCAGTCTTCCCGTGAACATGGTGCATGTAACTGCGCCGAAATATCGGGAGCTCATTCCACAACCTTACCACGGTAAATATCCCGTAAATAATCATATAACTTTACATTATCACTCGTTTAGGAAAATAATCCAACGAGCCGACATGTTTTTTTCCACGTTGGCGCCAAAACTCATGGCCTCCTACATAAAGAGGGGTGTTGCCATAATCTCCACGCTTGGCAGTCTACTTGGGGATCGCAGTACGTTCACCGTGTACTAACGCTGCTGCCCATCCTCTGGTGGTTCTGGTCGTAGTTCTGGAAAAAAACAACTTCCCGACCGAATTTCAGTGCCAAAAGGTTCTGGAATGGAGACCACGGACCGGTAAGCGCAGTGTAGTACGTCCACCCACAAGATGGACAGACGACCTAAAAGAGACCGCAGAGAAACGCTGGATGCAGGCCGATTCCAACCGGCCCTTTTGCAGATCGATGGGGGAGGCCTATATCCAGAAGTGGACGTCCTATGGCTGAAATGATGATGATGATTATCTGCAAGCCTCATTAAGTTTCAGTCAATTTTAGTTTAGTTTAGTAACAACAACGCCGATACTCAAGGTAGTCGTCTAACTTTGAACAAGAAGGTGTCCTCGATAAACCAAAACTTCGATCTATCTGGACAATAATTACATGCCTTAATAGACCTAGAGAGTATACTGCAGTATACGAACTTAGTCATAACTTTGATACTTGGATCTGTGCTGTAGCTTATCGACAACAATCACCGACATAGTTAAAATTTGCAAATTGAAGTGGCAATGGGCAGGCCACATCGCTTGAAGAACCGATAACCGACGGGGAAGAAAGGTTCTGGAGTGGAGACCACGAACCGGAAGACGCAGCGTAGGGAAGCCACCCACTAGATGGACCGACGACATTGTGAGAGTCGCGGGCATCCAGTGGATGCAAAGGGCAGGCTGTCGTTCAGTGTGGAGGTTAGAGGGGGAGGCCTATGTTCAGCAGTGGACGTCTTCCGGCTGATTATGATTATGAATCAGCGGCCTAATCGCTAAGAGCGATCTCTCCCAGGCAACTTTGTAAATAAATTAAGTAATCGCCACTCTTACTGCGTAAATGTGATAATTTGTTTATTTCACTCAAAAACCTTACAACAAAGTAACCAGTAACCACCCAGACAATCAGCAACTGGATCAAAAATACACTTCAGAGTAGCGGAATAGATTGCTATATATTTCTATTTCATCCCGTAACGAAACATAATTTTATATTATACGTCGTTGTTTTAAACTAGCTCGAATTCTATAAAATACCTAGAATTTTATTAAGGGGCTAGTGTCTTTATTATCTAAACAAAATACAAACTAATATTAACACTACAAATAGAGTTAGATTAGACTGCATAGACCGTTGAAATGAAGGTCTAAGACCATCCAAATGCCCACCATAGACATTGTATAGAATGGCGTCGTATAACACATCGCCAGTAATATTTTACGAGTATACCTTGCGTAGCCCAGTATGAAAAAGAAGTGGTCGGTTCGCACCGCGTTGCGAAAGGCTCCATTCATTTATGGGACCTACCCTAGGAATTATCCAATGGGACCTGATTATTCTTTAGTCCGTAGCATTCTAGAGTACAATTCGGTTATTTGGTCTCCGCATTATAATGTACACAGAAAGCGCATTGAACGCGTACAGAGTAAGTGTTTAACCATACTATGCTATAGGCAGGGATTGAACCGTAAACTCCAGTCATATTCCGAGAAGATGAATAAGTTTAATTTACAAACCCTTGAAACACGACGCACTTACAATGACTTTGTCTACCTATTTTAAATTTTACATTCAAAGATAGATTCCCCTTCTTTTCTCTCAAGTATTAACTTTAACGTTACTCCAAAAGTTCGCAACGACTATTATATAAAACCAAAAACTTTCTATCTGCGTGTTTATAAAAATAACACTTCTTTTTATAACCCAGTAGTTAGGATGTGTCGCCAATACAATGAAATCGTCAAAAAACATTATAGATTTATAGATATTTTTGATCAAAGTCTACCCAGATTTAAGAGAGATGTAAATAAAATTGCATTCACGGCTCATCGTGAATGTAGCTAACTGAAAGTTAATTATTTATTTATTTATTTATTTATAGTTATTAACCACTTAAATTTTTAAATTTTTATATCATACTGTTTTTTTTTTTTAATAACCATGATGAGTACGCTTGTTTTGGGATATGGTTTAGTTCACAATTGTCAACACACATAATTTAGTTTTTGTTATGACTGTATCCTGTTTTGTGTACCTTAATAAATAAAATAAAATAAAATAGATATTTACAACAGACGGTCATTGATGCTCCGAGCTTTGCATCCTTCAAAAACAAGTTAAATAAGTGGCTTATTACGCAAGCTTTTTATGAATACAGTGACTTTTTCGATATTAAGATAGCACGTAATACTGTTGGATAGCAAATTTTTAACATAGTATTATTTTGTATACTGCCTGACTTGTTATTCCTATAATTATCAATAAATATAAGTCTATGTCTTTAGAGCACTTGAGCGATTCACACCGTGGTGCGATCCAAACATGGTGCTAATCGCTGCATTACCCAGTTGTTGGCGCGTTCCATTTCCATGCCGCAGGCGTCGGCAAATACAAATATATAATTATCTGTCATAAACATATTTTACAAAAATGTCAACCTTTTGGCTAACCAGTTTTCACTGTTTCAGACATGTGTCTTAATGTTTAATTTATTACAAATAACAGGCTTAGCGACGAATATAACAAAATACATTACACATACGTAAAATTAAATTAAATTGGCTGATGCTTTTGGCTGGCTCTGAGATATGAGCGATTAAAGTTTTAGGAGGGGATAGAGGGGATACTCTGTCCCTTTGCGTATGTAATATAGCATTTGTATAGCGCGCCTGGGTGTGACGTCATAACTAAGCATAGTGCGCTCTCTGTCTAGCATGAAATTAAAATACTTATAACTTATTAATTTTTTAACTAATTTTGTTTTGGTTTGCGTTAATGGGCTCTATTTATGATCAGTTCTAATGAGGTAATAAAAAAAATATTAGTCATCGCCTATTATGTTTAATAAACCAGCCAAGTGCAACTTGGGCTCACGCACTGAAGGTTCCGTACAACCACATAAATTGTTAACTACTAAAGTATAAAAAAGTAGTGCAAAAAGACAACATCACGCCCAGGCCAGGCGGACACCCATCCAAGTACTTACCGCGCCCGACTAGTGAACAGAAATTTGTCACCGTCTCGCACTTGGCCAGTATTTATTCTTTACAGTGTGTACTATAATCATACCAAGTTTGACGCTTGTACGTATTACCATTTTTACACCAGAGCAAATACAAAAATACGTAAAAAAAACATACGTTTGTTGTACGGCGTAGGCTTAGTAATATTAAAATTAAATTGTGAACCTCTCTCAAATCAAATCAAATCATTTATTTGCTAGAATACATTACATTAAAAATTACATTACATTAATATTATATTTATGTCACTTTGTACTCAGTCTGCAAGCAGACGTGCAAATTCTCATTTTTATACCAAATAATTTAAATATTTTAGAAACGAATAATATTAGAATTAAATTCCATAAATTCCTTAACACTATAAAAACAATGGTTAAGAAGCCAACATTAGAAAATCTTTGGAAGCCAATTAGTCAATTCTTTTTTAAATTTGTTACCGTCCAACATTTTTACATTTTCTCCTGAAGTAAGTTCATCCAGGTGAGTTGTGGTCAAACGCCTAGCCAGTCTACTATAAAAATGCATCTTGAAACCATTATTAAAGTGTAAGTATCCTCTTTATTCTTCGTTAGATATAAAACTATACTGTAAGTATATACTGCATCCAAGTGTAGTCTCGTAAAGCAGTCTCATAAACCAACAGTAGAAAGTAGTCCGGGAGCTGCTGCCTCATTTAATTACTCCTGCCCCGTGGAGATTGGGAACCATTTTTTTAAGTGAAAACTTCTTTAGACACGTTGGGCACTTTTTGGGTTAAGGAAAAAGCATTGAACACGTGTGGCCGCACAGATATTCGTTCGGGTAAAGTCGGCTCGAGTCGACTAGGGGAGCGAGAGAGATATAGTCAACCTTGATAAAGTTTTTAGTTCTGTCGTGTGGTCACGCACACACTTTTTTTTTTTTTGTCATCACGTCTGGTCGATGCAACTTGTGACCAAAATGACGGTATCTATGCTCAAGGACAATAACAACACGGACGGCATTGTTGTACAACGTAGAACAGAGCCAGTATATTGGAATCAATTCCTACTGGTAGCAGTTTAATAGATTACTTTAGTAGATTGGCTTTAGTAAGTTTTTTTTTCTTTAAATTGTTTTCATTAAATAAGATATTCCTCCGCCGTCACATAAATTAATAACACGAAAATTTATTTTAACCCTTTATTTGCCAGGCCTAACGCAGCCAGAGAGCTGTTCGGATATGTGAGTCACCTCAAATGACTATCGACCCTGTGTTTGTTTGTTGTCTGTGTTTTGTGTATTAAGTATGAGTCCTCTAGTTTAGAATATACAATGTGACTGCCATGTAGAATACTATATAAGGCCAAAAAAATGGAATTAAAAAACTCTTTTACTGTAAATAATTAGCACAAAAAAACCGTGATACCAACGGTCACGTCTTCTGTAACAAGATTGCCCGACACCTCCTAGCCTAAGCAAAAGCTAATAAACTCCCGTAGTTGGCATGCGGCACGGACAGCGCACTACACGGCTGATAAGGGAACTACAACGAGATGTAATGGATACGGCAGCTTATTTTGCTCAAACATTTTGAGCAAAGTAAATTACGCAACTGAGTTTTTTTCACTTCGGCCACTTTCGAAAACTAGTTGCGGAAAACGAAATATGGTTCTGGTTCTGAAACTGGTTGCCAAATAGAATTATAATTCTGTTTCCGAAACTCGTGTCGATAAAAGACATCTCTTCTACTTCGTCTTCTTACGAAACTTCTTAGTCCTAAATGAAACAGGAACGAAGAGTCAATGGAAAGACTAGTAGTCCAAGGTCAAGTAGAAGAAAAGAGAGGTCAAGGCAGATCTCCTACACATTGTAATTGCTAGTTGGTGGAGAAGGTAATCCAAAAACTTTTCTTATAGACACCTTACCTTTTATTGGCAAACACTAATCGATAGGGATAACTGGAAGTGAATTTCTATTTATCCTACCAGTAGAGATTTCTGGAAAAAAAACTCGTCTCCCCACCAAGTAGGGACATTGGAAGGGACTAGTAACAGCCCGGATTAAACTCCCTCATCACGACATCAATATTTTTGAATAAATATGATTTGACCTTGATTTTTCTTTGAATGACGTCATCGTCAAATCATTTCCTGCCTCCAAAAAACAAACTGCAGAACAGAATCTCAATAATAACTGACAGGTGACTTTTTTGCATGTTTTTCAACTTGATTGAAATATCAAGCCGGTATAATAAGGAATAAGGGATCAATTTTTTTTTTTTTTGGTTTATGGTATTTTGCTTGCTCGTCTCGTCACAGCTGCATAAAAACTCGATAGATACCGCCTCCAGTCAAGTTTTTTTCTTTCATTGAAGTGTTACAAGGGTCATACATCGCAGGTCCCTGGTGTGTTTCTGATGGTGGAACAGCAGTGAGATCTTTTTACATCAACTTCATCATCATCATTTCAGCCGTAAGACGTCCACTGCTGGACATGGGTATCCCCCATCGATCTCCAAAAGGGCCGGTTGGAAGCGGCCTGCGTCCAGCGTTTCCCTTTTAGGTCATCTGTCCATGTTGTGAGTGGACGTCCTACGATGCGCTTTCCGGTCCGTGGTCTCCATTCGAGAACTTTTCCGCCCCATCTTTTTACATAAATATCTTCAATTCAGGGCGATATCATAACAGTGGGTATAATTAATTTAAAAATAAGAATTTATTGACCGAGCGAAGAGAGGTCTCAGATTCTAATGGGAGAGTCGGCATTTCTATGCATGGTTTGTACGATACGCAAGGTGCGTATCGTTGATCCGATCTTCATGAAACTTTGTAAGCAAGTAGTTTCAACACAATTTTTATGTTTGAATATAGGCACATAAATTATGGGTAACGAAGTCACGGTTCGGGGCGAACTACTAGTTATTTATACAAGGTGATTTTTTTCTACTGGATGACTAAATCCGAAACTGTGAGGATTAGCGAAAAGTACTCAAAGGAGTCTCGGGCCCGATTTTGATGAAAACTAAAAATGCATTATTGGATTTTTGAAAAATCAATATTACAATGCGGTGCTTTATAGATCGCAATGTACCTATATTCATACGCGCGACCGAAAGCCCGATTGCACTTTGATTCGTGATTAGTGCGAGTGATTAATGTAGGTGATTAGTGATTAGTACTAAACACATTTGAACCACAACTGATTAGTTCGAGTGTATACTTTAATCACTCGCTAAATTACTAATTAATAATCACTTGCATTCGCACTAATCAAAGTGCAAACGGACTTTAAAGGACATCAAACCTGACAACTTAAGGCCCGTTTGCACTTTGATTAGGGCGAGTGCAAGTGATTATTGATTAGTAATTTTGCGAGTGATCAAAGTATACACTCGCACTAATCAGGTTTGGTCCAAATGTGTATAGAACTAATCACAAAGCATCTGAATTTTTCACTAAACAAAGTGCAAATGGGCCTTTAGTCATCATCATCATCATCATCAGCCAGAAGACGTCCACTGCTGAACATAGGCCTCCCCCTTTAACCTCCACACTGAACGACAGCCTGCCTTTTGCATCCACTGGATGCCAGCGACTCTTACTATGTCGTCGGTCCATCTAGTGGGAGGCCTACCTACGCTGCGTCTTCCGGTTCGTGGTCTCCACTCAAGAACCTTTCTTCCCCATCGGTTATCGGTTCTCCGAGCGATGTGGCCTGCCCATTGCCACTTCAACTTGCAAATTTTAACAGCTATGTCGGTGACTTTGGTTCTTTGGCGAATATCCACGTTTCGGATTCTATCGCGCAAAGAAACTCCGAGCATAGCTCTCTCCATTGCCCGCTGTGTGACTCTGAGTTTTTCCAAAAGGCCAACAGTTAAGGACCACGTCTCAGTACCATATGTCATCACTGGCAACACACACTGGTCAAAGACCCTTGTCTTTAGGCACTGTGGTATCTTGGACGAGAAGATGTCACGCAATTTCCCGAACGCTGCCCATCCGAGTTGGATTCTTCGGGCGACCTCTTTGCCTAAGTTGGACTTACCTAACTGAACAATCTGTCCAAGATAGGTGTAATGGTCAACAACTTCGAGAGTATCGTTCCCAACGACTACCGGCACGGGTTCAACATGGACATTGGACATGATTTTTGTCTTGTCCATGTTCATTTTAAGACCCACCTGTTGGGAAAGGCTGCTGAGGTCGCTGAGCATCGTATTTAGGTCCTCCAGCGACTCTGCCATGATGACTATATCATCGGCAAAACGAAGGTGAGTTATGTATTCACCATTGATGTTGATGCCTAATCCGTTCCAGTCCAAGAGCTTGAAAACGTCCTCCAATGCGTTCGTGAACAGTTTCGGAGAGATAACATCTCCCTGTCTCACGCCTTTCTGCAATTGGATTGGTTCCGTGCTCTCGTCCTGTAATCGGATCGACATGGTGGCGTTTCTATACAAACACTTCAACACTTCGATATACCTATAGTCGATATGACAACGCTGGAGGGACTGTAATACTGCCCAGGTCTCGATGGAATCAAAGGCTTTCTCATAGTCCACAAACGCCAGGCATAATGGCCGATTATACTCCTCAGTCTTCTGTATAATCTGGCGGAGGGTGTGTATGTGGTCTATGGTGCTCCAGCCTTTACGGAAACCGGCTTGTTCGGGAGGCTGAAAGTCATCAAACCTGCTTTCGAGACGGTTCGTAATGACTCTAGAGAACAACTTGTACACATGGCTCAGGAGTGAGATGGGTCTATAATTCTTCAATAAGGTGTTATCACCTTTTTTGAAGAAGAGCACCACCACACTCCTGTGCCATGCTTCAGGCGTAGTACCATCGAGTATGACGGAATTAAATAACTTCTGGAGGACTAACAGTACCGGTTTTCCACCCGCTCGCAGTAGTTCTGTCGTGATTCCGTCATCACCCGGTGCCTTGTTGTTCTTAAGCTGTTTCAGAGCCATTCTAATCTCGTACATGCTGATGTCTGGGATGTCCTCAGTGTAGTGTCGGGTCAGTTTAGCTCTCTTGTCCTGAGCTGTACTGACAATAGGCTGTCGTGTCGAGGTGTACAACTGTCCGTAAAACCTCTCAAGCTCTCTCAGAATCTCCGACTTTGACGAAATGATACTGCCATCCTCGATCTTCAGCTTTGTCATTTGGCTTTTCCCAATAGACGAATTTTTCGCGAACACTTTCGAGCCCTGGTTCCGCTCAATTGCATCATACATCTTGTATTGTAGGAACGCAGATCGTGTCGCACCGATTTCGAGATTCGTCTATTAAGTTGGCCATATTCCGACATATCAGCTGAAGATTGCAGTCTCATCTCAGTCCGGTCCTTCATTAGCTTAATGGTTTCGTCTGAGAGCTTCTGAGGTCTTTTTCGGGGTGGGGTCTTAAAGAACTTGGACCCCACTGCTTGGACAGTTTCCACCAGCCCATTGTTTAATTCGTCCACAGTTCCGCTTTCGGCAAGGCCCTGGAAGCGATTATGCAGTTCGAGTTGGGCCTTTAGTACGAGTGATTAATGCAGGTGCTTAGTGATGAAGTTATATGATTATATAGGGGATATTTACCGAGGTAAGGATGTGGAATTACCACCACGACCATGATATTTGTACAATAACTGATTAGTTCGAGTGTATACTTTAATCACTAATCAATAATCACTTGCACTTGCATCAAACCTGACAACTTTAAAAGTTTTTATTTCAAGTTATTTTATTTTCATTAATTTGTGTATAGGTAGGGTACATAATATAATAATTAAGTGTTTTAAATATTTTTCATGTAAATAAATATATAACCTCACTTAAAAGTTTATTGTTTATGTTCATTTTCAAAGTGCACAAAGCTTTGCTACATACCGTAGGAACTAAATCATCCCAGAGGACGGAAAGTTCTAATTACTACGGCGCTCGGCGTCGCGTCGGGTAAGTAGGTACTTGTCCCTTCTTCAATTCTTCATGTACTTTGTACTCTACGTCATCTCGAGGGTACCAGTTGCCGAACTAATATGATAAAGATTGGTAAGTCCGATGAAGTAGCTAAAACTGATCTATATTAAACACTAGCAGTCCACCCCAGCTTCGCACGGGTATAGATTATAACCTATGTCACCCGGGGATAGTGTAGCTTCCCAACAGTGAAAGAATTTTTCAAATTGGTTAGTTTGTTCCTCTTTCACGCAGCAAAAGAGCAACGGATCGACATGATTTTTCGCATGTTTGCATTATATAGTTCAAGGGTCGGAGAGTGACATATTTTTCATCATACTACACGAGTGAAACCACGGCGCACAGCTAGTATCCTATAATTGTGTTAGTGTAGTAAAATTTATTTTTAACTGATTTCAGTAAGAGGCGAGGTTCTTAATTCGAAACGTTTTTTAAACTTTTTGTATGTAGCTATTTTGTGTGGATATAAGACTCGAATACAGGAATCTATCGTGGTCAGGCCTGACATACAAAATTCACCATCCAAAATGAACTGCACTCAAGCCTTGGACAGAAGGTCCGACACTACCGAGAGTACACGACGTCATAAATAAAATCAAGGTGAACTCACCAAGCTCCGATCTGTGAACGTGGAACTTATTTAAGACGCTCTTTTCCGACTTTTAGCAATTATGGTCATTCTAGTTTAAGTGTGCATACCTCCATGGTTAGCTTAAAATTATAAAAATAGTTTCATAACAAAATTGAATGTTTTATCTAGGAAACCCATGAGACCGAATAACGATTAAGCACATTTCGCTCGATAGAAAAAATATATCAAAGTAGCACTGATTTGTGCTTTTATCCCTGTTTTTTGGATTCATTCAATTACCTATTTATCAAATTATGTCTGCGATATCTCGATATATAGATTTAATAATTATGAAGGAAACCGGTGAGGTACATTTTACATTACAGCTATACTTTTCGAAAAATTTGAGAAAACCCTCAAAAATAGGAATAGCGAAACGCACGACTGTGTGTAAGCGCCATGATTTTGCTCCGCTAAATGCGACTTTAATACAATAAACCAAGGATTATGGTCATCTGTAGTAATAAGCGTTGCGTAAAAATCGCCTTAATTATGTAGATTTCTTTAATTTCCATGGAAGATCTTCAATATTCCATTTCCTAAGCTTTCGTAAATGTTGGTAATGCAACTACGTTGGTGTCGACTACAATATCGATAAATACCCTAAAACAGTTTACAGGATGGTGTATTAAATTAGTTAAGTATTATTATTGTGCTCATCGTATATGAGTTTAGAATCTTGTAAAGGCAGTTGGGTAGTAGAGATCTTCCCATAAAAAAAATCAGTGACCTTAGAATAACTACTCAGAGAAGGTAGGTTTCCAAACAACGCCTTCTCAAAACGTAAGCAACAAATTCGCTTTGTAGCTTACGTTTCGATTGGTATTTTAAACGATTTAAGCAAGAAAATTTATGGATTACCTGTGGAATGTCACACCATAACTCTTATGCTGCTTTTCTGATTTGTTATGGTACGATTTCACCGCGCAAATTGTCATAGTAAAATGTTTATATATTTTTTGAGCCATGGAGCCATATCTGACTCCATTAGAATGGCTTAAATTTTGCGAATGTACTTGGTTTCTTTGTGTAGTTATTCTAAGTCAGTGACTTTGTTTTCTGAGAACTACAATCTAGGCATCTTAAAAGCTAGGATGAATCTGAATATATTAAATTAGTTCTAGATTTACGTGCTCCATCTCGGTCATACCGAAGCTTGGAACAGCAGGCGAGTTGTTGAGTTGTTGTCCAAACGCTAAACTATTCTCAATAAAAATAATAACTATTGCCGAATATTTATGCAATTAAAATGAGCATCGGTCTAGCGCCTTTACGTAACGTCAAACAGCAATTTGCAAAGAAGAAAGTGTAAAAAAATACAAAAAATATCATCATCATTTCAGGCATAGGACGTCCACTTCTGGACATAGGCCTCCCCCATCGATCTCCAAAAGGGCCGGTTGGAATCCTGCATCCAGCGCTACAAAAAATATCATGGCATTTATAATAAAAATTAACGATAAATTTTAATATTTATTTTTAGGCAAATTGTACTAAGAGTACGGAAGATTACCGTCATGACGTCACAAAATGGCGCTACCGATCCTATTCTTATTCATTCATACCACATTCATACGTTTACATGTACATGTACTTTTATACACAGTCGTCTCTTGTCTTGAGTGAAGTCTCTGTGCGTCATAAATCTTTGGTCATACTTCTTGCAGAAACGTCTCGCTCCGAGGTATTAATCAAGCCACCCCTCCAGCAAGGACACTCGCGAGGTGGCCAGGATTTAGAGGATTCCAGGATAAGTTACAAACAACAGATGGCGCTTAGCTTAATGGAAAGTGTTTTAGGTAAAAAGGTTGGTTTATGGAGAGAAAAGATTGTTCGTTTTTCTACGGTAGAATAAGGTTGGATTTTTAGCGCTGATTGTCAAGTTTTGTTAGGTATTTTTTGAATTTGATGGCCTACACAATATTTTATGCTTTCATCATTTGAAATTTTTACCCGTCATTAAAATACTAAAATGATAATCTTTAACTTAAGCGTTAGAAAAGCTGCCTTTTTCCGCATCATACCTACTAAACAACTTTTGTTCAATTTTTTATAAAAAAGAAAGAAAAAAGATAGTTAAAAAGACAGAAAAAGATTATAATCGTAGCCTAACCACTAAGCACATATAACAAAAGCTATAAAAACTTTGATGCAAGTATTTTATAGCACCATTTAAGTTAGAGTAGGTTTTAAAGCCATTCTAATAAAACAGTCGTTTTACCGTCAGTTAGTCTGTGGAAGTCCATAAATGGAGTTGTTTTAATGGCGATGTCTAGTTTAAAGATTTAAGCCCGTATCCGTTTAAAAAGTACATACTTATCATACAAATATTTTAAACTAGCTGACCAGACAAACGTCCTGTTCAAATTTTCCCAACAGAAAACCCGACAGAAAAAAAGCATTTTTAGTTTTTCCCGAATTTACTAAGTTTCCGGGTAAGTTTCCCAACTTCTTCTTCGTATACCTTTTTTTTTATGCCATAGGTGGCAAACAAACAGACGGGCTGCCTGATGGTAAGCAGTCACCGTCGCCTATGTATACTTGTAACACCAGAGGCGTCACAAATACGTTGCCGACCCTTTAGGACTCGATTAACTCGCCTTTTGAAGAACCCCATGTTGTAACTTCTCGGAAACACCGTGGAAGGTAGCTCATTCCACATTTTGCAAGTATGAGGCAAGAAGGATCGTGTGAATCGCACAGTGTGCGATTTCCACTGATCTATGATGTGTGGATGAGCCTTCAGGCGGTGGCGGCTAGTGCGAAAAAATACCACCGAAGTATTGAGGCGAACATAACAAAAAAAAAAAAAAAAATAGGTCAGGGCATTTTCGAGATTATGCGAGACAACGTGCAATGCACGGCAATTGATTTATATACAGGGTTACGCGTATAGACGAAAGCGGAAAGGAGGTCATTGAACTCGTCGTTATGAACGAATAACACGTCTTTACAATATACTATTGTGGATGCTTTAAATTAAATTGTTTTTCGAATTGTATGTTTGTATAGGTTGGTTGATTGATATTCCGGAAACCCGTACGAAACGCTTTGATTCCACTTTTATTGTGCGACCTTCTAGTCTGTAGAATGTTCTGCTTAAATGGGTGTGCCTTGATAGATACAATCTTGGTGTTTTCAAGTTGCGAGTGAATCGGTTTCTACAATGGTCGTGCTCCATTGTAGACCGCATCAGGCGAGGTGGTGGCCTATTTTTCTATCTTTTATATAATCTACATATATACCAATGAAATGCTGTTCGTTGGTAAACGCATCACTTGAGAACGGCTGGACCGATTTGGCAAATTTTTGTTTCCAAAGGTTCAAAATAGTCCAAAATTATTAAGTTTTTTTTTTTTTTTTTTTAAAGTTACCAAAAAAAACAAATTCGGGAAAAACAAAACATTTGTTTTTCCCATGGGGTTTTTGTATGACCTCAATAGAACTCAAACAAATTTATTTAAATTTTGACATGGCGACAAAAAACATCTGGCAACTGTTTTGTTTAGTTCGTTCTAATTATCTGTGGAAATAGACCCAATATCTATAGGTGCATGGTCACCCTACACGACGTCGGTTGATCGAATAACCACTTTTTATAGTTATCGTGTAACTCTCCAATCGAGGGGTAACCCGACTCCATAAAAGAGGTTACACGTACCTTGTCATTTTCCTTGATCTGATGGGGGATCAAATAAATGAAAAATTAATGATTTGAAGGAAGTTGTGTAACGATTTTGTAAATTGTACATATTTCTAATTAATTTGTATGGGAAGGCAATGAATTGAAATTCATTTGAATTATCATCTAAATATAATTAGGTAACAGCATTAATAACAGTATTTTAAGTGTTTTTTATATACCTAAGCTATATTGTCTTTGCCTTGGTCTTAAAAGTAGTTAAACAATATTTTTTTAAAGTCGGTTAAAACTACTTATGTTTAGTAAATTATATAAAGAAACGATTTTTTTTTCACATAAGCTTGAACAACTCAGTAGCTCAAATATAAAACAAAAAAGTAACACTTGGACTGACATTTTCAGAGCCGAATGTTTAACTTTCCTCCCTAAGGCAATAATATAACTTCAACCTTTATCCTCATTTCTGGACATACAACTATTATTGTGTGTGTCTTCTGTGATACAACGTCAATGAGTATAATGGATCCAAATATAAAGGACAAATCAGAACTTGCAAGAAATAATATCAATCTGGGTATCCGAATTCTAAAAACAGCCCGAAGGCCTTAGCTTTTACAAACGTACAATTTATCATGTCACGAAGTTAACATTAATTCATTCTTACACTGCTGCCAAAATTAATAGAAAACAAACTTGGAATTGACTTTGGAGTTTATATATGTCATATCATAATTTAAGAATTCTTGTGTAAGAAAATATATTTTTTGCAGAAACCGCATATCAATGAGTTTAAGAAATAGCTTTCACGTACCAATTTTTCTTTTTCTTTTGTCTTAGTAGTTAAGAAAGCTAAAATTAGGTTTTTGTGAGAATACTTTATTTTGTAACAGCAAAAACTATTGCTTCCGGTAAAGTCCAGATGATAAAAGCTTTCATTGTCTTTATTGACGTCTTAGAACCCTTTGAAATCGAACAATTCTTCCCTCATTACCGCCCTAGTGATACAATTAATACATTTCTCCAAGTTACCGGAAGCATCTTCGTAGCAGAACTCCTTTTGTTCACTAAACACAATTAAATGCCATTCTCACCCTTCATTGGAGAGCGCTTCACTTTACCAGGCCGGGAGCTCCTTGGCGCAAGGGAGTAAGGTATAAGCGCCAGTGGCGTAGCATTTATAGGCTCCACCTCGAGGCACATAGCTTTCAGTGTAGGTAGCGTTTTTGGCGTAGCAGTCTTGGGACAGTGATCGTGACGTAGCGCTCATGGCGTAGCGGGCTTAGCACAGTGCTCGTTGCTTACTGATCTTGTCACAATGCTCATGGTGTAACGCTATAGACTAGCGCTCGCAGCATATGAGTCTTGGCATAGCGCTTATGACGTTGCGGTATTGGCACAATACCGCACACCGATCTTGGTACAGTGCTCGTGGTGTAGCGCTGTAGACTAGCTCTCATGGCGTAGCAGTCTTGGCGTAGCACTCGTGACGTTGCGGTATTGGCACAGTGCTCATTGCTTAGGATTCTTGGTACATTGCTCATGATGTAGCGCTGTAGAATAGTGCTCATGGCGTAGCAATCTTGGCACAGTGCTCGTGACGCAACGTAGCGCTCATGGCGTAGCGGTCTTGGCGTAGCGCTCGTGACGTTGCGGTATTGGCACAGTGTTTGTTGCTTATAGATCTTAGGACAGTGTTCGTAGTGTAGCGCATCTGGCGCAACGTTTGCTTGGCGTAACTGTTTTGGCGTATTGCTATTAGCATAGGCGCTCTATAGACGAGTAGAGTAGAGTATTTCGGCAAGGTATTTATGGCATAAGTCTGATGAGGATAGTGATCGCATACAATTCCACTCACAACTATTTACTCGCCCCATGTGTGCGAGTGGGGTGTTTGACTTATCAGTCAGACTTATGCATTTTGGCCCTTGGTTCGATACTAAAACTACCACATGCCTATATAAAAAAAAAATCGATAAACTCGTATAATATTCCGCTAACTTTCATGACTTGTGCAACAAATAAGGCTCCTGAAAGTTACTAAGCAAATGTTAGCCTTCAATTTGCAGTGTTGCCATTGTCTCAAGTTACGGAATAGGTTGTGCGTGCGACAGTAATTAGACACTTTTCTTGTTTGATTGACTTTGATCGGAGCGATGAATAGAAGAGGCTATTTTGAGTAAAAGATGCTGATTTTTATTGCTTCTTTAGCCATCGTTAGACGAAATGTATTTTTTTTATATAAATGCCACAGGTGGCAACCAAGCAGACGGGCTGCCTGATGGTAAGCAGACATCTTCGCCTATGGATACTTGTAACACCAGAGGCGTCGTTGCTGACAAATTCGTTGCTGACCCTTTAGGACTCGATTAACTCGCCTTTTGAAGAACCCCATGTTATTTATTTATTGACCATATTACCATATTACACATTTTTTTTTAATACCATACATACATAGATCTGATATGAACACCTTTTACGGACGTATACAACATTCACCATAAAATTGGTTAGACACTAAAACTATATAATCGAATAAACATAATTATTATAATAAATATTTGTCTATAGTTAGAATTTACTATTTTGTTTTTAAAAACAAATAAAGAATCCTTAATACATCCAGATCACTCAAGGGAACGTTAAATTCATTATAGGTGCGACAAAATCTTTGTGTAGGGGAGTTAAGTGCCAAATTGGTTCTAGCAGCTTGCTGCCAACTTAGAATTCGAGAAATTCTGTGCCTAGGATATTCACAACCATGGGCACTATGGACCCCTTTCGGCTTCGACACCATTTCCACGTAACCCTGTATTCAAATTTTATGTCTTCATCATCATCATTTCAGCCACAGGACGTCTACTGCTGGACTTAGGCCTCCCCAATCGATCTCCAAAAGGGCCGGTTGGAAGCGGCCTGCATCCAGCGTTTCCCTGTTGTCTCTTTTAGGTCGTCTGTCCATCTTGTGGGTGGACGTCCTACGCTGAGCTTACCGGTCCGTAGTCTCCATTCCAGAACCTGTCGGCTCCATCGGCCATCTGTTCTGCGTGATATGTGCCTTGCCCACTGCCATCTCTCATCTATCTCACTATGGGTCTCATAAGCAAGCTTAAAGTCGCAGATTTTATGTAAATAACGTAATGTAAATAAAGATAAATATCCAACTAAACAGTTAACGTACTTTCAAGGTAATTCACTTCCCTGTCATAATAATTCTACGGTTTCAGACCGACAAACGACTACAATATTATGATTTACTGATTCTCCTAATGGAATACACTGACGGCACAAAAAATGTACACATGATAGCTAAAATGGCTGTTAAGTGCATTTGAAACAGGCGAGCTACTATGATGAACACTTGCTTCGAATTGTTTAGATCTCATAACAATAAAATATCAGTCTTCCCGTGAACATGGTGCATGTAACTGCGCCGAAATATCGGGAGCTCATTCCACAACCTTACCACGGTAAATATCCCGTAAATAATCATATAACTTTAGTGAACAACCGTGATAGTTTAAAACAGTGTTTTAATAAAATATCAATTTGATAGCCCGTTGGTCCAGTTGGTAGTGAACCTACCTGTTAATATCTATTAAAGTATATGTATTTAAAAATATATATATATGTAAGTATATCTTCAACGGGCTAAGTTTGTATTTTAAAACTATATATGTATGTATATCAATCTCTGGCAGCCATATCACAAGCTTTGCTTAGTTTGGGGTCGGATGACCGTGTGTGTGTCAAAATGTCCCGAATATTTATTATTTATTATACTTGTAGTTGTTCCATTCAAAATGGTCATTGACATGTTTTAAACGTTTATCGGGACTTATTACGTATTATTTAATTTAGGTAAAAAAATATGTACCTTTCGCTCGACGGTCATTGACACTCCTCAAAATGTATGAAATACCTGTTTTTTGCGATTTCATGGTTAGTCCTATAATGAAAGTTGTTCATAATGATAAGTAAAATGTCCTTTCGAATTAGTACAGTCTAAATGCGTAACATCGTATACGCATAATATAAATATTACCTGAAAATAATAATTATGATCACTTTGAACGAGTTGAGTACTTACTTCGGGCACTGACATATTTGATGCTGACTACATAATTTGTTTCACGCACATAATCAACACACTATGTAGGTCATCACTATCATCAGCCTGAAGATGTCCACTGCTTAACGGCCTATTATCCGAGTCACGTAGGTAACAAAACGCTCCCTCAGCCCCCGTCAAGTTATAGCAACGATGTATTTTGCCACGCAAGAGTCAGGACGCCCGCGGGGGGAGTGCAACGACAAAAACGAACATATGTCTGACCTCGATGACGACTGGCGCGGTACTGAGCGCGGCGCGCACAAATTCTCGCGACCTTTTTACGCTTTTAATTTCACTAAAAAACGAAACTATTCACTATCAAAAATCAATCCTAATAAAAAAATGTTGAATTAAATTGCCTTTCAGTACATGCAAATTCCAGGTTGTTACGAGCTTTCATTAGAGCATAAAACGAAAAAAATAAACTAACTCGACTTTGTTTCAGATTTTTTTTTGATCAAGGAAAGTTTATTCTATCGTGTTTTGAACCAAATCATAAACTCAAACACAAATGTATCTGTGACATGTATTTTTTCCAGCTCAAATATTGTAATTTAACTGAATAAAATTTATTTAAACCCGTCAAATTTGGTATAAGAGGCCGTTAACCCCTTTAACCTCCACACTGAACGACAACCTGCTATCTGCATCCACTGGATGCCCGCGACTCTCACTATGTATGTAGGTACTCTATAGTAATATGTTTATTGCGTGGTATAGTTAAGTAATCTATGTAGGCACCGACGTAGAATAATATTATCTACTAGTTAAATCAAGGTAGGTAACTGAAAAATCACTTCAATATTCGACAAACGCCGCGCCAACCCTACAGGGAGTAGGTACGACGTATCGTCGTTGTGTGCGCCGAGAGTGAACTAGCAGTGTTTATCTTAATAATATTATAAATACAAAAGTTTGTGTGTAAGTGTGTATGTTTGGCTGGACTCAACGCTGAAACTGCTTAACCGATTTAGATGAAATTTGGTATGGAGATAGCTTATACCCTGAATTAACACATAGGCTACTTTTTACCATCATCATCATCATCACCATTTTTCATCACATTGCGGGTGAAACCGCGGGGCTCAGCTAGTTTATTTATATTTATTTAATACTTTATTGCACACTTGCAAATGTGCTGCTGCTCTACGTAAGCTGTACATTATGTTTCCAACAGTGCCTATAAATTAATATAAGCCATCTTAATTTGAATATTATTCATTCAAAAACTGAAATCTGAAGAAAAAGTTGAAATTCGAAAGCGCATAACGCCGAGCGTCCTATCCAGATAACAGTGGTATAAACTATTCACGTCACTAAACCTACAACTAGCACGTCGACTTGTCTAATGCCATTGCGGCACTACAAATCCCTGCGCTGGTCCATTTTGACGTCGAAACCCCGATATCTCAGAACTAGGCCTGCGGCGCGCATTTGTTATACCGACTAGATTTATAGCCTTAGGGCGGCTTTGTAGAATACAGACTATAGAGTGGTTTAAATACATATCTACGCTTTAATTTTATATTAATATTTATATCGTGTTGATCACAGACCTATATCTTAGTATCTTAGACTGTGTTGATAGGCATCTTGATCAAAATAAAAACGAGATATAAATTACGAGTTAACTATAAACATCGTTAAGGTGAAAAGGGTGCAGGCAAAAGGCTTAGGCAAGGTGAAAAGGGCGAAGGAGACACACACAATTTACAGTTTATCTTTACTTACCAGGCATACTAGTGCTGCTATTGGCCTTTTAGTAATACTCAGACTCAGCGGGCAATGGAGAGAGATATGCTCGAAGCTTCTTTGCGCGATAGAATCTGGAACGTGCATATTCGCAAAAAAACCAGAGTCACCGACATAGCTATAAAAAATTGCAAGTTTAACTGATAATGGGCAGGCCATATCGCTCGAAGAATCGATAACCGATGAAGAAAAAAAGTTCTTGAGTGGAGACAGCGAACCGGAAGACGCAGCGTAGGTACGACATCGTGAGAGTCACGTGCATCCAGTGGATGCAGATGGCGAGCTGTCGTTCAGCAGTGGACGTCTCCTGGCTGACAATGATGATGATGATTAGCGCTGTGAGATTCTACAGTGCATCATCATTCATCAGTTATCAGTAACCCAGTGAATCTTTCCGAACTGGCAACTATTGCCAGTACACGCAAACCCGTTCTAAAATAAACTGCCGGCCATTTTTTAAATTTATGACCGTTATTCTGAGGATGTTTGTTTGGTTTGAACACATTTTTTTCTGGCTAACAGTGTAACATGCATGCTGTTGAATGGAAATACGTAACCAGTGACCGTTTATACAGACGTGCTATTTTAATCTACATAAATTCAATCAACTGGCTTTCTATTTATTTCTGTCGGTCTATTCAAATAAGAATCCGATAACTTGGAAAATTGCCTTGACTGTCAGGTTATTTTGTTACTGTGTGTACGAAAGACATAGACAGGGTATTCAAGATTCAGAAGCGATGTGTTAGGGTTATAAATGGATCTTGGTTTCTGGACAGCTGCAGACCACTATTCAAAACATGCAACATACTTCCGGTGCCATGTTTGTATATTAAGGACATTTGTATTTTCACCAAAGAGTACCCACATAATTTTAAAAAACGTAGTCAAGTTATTACCCGTCAGAAAACAGTCAAGTTCACTAACCTATTGTATCAACCTCCTGTCAGAAAAGACTTGTACAAATGAAATGTGTGTAATATGTGTATATTCATTTATAATAAGGTACTTGGGCGTTTTTCAAAAAAGATGTACATTTGCGAATTTGGGGCGTCCAAAACTTTAACTATTTATTATAATTTTTGTATGTACCGTACATGAATAAACGGAGTTATTATTTCATGAGTACATATTTAAGTTACCAAATTAACTGTTAAGTGCAACCTAACACTCATTGATATTAATATATAACAAAAACAAACCGCAAAAAAGTGTCAAATCTGTATGTCCCATCGGCATTATTGAAACTTTCAAGTCTCAGAAAATATTCCACAAATTAAATAGCGCCACTGTTTTAGATTCTGTAGACGAATATTGAACTTGCCAATACGATTTAGAGCGAGATGTTGTCGTAATGGGTCTTAAAATAGCTCAAAATATTATATAATTGTTGTCCCAGGAATATGGCAAAACCGGAATTCCGGCAATAGTCACGGTGCATTTTTGATAGATAAACAAATTTTTACCATAAAATATGGTTATTTTTTGTTACTGGAAACGTTAATCTTGTGTGTGGTGTAGCCGCAATTTTGAAGCAAACGTCAGTGTAATCAAAATCAGTGACGAAAGCGGGCGCGTTACGTTGGTTCTAAAGTGGAGTTCCAGATAGCTACGGGATTTTATGAGGTATGTATAGTTTATCAAGGTATTTGCCGTTACACAAGCACATTTTTGTTTTTAAACTATTGTAAAACAAATCACAAGTAGCCATAAAATGAACACAACAGCTTGAATTATTGTTAGAAGTTTAGTTGATATGAATTCGTCACATCGCGTTCGTCACGTATTGTATAAACGGAATCATTTTGTGACAGACCGGAACTATTAGGCCGAGGCTACATTTGACAGATGAATAGTACTAAAGTAAATAATCTTATTATAAAAAAGTTTGAATATTATGTAGTTATGTACGTCTGTCACTGCTAATCTTTGGGACGGCTGAACCAATTTAGATAAAAAAAATATATACAGCGTTAGCAGCTTGGGGTGTACTAAGCCGAAAAGGGGTCATTATACCTATCATTATGAACAACTCATACTATGGAAACAAACCTGAAATCTGCTGTTCCATACATTATGTCGATGGTCATTGAACTTTTTCTTTGAAACAGCTGATTTTTTTGCGATTTAGGTGTTAGCCCCGCAGTTAAAGTTGTTCCTAATGATGAGGTACAATGACCTTTTTTCGGCTTCTTACATCCCAAGCTGTTAACCCTGTACATAGATTATGTTGAATAATATAATTTATATAATACTATTATTTACTTAGGTACTATAACTAGTACTAAATATCTTAGTGCTAAAATTCAAATCTTGCAATTAATTAACGTGAAAACTTGCGTATTTTGACGTGCATCTATTTTGTCATATATTGTAATACAAAAATTTGTTAGTCGGGCGGGGTACTACTAATCTCGTACTTACGTAATCGGTACTTTCTGGTACTACTAATCTAATTTTTAAATTATTTCTCTAATTATTTCAATAAATATTTGGTTCATATATTTGATATTTAAACATATATTTGATTTGACATTTCAGTGACCATGGCCCTCACGGTAGCGGAAAGAGCTAAAAAATACCGAGAGAATTTAAAACGAAACCCTGAAAAGTTCGAAGAGCAACGGAAAAAGCAGTTAGAACGACTTAAAAAGAAACGAAAAGAATTAATGACTTGACAGAAGAAGATATAATACTACTAATATAATACTAATAAATTAATTATACTACATAGTATAATTAATATATTATTATTAATTAATAACAATTAGTTTAATGCTAGTACCTACTTACCTTACCAAATCAATGTATGATAGATAGATGTTACTAAAAGTTCCTTCAGTGTAAACATAGCTTAGTTTTTTCCAATTAGTCACTTAGAATTCCAGATAGCCACTGTCACATATTTTTAGCTAGACAAAAACGAATCCTATTCAAGATATATGAAGTTATTTGTTAATATTTAAGTTTGCTTAAGTTACTGATGTCCTATATTTTTATTATTTGTTAGCTTTAAACGTTTAATGTCATTAGGTAAGTAGTAAATGTAATGTTTTTAAGTTCAAAAGTTCCTACTGTGACGATCTCGAAAGAAAAATGATTGCTACGCAATAATGACACTGATTTTTCTATGTATTGAAATGCTGCTTCAAAGATTTTAAAGTTATTTAATGATTAATAAAAACAAATTAAGATAATTATTCATATTTTTCATTTTATTAAAAAAAAACTTTTGTGACTAACCGGAGCGAGTTCCTTGGAACACTTACGTAAAAATTAAGATTATCGCGATATTTTTCGTTATACTGATATATATTTGTAACTTTTACTTAAATAAAAGTATATTTTATCAAATAAGATAAGAAAATACAGCAAAATTTCAATTTCACAAAAATCAACTCCGGTTCGTCACGTGTACATCTTTTTTGAAAAACGCCCACTTATGATATAAAAATGTTGGACGGTAACAAATTTAAAAAATAATTGACTAATTGGCTTCTTAACCATTGTTTTTATAGTGTTAAGGAATTTATGGAAGTTAATTCTAATATTTTTCGTTTCTAAATACCTATTTAAATTCTTTAGTATAAAAATGAGCATTTGCACGTCTGCTTGGAGACTGAGTACAAAGTGACATAAATATAATATTAAGACCTTTTAATGTAATGTATTCTAGCAAATAAATGATTTGATTTGTTTTGAAATATTTTTTGAGTGCTGGAGTCCATGCGATGGTTGACATAGCGAAGGTTCAGAGTCTCCGAGAACAACCTGGCGTTTGTTGTTGTATGTATGTTTATTTGAATTTGCATTTGTTTTACGATAACTATACCAACCACCACCCAGATTCTTCAAATCTTCCACCTGGTCTTCAAATCACGAGTGAATCGGTTTCTTCTAGGCAAGCGTGCTCCAAAACGATGCCAAATTTGTATATAAGCTAGTAGATTTAGGCCTTGTACAATAATTTGTTTTGTATTTGTTATTATATAAGTAGTTTGTTTATTAGAGTTAAGTTGTGTGGAATAACTGGGAGATGCGGTCGCAAGCGACAAAGAAAAAAAAAAAAACGCTCCATCGCTTAACTTCAGCCGAAATGGTGGTCAAAAGCAAACCGATTATTTATTTATTTTTTAAACTTGCGAACCTTTCCTCCTATCTTCATAAAATTTTTAAACAACTTTTTATTTAAAAAAACTTCGAATATAAACAAAATCATTCAAGGGGTTGAGCAGATGGAGGGCCTATTATCAGCATAGTCCGATAATCGGACTGATGAGATAAGCGAACAAAACAAACAGACAGACAGAGTTATTTTCTTTTTATGGTTTCGTGCCCAAAGGGTAAAAGCGGGACCTTAATACAAAATACAAAATAATTTATAGTTGTTAAACATAGTTCAAGAAAAAATAAGTAACCCTGCCTGCTGCTTTAGCGTTAGCTGTGATGCAGCAGACAGTGTCTTCCCAACAATAACAACAGTTACAATAAGTATAGTAATTAATAATATATATAGACAATTTAATAGGAACTAAATACAAAATAAAGGCTACATACGCTACATAGTAAACACAACACACAGTAAACAATACACACGGTTTATAAGTAAAAAAGAAAACAAAAAATAAGGTAAAAAATAATAATTTAAATTTTGCGAAATTCGGTATGTAAAGTTTTTTTTGTATTTTTTTATATTTTTATATCGTAGATAAGGCTATTTTAAGAAACTAATTTCAATATTTTTGTTTTCTATTGAGTAGTTATTTTACAATATTTTTTTGAAAATTGTAATTATGTGACGTCACCATATAGCACAAAATTTCGTTGCGTTGAGAAGCCTAAAAAAGCACCCCATATTGGCAGCCCTGAAAAAAACCAGACAGACAAACCACAGAAATGAAAAAATATTCTATTCTGTGTGACGAACAGTGTGTCAAATGTATAATATTTTTATTCTTAAAAGGCACAGAAAATAAAATGCTACAATGTGACGTCATTTAGAGGACAATGAAAGTCGAATGATTTCTTAGTTTTATGTTAAAATAAATGGCATCTTATCGTTTTAAAAGGTCGGAGTAGAATAATAAGGGTTGGTAAGATAAAATCTCGAAATGGTTTTGGAATTGGCATAGGTTAATTTTTTTTAGCATACCGAATTGCTTGAATTTGGATATCTATTCGACTCGTGTCAACATGTCTTCAGTTGATTTATAATCGAATTGTTTCAACCATTTATTTATAGATCCTTTAAGTTTAAACCTATTCACTGTTTTATAGTTTTTATTTAAGTTGAAGTGATTATATATCTAGGCATGGATTATATTACTAAGGGTGAGTTCGTCCAAACTTGAATTTTTGCGCGAGTAACTATACCAGGGATAAATCTATTCCACGATTACCACTCGAGTAATTCATTCGTCGTTTTTCCACGCAATACAAAGTATAGCTACGCTTAGAATTGCTATACGCGAATAGCGAGATGAATGATGCACGAATCTATTACCCAGCTAACAATCATTGTTCTACAACGCCACGGTATTCAAGCTTATGTCATATCAACTCGCTTTTGTCGTATTATAGTGTAGGAAAATAAATGTCCGCATTCGTCGGACGTCAAAAGTCGAATGAATTGTTTATAACAAAACTACGATCTTTACTATTCAATTAAATTCTTTGGTTTATAATTTCGTTTTTCAGTGTTTTGCAAGTTTTTTTCCTAGTTTAAAATTAATCCACCTTGGACGTCTAGACATAACTTCCTCGTCACTATCACTATCTTCAATCAAATTTCTTAAGCATTGCATTTTAAGTATTTTATATAACAATAATTACTGACGAAGTGAAAAACAAGACAAGACAATACAAAACATAATATTAAGGAACAAATACAGAACCCTCTAAAATAAGGGCTGTAAGTGTTATAAATAGTAGATATTTTAAATTTTTGTTTGTCTGTTTCATTTGTTATTATTATGTAAAAAAAATATTTTATTTTTGTAGGCAAATTTTATTTTTCTACTTTTTAATAGGTTTTAAGGTGTAATTTTTTCTTATATCCATGGGTGGGTGAATTGGGGCCCCCTGTAACTGCCCACCTAATTGTATGTTAAATAAATAAAAAAAAAATTAAAACAAACTAAGATAATATAATCGCACAAAAGAACAGAATCATCTGGCGCGCCGCTATTAAAATATTCTCGGAATAACTCTATTATTCCACCAAAAACGGTGGTATAGTAATTATTCTCGAATAGGCTTGCTATTCTTAGAATAGTAGATGGTAAAATGTGAAATTGATTCACTCTCGATTAACTGGCGATTTATTCCAAGAATAAAACTTGCTCTCGTTTGGACGAACTCACCCTAAGCCTACTGTCTGTCTGTCTGTATGTCTGTCCGTCCGCCTGTCTGTTCTTTTTATGCAATGTCACTAGATTTGTACACCTAACTAATCAAAATATGATACAAAGTGACTAATATTTTACGCATGCGTTTTTAAATATGTGTATGATTTACTCGTGTTTTGTGCAAATAAATTTTCTTTATCTTGAATTTATTAGGAAAATAACCTTATTTTATGTACCCACATAAATCTTAAAATTAATATTTTAGTAAAGCTCATTAGACTAGACGGATCTAATAGCGAATTTAGCTAGAAATTTCGTGCCAAATTGGGGTTTTTGAACTCACAAAGAGGGTTTACTAGATAAAGCACATGGTTCATTCCTTTTTAATACTACTTTAACATATTAGTATTCTCAAAGCGAATCTAAATGTAAAATACCGCAGCACATTCAAGTGAATATGTAGGTACTTACTTGATTATGCTTTATTCATATTACACCGGACTTTACCAACTAGCGGGGCTCCGCGATTTCACCAGCGTGGATAATCCCACAAGGACCGTACCGGACAAGGACAGGACCGTTATTTTTGGGATAAAAAGTATCCTATATCACTCTCCGGCCTATCTAAAAAATCTCGTCGATCCGTCAATTTGTTGTGGCGTAAAAGAAGGACAAACAAAAAAGTACTTTCAGAACGTAACTGACAGTCACCTGTAAAAAATTGGTAGTTTAATCACCTCTATCACAGATCTACTATATCTGTGACCTCTATAGATAATTTGATCGGTCTGTCAGACTCCACAGTAGAATGGCGTAATCGAACTTTGCCGGGGGGCTATTTTGAACTGAGTAATAATTATAATTATATATTATATAGTATTAATTATAATTATATGTATGTGTATATATATATTTACTATTACAAAGGTGTTGGCTATCCAAGTTAAATAAAATAAAATATATGAATACCTTGTTCACCGGTCCCCAGTTCTGTAGATGACACACAATATCACAATTAAATTTCAGGGTCGAGGTCAAGAGCCAGTGAAATGTGAATCGTCCTTTAACACTCCCATGCTCATAATTTAAGGAGATTTGCTAGTTAGGTAAACTAATAAACTGGATGAAATTTGATGTTGAAAATTTATTTATTCTATGAAGTTCTTTGTGTAAAGTCTTATTGTTTGCAGGTATAATAACATTAAATAATGTTTGATCATATAAACGTTTTAGTTAAAATATAAAAAATAGAGAAGAAAAGTCAGCTTTTTTATTAAATACTAGCGGTCCGCCCCAGCTTCGCAAGGGTATAGATTATAGGCTATGTCACCCGGGGATAATGTAGCTTCCCAACAGTGAAAGAATTTTTCAAATCGGTTCAGTAGTTTCGGAGCCTATTCAATGCAAACAAACAAACAAACAATCAAATCTTTCCTCTTTATAATATTAGTATAGATAAAGGGTAGTGTTTAAGCGAGTGAATATAAATTCACATTAAAGGTGTCAAAAATTCAAAATTTGATTATCTGAAAAAACTCTATTGCCTTTTCACTTTGTTTATTTTGTTATCTAATTTCACATAAATTAAGGGCATGCCACGTTTCACTTATGGCGGGAAATTAAAATTTCTAACAGTTTTCTTGTCCTTGTAGCTAAGCCGGGTAATTATTGTAAACGATCATGATGTTTGCGCAAATCGATTATTATTCTTTACAAAAACATGTAAAGCTATTTATCTCTAATGCACTTTATTACTTACATTTGTCAATAAACAAATTTTTGTTGTTTCAAACGGTTTATAGACAAATCTAAGTAATACGTTACTGTTAAATAGCTGTACATGATAATGTTAAGAACAACCAACGATTTGCGCAAACACTGTGTTATTTTAAAATAATTATCTAGCCTAGCTACAAGAACAAGAAAACTGTTTGAAATTTTAATTCCCGCCATAGGTGAAAATAGGTGAAACGTACCACCTTAAGACGCTATTTTCCGGCTTTTAGCAATTTTGGTCATTCTAGTTTAAGTGTGCTTATTTCCATGGTAAGCTTAAAATTATAAAAATGGTGTCATAACAAAATTTTGTGTTTTATCTAGGAACCCCATGAGACCGAAACACGATTAAGGACATTTCGCTCGATAGAAAAAATATATGAAAGTAGCACTGATTTGCACTGATTTTTATCCCTGTTTTTTGGATTCATTCAATTGCCTATTTATTAAATCATGCCTGTGATATCTTGATATATAGATTTGAAAGGAATTGTGAAGGAAGCCGCAGAGGTATATTTTACATTACAGCTATACTTTTCGAAAAGTATGAGAAAAACCCCAAAAATAGAAGTAGCGATACGCCACGACTATGAAAGCGGCATGATTTTGCTCCGCTAAATTCGACTTTAATACAATAAACCAAGGATTATGGTCATCTTTAGTAATAAGCGCCACCAAAACCTCGCCTTAACTGAAAATCAAAAGAACTGCAAACAGTTTTTTTTTTTTTTTTTATAACAAGATGTTTTTAGTTAAACTCAGATCAATTTATTCGTACATTTTGTATTAGCGCAACATCTATAAAGTTTGCAAATAAAAGGTCCCACCGTCTCTTATAATTCGAAAAAAAAAACTAATTTCGTTCCGAAACATCACTTAGAACGTCACGTTTACTCTCCGAAAATGTCACCCGAATTAAAGCTTGAAATTCTCCAAATTCAATGTGACAGGAAACACAGCGACCGGAAATGAACCCCATTCCTTATCTTCATTATAAAGGGGAGCGAATTGATTTGTACGAACGCTGGCATCCACGTACATTGACAGCCAAATTAATGGAGAACGGGAAGATGGACGACACTCAACGGTAGATTTTTTTAAAGATTTTTTGGGTAATCTCCTGGGGAAGGGGTCTTAAATTGAGTTTGACTTGTAAGACTGTTTTAAATAGACAATTGCGTATTTTTTAAAGGTGGTACTAAAAGAACTAGAGAATAAATACGAAAAGAGAATAGTCGTAAGATTTACCTATTGGTTATTTTTACCCTAGCAACATCTGAAATGATGATATGAAATAAGATTATTATTATTATTATTCGCCCATCGGGCAGGCTAAAGCCTTGTAACGTGGTGGAAATGAAAAAAAGATTTTTAATTCGTCAAGTAAATAAAGAACGGTCAAGGGTGAAGCTCGGTGCGAAACGTCCCCGGTGGTGCGAAACTCTCCTGGTGGGACGAAACGCTCCCGATGGTTCCGACGTCTAGTCCTCGTCGATGCGACCCTAAACCTATATTTAAAGCTATAGCTAACACCCGTTACGCTTGTTTTAAACAAAAGAACAGCTAAAGTTTGCTCGGATAAAATCTGATGTCAGCTGACAGAGATCAAACCTTTACTATTTAAGGACCGTGCCTGTATAAAGAGAGTTGCTTTAGGAGGGCCATAAAAACAAACAACAAAAGTAGGTTATATAATATTAATTATGTATTTAAAGAAACCACAACCCGTAAATGATCTAAACCTTATTTAAACAGGATTTGCAGAATGAAAACCCAATAATTACTCTTAAATTCTAAATATAGCTAGAATTTCAGCCAGAGGTATTTTGCAATTACACTCAACTTATAATCGAAATAACTAATGTAAATCTAAGAGTTTTACACATTTTGTCACCGTAGCGAGTGACCCTATCATTATGAATTGATTCAAATTAAACCAATTTTGTGTGAATGCTTATAAAAAAAATGGAGCAGATTGCTAGCTAGACAATCTGTCCAACAGTCATAATGAAAGTTTATTATATACTAGAATCGTTCGATGCTTTTACAAATTATAATACTCGAACAAAAAAACTCCGAAGGTATTTCTAGAAGTTTCCACTCGGTCTTCAGAAGTCAGAAGCGCAAGACAGCAAGAAATGCCTGCTGTGGCGGGAATATATTCCGAAGATATTAAGCTACGGTCATGGCCGTAGTAGGTATAAATGGAAAATGGAAAATGGAAAAATGTTACTTGCGAATTCCGATGAATTGCGCCGGTTATCACGTTCTATACTGGGCGTGACAAAAGTGACGAGGAGAAGCCGATAGCCAGGTGGAATGGTCTTCAGGTCGGTGTAATGTGGTGCAGTCTTATCCCAAAGGGGAAAACCCGCTGTGAATAACAAATCACAGCGTTAAAAAGAGTGGTGAATCTTTGGCACGTGCGCCTAAAATTTACGCCGCGGAAAATAAAAGGATTGCCGGTGAAATGGAAAATCTAATGATTGCTCACCTTCTTACGGGTTTTGTAAAACGTGGAGATGGCGTTCAAGAACGCTCCGCACCATTGGCTAGCGCCAGCAACAACCTCCGAAAGTGGATCCCATCTAAGTCCGTCCATCTTGTAATCGTGTGAATAAAAATCATGAACCCTTTCCACTTTTACGAGGTTATCACGTCCCATCTCACGCAGCTGATAAGCAAAATGTCACCAAACTTCACTAAATATTTACTTGCGTTACAATTTTATAATTACGTTTGTAAAAATGAATAAACCTATCTACGCTAGATCACCTTAATTGTTTATTTAAACAAACACGAATTGTTTACAAGAAAACATAAATATTATTATATACGTTTCGTTTTACTAAAATCACGACATATGTAATCACAGATTATTAAAATCTTACTGCGAACCATAGCTAAAAATCTATGCTTCCAGTGCCACACTGACGGTCGCGATTTACATCTGTCAGTGTCACTGTCTGTGTTGAAGGAAATAATGCCCAATCCAAAATACAGACTTTTCAGCTGTTTATACATTGGAATTAAGTTTTAAATGAATTAGCGTGATAATTGTGCTTTATTCTATAAGGAATCTAAATCTGTGTGTCAGTACCTATGTTCAGTGTTTGTGAATGGAGCTACGCTACAATACCCCTTTTTTTGGAAAAAGAGGTTAACATAGTTAACCGAAAGAACAGCCGACGAAATTGGGTTAAAAAAATATATTGGTACACTACCAAAATAGATACCGAACCAAGTGTCAGTCAAATACATACAATAACCGAACATGGGAAATATTGGAGACTGATCATCCCAAGCTTACAAAGCAAAAGAGAATAGTTTTAGTGAAACAGAGACTATTTAGCTAAAACTAATTCACGCGAATAATATCTTTCGCATGATATTTACCAGTCGTGCCTGACTTGAGCTCCCGAAGTTCATACACAACGTCGGACAACTTCTTCACGACCTTGCATTTTATAAATTTTGGTGCTAACTTGGCAGAGAAGAATTTTGCTGCATTCGATTGAGCAAAATTTTTTCGCCATACTATGTCGCCTTCGTTCACCCTTAAACGCGTTCGTCTTAAGTTATACCGTTGTGCATTTTTTTGGTAAGCTTGTGTCAGAGCATCTCCAACCTTTACAAAAACATCTGAAAGTTCAGTTAATGCCAAGGCTGTCTTACTTCTATCTGCTAACGTGATATCGTCCACTGATGCTGGTAAATCCCTCATAATGGAATGGTATTTACCGTCAATGACAATATCCCGTCCTGTTGCTAACAAGTAAGGTGTGTAGCCTGTAGCTAAATTTACTGCACTATTCAAGGACAGTTGGATTTGTTGGAGATACTTAGACCAGTTTCTTTGATCTTGTTCGACCAAAATTGACAAGCAAACTTCAACAGTTTTGTTATACCGCTCGACCGTATTTGATTGTGGTGCATAATATGCGTTGTAAAATATTTTTGGAATAGAATACCTATCGCTGAAATTTTTGAATTGTTTGCTTTTAAAAATAGTAGCATTGTCGCACAATAAAATTGCAGGGGTTCCCCACTTGTAAATAATCTCCTTCTCTAAAAATGAGGTAACCGTTTGTGTCGTTGCAGTACGAAGAGGATGAAGCCAAACAAACTTGGAGAATATGTCAACGACGGACAAAATATATACGTGACCCGAGTAAGCCTTGGGCAGTGGTCCAATGATGTCTAATGACAAAGTGTGTAGAGGAGTGTCTACCTGTTTCTGATTGGTCATTAGGCCGTGAGGTAATGCATTGGAATGCTTGTAAGCTTTGCACTTTTCACACTTTGTCACAAATGTTTTGACGTCATTGAACATATCCTTCCAATAGTAGTGATCTCTAACTTTAAGATAACTTTTCTGAATTCCTGGATGAACACTACAAAAGGAGTCATGGCTCTCCTGAATGCATTCTTTAACTAACTCCGTTGGTATTACCATTTTCCAATTATTTTTACTCAAATTCGTACTGTCCTTGCAAAAACGATACAAACGGTTATCTTTTATTTGATAATTTTTGTAAAAAGAGGGTCTAGTTTGACAGCCTTCAAAAATTTTCTTATACCATTCGTCTTGGGTAGTTTGTAAGCCGCCATCGTACGAAATGGCATCTATTGAAATCCTAGACAACGCATCTGGTACTACGTGTAATTTTCCTGCCTTGTGACAAATGTCAAAATTAAAACAGGAGATTTGCATAGCCCACCTCGCCAATCTACCTGATGGGTTGCTAAGGGATTTTAACCACTTTAGACTCATGTGATCGGTAACGACAGTGAATTTAGTACCTTCTATGTAGGCTCGGAAGTGATCGATGGAATTTACTACGGCCAGTAGCTCTCGCTCTGTCGTGCTGTAATTCCTTTCGGGTTTAGACAGCAAGCGCGAATGAAAGGCTACTGGACGCTCAACTTCATCAATCTCCTGCGTTAACACAGACCCTATCCCTACCGAGGATGCATCGCAATGTAAGACGAACGGTTTTGTAAAATCCGGGGATGCCAGCACTGGTGCAGTAATCAACGCCCGCTTCAGAGTGTTGAAAGACTCTTCAGCTGCCTGCGTCCAGTCTATGCTATCTCTGCCTTTCCGTTTACCTATTAAAGCTGTCATGGGCGCAATAATGGAGGAAAAACCTTTGACAAATCTGCGATAGTAAGAACAAAGCCCTATAAAGCCGCGCAGCTGTTTAGCTGTCACGGGCCGTGGGTAATTTTCAATACAGCTTAGTTTATCGGGGTCTGTACGTAGCCCTTCGGAATTAACGATATATCCGAGGTATCTGAGTTCCCCTTTGCAAAAATCACATTTTTTGAGGTTGACAGTGAGACCTGCGTCTTTGAGTGCCTTGGATACTTCTGTCAATATCTCCATGTGTTCATCAAATGACGGCGTTGCAATAAGAAGGTCATCTAAATAACAGAAAAGCTTTCCGTCAAATCTATGTTGAAAGAGAGAATCCACCAATCGTTGAAGTTCTGCACCCGCATTAGAAAGTCCGAACGGCATTCGGCGAAATTCAAAAAGTCCGCGATTCGGGACAACAAAAGCGGTTTTTTCGCATGAATTCCCGCTTCCCTCGCTGCGCTCGGATAATCCAATTTGCCAAAAACTAGAGGATAAATCGATAGAACTTAAATAGTGAATGCCGCGCAGGTTATCCAATATTGAACTGATGTAGGGGAGGGGATAAGAATCCTTGACGGTGACGTCATTCAGTTTCCGAGCATCCAGGCAAAATCGCCATGAGCCATCCTTTTTCGGTGTCATAACAACCGGGTTGGCCCATGGTGACCTTGACGGAGCTATGACGCCAAGTGCCAACATCTCATCAACCTCCTTGTTCAAAGCAGCTAGCTTAGCGGGGGAGAGAGGATAATATCTCTGCTTAATTGGTGGTCCTTTGGTAACAATTTTATGTTCAATAAGAGGTGTCTTACCTAAACCCATCTTCTCAGAAGAGATGGCCTCAAAATCGTTAGTCGCTTTTTGTAAGCGTGCATTCTGTTGTGAAGAGAGACCTTCCCTCGAAACTAAAGCCTTAACTTCACAAAACTCCGTACGTGTTTTAAACGAATTGCCATTGCCCCTCCTAATTATGTTTCCAAACTTAAAAATGTCTATCAAACCAAAAGTGTCTGTGAAATCCATCCCACAAAGAAGTTTGTGATGGATTGCAGGACAAACCAAGAATTTAAAGTTGGCAGATTTGCCGTTGCATGAAATGGGCAATTGCATTGTTCCTAATACCTGTATTTCAGATAAATCTGCTAAATAAACAGTCGAGGGGTCGTTTCTAATTGTGAAACCAAGTTTCTCAAAGTCTTTGTGCTTATTAGCACCTAATATAGATAAATGTGCCCCTGGATCAAGTAAAGCTTCATACTCACTATCCAAAATTTCAAACTTAACAAATAAACGAGAATCGCCAACAAACGAACATACTTCCGTATTTGGAGAATGAAGCGGAAGTGTTGATGTAGGGCAAGCATTACTCTGGGGCGTGATTAGTTTTTTTCTAGCGTAGGCGTTGACGCCTTTGGAATGTGAGATGCACCTTGGCAGACGGAACAGTTCCTAGTAGTCACCCCTTTCGCTCCACACTTAAAACAGATCATGCCTGGTACGGACCTGCAAACCTTGTACGAGTGTCCTATCTTTTTACACTTGAGGCATGTCATAGGTGTGTCTTGTCGAGTGGGTGTTTCCGTGCTTGTTACTGCATTGACCTCACGCTTACCTGATGTTTTGGAAAAATCCAATACGCCGGAGTAAGCTTCAAAGTTTCTACTAATATTAGTTAAATGTTCAAAAGATATAATGTCATTAATAGCTAAAAGCTGTGCGTAAGCACTGAGCATATTATGTTTTACGATCTCTAACAAATTTCGTTCACCAATAGGGCATGCAAGCCTAGAATTTAAATCCTTGACATCTAAAACGAAGAACGACACTGATTGTCCTGGTGATTGTTTGAGTTCTCTAATTTGCTTTTCAATATTGTAAGAATAATCTTTTGTTTGAAAATATTTCTTAAATTCTGAACGAATATTTTCCCACGATCGCAAACGGTGAGTCACTGTCCTATAAAATTTCAGCGCTGTACCCGACAGTAGCTCTGAAAAACCACAAACCAAAGTGGCATCGTCGATCTGTCGTGCAAGCCTGATTTCATTTACGCGCAACAAAAATTCGTCGACGTCAGATTCTCCAGAAAACTTAATGTTCAGCGTTGATAAATTGAGTGAGCGGTAATAAACTGCAGCTCCATGCGGTGCGTCCGCTAACATGTGTGAGCCTACCTGCGTGTGTGGCTGAAAAGCCTTAAACCGTGTTGACTCATTTTCTAAGAGTGATTCACTTGATTTAAGAGTGTGCACTGGTGGTAATTCAACGTAGGCATGAAGTATGGGCTGCGAAATCGCTGCCGTCGTATGTGTGACAGTATTCATACCGCTGTATGAGTGAGGCGTGACAGGCGTTGTGGTTGTGTGGGCAGTGTGACTATGCGTTGGAAATAACGCGGTAGTCACCAAATTTCCGGAAACATAGTTTGGATTCAACCGCTGATCAGTGTTGACCGTATCGATGGGAATGTGGAGCTCATGATGTCCATTGGGACTCAATTGCAGATGTGGAGTATCACTAGTAAGAGAGTGATAACCAGCTGCCTCGTCGGAGTAATTTTCGGAATGAGTCGACATGTTGATATAGGAACATCAACGTTGATAAAAAAAAATATTTAAAGAAACGGCTCACTTCTTTACAAAAATAGTGTGTTAATAATATCTCTATAATGTCGAGATAATACCTAAAATTACTAAAAGTAAGGTTCTTAGAAAATACCGTTATGGTTCGTAACAATACCTATTAACTCTGTGAGTTTAATTCTTAAATGCTAACAATATTTAAGTTTTCAAATTTTTTACAGTAATTTTACTCTCATAAAACAACTCTAATTATATTCAAAAAGATTCGGGCGCCATTGTAACGTGGTGGAAATGAAAAAAAGATTTTTAATTCGTCAAGTAAATAAAGAACGGTCAAGGGTGAAGCTCGGTGCGAAACGTCCCCGGTGGTGCGAAACTCTCCTGGTGGGACGAAACGCTCCCGATGGTTCCGACGTCTAGTCCTCGTCGATGCGACCCTAAACCTATATTTAAAGCTATAGCTAACACCCGTTACGCTTGTTTTAAACAAAAGAACAGCTAAAGTTTGCTCGGATAAAATCTGATGTCAGCTGACAGAGATCAAACCTTTACTATTTAAGGACCGTGCCTGTATAAAGAGAGTTGCTTTAGGAGGGCCATAAAAACAAACAACAAAAGTAGGTTATATAATATTAATTATGTATTTAAAGAAACCACAACCCGTAAATGATCTAAACCTTATTTAAACAGGATTTGCAGAATGAAAACCCAATAATTACTCTTAAATTCTAAATATAGCTAGAATTTCAGCCAGAGGTATTTTGCAATTACACTCAACTTATAATCGAAATAACTAATGTAAATCTAAGAGTTTTACACATTTTGTCACCGTAGCGAGTGACCCTATCATTATGAATTGATTCAAATTAAACCAATTTTGTGTGAATGCTTATAAAAAAAATGGAGCAGATTGCTAGCTAGACAATCTGTCCAACAGTCATAATGAAAGTTTATTATATACTAGAATCGTTCGATGCTTTTACAAATTATAATACTCGAACAAAAAAACTCCGAAGGTATTTCTAGAAGTTTCCACTCGGTCTTCAGAAGTCAGAAGCGCAAGACAGCAAGAAATGCCTGCTGTGGCGGGAATATATTCCGAAGATATTAAGCTACGGTCATGGCCGTAGTAGGTATAAATGGAAAATGGAAAATGGAAAAATGTTACTTGCGAATTCCGATGAATTGCGCCGGTTATCACGTTCTATACTGGGCGTGACAAAAGTGACGAGGAGAAGCCGATAGCCAGGTGGAATGGTCTTCAGGTCGGTGTAATGTGGTGCAGTCTTATCCCAAAGGGGAAAACCCGCTGTGAATAACAAATCACAGCGTTAAAAAGAGTGGTGAATCTTTGGCACGTGCGCCTAAAATTTACGCCGCGGAAAATAAAAGGATTGCCGGTGAAATGGAAAATCTAATGATTGCTCACCTTCTTACGGGTTTTGTAAAACGTGGAGATGGCGTTCAAGAACGCTCCGCACCATTGGCTAGCGCCAGCAACAACCTCCGAAAGTGGATCCCATCTAAGTCCGTCCATCTTGTAATCGTGTGAATAAAAATCATGAACCCTTTCCACTTTTACGAGGTTATCACGTCCCATCTCACGCAGCTGATAAGCAAAATGTCACCAAACTTCACTAAATATTTACTTGCGTTACAATTTTATAATTACGTTTGTAAAAATGAATAAACCTATCTACGCTAGATCACCTTAATTGTTTATTTAAACAAACACGAATTGTTTACAAGAAAACATAAATATTATTATATACGTTTCGTTTTACTAAAATCACGACATATGTAATCACAGATTATTAAAATCTTACTGCGAACCATAGCTAAAAATCTATGCTTCCAGTGCCACACTGACGGTCGCGATTTACATCTGTCAGTGTCACTGTCTGTGTTGAAGGAAATAATGCCCAATCCAAAATACAGACTTTTCAGCTGTTTATACATTGGAATTAAGTTTTAAATGAATTAGCGTGATAATTGTGCTTTATTCTATAAGGAATCTAAATCTGTGTGTCAGTACCTATGTTCAGTGTTTGTGAATGGAGCTACGCTACAGCCTTTAAGGCCATACCGCCTGTTCATCTGTTTTGTACAGTCTTAATAGCGTCACACATGTCATAGTCACAGTCAGAGTCAAGCAAAGTAAGTCACGGTCAAGTCAAACTCATGCCCCTGTAAAGTGGTGGGGACTTTACAAAAGGCTCCTATGGAGTTTTGGAAACAACACGAAAAGACACGTTTCACCTCGTTATATCACTCGCCCACACTCGAGCACGTTTACAAGCACTTAATGAATAATAATTCACCATTTAATACACATTAATACTCGAAAATACACAAGTTTAGGAAAATAATAGCATAAGCCGACATGTTTTTTCAACGTTGGCGCCAAAACTCCTATGAAATAAGATGGACAGACGACCTAAAAGAGACCGCAGGGAAACACTGGATGCAGGCCGCTTCCAACCGGCCCTTTTGGAGATCGATGTGGGGAGGCGTATGTCCAGCAGTGGACGTCTTACGGCTGAAATGATGAACATCTGAAACACGTGGACGGATTATGCGGTTTCTCGATTGTACAGTAAACATTAAAATATCACTGAAGGCTATATTAAAAAAAAAATCCATTCATATTACCTTTTTGTGAAACATTTATTTCTTGCAATCAACAGCGTTATATATTCTATACAATATTCAACTATAGTAAATAATTCAATTCAAATAATTCAAATATGGATTGTATTAGTTAAATTTTCAATTTCATTTGAATAGAAATAAATAGAGAAGAGTATCACTAATCCGGCACTTCAGTACATCGGCACGTCCAGTAATCCGGCACTCTACGCCTACAGCGTACTTTCCCCTACTTTCTCCGCCCGCGCCTTCCCCTTCCTCAGCTGCTACCTATACCCACTTACGCTTTCTTCCCAAGATTACGTTGTCATAAAGACATTTGTAAACTGTATTATAAACATACTCACTACATAATTATGCAATGCTTTATTTTATTTACCGTGAATTTTTCTCTTAAATTCTGCTAAAACTTAAATTGAAAGCTTTAATTATTAGTAGCTTTAATTATTTAATTGAGTGCTTAAATTGAATTTTTCTTCGGTTTCTTTTTATTTTTTTCTATTTAAACCAGTAATCCGAATATTCCAATAATCCGACACCTCCTTGTTTTTAATAGTGTCGGATTAGTAAAACTCTACTGTAGTAACACAGCAATTCAGAAAATATTATTTTGTCGCTATTTAAATCAACGAAAACTTGTTTGAATGAACATTAAAATTTGTTTAGGACATCTTTGATAACAAACTAAAAAGCGCTTTGATTCCACTTTTATTGTGCGAACTGCTAGTCTGTGGAATGCGCTGCCTGAATGGGTGTTCCCCGATAGTTACAATCTGGGTGTCTTCAAATCACGAGTGAATCGGTTTCTTCTAGGCAAGCGTGCTCCACCGTAGACCGCATCATCGCTTAACATCAGGCGAGTTGGCGGTCAAGCGAAAGCGTATTATTTATAAAAAATATTATATAAAGAAAATGAGCTATAGTGAGAAGAGTACAATGTAGAAAAGTTTAAATCTCTCCAATTTCGTTTTCTCCATTACACAGCCATAGAAAACAAATTGTACGCACTGTTTCTCAACTTTGGCTATCAAAACATGCTCGTATTCCTACTTTGTATAAGCAATTTTATTTTACCCTCAAACTTTATCATGTTAACGCTCTTCAGACTACGCTATGAATCCTCCAGGAGACCTATGAGGAGAAAAAATGTAAATGGACCCCCCGGGGGATCCATCGGGAGTTGAATAGACGGTAACAATAATTTCATCGTACCACGAGCTGTGTGCCCGAAGGATTTGCCAAGAATGATTTTAAAAAAAACATTTGTAATATTGGTGTTATTTGTTGTGTTGTTGTTGATTAAAATTTTACACATTAACATCAAGTTAATGTGTAATTTTCAAAATATCTTTCAAAGCGTCTGGTTAATGCAACGCGTGACCAAAATGCTGGCGTGTTTCTGGCTCAACGCATAAGCATTGCTATTCAGTGTGGTAATGCCGCCAGCTTGCTGCCAACTGGTAGTGGGCTTGAGCATTTGGATTGTCTTTAGACCTTCAACGGTCTATGGGCAGTCTAACTGTACTTGTAGTGTTAGTATTCGCTGTTTTGTTAAGTTAATAAAGGCACTTGCCCTAAAAAAAAAGTTTATATGTAAATGTTTAATTTCAATGTGACACCGCACTTTAATTCCCTATTTAGTTCCTATGCTTTACTCTATGCCATATGTTTCGTCTCTCCATCGAGTCTCACGGTATCTTACGCTACGTTTTCTAATTCGTGGTCTCTACTCTAGAACACGTCTACCCCAACGGTTATCAGTTCTGGGACAGATATGACCAACCCACTGCCACTTCAGCTTGCTAACAACGCAAGCCTATCAATAAAAATAAAAAGAATTATACTATGCTATATTATTATCATTGCCAATACTCGCCACGCTTGGCAGGCGGGTTCGCGAGCGCAGTTTGGTGTTTTATACTCAGAAGACGCTACTGCCCATCTTCTGGTTGATGTCCCTTAGCCGACACCCACGGGAAGACAAGAGGGAGGTCTATATTTAGGCCGGTAACTCTACGGCCACGGTACTTGTCCACCCACAAGATGACAGACGACCTAAAAGAGACCGCAGGGAAACGCAGGATGCAGGCCGCTTTCATTATTATTATCATAGCATAGTACGAAAAGGCCTTCCTCGTCATAGGTAGTAAAACGCGTCATAAGCCAAACCAAAGAGTTATAAGGGTTCTTTGTTTGTGAAACGACCTAAGTTCAATGCAAACTTAGAAGAATGTTTATATTGGTGTCCTCCTGATGTTGAAATTGGATGTGCTAACTAGTTAAGTAAAGTGCTGCCACTTAAGGCTTGGCTTGGTGGTTTTTAGGGTTCCGTATAGTACTCCAATAAAATAAATTTACTTAAGATTAAAATTGTGTGATGGAATAAGAGGAAGCAGCTTAACGTTGCAGCATCTAAACCTAATAAAAATTACGTACGTCAAATTATGGTAAGAAATGAATTAATTCGAGTCGAGTAATCATGACGTTGGTCCCGCCGGTTGATGAGTAATGGTCGAACGAAAAAATATTAAAATGTATCAACTAATTATCTGCTGAACCAGTAATTTGGGACCCACACAAACAAAGTAAGTTAAAGGTATTTACGATTGTATTTATTTAATTTATTTATTTTATTTATTTAAATATTTATTTTTATTAAAACACTTTTTATCTTTCGCAGTTGTTTACAAAATTAGAATTCATTTAAAAAATTATTACAATACAAAAAGTCACATGTTCTGCGTGCTATGTGCCCTGCCCACTGCCACTTCAACTTGCTAATCCGGTGGGCTATGTCTGTGACTTTCGTTCGTCTACGGATCATCTCAGAATTTAAATTATTACTCAGTGGCTTTTAGGGTTCCGTACCCAAATGGAAAAAACGGGATCCTATTACTAAGCCTACGCTGTCTGTCTGTCCATCTGTCGGTCTGTCCGTCCGTCCGTCAGTCTGGACTGTCTGTCAGTCTGTCTGTCTTACGGCTGTATCTTTCGAACCCTAATAGATAGCCAGTTGAAATTTTCACAGAATATACAGACATCGTATACTTAGTAATAGGGTCCCATTTATACCCTTTGGGTACGAAACCGTAAAAACGGTAATTCACTTCATACTTGGCATGATTAGAATGGCAAATTATAATAAATACTGGCAGAGTCTGATTGAGGTGACAAATTTCTGTTCATCACCAATAAATTGATTATTGTTGTATTTTGTGGTGGTACGGTACCCTCAGTACGGGAGCCCGATTCGCACTCGGCCGGTTTGATTTTTCTTTTCTTCAAAAACGTTGAAAAACTTGAGTGAGACAGCCGCGTTCTTTTAGCTGCACCTCTTTAGTTGTTTGTCGGATGCACGTAAAGTGCGATCAAACATTGTATATTTGCCGTAGCATTATCTACATCTGAAATCCAACTTGCGTCCGGTTAGTGAGAAATAAATTTGTAAAATATCGATATCCCCCAGTCAGAGTAAACGGTTTAGAATGAAATGGGGTATTCCAGAATAAAATAGGATCCTCCAGAATCGGTTTTGTGATAAATTTTATGTGTTTTAAGATATATGTGGTTCATAAGTTGAATAATCGTTTTAGACAATATTGGAAACAGGCTTATTTAAATTAGGTGTTCTAGACAGTTTTAGAGCTTGGATTTTTGAAAGTTTATCCATATTATATATATTTTTAAATATTAGGCTTGCGTTTGACCACCATCTCGCCTGATGTAAAGTGATGATGGTTTCTTCTAGGCAAGCGTGCTCCATCGTAGACCGCATCGTCGCTTAACGGCCAGTTATCCGAGTCGTGGAGGCAACAAAACGCTCCCTCAGCCCCCACCAAGTTATAGCGACGATGTATTTTGCCACCCAACAGACAGGACGCCCGCGGGGGGAGTGCAACGACAAAAACGAACATAGGTCCGACCTCGATGACGCCCGGCGCGGTACTGAACGCGGTGCGCGCAAATTTTCGCGACCTTTTTACGCTTTTAATTTCACAAAAAAACAAAACTATTCACTATCAGAATTCTATCCTAACGAAAAAATTTTGAATAAAATTTCCTTTCAGTACATGCAATTTCCAGGTTGTTACGAGCTTTCATTAGAGCAAAAAACGAAAAAAATAAACTGAATCGACTTTGTTTCAGATTTTTTTTTGATCGAGGAAAGTTTATTCTATCGTGTTTTGAACCAAATCATAATCTCAAACACAGATGTATCTGTGACATGTATTTTTTTCCAGCTCAAATATTGTAATTTAACTGAATAAAATTGATTTAAAACCGTCAAATTTGCTATAAGAGGCCGTTAACATCAGGCGGGATGGCGGCCAAGCACAAGCCTATCTACTTATTATAAAAATAAACATCTGTGTAGATAATCTATTTTCTCATAACCAAGCTGGAGCTTGTGATTAAATTTTAAATTAAAGAATTGTCCCGTAGTCTAGTTTTGTGACTCTTGACGGATAAAACTGAAGAGATGACTGTATCGGAGTCAAGATAAGCGGCCGTCTGCAGGAGCGGTTTACGTTTAACGTCCCGATAAAAAAATCGTTTAAACTTGTGATTTTAAGATCAAAGGGGAAAAAACCGGCCAAGTGCAAGTAGGGCTCGCACACTGAGGGTTCCGTACCACCACAAAATACAAAAAGTTGTGCAAAAATACAACATCACGCCCAGGCTCACTCATCCAAATACCGACCGCACACGTTGCTTGGGGGTGAACAGAATACGTTGGGCGCGGTCGGTACTTGGATGGGTGACCGCCTAGGCGCGATGTAGGTATAGTCTTTTTGCAATACTTTATGTATTTTGTGTTGGTACAGAACCTTCAGTGCGCGAGCCCGACTCGCACTTGGCTGGTTTATTACTTTTAAACTTTATTATTGTTTGTTAATTAATCCACCGTAACATTACATATTCTGTGAAAATTTCAACTGGCTATCTATTACGGTTCGAAAAGAACGGACCGACGGAAGGACAGACAGCATGGCCTTAGTTTAAAAAAAATCTTTATTGATTGTAAAGGGGTTTTGTCACGCAGTGACTATGCCACCCCTGTAAGACAAACACAAATATAAACAAATTAGGTATACACTTAACGGCTTAAGATTTGCCAAATCGGTATTTTTAACCTAAGATATAGGACAAACTACAAATCGTAGCGACTTGAAAAAAATATCGCTCATGAGGGAAATTCAACTTGATTAATTTTACTATCACAGAAGTTTATTTTACTTGCTACATTTTGAATAAAAAATATTATTCTAAAGTCTATTTCATCACCATAGCCCGAGTTATTGCGATAACCACAAATGCGTTCCAGTTGTTTCTTTCACCTGCACATAGGAAAATTAATAACATAAATATTAGTTTTTTAAATTTATTTTTTAGGCCCCTGGTACGTATGTTTAGTAATATTACGAAATAGACGCGCAGAAGATACCTAATCCACGTGACCAAAACACCCGCGCAGAAAAGCGCGAGATGGGGGTTCGGCAGTCTGTGGCTGCGCGTTGCGACGGGTGGACTGTGCGCGCCGTTACAAAAAAATTTTTTTGTCACTTTTGCCTTATTTTCTGTGCACCATTTCGTCAAGTTTCATCGGCGCATCTTAAACCCTTAAATTAGACGCTTATACAATTTTAACAGCACTTCGGCTTCCTCAGAAACTGGCGAAGCCAAAATGCCGTTACATAGACCGACATCATACATTTTGTAATATAATAAATCCCGTCTCACAGCCTCGCTCCGGACACACTCCGTCAGCACGTGATGGGCTTAGTTATAGAGTCCCGTTTACACTCTCGGGTGGAAAAAAAATAGCTCTGAAAATGTGAGACTATAATAAAATTAAATAAATATTCTTTTAGATTCCTTCATGTTTTTTCATTCTACTGTGATTTTGCCCTAAATATAAACATTAGAATTCAATAGTGTTCCTGCACCTTTCTGAAATAGACGTTTTAGATTCTTCAGAGGTATTTCGCGCTAGCTGAGGAATATTCAACGAGAAACACTTGAAAATAGCTTGATCTAATCTAGGTCCTTATTTTAAAGTGCTGGGATGAAGTCGCATTAAGATGAAGACGTGCTCTGAAAAATAAGACTTTCGTTAGGAATTTCATTAGTATTAGAATATACAGGGCTGCACGGAACGGTTGTGCTCATGATCCAAGAAAACAAGGTCTAGCGCTCCGGGAGTTGTCCCCCAATGACGTCACTGTCCAGTTACCACTTTATTGCAACAAACACAGATATTGGGAAATAAATGTGTTAACAATCTATTAAATAAAATACAAAAAGTATTTCAATTGTCATTTGGTTTGTCCGCTCAAGCAAAGAAAATCAAGTTAACGGCTTAAGATTTGCCAAATCGGTATTTTTAACCTAAGATATAGGACAAACTACAAATCGTAGCGACTTGAAAAAAATATCGCTCATGAGGGAAATTCAACTTGATTAATTTTTCTATCACAGAAGTTTATTTTACTTGCTACATTTTGAATAAAAAATATTATTCTAAAGTCTATTTCATCACCATAGCCCGAGTTATTGCGATAACCACTAATGCGTTCCAGTTGATTCTTTCACCTGCACATAGGAAAATTAATAACATGAATATTAGTTTTTTAAATTTATTTTTTAGGCCCCTGGTACGTATGTTTAGTAATATTACGAAATAGACGCGCAGAAGATACCTAATCCACGTGACCAAAACACCCGCGCAGAACCGCGCGAGATGGGGGTTCGGCACTTCGGCAGTCTGTGGCTGCGCGTTGCGACGGGTGGACTGTGCGCGCCGTTACAATTTTTTTTGTCACTTTTGCCTTTTTTTCTGTGCACCGTTTCGTCAAGTTTCATCGGCGCATCTTAAACCCTTAAGCACTAATGTAATAGGTATATTAAACACATTCACATCGGGCGGACGGACGGACCGGCGGGCGGTCGGGCGGGCTTTCGGTCTTCGCGTTTCGGACGGACGGACAGACACACAGACAGACATAAAGACAGACAAAGTAGTCTTAGGTGTACACCCTTTGAAAGAAAGAAAGAAAGAAAGAAAGAAAGAAATTAAAATATGTTTATTCATGACAGAAACAAAAGATACAAAGACATTACGAGTTAAACACAATAAAATAAATAGTTGATGTCACAAGCCGGTGCCATCAGCGTAATGCTGGTTGTAAACAACCAGCGCTGGTCTTCCGTTGGAACCGACAGGTGACGTCACGCACGTCAAACAGCAGGTGTGCGTTGCTAACGCCATAATATTACCAATGTAATACACATAAAAACATAATACACAATAAAATACATATAAAACACAAATGATAAAGTAATTGCACAAAATACTAAAAAGAATACATAATAATAGAATTTGTAGGTATATAATATTGATTGAACCGAGTGAAATGTAAATTATAATTACAGAACCCTAAGGTACAGGAACTTTGGGTACAGAACCCTAAAAAGGCGTAATAATTAGCAGCCATTTTTTATTCATTTTTACTTCTAGAACTACTTTTACAGCTAGGGAACATCTCAGCCGTCGTCCTATCAAATACTGAATGAGAAATAAATTCAGCTACGAAAACTTTTCAACAAAAATAACCATTCAATACAACCTCAAACAAAATTAGCCACGTTGTGGACCGAAGTCAAACAAATGTAATTTGGGCCATTTCCTTTTATTTCCGCGGGCCATAATTTATGCACCACCTTCAGAATAAGGCCCAAATCCTTCGTAGAATTTTAAACTTTGTTCTGGGGTTTGGTCGATTAGACCGCGATTTTGGTATGTAATCATTTTTGCATTGTCTGCTTGAGGAAATAGATAGATACCTATTACAAAGTCGCAAAGCACTTGTATGGGACCCGGTATGTCCTAAAACTGCGACCAGAACCGCCGGAGGATGGGCAGCAGCGTCGTATTAGTAGACGGTGAACGTACTGCGATCCCCAAGCCACCGGCCAAGCGTTGGGATTATGGCAACACCCCTTTCTGAGATGGAGGCCTTTGTTCAGCAGTGGACGTTTATTGGCCGATGATGTGAAAGCACTAGTGCAAAATGACTGCTATGCTGAAAAAAGTATATTTCCAGTTGACTATGCCCACAGACTATATCTGGCCTGGTTTTCTGTAATTGACTCATAATGAGCCAATCATAGGCAGTCTTTTTTTCATCAAGAATAAGTGTGCGTGTGATCACCAACTCACCTGTTGGTAAACGACGATGTGGTCGAAGATGAAGCAAGCAGGCTTATAAGCTACCTATTCACTCTGGCCTTGAAAAGACCCAGATTATATCTTTTAAGAAACAAGGAAGCCGGCAGGTTGTTCCGATCCGCTCCACCTCCGCTTGGTGCTCGTATCCAAGGAAAATCCACAATGGTAATGGGCCGATTCCCTACTTGTCCTGTAGGAGAAAGGGTATGGTAGGATAAGGTCATGTAGCTCCGATGCACATTCTCCGAAACGAAGCCTGTAGATTGACAGAATCACTACTTTACGGCGGTGTTCTAGACTGAGAAGTGGATATCCATGTGGCAATGTCAGTTACTTTTTAACCGACTTCGAAAAGGAGGAGGTTATCAATTCGACTGTATGTTGTTTTTTTTTGTCAATAAATTCTAACGAAACCTCTTTTTAACCGACTTCAAAAAAAGGCGGTTATCAATTCGACTGTTTTTTTTTTTTCAGTAGAAAAAATTAACGTTGAAATTCGCTCGTAAACGATATGGAGGAAATAATGAGAAGGACAATTACTAATCTAATTTTGGTCTAAAGGTGTTCTTCAAATGAAATGGACGCATTATCGACCATGTTCAAAAAATCAGCTTTCAGGCAAATCTGCTTTTAGTGAACAACCGTGATAGTTTAAAAGATTGTGCTGCATTCAGGCATTTGTCAAACAGTATCACGGGTATTAATAGCTTGTTAGGTTACTCATCATCATCATCAGCCAGAAGACGTCCACTGCTGAACATAGGCCACCCCCTTAGACCTCTAAACTGAACGACAGCCTGCCATCTGCATCTACTGGATACCCGCGACTCACTACGTCGTCGGTCTACCACAAGGAACATTATTACTTCACTTAGCGGGAGGCCTACTAAAATTGGTTATTCAATTGAGAAACAAACCGCCAATTCGCCAGCAGTCAACCAAGAGCTTATTCTTTTTAGATAGAAGGCCTCTCCAGTACGGATCTTCAACGAAATTCAGCCCCAATCAGAGAATTTCACCTTTTTAAAGTGTATAGGGGCTCACTAATGGTGGAGCAAAACTGTGCTAAAGAAATCTCATCGAAGTTTTAAAAGATTATAAAAGCTACATTGTTTTCATTCTATAAACGCCACGACATTTTGTTTTTTTAATTCCCTTTTGTATTAGCTTTACTGGAAACTTACGAACTAGATAACAAATCTTGGAATCTATTTTATCTATACTTATGATATAATATATAACATTTTTTTTATTTTTTAATAATCTATACTAATATTATAAAGGGGAAAGATTTGATTGTTTGTTTGTTTGTTTGCATTGAATAGGCTCCGAAACTACTGAACCGATTTGAAAAACTCTTTCACTGTTGGGAAGCTACACTATCCCCGGGTGACATAGACTATTATATCTATACCCGTGCGAAGCAGGGGCGGCCTAAGTAATATTATAAAGAGGAAAGATTTGATTGTTTGTTTGTTTGTTTGCATTGAATAGGCTCCGAAACTACTGAACCGATTTGAAAAACTCTTTCACTATTGGGAAGCTACATTATCTCCGGGTAACATAGGCTATATATATTTTTTTAAATAGGGGATCACAAAGATTTTCTAATATGACGTCATTTGACTTTGCGTGTTTGACAGTTCTAAGACAGGACAACGTCTGTCAGGTCAGCTAGTCTTCTAATCAAATAAAAAAATCGAATCGATGTATAGTCGAATCGAATCTTGGTATCGATTTAAAAAAAACAAGTATAATTTTATTATGTAATCCGGATGTCACATAAACTTTTTTTTTTAACCATAATAATGGATACATGCTTTTTTTCATCAAAAGGTCTTTAACTTTGTTTGAGTTGAGACATATTGCTATTTTTTTTAATATATAATAGATCTACGGTTGACCACCAACTCGCCTGATGGTAAGCGACGGTGTGGCCAAGGATGGAACACGTCATACTCAAATTCAGTTAAAAACCTTTACTTAAGTTCCTACGTTATTAAGTAACTGATTCTAGTCCGGTCAAGCTGTAGAGGCCAAAAGGCCAACAGTAAAAGTCACTTATAAAAAAAAAAAAAAGTAACTGATTTTACAAACGTAAGCAAAATTACTAAAAAGCAACTCGAAAGTAGTATTTATGTTGATTTTGTTACCCTCTCTTCTAGGTTATAAAACTTTATCGCGAAATTGCGAAATCGTTGACGTTTACTAGTTTTTGCTAATATTGCACTTCTGAGTATCATAAGACTGAATAACCGCAAAATTCGGGGAAAATATACAAACACTTCTCTGTTCTAGTGATGCATGGAATGTAACACACTTACATGGAATGTAATACTAGCTGCATTGTAGACTACTATTATTTGGTTTTTGGCCGGTTACAAAAAAGAATAGTTATATTTCTACATAAACTTATCTTCAAATTCATTGCACGTTTGGATAAAAAGGTAGCTTAGGAGTAGAATGCGCTGCCTGAATGGGTGTTCAACGATGGTTACAATCTGGGTGTCTTGAAATCACGAGTGAATCGGTTCCTTCTAGGCAAGCGTGCTCCAACGTAGACCGCATCATCGCTTAACATCAGGCGTGATGGTGGTCAAACGCAAGCCTATTAGTTATAAAAAAAAAAAAAAAGATATAACTATTTTAAAATTAGATATTAAAAGTCCCGTTAGTGACCGATAGTGGCCTTAAAAGTACCATTTATACATAAAATCTTGAAAATCTAACTTGTTTAATTAAAAAAAACAATAATAACAAAATATGTATATATTAAAAATGCGATAACATTCGCTAAAAAAGATTTTAGGACAGACGAATTAAGGGGTTAAAATTTTTATGTAGCGTACGAAGTCGCAAGCTAAAGTAAGTTGCATAAGTAATAATGTTTATAAGTGATTGTTTTTAATACCGGTTAAAATGTAGCGTTTTCGGTCCCTACTTGTTGGTGTCTGGTGGTTATAGCTTTTTAAGTGAGAGATAATTTAGTGTCTGTTGAGAAAGGCGCCATTAGCATTTCACAGCGGGGATAGTAAGCTCGTCATATTTTTATTTTCTTGAAACTGACTAAAATAAGTGTTTAAACTTTGGTCTGAGCCATTCAGATAACTACTACGTTAAGTTTGAGCGTTTGTTGGTTTAAGTTTAAATGATTTACTTTATTAGCTTCACTTTATCATAATCAGCCAGAAGACGTCAACTGCTGAACATAAGCCCCCATTCTAGAGTAAACGACAGCCTGCCATCTGCATCTACTGGAAACCCACCCACGACTATCACGATGTCGTTGGTCCAACTAGAGGCCTACCTACGCGTCTTCCGGTTCGTGGTCTCCACTTGATTACCCAATCGGTTATCGGTTCTTCAAGCGATGTGGCCTGCCCAATGCCACTTCAACTTGCAAATTTTAATAGATTTTTCAGTGACTCTGGCTGGGTCTTCGGCGGATATCCTCGTTCCAGATTCTATCGCGCAAAGAAACTCCGAGCAGAGCTCTCTCCATTGCCCGCTTTGTAACTCTTACTGAAGAAGTATGTGTGAAGTCGAAGTGAAGTAAATATTTATTTCGGGATTGTTGTCGTGCCATGGTGCGCGGCGGAACGGGGGACAATAGAGGCATGCATTAACCAGTTTTATGCAATAAAATTTTACTTTACTTTACTTTACTTCACTTCACTTCACTTCACTTCACTTCACTTCACTTCACTTCACTTGACTTCACTTCACTTCACTTCATTTCACTTCACTTCACTTTACTTCACTTTATCATGCATTTAATACTGAACCGTGCAAGATGAAAGGGTACAGACAAGCGGCTTGCCTTGGATAAAAGTATGGGGCTGTGTGGGGCAGTCCAGAACGCCATGGTGAATATGGTACACAGTTAAAGTAGATTGTACGTGCGGCGTGTTTCAATTATTGAATACTACCTATAGGAATCCTAAACAAATTAACCTATTAGATCCTACTCTGGCTACACTAAAACCAACTACGCACAAATACAGTTTTATGTAAAGTTATATGATTATTTACGGGATATTTACCGTGGTAAGGTTGTGGAATGGTTGTGGTTGTGGTTGTCATTCCACAACCTTACCACGGTAAATATCCCGTAAATAATCATATAACTTTAGTGAACAACCGTGATAGTTTAAAACAGAGTTTTATGTAAGTTATAGTAAACTGCTTATTCTTAGGGGAAGAGGAAACATTACAAACGTATTCAAAGAAAAACTTTCCTCGGAAATCTTAGTATTTATTACATTGCAGGAAAAACAAATGTCTCAATCAAAACAAATTCAAGAAAGGAGACACATAAAAAGCGCTTTTCTGAAACAAAACAACATGACAAAGAATCTTGAGAATCCAAGCGTTTGAAGAGACTGAATATCATTGACATTAGCTCATCTTGAGAATACGAGTACCTCGGAAAAGATTCTTAGGGAGCGTTGTTACGACGGACGAAATTATCGTCAAATTCCAGAGTTAAATTTTAACATGCACAATTTTATCACACTAGTTGACTGAACGAAGTTAGAGTTTACAGTGGGACAAATCGTTTAAACAAATTTATGTTTGTATGTTTGTTCGACGGTAACTTGAGTACCGTTCATTTGATCTTCATGAAATTTTGTAGTCAAGTAGTTCAAGTAAATAGAATTTTTATGTTCATATTCGACGCGTATTAGATAGCCTGTTGAAATTTTCAAAGAATATGTAATGTTACGGCGGAATATGATCCCAAAAAATGCCGTTGTCATTTTAATTATTTTTAATGAAAGAATATTTATAATAAACAGCGTAGGACATCCACCCACAAGATGGACAGACGACCTAAAAGAGACCGCAGGGAAACGCTGGATGAAGGCCGCTTCCAACCGGCCCTTTTGAAGTTCGATGGGGGAGGCCTATGTCCAGCAGTGGACGTCCTATGGCTGAAATCATGATGATGATATTAAATAGAAGTAATAGAATAACTTAGTGCCCTTTATCAATAACTTTGCGCCCTTTGTAAAGATCACAAGAAATAGGTACTTACCTAATATAAATATTAAACTTAAAAAACAATCTGACGACTAGCCTTAGCAATTCTAATTTTTGTGCCCGAAGAAATGCCAAAGAAAACAGTATTATTCTGGAAAAAAGAATAAAAAGGATATTCTTTTCCTCTGAGGAAATGTTTTTAGAAAAGTCTGTGACGAGATAAAATCCATCAAGTCAGGATTTTCGAAACATTAGCCGACTAGAAAAACATGATAATCGTCCGCCTCATTTGTACATCCTCAGTACACAGTATGTGTGGGCACAGTAGAATTAGAAACCAGTGGGCGAAGTACGAGTACTCAATGCGTAAAATATGTATAGAAATTCGTACAAGTTTTGAATTTCTAAATTGAAATTTCGTACAGACAGAACCCATTATGTTTTTTCTTCCTGAGAAGATTTTGGCGTTACACGTTTTGTGCACTTTCCAGTGTCAAGTATAAGTTAAAGATAACTATGTGTAAGCTTATTTCTATTGCATTTAAGATGTGTGGGTAACACGAAATACCTCAAGCCAGATAAACTGTATACATTTAAATACTACCTACTGATTTTTTTTTTCTGTTTAATCGTATATTTATAGAGCAAACGAAATGATTGAAGTTTTACAACTTTTGCTGGGAATCAATTCCGAGAACGTTCTGGAATCAACGGTTTACACGGAATGTAATAATATTAACGTGAACCGAGAGTTGCTAACAAGGTTGATTGAAAAATGTACATTACATACGTTCTCATTAGTGACATTGGGGTCACTTTTAAGACGCTCTTTTCCGACTTTTAGCAATTATGGTCATTCTAGTTTACGTGTGCATACCTCCATGGTCAGCTTGAAATTATAAAAATGGTGTCATAACAAAATTGAATGTGTTATCTAGGAAACCCATGAGACCGAAACACGATTAAGCACATTTCGCTCGACAGAAAAAATATATCAAAGTAACTCTAATTTGCGCATTTATCCCTGTTTTAGGAATTCATTCAATTATTTATTAAATTATGTCTGCGATATCTTGATATATAGATTTCATAATTATGAAGGAAACCGATGAGGTACATTTGACATTACAGCTTTCGACACACTTTTATATAGAATTTTCGAAAAATATGATAAAAACCCCATAAATAGAAGTAGCGAAACGCACGTGTGTAAGCGCCATGATTATGCTCCGCTAAAGGCGACTTTAATACAATAAACCAAGGATTATGATTATCTGTAGTAATAAGCGTTGCTTAAAAGTGAGAAGGCATAATGACTAATATTTTTTTATTACCTCATAAAAAAGCTGATCATACATAGAGCACATCAAAAAAACAAAATTAAAATTAGTTCAAAAATAAATGAGATATAAGCATTTTAATTTAATTTAATTTCACGCTAGACAGAGAACGCACTATACTGAGCCGTGACGTCACGGCTCAGGAGCGCCATACAAATGCTATACTAACACACGCTTTGCGAGAAAGGGATAGAACATCCCCTCTCTATCCCCACCTAAAACTTTAAATACTCATATCTCAGTGATTTATCAGCCAATTCAAATTATTTTTTCAGTATGTGTAATGTATTTACAAGAAAAGATTTTATTTAACTTACCCTGTTAGTTAGTGTGTACGTATGTATGTGTGAGACAAATCTTGCAACTAAATTTTATACCAGCGGGCTAACTCTTGAATCCAGTTCCAATCTCAATCAAATTCTAATCCCAATCAGTTTCAATCCCAATAAACAGTTATTTGGCACTCTTGAACAAAATCGAGATTGAAATTGAAATCGGGTACTCGATCGACTTATCATTGTGACTCAAAGAAGAACAACACTATGTAGGTGTGGCCATACATAACGCAAAAAAAGATATAATTTGAAATTACCTTGCAATATCCTTATTATTCCAACATTTTTAACTAATTATTATTATTTTCCATATATCTATCATGTGTTATGATTTTTAGTCAATAAAGTTAATGAAAAGCGTTAGTAAAATACAGAAGGTGAGGCGGTATGGTCTTAATGGCTTCAGCCTGCTCAGCTACGGGCAAAAACAAAAAAAAAACCTCTCAATTTTTCATTCAAAGATTCAAACTTTGTTGTGGTTTCATTTCAAAATATATAAATATTTTATTTGCACAGTTTATTCAAACGTAATTTTGGCCTAACTCTACATAGTATAAAATAAAGTCGCTTTCCGCGTCTGCTGTGTCTGTGTAATAGCTAACTCTTCCTAAACCACGCAACGGATTTTGATGCGGTTTTCACCATCAGCATCAGCTAGATAATTTTTCACGGAAGCTTTATATAATAACATACAATATACGATACAGTAAAACTTAAACCAGTGTCAAGCTAGTAAATTATAGAAGGCCAAAATCAAGGTAAGATTGTAACTTTTCCATATTCTAAGAATCCCAGCAAATGTTTAATATATGTTTCATTTTTATTATCAGGTACTAATGAGTAAGCCAACCTACTAACAGCTGGAGGCTCTTGCTGATTTCCTAATGGAAGATCGTGATATCGGCATCAAATGAAAGGGTTTGCTGAAAAGAAAACAAAAAAGCTTGTTTAAAAAGTTTTTGCTTATTTATGAATGTAAAATAAACATTTTGATTGTAATAAAAGCTTTTTATTGTATTAACACAAACTAAAATAGCTACATATTATACAAATTAGATTGAATTAAGGCCCAGTATCAGTTGGGAACTCAGTTCTTGAAGCTGTTGACGCGTACGTCTATACCTAGGACAAATAGTCGAACTAGGTAGGTCCAGATAGATAGCCGATGGGGCCGAAAGGTTCTGGAATGGAGACCACGGACCGGGAAACGCAGCGTAGGACGTCCACTCACAAGATGGACAAACGACCTAAAAGAGACCGCAGGGAAATGCTGGATGCAAGTCGCTTCCAACTGGCCCTTTTGGAGATCGATGGAGAAGTCCTATGTCCAGCAGTGGACGTCCAATGGATGAAATGATGATGAATGATGAAGACGCCGTGCTACCCATAGTTCTTGGACCAGGCGAGCACGAGCTTCAACTCCCATCCTCAGCTCAGCAGAGGCAGACTAGCGCTACTATAGCGCGCCATTCTTCTCATGTTTCGCCTTTGCCTTAGGTCTACTATATGAGCATTGTCCAAAATACGAAACTTGAGCGCCAAACGTGCCATTTTTTCTTTGTTAATCACTGGTAACAACAAACTCGAACGCAAAAAAGTCAGCTTTTGAAAACTGTGTAGTTTCTACCGCAAACTCTATTCCAATTCAATCTGTCGACGTCAAAATCGCGTCAAGAGTACCGAAAAAGAGGGTAGCGTCGAGTTGAGTCGATTTTATTTAGTTCCATAAAATTCCACCATTATCGGTTCCAATCGTGCGCTAGTTTAGAATTCAAGAGTACCAAATGGCATGTTTTCAATCCCAATCCCAAATTACGATTGAAATCGAGTGTCGAGGGTAAGCCCACAGGTACCCTCAACCGATTGAGATGAAATTTTGCATACACATTAGTTTGGATGACAGTGCATGGGCACGAGCACTTTTTTATCGCGAATAAATCCGCGTTTGGCCGCCAACTCGCCTGTTGGTAAGCGACGATGTGGTGGAGATGAGAAGATGAAGCACGCAGACTTAGAAGATACCTATTCACTCTGGCCTTGAAAAGGCCCAGGTTATATCTCTCAGGAAACAAGGAAGCTGGCAGGTTGTTCCAATCCTTGGCCGTATACGGATTAGAAACGTAAAATCGTTTGGTACGTATCCAAGGAAAATTCACAATGTATGAGTGGTATTCGGCATATATAGATAATAGTCCACCAATATTACACATTAACACTCAAGTTTAGGAAAATAATACGAGCAGATATGTTTTTTCCACGTTGGCTACTTGTACTAATATAAATTCTGTGCGTTAGCGCTAAAACTCGCATTGCCATTCAACGTGGCAATGCTACCGCAGGGGCCTTACGGACAACTGCTATAACAGGCACCTAATCCGCTCAGTTGTAAAATCACGCGATCGCAAACCGTATCTGGGGTGCAAGTACCGTTCTTTTAGCGATCGAAAATTCGCTAAAATGCCATAGAATCGATCACAGCGAGTACTGAAAAAATGGCATATTATCGAATTTGACGACCTCAACTGTCAGTTTGACGATCGCTAAAAGAACGGTACTTGCACTGCTGGGCGCGTAAGGTTTGCGGTCGCGTGATTTTCCAACTGAGCGGATTAGGTGCCTGTAATAGCAGTTGTTCGTAAGGCCCCAGCATACTGGCCACTTTTCCTTTCTCCAAGGGACTTTAAGATAAATGTTAGTTTAATTTAAGGTATATTTATTAGGAAGTAGTTTAAGGTTATATATATATTTTTTTTTATTGTGTATTGTGTCACATTTTTTAAAAATAATTTATAGGCTTGCGTTGACCACCATCACGCCTGATGTTAAGCGATGATGCGGTCTACGTTGGAGCACGCTTGCCTAGAAGGAACCGATTCACTCGTGATTTGAAGACACCCATATTCTTGTTCAAATTAATTTTGTTCTTTCTCTCTCTATACTTCAGTGAATAAAATTATCTGTATCGGTAATGTGAACCTGGCTTAAATTTGGATCGTAGCCTAAGGGTCGACATAAATTCTGCTCAGGATAATCTTGTTAGGCTAAACTACAGGTACGGCTTTCTAAATGAATTAATTACACTACCTTTATGATATGGAAAAGTACATTTATCGTCAAGCTGCGTATCTTAGATTTGTATATGAACCAGTAACCAGTCTGTTTTAATCAATCAAGTAATTATTATTTCTCACTTTAAGTAAACATTTGTTATTTGACGTGTAAATTGTTATTTTATCAATAAACAGAAGGCGGAGAAACACAAGCCATTTTTTTAACCGTGTTAAAATACTCCCCTTTTGGCTTTACGTCGTCAAATTAAAACTCAAAGCGTTAAAAGACTGTTTTAAACAATCACGGTTGTTCACTAAAGTTATACGATTATTTACTAGATATTGCGGTCGATCGTTATATCTGCACCTAACTTTTTAACTGTTCAACCAACCATCCGCATTCTTCAGTCTTCCCGTGAACATGGTGCATGTAACTGCGCCGAAATATCGGGAGCTCATTCCACAACCTTACCACGGTAAATATCCCGTAATAGTTATTTATGATACAAGTGCGGAAAGTTGGTTATTACAAACGAGTAGACGAATGTAAGCCCGAGACGAAGTCGAGGGCTTACCATAGTCACGAGTTTGTAATAACCAATCCGCACGTGTGCCATACAACGTTTTACAACACATTTGCGAGAAAAAAAGGCTACAAATGAAACAATTTTTGTTTATAACTTAATATCAGTCACAACAATAGTTTCTATAATATAATAAGAAAATGGCGCGAACATGCAAATAGCGCCACTATCACGTGGTGAAAATTAGAACTACATCTTTCGTCTCATTTTCTCTTTAGTATTAAACTGAGACAAACGTATTGAGCAAAAGCGCTTCCAAGGAGGTTTGATCATTCAGCTTATTTATTCTCGTAATATGAAACTCTTTTGTGGAATTCTTATGTAATTATGATGGAAATTAAAAAAATACCGTAAATCACACGCACGGTGCTATACATCTGAGCGTGCGGACAAATTCATTTCCGCACGCTCCGTTGTATGATCCGAAATGTTTAACTTTCGAACGATGTATACAGGCTTCGTAAGTGCACTTTTTGAGCAAATGTGTTGTAAATAATCATATAACTTCAAAGTATTAAATCAACATTCTTTAGATCGAATAAAACTCAACTCAACCCACGGGGTCACATTAACGGTAGTTACTCAACCATCGCAGGTTCAATTACTAAGACATGTACAAAAGGGTATGATAACCCCACTGGGACAGAGTTGGACAGAGTACAACGTTTGTCCATTGCCTACAAGGCCCACAAGTGGACTTAATCCTTTACAAGGCTTAGCAACTGGAGCGGATGGGAACTATTATGGCAATAATGGTGCAAGAGCAAAGACAGAAGCGTTAAAAAAATATTTACTAATTTAACTAGAAGTACTCCTGTGGGGGATTAGTAGTTTCAAATTGCAACCATCCTCCCACGATCCAGTGACTAACGATTTGTAATTATCAAGATTTTAGCGTATGCATCGTAAATATCGGCTCGGCTGGGCAGCGTTCGGTAAACTTTGCAATGTCTCGTCAAAAATACCTCAGCCAAAAAATACTTCAATTAGTGTGTGGTTCCAGTGATGACATACGGCAGTAAAACGTGGTCTCTCACTATGGGCCTCATAAGCAAGCTTAAAGTCGCACAACGAGCTATGGCGAGGGCTATGCTTGGGGTTTCTCTACGAGATTGAATCAGAAATGAGGAGATCCTTAGACGAACGAAAGTTACCGACATAGCCCACCGGATCAGCAAGTTAAAGTGGCAGTGGGCAGGGCACATATCACGCAGAACAGGTGGCCGATGGGAAGGTTCTCGAGTGGAGACCACGGACCAGTAAGCGCAGCGTAGGACGTCCACCCACAAGATGGACAGACCTAAAAGAGACCGCAGGGAAACGCTGGATGCAGGCCGCTTCCAACCGGCCCTTTTAAAGGTCGATGAGGGTGGCCTATGTCCAGCAGTGGACGTTTTATGGCTGAAATGGTGATAATGGTAATAGAAAAAATCAGGGTTTGACCAAATGCTAGGAGGTTTTGAAATATTTGTCCGGAAAATGACAGCGCTACGAATACCACATGAAACCCCGCTTATAGCTTACAAATTAAGACACTATGTTGAGACTAAACTAACACTGTTCCCTAATTGTTTTAAGTCTTTGCCAGTGATACATCGGAAAAAGGGGCTCCGTAAAGGCGAAAAAATCTCCCAAGCTAACATCGCTACAGGTTTTTTATTTAAACAAAATGAGCGGCAAACAAGTGTGCGGTCCGCCTCATGGTAAGCAGAAACCGCTGCCTATGGACACCCGCAACACTAGCATTGTTGAAAGTGCTTTGCCAGCCCGGGGAGGTAAATAAATATATATTTCGGGACATTTTTCACACACGGTCATCTGACCCCAAACTAAACAAAGCTTGTGATATGACTGCCAGAGACTGATATACATACATGTATAGTTTTAAATACATACTGAAATAGATATTAAGAACCAGATATAGAACAAACACAAATGTTTATGACATAAATGTTTGTCCTACGTGGGAATCGAATCCACGCCTCCAAGCTCAGAAGGTAGGTTCACTGCCAACTGGACCAACGGGCTATCAAAAAAGGTAGTTGTAGACACCCTTTTTGAAATGCTTCATGTTGAAGCTCGGCGGGAAGAATTGCGGGAAGGATATTCCACACCTTGCAGGTCCGCGGAATAAAGGAGCAGAAGAATCGAACATACATAGTACACGCTTAGCATAGTTTGGGATCAGATGACCGTGTGTACAAAAATGTCAATAAAAAGTATGTGCTTCGACTGATAACTTTATCAACGTAGAATATATATCTCTCGCTCCCTTAGTCGAATCGAGCCGACTTTACCCGAACGAGTATCTGAGCGTAACGGTCACGGGAGTTCATTGCTTTTCCCGACCCCAAATAGTTTTCACTTCAAAAACTTCGGAACTTTTCCAAGTCCAACATCATTTCAGCCATAGGACCCCCCCCCCCCCCCCCCCCCATCGATATCCAAAAGGGCCGGTTGGAAGCGGCCTATTGCCCCTTAAAATGACAAAAACCATCAAGAGCTCAGCGCAATGTCACAAATAAAACGAAACCAATAAAAGTGGGAGTGCTCTCAATATTTTTTTCTTTCGACCGTAATCGTAACTTTGGCCATATAGAAGACGTGTACAAAGAAATCCTTTTCTTCTTAAATTGATGTACCATTCAATCGCGTCCTATCCCAAAAAAAAAACACCAGTAGTGTAGAGACCATGTATCAAGTGGCAGATTTAGTAGGACGGCATTCGAAGACAAATTGCCGCCCCACCAACGCAACAACGCCACCTTATATTAATCCTGTTTAATTGATCAACAAGCGCATTAACTTGAAAATAAAACTCATCATCATCATCAGCCAGAAGACGTCAACTGCTGAACAAAATCCTTAGAAAATCCACACTGATCGACAGCCCGCCATCTGCATCCACTGGATGCCCGTGACTCTCACGATGTCGTCGGTCCATCTAGTGGGAGGCCTACCTACGCTGCGCCTTCCGGTTCGTGGTCTCCACTTAAGAACCTTTCTTCATCATCATCATCATTACCACCATGCTGGCCCAGTGCATGTTTGTGAACGTCGTATGTCTTTGAACTTTAGAGGTTCTTGGACATACTGGTTTCCTCTTTTCCATCACCGTTTTTGAGCGATGGCATCGAAACTATACATATTTTATTTAGATACTAAATAAGTCATTCGTGCAGGGTCGAAGATCGAACTGGGTGCAGTCAGATTGTAACGCGCACATGCTACCGCTTGGCCACAATCGCTCTCTTCCTTTCTTCCCCATAGGTTTTCGGTTCTTCGAGCGATGTGGCCTGCCACTTCAACTTGCAAGTTTTAATACCACGTAACTCTGTATTTTTAACTCAATTATATACTGACATCAAAATCAAACTTCTAATCTTTAACTTAAACTTTAAATATTTAATCAAACTTTAAAAAAATATTATTTTGAAATACGGGACGGCAAAAAGGGGCGGCAGAAATCCACGTTACGCTACTGTTTTTATCAGTAAAGATGGCGGTCCGCCAATAACGGCTCAATATTTTTTCTCCGATAAAAAATATCCCTTTTCCATCCCCAATGTCAAATATCTTACTACAACAAGGGTTGGTTTTTATCTTGCCTAAAACTGACAAGGGGTGGAATTAAGGGTAGCAATTGAGCTCAATGTGGATATAGTTCTTAGCCTCATAAACCTTCTGTAGTGAAGTGGCCTTCGAGATAGCGGCAGGGTTCTGGGGCCCTATTTTGGTACGCTCGAGATTATATCCATCACTGTCTCTCTGATCAGACATGTGAAGAGAGTGAGAGTGACCGAGATAATCTCGATCTTGTGAGAAAAGGGCCTAGTAGTGAAGTAGGTAGTAGAAAGTTGGGTTTTAGAGGGATGATCAAAAAGTATGTGTGACCGATTTCTGAGACGGTATTTTCCTTAGATTAGAACAAACAAGGGAAGTATGATAAGGTTGCGTTGCGGGGCGAACGCGCAAATAACATTCTTAGCGATAATCCCGTCCCACTTACGTTCCGTTTCCCCGGCTCCCCGGCATGTTCCCGTATTACCCCTGTCCCATTCCCGTCAATCTCCCATCGCGCCTAGTTTTGCTCCTATTCCACTCTCGTCTCTTGCCTGCCGAACTTCTATTATGCGATGGTCCCTTGATCCCGCGTCCTGCCCATTCTGTTTGGGTGTCTTATTTATATGAACTAGGGCTTAGCATACACTGTATTACAGTCCACTGCTGGACTAGGCCTACCCCCGAAAAAGCAATTGGGCCATATCCAACACCACGACGCTAGCCCAGTTGCAAGTTGGTGGATTCACATAGGCCATTGAATTTCTTCTCTATACGTATGCAGGTTTCCTCACGATGTTTTCCTTTACCGAAAAGGCAGTGGTATAAAAATCTGTACATAAACTCTAATGAGCTCATTGGAAAAAAACTAACTGTTTTGGAAGTCTAGCGGTTTTCCAAATAGGCTACAACGGCTATTTGAAGTGCTTAAAACCTATTATTTAGCTCAACTTCAAAATTATGCTCTAAAACACCAAATGTTCCATGGAAGGCGTGAAAAACGTCGAAATTTGCACAAAGCAGCCTTATCGTACCCCACTTAAGCATTCAATGGTAAAGGACAACACAACCGAATCTATTCAGGTTGTACGCGATCTAAATAATAACGGGAGTCGTAAACTGAAAGCAATAAAGCAGTTTGAAAGCCTTCTCATCAAACTTTTATTGGTTACCAGAGCTGTGGTATATAATGGATGGCAGTTTATCAAATCGCTGTTTTTAAAATTATACTATAGGCTTGCCTTTGACTTCCACTTATTTATTTATGCCATTGGTGGCAAACAAGCAGACGGGCCGCCTAATGGTTAGCAGTTACCGTTGCCTATGGATACTTGTAACACTAGAGGCATCACAAATACGTTGCCTACCCTATAAGACTTTATAAACTCGCCTTTTGAAGAACCCCACTTCGTAGCTTCTCTGAAACACCGCGGTAGCTCATTCCACATTTTGCAGGCATGAGGCAAGAAAGATCGTGTGAATCGCACAGTGTGCTATTTCCACTGATGATAATGATAAGAGGACGAACTTTTAGGCAGTGGCGGCTAGTGCAATGATAAAACCGTGACGCCGGCATCAGATCAAACAGTCCTTCCAGATCAAACAGAACACTCCCCATTGTAAATTCAATCAAAAATACAGAGAGACCCAACTTCTCTGCGCATGTTGAGTGGCTAGGAGTTCAGTGAGCTTAGTTCATCGAAGATTCTTACAGCTCTACACTGCAATGCATCTAGAGGCCAGAGGGGTTCATCGCCTGATGTTAAGCGAAGATGCGGTCAACGATGGAGCACCCTTGCTTAGAAGAAACCGATAGCATGGTAATGCTGTCAGCATGCTGGGAACGCTGCCTGGTGGTAGTGGGCCCGAGCATTTTGCTTGTCTCGAGACCTTTATTGGTCTATAGGCAGGCCACCTGTTTTATATAATAGGCCAAGTAGTTTAAAGTTTTTAGAGTTAGCTTGTATTTCGTAACTTCTTAACGTTGGAGATTGGTTTAAACCGGTTTCTAAATAAGCGGATTGATTAGAAACTTAGCAAGTTTTTATGTAATCTGGATGAAAATACTATAATTTAGTACCAACGCACTGATGATAGGTCCTCACGACCCGTGATCACAGTCTTTGTGAATCTAGAGTGAAATGCCTCTCCATCGTTTCTGCTAACCTGGTACCTGTTATCGACAAATTCATTTATGTTTATTTTAAAATTCATGATAGTTTTTTTTTTATTATTCCTGTTTTTTTGGGTTACCGAACTATCAGGCTCAATAGGTCGGTCGAATTAAATCCACGAATTGCTGAAACGAAAAATTCTCACTAGTCCGGTGACCGAACTAAAAAATCGAACTACAGACACGCCGGTTCCTTCATTAATACCAACAGCTACCACTTAACCCCTCGAATGCTCCTTTGGTTTATTCTAAATTTTCTGCTATAAACTTCCCTTACTGTGTTTATTCTATACTGCGATCAAAACTCTGCTTTATGTTTAAGGTAAATAAGCCATTTTCTTCTAATAATACGAACTATAATGGTTGTTTTACCGTGGTTTTACCTATGAATGATGTTTTATACACTCAACGATAAAAAGCAGCCATGTAAAGCCGATATTTTACCGTATTGTATTACTACTGTAAAAAGATCGTTGGGATTTTATGATCTAAAAAGGTTGTTGACAAAAATATAAGCACTTCGCGCCAACATAAAATTAGGTACCTTTTTGAATAACTATTATGAAAGACAATGAATTGTTTGTGAGACCATATCTAGAAATTAGAGTTAGATAAAAAAAATATATAAAAAAATGGTTCCCCAAATCAGTTTCTCATCATCATCATCATAATTTGACGTCATCATAGGACGTCCACTGCTAGATATTGGCCTTTCCCTATCGATCACCAAAAGAGCCGATTGGAAACAGCCTGCATCCAGCATTTTCCTGCGGTAATTTCTGCGGATGTGCTTGCCGGTCCGTGGTCTCTATTCGAGAACCTTTCGACCCCATCAGCTATCTGTACTGTATGCTGCCCTGCCCACTGCCACTTTAACTTGATAATCCGGTGGGCTAATCGCTTTGACTTTCGTTCGTCTACGGATCTCCTTATATCTGATTCGATCTCGTAGATAAACCCTGCACATTGGTAGCTCTCTCCATAGCTCGTTGTGCGACTTTGAGCTTGCTTATGAGGCCCATAGTACGAGATTACAAAATCGATTATTTACTTACAAACAAAAGAACCCTAACTGTTACGTCTCGTTTAAAAAAATCATCCTTTTTAGAAAACATTTTCGTCATCGTTAAACAAAATAACCATTGGTTTCTTTATACTGCCATAAACACTTGTGTAGTTCTGCTGACTACAGAAACCACGCATAGATGGCTTTGGACAGCGCTGGACACTACAGTTACCAACCCGTCGCGCACGGTGGTGACAAAATCACCTTTCCTGTTTTAACTTGAACAACTGCGCATATGAAACTATTTCTATCCTATTCTACTTGAACTAAGGTACAAATTTTGATAGAGCAATCCTGCCAGAATTAAAGGGCTATGATTTTTAAAAAAAATATCGGCCGTACGAAAGTGACAGTGTGTGCTCCGACTGCCCCGTTGTCAAAGAGCCGTGAGGGGCCGCAAATGCAAGTGGATAATAAACTCAAATCAATTCTAAAACAAAACCGTCCCTTCCGGGAATTACTCGTATTTGACATCTTCATTATCGGAATATCAGAATTTCGTGAATTAATTCGTCTTGGGCTAATTCTACTCCGCCCCTCTCACCCTGTTTCAAGTCAGAGTCACATTACACCGGGTCCCGTCCGGGCCCGGACTATTATTACATTATTGCTGCGATCAACGGCCACAGCTATCTCTTTTGTACGTTTTCTACATTTTAATGATAAAAAATCACTTAGTGAGAATATTAAAAAAACTTTATTAACCAAATATATATTAAACAAGCTTTTTCGTATTCTTTTTCAGAAAACCCTTTTATTTGATAGATTTTGTCCGCCATCTTGGGGCGTCCGCCATATTGAAAATATAATCGAGGACCAAAGTGGTTGGGAAGATAAACCCAACGAAGCCGAATTCGACGTGGTTACGTCTGCGTCTGCGTCTGCGTCTGCGTCTGCGTCTGCGTCTGCGTCTGCGTCTGCGTCTGCGTCTGCGTCTGCGTCTGCGTCTGCATCTGCGTCTGCGTCTGCGTCTGCGTCTGCGTCTGCGTCTGCGTCTGCATCTGCATCTACGTCTGCGTCTGCGTCTGTGTCTGTGTCTGTGTCTGTATACCGATAGGACATAATTATTTAATAGCTTTACAAATACGTTAAAGCAATATTCGTTATACAGTGATGTCGTTTATATGATAGCCCGTTGGTCCAGTGATAGCCCGTTGGTCCAGTTTGTAGTGAACCTACCTTCTGAGCTTGGGGGCGTGGGTTCGATTCCCATCTAGGACAAACATTTATGCGATGAACATTTGTGTTTGTTCTATATCTGGGTGTTAATATCTATTTAAGTATGTATTTAAAGCTATATATGTATGTATATCAGTCTCTGGCAGCCATATCACAAGCTTTGCTTAGTTTGGGGTCAGATGACCGTGTGTGAAAAAATGTCCCGAATATTAAAAAAAATATATATATATATATATAAAAAGTCGAATAAATTGTAAGTATCTATCTCAAGCTGTTCACGCTGGATTGATGAAGTTGGCTGTTATCATTATTTATCCCACGCGCATCTACGTCATCCATACCCTGGACCAACCACACGTCGAGAGCCGACAACCAATCAGAGACGCAGCTGATCTGTCAAAGTCAGCTGTCAGAACATCATCATCCTGCGAGAGCTTCAGTTAGGTTGCACGAATTCGGTACTAGAGTCCTTTTCATGGAAGAAGTCCCACGGCAAACAGCGGAACTAAATTTCCATGTTGTAGTTGTCAGGTGCTGTTACTGTGTTTGGACGCTAGTGAGATTTTTATTAATTTTGCATCGTTAAAGAGTCGTGTACGATGCCAAAAGTTGTTAAAGTTCTACTCGAGTAATGATACTGATAGTGATTGATACGCGATGACAGTGCCGCGTCTGGGGGACTTCTTTCATGAAAAGCACTCTACTTGGTGGCAGCGGCCGACAATATTGTTTTCAACTAATTTTATTGATCATTCGTGTGCATTAGCTTCTTCACGATTTTATAGTCCACTAGCCGTTGCGGTAACACGTGCAAACTTAAATATATTGAAGTCTTCTTTACTTTGAATAGTCTCTGTTATCTTATTGTAAATTATTGATACCATTCAAAATATAGGACTTTCCAGCGCTGCTTGTACGCCGAGACGCCGTCTCGATTCTCTGGCGTTGGACCATAATAAGAAATTAGTCCCTTTTCAGACTACAGTCGGTATCCGTCCGGGCCCAGCCAGGTCCCGGTGTGATAGAAATCAAATCCCCTCAACCCCTGAGCTGCGGTATTTAAATCCGATTTGACACTCGGAACTTCAAGCTAGATCCAATGCGAAAATAAATTAAATTCTGTATTTACTCTTTCGTACTATTCTTTGGCAGTGGAGATGTAACAGAGCGTCTTGTTTACTTGTCGGGGGATTGTGGTTGTAAGTGAGACAATAAATCCATGGAGATCACGGTTTTTTGATAGATCATTGGTCCAGTTGGTAGTGAACCTACCTTCTAAGCCTGAGGACGTGGGTTCGATTCCCACGTAGTACAAACATTTATGTGATGAACATTTGTGTTTGTTCTATTATATTATATATTTAAGTATGTATGTATTTAAAAAAACTACATATGTATGTATATCAGTCTCTGGCAGCCATACCACAAGCTTTGCTTAGTTTGGGGTCAAATGACCGTGTGTGCAAAAATGTCCCGAATATTTATTTTATTTATTTATTTTAAACCGGTCAAGTGCAAGTCTGGCTCGCGAACTGAGGATTTCGTACCACCACAAAATTCAAAGTTAAACGAAATTACCAGTTAAATATAACTTGGAACCTTGTTTGTCTGATTCAGGCCTTCACAATATACCTACCTTTATTGAAACGTATCCAAAAATATCGATCATGGGTATTTAAACGACGCCAAACATTATTAACATAACGATAACTATAAAAGGAATAAGAGATAACACGACTTGATCAAATTCGCGAACTATAAACAAAACCGATTAAATATCGATACGATCTCTAACATCCGTATTCTTATATGTTAGACCTCGACATTACCTCACCTTAACTCAATACAATACAAATTATTAAGTCAAATGAGTATTTACTCAATATTTTATTGCACTTTATGAAATTCACATACAGATCCTAGGTAACATGTTTAAGGTAGGTTTACATAATGACTCTGATTGAGTATAACAAGTGCGAAGTGGGTCGATTTATTCCACAATTGATTTGTCTTTAAACTGTAAGGATAATTGAAAGGCAAGGTACGTTCGCCATTTCTTTATTGTCTTTCTCTCTTACTCTAGTTACATAACTTTTCTGTCTCGCTTAATCCTAATGCTACATGGATGTCAACGTCATTAATTCCAAATATTAGAAAATTTGTAGGATTACAAAGTTTGGGTTATTTGTGTGGGTTAAGATAACATTTAGCGGGCAGTATGTCTTTTAAGAGTCTTTGTCTATTGTCTGTACTGGTAGTTTATTATATATTTTGGTGGCCACTGGGTTAACAAAACCCTAACCCCCTTATTAATAAACGTGGACTAGTCGTGGAATAACTACGCCATGTTTTGTCTTTTTCTCTCTTTCAAATTTTAAACTCGATCAAAAAAGACAAAAGATGGAGTAACTATTCCAAGGTTACTCTACGTTTATTAATCCTGGGTATTTGAGTAAGTATTTGGGGTTTCGCTTCAGTAAGTACAATGACTTATTTTCTGCTCAGTACCACAGGTCGGTTAAAATGTCTTAAAACGATTAACACGCTTACCCAAGGCTTGCGGTGAGGAAGTATTGAGTTTACTAAGAATACAGGGGTAAATTGCGTGCGTTTGTATAATTTAGTCATTAAACTGGTCGTTATTTCAACCGACTGGGCTGTTAAAACTAAGTAGGAAGCTGAATAGAACCCTCTAACGTCAATAGTTTCAAAGTTAATTTACGGGATCAAAGGGCCGATAGAATACGGAAGTTCAGTTAATTGACAAGCGGACTGATTGACAGGGATTTAATTACTTACCTATACCCAACGATTTTTTTAAACAATAGATTCAAAAAATGTTGTGCAAATAAATAATCTTTACCTTTATCTAACAGTAATGCAATGCTATTTCTGGTAGTCGCATATTTGAGAAATGTAGTCGAATCGAAGCGGCAATATCATAGACGCACTCATCCCTTTTATTTCGCACAATTAGTTACACAGGGTCTTTGACCACTGTGTGTTGCCAGTGATGACATATGGTACTGAGACGTGGTTCCTTCGATAGCCCGTTGGTCTAGTTGGTAGTGAACCTGCCTTCTGAGCTTGGGGGCGTGGGTTCGATTCCCACGTAGGACAAACATTTATGTGATGAACATTTGTGTTTGTTCTATATCTGGTTGTTAATATCTATTTAAGTATGTATTTAAAACTATATATGTATGTATATCAGTCTCTGGCAGCCATATCACAAGCTTTGCTTAGTTTGGGGTTCAGATGACTGTGTGTGCAAAAATGTCCCGAATATTTATTTATTTATTTAACTGTTGGCCTTTTGGAAAAGCTCAGAGTCACACAGCGGGCAATGGAGAGAGCTATGCTCGGAGTTTCTTTGCGCGAATAAAATCCGAAACGTATTACGTTTCGGATTTTATTCGCGCAAAACTGGGCAGGCCACATCGCTCGAAGAACCGATAACCGATGGGGAAGAAAGGTTCTGGAGTGGAGACTACGAACCGGAAGACGCAGCGTAGGGAGGCCTTCCACTAGATAGACCGACGACATTGTGAGAGTCGCGGGCATCCAGTGGATGCAAAAGGCAGGCTGTCGTTCAGTGTGGAGGTTAAAGGGGGAGGCCTATATTCAGCAGTGGACGTCTTCTGGCTGATGATGATGAAGTTACAAATGCACATACAGCGTTTTGAAAATGTTGCCATAGGAAAAAACACGATTGAGCATGTTTCAAAATAACATTAACATGTTTTAAAGTTTTTATGTTGATTTGATCTATTATCGCGGAAAAAACCGAAAAAAAAAACATAAAGATGTTTTGTTTTTCGATTTGCCTCCGCCTTTCTATAAAAATCAACACGAAAATTGGTTCATACCATTTGGAATGTTATTCTAAAATTAATGTCCAATCCGTTTTTTTATTCTCATTACCCCCCTCAGTGACTTTTAGTTTCAAAATTGCGCAAAAGAGATAAGCTATAAGCGCGAATGAAATTTTGTACATATTAATTGTTACCTGGAATTTTGTTTCCCCCATACAGGCTTGCCTAGTGAGGATACCTATATTTATAGTCTAGTTTTGTTAAATAATTGTTTTATGCAAAATGCTTTTAAATCGTTTTATGGTTGATATTCCGAGAACCCGTACAAAGCGCTTTGATTCCACATTTATTGTGCGCACTGCTAGTCTGTGGAATTCGTTGCCTGAATGGGTTTTCCCCGTCAGCTACAATCTGGGTGACTTCAAGTCGAGAGTGAGTCGGTTTCTTCTAGGCAAGCGTGCTCCATCGTACACCGCATCATCAAGCCTATCTAATATAAAAAAAATACTTATAGGATATTTACTTATTTTAATGTACTCTTGTGTTTTGCAGTAATAAATCTTTTTTTTCATATCCCAAACAAAAATCGTTGGGGAAAAGTTAGGAAGAACCTGGAAATAGCTTTACCCGGTCTGTGGTGGAAGAACCCTACGCCAAGGACTTTATATACCCTAAAGAGAAGTAAAAAGTCCTTGCCCTATGCTTATAGGGAATGTTAACACCAAAGATTTTATGCTTATATCTGTGGCTTATATAGTTAACACACATACACGCACGCATACACACTCTCCAAACATTTTGACATTAGTCAAGATTTTGACAGGCGGCGGACATTTTTACAAGTTTTCATTTGACTATTTAAACTGTTAGTATGTGTGGCACAAATCTTGCAACTGAATTTTAGACCAGTTATCCCCAACCGATTGAGCTGAATTTTGGCATACTTATGTAAGTTCGGTGACAATGCAATGTTATGGTACCTTCGAGCTGGTCTGATGATGGAGACAGAAGGATTTAGGTTCGATGGGTTTGTCTTCCCAAACACTTTGGTCCTAGATAAATTCAATATGGCGGACGCCCCAAGATGGCGGACAAAATGCTCTTCGTAAAGAATTCGAAGATCAAAAGTATTTTTTTTTTTACTAGAAAAGTTTTCAACAAATTGGAGTGCAACCTTCAAATCTCACTCTCTTGATATTTAGCCCAATAGTTCGTCTGTTTCCAGTCCTTTAATTTCCTTCAACAGGGTCCAATCCAGTAACAGAAGTATTTGAGACAGTTCCACAAAGCATCCTGCGATGGCTTAATCTCTCCATTGGTAGCTTATTCCTGTCACGTCGGCACGTAGCGTGAAAAGATGTCGCTTGTCACTCGAGCGTGACACTCGCCGATTTTGGTAAAAGATTTCCGGGGTTTTTGGGGCAATCTTATTGTTAGGTCCCTACTAGTTTTTTGGTTGATTGGCAATTTCGTCTCTAGTCAGATATATTTTGATATGTTCGCAGAATATTAATTAAGTGACAACTGACATGACCCGCTTATATGTAGGGTTCCGTACATAGAAAAGAGAAGTCCTACTAATATTATAAACGCAAAAGTTTGTATGTATGGATGTATAGATGTATGGATGTTTGTTCCTCTTTCACGCTGCAACGGAACAACGGATCGACCTGATTTTTTGCGTGGGTATAGTTCAAAAGCCAGAGAGTGACGTAGGCTACTTTTCATAATCATCATCACCATTTTTCATCACTACGCGGGTGAAACCGCGGGGCGCAGCTAGTAAACAATAATTTTATTTACCTGAAAAGTAGTACACATTTCAGTAAAAAAATTATGTATGTACATTTCTTCTCGTTACAATTAAACATTACCGATAAAGAATTGGTATAAAAATTACTTACTCGTAAAATGTGTTTGGAGAAACCTTTCAAAATCTGCTTGTTTTTAATACCTGAAATGAAAACGTATAATAATTAAAAAATAGTATTAATGACTATATAACCTGACTGCTTATCCTTTACCCCGAGCGATGAAAAGGTGCATAATTTTCAGCATAATATTTTATCGAGGGGGCCTATCCTATTTTTTTACGGTGGGGGGGTGGGGGGTTGGGGGGAAGATACCCACCGTTAAAAGATACCCAGCTGCAAGGCGCAGTAGAAAGGCGTAAAAAGCGTGATTAGTTCTTTTTATACCATTTATTTTGCGCAATCATCATCAGCCTGGGGAAGCCCACTGCTAAACATAGGCCTCCTCTTAGACCTCCACACTGAACGACAGCCTACCATCTGCATCCACTGGATGCCCGCAACTCTCACGGTGTCGTCAGTCCATCTAGTCGCCTATCTACGCCGCGTCTTTCAGTTCGTGGTCTCCACTCAAGAACCGTACGTATACTGTAAATACGACAAATCTTTCCCAAACTAGAAAAATCGTTAACAATTATAGTAGTATTACAAAATTATACTAAACAATATCCCAATAGAACAACTGAATTCATTCAAATACCTGGAAAGTATTATTAGCAATGATTAAAAATGAACTATTGATATAAAAGCCCAAATATCCAAGGCAAAGAAAGTATTCTTAGACCAAATAAAAGAGAAGGCAAATGTCATGTCAGACATGGTATAATAATATACTCCGCCAGGTATAGCGCTCCGAGAAATAATGTGACGTGGGCGTCCCGCAATGACATCATCAATGTCATGGATACACGTACACGTGCATAAGCAAGAGCAGAATAAGTAATTTACAACAAGTTCGAGAGAGATGACGGTACACGAAACAATGGCGGACTCTCTATTTTTTTTTTTTTGTTAAAATCTTCATGAGCTTGGATTCAGTGTCCTTTACTCGTAATATTAAACAGTTTACTTTGTCTTAATAGCGTCAAACAAGTCATAGTCACAGTCAGAGTCAAGCTAAGTAAGTCACGGTCAAGTCGAACTCATGCCCCTGTAAAGTGGTGGAGACTTTACAAGAGGCTCCTATGGAGTTTTGGAAACAACACGAAAAGACACGTTTCACCTCGTTATATCACTTGAGTTATACCACACTCGAGCACGTTTACGAGCACTTAATGAATAATAATTCACCATTTAGTACACATTAACACTCGAAAATACACAAGTTTAGGAAAATAATCCAACGAGCCGACATGTTTTTTCCGCGTTGGCGCCAAAAAAAAAACGCGGACTCTCTATGATCTGCTGTGTTAACAGTAACGTGAAATTATAACTCACCAATATTCGTATATTACCTGTGGGAATCCAATAAATCAATGTGGTTTTGATAAAAATGTGTTTAATATATTCAATTCGTCCTTAACTTGCTAGCGGACAAACCAAATGACAATTGAAATGCTTTTTGTATTTTAAACAAATGATTATTTTAAAAAAAAAAACCCAGTATCTGTATTTGTTTCAATAAAGTTGCAACTGGACAGTGACGTCATTGCGGTACATCTCCCAGAGCGTTAGACCTTGTTTTCTTGGATCATGATGTCAGACAGGGAGGTGAAAACGCTGACAGAAGGCCGTCAGCCTGGAAGTTACTCCACCGACAAGAGCTAGGCTCTTAAATGTGGAATGAATGACTAAAACATTGTCATGTAAAAAATGTGCGAATAAGTTATTTCTAGCAGGAGATCGGGCTCTTAAGCCTCTGGTATCATTGAACTACTAAATCCGCAACTACAAATATATTTCCCATTTTCCCAAAAAGCCCAAGTCCTCATTATACATGCTCTAATTAATTAATAAGTAGGTATTCCCGTGCAGAGTTCAACCCTCCCTTTGAAAATTCAAGTCGTTGTAAACCAAAGTAGTACATATAGGTCAATGGTGTAACCAAAAAGTTTTTATAAGAACGGCTGTCAAGGCATTTTTGTAAGAAGTTTGTTGTAGCGAGTTGCACCCATATAAACGAAACGTCAGTCATTCGAAATCAGTTAGCAACTGTGATGCGGACAAACAACTGTGAGACCTAACCCAAAAAGGTAAGGTCCAAGTTCTTTGGATGCGGAGTTCGACGCGTTGATCTAAATAAGAATGTTCAATTAAGGTTCACTCATAATGCCTGGCGACAGATTTTCCTTGTCATTTCTGTTCTATTTACTTCTCTTTTCTGTGGGTGTAAACATGTTAGAGCAAACCTGAATCGGGTGACCTCAGATCTGTAGATAGGTACGCAGCGCGCCGCTGTTACTTTTCAGCTACTTATCTACTATTTATACAATGCAGTCGGGTTTTTTTTTTATAATTTAAGTTACTAATTAATACTATTTAATTTAAGTTTTAAGTTACTCATTTATTAATCAAAACTTGGGCTAGCAACGTAATATACGAGTACAAAGGGTTTTGTTATCTGGTAACGAATGTCCTTTTCATCCACACAACTTATTGTAAGCTTACTACAAACGGCGAATAGTTGTATTAATCAAAAAAAAGGTCGCTATTTCTCTAGTAAAAGTAAAAAACAAATAGCCCTCGCTCTGTTTAGACGTTTTTGTTAGGATTCCTGGAATAAGACAGTTTTCTTTTCTACGTCCTACGTTATTATAAATCCATTTCAAACGACTCCTACGTACGTGGAAAAATGTCTCAGGAAAAGTAAACACAGATTTAGTTCAATTAAGATAAAATGTTGTTAAACAGACAAATGATAATTACTTAATTATTATCGAAGCTTGTGCTGATCATCATCAGCCAGAAGACGTCCACTGACCATAGGCCTCCTCCTTAGACCTCCACATTTAGCGAAAGATTGCCATCTGCATCCACTGGACGCCCGCGACTCTCACGATGTCGTCGGTCCATCTAGTGGGAAGCCTACCTACACTGTCTTCCGGTTCATGTTCTCTACTTAAGAACCTTTTTTTCCCATCGGTTATCGATTCTTCGAGCGATGTGCCCTGCCCATTGCTATTTTAGCTCGCAAACTTTATTCGCTGTCAGTGACTATTGGTGACGGTGGTTCTTTGGCAAATATCTACGTTTCGCATTCAATCGAGCAAAGAAACTGCAAACTCGCTGTGTTCGTGAGTATACACTATTTCAATTATCTAGAGATTAACTTATCATTTTGGTCCGGTTTATTGAAGTGCAAATACCAAAATATACGCTCAGTAGCTGTTCTGCTTACGAGACACCTACAGAAAGGTACTTATACTCATAATGAATTGTTAATTTTAGATTTGTTAAAAATGTTAGGTTAATATTGTAAAATTATAAATATTGGAAATAAATGAATTGAATTGAATTGTTCCCCATGACTTCGTACGCGTAGATTTTCATGTAAACGTAACCACACTATTGACTCCCTTAATTTACTATTATCGTTTTTCTTTTTTTTCTTAGTGAACAATAAGAAACCATGCAAGCGCCAAGCGAGACGCAGCCGCGCGCGCATTCACCTTGAAAAAGACTGCCTAATATAATAAAGAGTTTTTTATTATTTGCTAGTTAATCCGCCGTAACGTTACATATTCTGTGAAAATTTCAACTGGTTATATATAACAGTTCGGAAGATACAGCCGTTTAAAGGTATGACAGACAGACGGACAGACAGACATCGTAGGCTTAGTAATTGGGTCCCGTTATAACCGTAATCTCAGTCACTCATAGGCCACTTTTGAATCTCTTAAATACTTCCTGTATATCGTATACAATAAGTAAATAGTTCAACAACAATGGAAATCAAGAATTACCGCCCGCCTGTACCCAGCCGAATAAAACCGTCCCCCGTGAATTGTTAGGTCAATTTTTTTCCATACCACTAATAAAATATAGAAGATATCATGCGAGGACGTATTAAGGTTGGGGCCTATGGGGATCGACAAAGTTCCGATCATGAAGCAAGGAGACCGGTAGACCGGCGTGCTGCTCGTCTTATAGGCGATGAGAAGTTAGTGGCTAAGAAACTTCTCAGTCTAGAACACCGCCGTAAACGTAAAGTAGCGAGTCTGTCAATTTTATATAGGATTCATTTCGGAGAATGTGCATCAGAGCTACATGACCTTATCCTGCCATCCCCTTTATACTACAGGACAAGTAGGAAAACGGCCCACTACTACCCATGCATTGTGAATTTTCCTTGGATACGTACCAAACGTTTCGATTCTACGTTTCTAATCCGTACGGCCAAAGTTTGAACAACCTGCCAGCTTCCTTGTTTCCTGAGAGATATAACCTGGGCCTTTTCAAGGCCAGAGTGAATAGGTATCTTCTAAGTCTGCGTGCTTCATCTTCGACCACATCGTCGCTTACCAACAGGCGAGTTGGTGCTCAAACGCGGAATTATCCGCGTTAAAAAAAAGGAGTCGGATAGTTGAATTATTTAATAGCTTTCAGTAAACCCCTCGCGTATGGGATGATTCTAACGAGTCATTTGTGTTTTTCAATAGATTAATTATAAAATTAGGGCAATATGTATAATGATGTTGTAATTTCAAAATCACCAAATACGAAGGTACAGGCAATGAGATGTTATAATAGAGACGATATAGGCGAACAGCATGGCTTAAAAACTGACTAAAAGCAGCATATATCTACTTACTTATGAAATATTTCATGAAAGACTTTTTACGCTATATCTGTTGTTAGAAAGAGACAAAAATACAATTTGTGTTGCGTGACTGAGAGACGGCTGAACGAGGTCGGGCAGCCAGCCTTGCATTCGTCTAGTCAATATTGTGGCGGGCACAACCTATCTACATGTAAAAATATCTTAAGGTATAGGTACATTTGAAACCTATTCGGTCCCGTAGCAAGTGGTGCTACGAGATAGCTACGGTCTGCGTAGCACAAATTAAGTAGTAAATTTCATCTTACTTACTTTTTTTATTCCCAAAATGTATTTTTTATGGACAAAAATTTGTCACGTATTCAATAAAATAACCTAGCTTGTCAAATAAAAAATATATGTAAAATCCGTTCTCGGCTCAAAGGTCCCCAAAACACTCGCTGCGTTACAGCGTTGGATGGTATTGGTAACCTTTTAGAATAGAATAGAATAACTTTTATTGTTTCAAACTGGTGCATGAGTTGTTACAAATACATCATTAAGTATCACAGTTCTACCCTCTTCGGGTGTACAATATTTTGCACTAAGAACGAGCCGGAGTGGGAATCACCTGACTTTTTACTGACCCTGTGCTTTATCTAGGGCACAGTGTCCGTAAAAAGTCTGGTGGTCTGGTGATTTGGTGGTGTACAAAATTGGTTTTGGCCTCAGTCCTCCGACTACCCATGATATCTGCGGCAACGGGCTCGAAGTTGTGAAGCGGCTGCAACGCTGAGTACTTCTGCGTACTTCTTTTTATCAGCGGCGTCTTCCGCTGCTGATAGTGAGGAGACAATGCAACTAGTGGTGCGACTCATGCGACAGTGCTGACGCAAGTAGCATCCCATATCAGGTGATTTTCATTTAGAGAACATAAAAATACTTTTTAGGATCTACTAGCTATTTAAATTTAGGGTGATTATAAATAAGAAGACAGCAAAACTTTTTGAAAATTCACACTGTGTGGTTTCATTCCTACGTCTGCGAGAGAGCTGCTCACATGAACAACCCCCTTAAAGTCGATCAGAGAAAAGAGAAGTAAATAAAACGGAAATGAGAAGGAAAATCGGTTACCAGGCATTATGAGTGAACCTTGATTGAACATTCTTATTTAAATCAACGCGTCCAGCTCCGCATCATAGTTGCTAACTGATTTCGAATGACTGACGTTTCGTTTATATAGGTGCAACTGGCTACAACAAATTTCTTACAAAACTGCCTTACCGTTCTAATTTAAACAAAAAAAATTTTTCTGTGAATGTCACTGCTACAAATCCTTCGTTCGCAATCTCGATATTGTACTGAAATATTTGCCCCTTTTGCCCCCTTTCTATTCTCAGTACGTCCTTGATCTCAAGCCCTCTCTTGAGGAAAATCGCTCGGCTGAAATTCAGTTACGCATTACATTAATGGTGTTCTGTACTTTTTTCAGGAATATCTTTTTCAAGATACTCTGAATTATGTAATGCGAAGATAAAGCTCACCTTTTCGGGTATTGTTAACGTGAGAGGATAAGATGATATACTTAACAAAGTTCTCGAGTACTGAAATACAAAATAAAAACCGGACAAGTACGAGTAGGACTCGTGCTCTGAGGGTTCCGTTAGACGGAACCCTCAGAGCGCGAGACCAAAAAAAAACTAACTGAAGTTAAAATATTGAAAGACAAACTTAAGTTTGTAGTTTTTTTTTTACTGGGCAAGTGCCTTTAATAACTAAACAAAATACAAGCTAAAACTAACACTACAAATACAGTTAGACTGCCCATAGACCGTTGAAGGTCTAAAGACAATCCAAATGCTCAAGCCCACTACCAGTTGGCAGCGTACCCAATATGCTGGCGGCATTACCACGTTGAATGGCAATGCTAATGCGTTGAGCCAGAAACACGCCAGCATTTTGGTCACGCGTCGCATTAACCAGGCGCTCTGAAAGATTTTTGAAAATGAGGTGAGCTCCCGGTCCCCAAGGGCCCAATGTCTCGACCCCAAACGCCTCAAATATGTAACCACTGCCCAGGTTAGCATATTTGCGACGCTTGTGCTGCTCTGCCGAATTAGCAGCCGCACCAGCCCTACCCTGTGTCTCAGGAAGATGTGACGGCGCCAAAGTATCGACACAAGTTGCGTCCCATACAAGGGGCCGCCCCAACCTCCAGGGCACAAGTGTCATACAATACAATACAAAAACTCTTTATTAAAATACCACAAAACAAGGATAACATAAAAATTACAACAAAAATATTATCTAGGCCACAGGCATACCGGCATACAGGCCTCTTTCCATCGTCACGCGCAAGACCACTCGGTTTGAGCACAGCTGCGACATTGGCGGTGAAAAGTGCCCTGCGTATGATGTCGTTCAGGCTAGCGTGTCGGCCAATACGACCAGCGCTTCTCGACCACGAGAGACCATGGTGACCGAGCTGGTCAACAGCAGTACCACACTGACAGCGATGGGCCTCACAGCACCTTGCACCCAAGCGTAAGCTGACAGCTAGACGAAATGCGGTTGGATCTAAAAGGCTACCTGTGTTAAAAGAGGGCATGGCTTGCAACCAAAGTCCCGATTCCCAAACAGAGACAGCAAGAATACGAGCGCGATCTGCAATACTAGGACACGTATCTAGTAGCGATTTCCATGCTAGTTCGCAGATCGGCCGATCCCACAGTCTCTGGGAAGACAACTTTGAAGTTTGTAGTTGACAATAAGGTTCTTCCATACATCCCAACTACAAAATGTAAGTTTGTAATAGCAAAATAATTATTTTTAAATGAATATACCTTCAAATGTATAACTTTCGGAATGTGCTATGAGACTGCCTCTTGCCAAATTTCATGATTTTAGGTCAACGGGAAGTACCCTATAGGTTTTGATTCCCCTGTGAAATTGCAAAATATACGACATAAAGGAACCCTAAGAGCGCGAGACCAAAAAAAAAAAACTAACTGAAGTTAAAATATTGAAAGACAAACTTAAGTTTGTAGTTGACAATAAGGTCCTTCCATACATTCCAACTACAAAATGTAAGTTTGTAATAGCAAAATAATCATTTTTAAATAATATACCTTCATATTTATAACTTTCGGATTTATTCCTATATATGTACTATGAGAACTTGCTTTTTGCCAAATTTCATGATTCTAGGTCAACGGGAAGTACCCTATAGGTTTTGGTTCCCCTGTGAAATCGCAAAATATGCAACATAAACGTTCATATCTTTTGATTGCGTTGACTTACAACTTTTATTTTTTTACAGCCGAAAGAAACCGTAGACCCAAGTATTTAGTATAAATTTCAAGTTGCTACTTTTACGCGTTCTTGAGAAAAAGGGTCTTGACAGACGGACAGACAGACAGACGGACAACGAAGTGATCCTATAAGGGTTCCGTTTTTTCCTTTTGAGGTACGGAACCCTAAAAATAAGCCGGCCAAGTGCAAGTCAGGTTCGCGCACTGAAGGTTCTGACCACCACATAAATTGTTAACTACTAAAGTACAGAGAAGTAGTGCAAATAGACAACATCACTCTTAGTACCAAGTACTTACAGCGCCCGACGTTGCTTAACTTTGGTGAACAGAATGTCGTCACCAACTCACATTTGGCCAGTATTTATTATTTGTTGTTTTACTATAGAATATGTACTAGTATGTGCATGTATAGTGTATGCGCCGAAAGGTTCTCGAATGGAGACCACGGACCGGTAAGCGCAGCATAGGACGTCCACCCACAAGATGGAGAGACGACCTAAAAGAGACCGCAGGGAAACGCTGGATGCAGGCCGCTTCCAACCGGCCCTTTTGAAGATCGATGGGGGAGGCCTATGTCCAGCAGTGGACGTCCTATGGCTGAAATCATGATGATGATAATGATGTACTAGCATGCCAAGTTTGACGATTGTACGTATTCTCGTTTTTACACTAGAGCAAATACAAAAACGCGTTTAAAAAAATATTGGTTGTATGGGGGACGGGGGAGTGTAGAGGAGGAGGGGAGGGGGTGGTCTAAGGTGGCAACCCCTTTAGTTTAAAGTAAGACAGATAGACAGACAGTGTAGGCTTAGTAATAGGATCCCATATTTCAACCGGTACATTTCCGAAATCCTTAAAAACGACGATTATCAAACCTTTATTTAAAAAGGACAATAAAGAGAAATTAGAGTGTTATAGGCCAATTGCACTCTTATCGATATTTTCAAAAGTTTTTGAGAAATATTATTATAGTAAGTTTAACAATTATTTCGAAAAAAATAATTTATTATGTGACGAGCAAAAAGGCTTCCGGAAAAATAAAAACATTAATATGGCCATATACGATTTTATTAAACCAGTCCTAGTATGCATTGATAAAAAGTCTCCAGTGGGTGCAATTTTCTGTGACATGACCCAGGCATTCGATTATGTAGATCACACAATATTAACAACTAAATTGGAAGCTTATGGAATACGGGGCAATGTTTTAGATTTACTAAAATCTTACCTGGCTGATAGAACACAAATCACCGAAATCCGGCGGGTGAATCTTGAAACTAAGAATGAAGAGATATCTAGATCTTGTGAACGTAAAGTGGTATATGGAGTTCCACAAGGTAGTGTCCTGGGCCCACTTTCATTCATAGCATATATTAATGACTTGCCTAATGCCACATCTCAACCCATGATATTATTTGCAGATGATAGCACAATTACAATAGCATGTAAGACACCTGACTCATATGAAAATGACATTAATGATTCCTTGGCATCAGTTATATCATGGCTTGACAACAATAACTTAAAAATTAACTTAAATAAAACAAATATTATGCACTTTAGACAAAGAGGACCAAACAAAGTTAATATCAATATAACATATGACAATAAAATAATAAAAGAAGTAGAAAACGCTAAATTCCTCGGTCTAACTATTGACAGAAAATTAAATTGGAAACCGCAAATAGTGAATCTCTCAAAGAGAATAAGCAGCCAAGCATATGCCCTCAGCAAACTGGCTCCTATTTTAAATACAGACTCGTTACTTACTGCCTACTATGGCCTTGTGGAATCCATTTTGAGATACGGTACTATTTTTTGGGGCAACTCAACTAACAAAATAGTTATCTTTAAAAGACAGAAAAGCTGTATTCGGGCTATGTTTCGACTTCAAAAAAGAGATAGTTGTAAACCTTACTTTAATAAATACAAAATTCTTACACTTCCCTGCCTGTACATTTTGGAGACAGCCATATTTGTGAAAGCACACCGAGATCGATTCCCCACACTATCTGACACTGTAATAAGAAATCGACGCGACCAAGACAGACGGCGCGTACATGAAGGAAAGACAACCCTGATGCAAAACAGTGTAGTGTGCATGGGACCTCTTATCTACAATAAGATACCAAGGTCAATAAGAAATCTCAATACTCACTTATTTAAGAATAAATTAAAAGCACTGTTGCAACAGAAATGCTATTATAAAATTGATGATTTTTTAAATGACAAATTGTAATTGATGTAATTTATTATTATTTTTGACATAACATAGGTATTTTATTTTGAATTATATATATATACTTTTTTCTTTTTAACTTTTTATCTGTAAGACATTGTTACTTTAGTGATGATTAATATTAAAACATTAGTGTTACGAGCATAGTGCCATCACTCTGACATTTGTACGCCTGACCGGCACAACGTGATTTAGTACTATTTTTGTTTATTTTAACATCTTTTGTGCATGAAAATGCACAAAATTCTCATGTTGTATGCAAATAAATGATCTTTATCTTTATCTTATCTTTATCCCATTTTCACACATTAAATAAACGATTTTGACTAATATTTTGTATAACTAACATGAGTAAGTTACCGCAATTATTATTTTTATTTTATTATTTTCATTTGGTATTCGCTGTTGACATGTATAATTAACTTGACATCATATATAAAAATTTGTTTAAAATTAAATTATATTATTAATGTAAATATTGAATGCCCGATGTGGGTAGACTGATGAATACAGTTTTTGCACTAACATATAGCATAATAATAACGTATCAGTCTTAGAATAACTACACAAAGAAACCAAGTACATTCGCAAAATTTAAGCCATTCAAATGTGTCAATATGGCTCCAAAAAAAATATATAAAAATTTTACTATGACAATTTGCGCGGTGAAATCGTACCACAACAAATCAGAAAAGCAGCATAAGAGTTATGGTGTGACATTCCTCAGGTAATCCATTAATTTTCTTGCTTAAATCGTTTAAAATACCAATCGAAACGTAAGCTACAAAGCAAATTTGTAGCTTACGTTTTGAGAAGGCGTTGTTTGGAAACTTACCTTCTCTGAGTAGTTATTCTAAGGTATCAGTTGATCAATAAATGTTTTCTGATTCTGATTCTGACACTTTGGGTACGGAGAACAGCCGATTGTTTCCGCAATTTCTGGAACTGCAATGGATGGATGGATGGAAATAAAGAAAAATATTTATTTATGACGGAAACAAAAGATACAAAGACATGTCTTATTTTTACAAGGATTTATTTAACTTGCAATGTTTTTTAGTTTGATTAGGTCAAATCTTGCAAGCTGAATTAAAACTTGTTCCTCTTAACTGATTCTGCTTAAAGTTGGCAAGCACCTTTAGGTCTGATGATACTATTTGTGCTATACCCTCATCATCATCATCATCAGCTAGAAGACGTCCACTGCTGAACATAGGCTTCCCGCTTTAACCTCCACACTGAACGACAGCCTGCCTTTTGCATCCACTGGATGCCAGCGACTCTTACAATGTCGTCGGTCCATCTAGTGGGAGGCCTACCTACGCTGCGTCTTCCGGTTCGTGGTCTCCACTCAAGAACATTTCTTCCCCATCGGTTATCAGTTCTCCGAGCAATGTGGCCTGCCCATTGCCACTTCAACTTGCAAATTTTAACAGCATAGTGATATACCCTATATTGCAATATTTACAAAATGGCCGCCAAAACATAAATAAAAGCTCTCATCACTCTAGTTCCACCTTCTTTCTCTAATATAGGTAGTGGGTATAATACTTTCTTTCACTACAGGCCACTTGGCGTTTCCAAATAAAAACTCTTTACATGGCCCAAAAATCCCAAGTAGCCAACAAAAACAAAACCCAAAAAAAAAACAAAAAAAAAATAGGAAAGGAGATAAGAGAGGACGGAGTGAGGGAGGGGCGGGATAGGAGTTGGGGTTTTGTTGTGCAAATAAGAACTGGCTTTCAATTAAAATTGCAAAACACATCGAATGTTATTTCCATAAGACAATGATATCGCGCTAAACATTTGTTTACGCTGAATTTGAATTACAGCTTCCGTATCTAAGATATTCCGAGATATTACAAATTAATGTTTGCTTTACGCGAAAATTAATTAACGCCAGTATTCTCAGAGTATGAATTTTGATTTATATTGTGAGGGTAAAAACGCACTAGAATACGATGCGGCACAACAAATTCGAGTAAGTGCGACGAGCATAACTGTGGAGGCTAAATGATTTTTTTAGATTGTATGTTTAGCCTTGTACAAAATGCGCAAACAAACCCAAAGTTTTGGGATATCTGATGTTTATAGCACTCTAAACAATAGATTATACAGGGTTACTTTTCGTAAGTTTTTATCACGCAATCAGTATCAATAATAAATAAAATAAAAATAAATAAACTTCAGGACATTTTTGCACACACGGTCATCTGACCCCAAACTAAGCAAAGCTTGTGATATGGCTACCAGAGACAGAGATATGCATACTTAAATAGATATTAACACCCAGATATAGAACAAACACAAATGTTCATCACATGAATGTTTGCCCTAGGTGGGAATCGAACCTACGCCCCCAAGCGCAGAAGGCAAGTTTACTACCAACTAGCCCAACGGGGCAGTCATCAATTTGCAAACAAGCGACGGGCATCCTGATTGTAAGTGGTCACACCGTATTACCTGATCTAAGCACCGCTTATAGACGTCTACAATTATGGGAATCTTACCTTTAATGGAACATTATATTTCACGTTTATTATTTGATCAAAAGATTGTCGTGTCGTGACGCGTCCTGAACCTCCTAGTGGACTGTTACCTTAATTAATAATATAGCTTCTAATACCCTGTCGTTGTTGGGATGATGCTTCGGAACCGTTTGCTAACTTTATTGATTGAAACGTTTTCAAGGCTAATGGTAATTGAAAGGCAAAGGGGCTAGGAACTCTACCTAGAGTGCTTTTCATGAAAGAAGTCCCCCAGACGCGGCGCTGTCATCGCGTATCAATCACTATCAGTAGCATTTCTCGAGTAGAACTTTAACAACTTTTGGCATCGTACACGACTCTTTAACGATGGAAAATTAATAAAAATCTCACTAGCGTCCAAACACAGTAACAACACCTGACAACTACAACATGGAAATTTAGTTCCGCTGTTTGCCGTGGGACTTCTTTCATGAAAAGGACTCTACTACGGGATTTCAAACGTTTCTGCAGCTTTTTTGTTTTACAGATTTTCTCAGTTATTTTGGTAATTAGTATATTTTAAACTTTCGCGATTTGAACACATGTTTTAAATGTTTATCGGGATTTATCACGTATAATACGTGATAAGTCCCGTTATCGAATCTGGGCAAAAATGCCCCTGTTAACAGACTAGCCAGGGAGTTTGATGTTTTCTCCCGAGATGACGTAGTAGACTTATTCGCTGGTGGCGTGGGTAGGCTCAAACTATCTATTCGTAGTAAACTATCAAACTGCTGTAATAAGTAATGTTTTTCTCTTATTCTTAGATTCCTTTAATAAGTCAAATATTAATTGAATTTTTTATGTATAATGTACTAACTTATATTTCAAAAACTAGCTCTCAATAATTATTATTTTTAATAGCATGTAGTCTGCACCTATAATTGTGGTGGCGTTTAGTTTACTTCTTGTGCCTTGTCTCCGTCATGTTAAGCAAGGACGTACATCATGTTGGTGTTCATTAATGAAATAAAATAAAATAAAACATTTAGGTAATTATAAAAAAAGAAGCCAGTAGTCGTTGGGAACGATACTCTCGAAGTTGTTGACCATTACACCTATCTTGGACAGATTGTTCAGTTAGGTATGTCCAACTTAGGCAAAGAGGTCGCCCGAAGAATCCAACTCGGATGGGCAGCGTTCGGGAAATTGCGTGACATCTTCTCGTCCAAAATACCACAGTGCCTAAAGACAAGGGTCTTTGACCAGTGTGTGTTGCCAGTGATGACATATGGTACTGAGACGTGGTCCTTAACTGTTGGTCTTTTGGAAAAACTCAGAGTCACACAGCGGGCAATGGAGAGAGCTATGCTCGGAGTTTCTTTGCGCGATAGAATCCGAAACGTGGATATTCGCCAAAGAACCAAAGTCACCGACATAGCTGTTAAAATTTGCGAGTTGAAGTTGCAATGGGCAGGCCACATCGCTCGGAGATCCGATAACCGATGGGGAAGAAAGGTTCTTGAGTGGAGACCACGAACCGGAAGACGCAGCGTAGGTAGGCCTCCCACTGGATGGACCGACGACATAGTAAAAGTCTCTGACATCCAGTGGATGCAAAAGGCAGGCTGTCGTTCAGTGTGGAGGTTAAAGGGGGAGGCCTATGTTCAGCAGTGGACGTCTTCTGGCTGATGATGATGATGATGAAAAAAAGAAAAGTCATTCTAAATACTTTGATATATCAACGTCTTCTTATAAACAAAGTTGAGTTAGTTACACTAACTGAAGAACGGCTGGACGAATTTTCATGATCTTTGATTTGTTAGATTCCTCTCAGCCCTGAATAATATCACAAAGAAATATGAAGAAAACTAATTTTTTTTAAAAGAGGTTATGTTTTAAAAGTTACTGCAAGAATTGACATTGACACAAACATAGACATATTTATTAAGTGAATAACATCATAGACAAAAAGAAGAAATTGACATCTAAGTCTAAGAGGGTTGCTGTCACTGCCAAGGAGTATATAACACAGGTGAAACCGCGGGGTGCAGCTTGTCCTACTAATATTATAAACGCGAAAGATTGTATGTATGGATGTATAAATGTATGGATGTTTGTTCCTCTTCCACGCTGCAACGGAACAACGGATCGACCTGATTTATTTTATAGTTCAAGAGCCAGAGAGTGACATACTTTTCATCATCATCATCATCATCACTACGTGGGTGAAACTGCGGGGCGCAGCTAGTTATTTATAAAAGGTGATGTGTGTACTCGTATGTATGTAGGTACATGTCCCTATGGACTCCAAAACGCCTAGACCGATTTTTTCACTGGTAGATAGCTCTTAATATAAGGAATAATCCACACAAGTGAAACCACGGGGTGTTGTTAGTTTAAACATATTTAAATAAACCTGCCAAGTGCGAGTCGGGCTCGCGCGCTGAGGGTTCCGTACCACCACAAATTTCATTAACGAAATTACCAGTTATGACTTGTTATTGAACAGAAACTTGCCACCGACTCGAACTTGGCCATTATTTATTATTTTTTTGTTATATTTTAGAGTGTGTACTATAATTGTGCCAAGTTTGACGCTTGTACGTATTACCGTTTTTACATTAGAGCTAATACAAAAATACGTAAAAAATAAGTTTGTTTTATGGGGGTTTGTTGTTACTTTTGTTTTTACTTTTTGACTTTTATTATTTGTTAGTTAATTCACCGTAACTTTACATATTCTGTGAAAATTTCAACTGGTCATCTATTACGGTTTGAAAGATACAGCCGTTTAAAGGTAGGACAGACAGACGGACGGACAGACATCGTAGGCTTAGTATGGGTATAGGGTCCCGATACCCATTGGGTACGGAACTCTAAAAAATAAACTAATTCACTAGCGAGATCTCTGGGTAATGATGTTTTAGTACATCTTAAATAACATGTAGTACATAAAATAAATAAATGAAATAAATATTCGGGACATTTTTGCACACACGGTAATCTGACCCCAAACTAAGCAAAGCTTGTAATATGGCTGCCAGAGACTGATATACATACATAAGTATAGTTTTATATACATACTTAAATTGATATTAACAACCAGATATAGATCAAACACAAATGTTTGCCCTAGGTGGGAATCGAACTCATGCCCCCAAGCTCAGAAGGCAGGTTCACTACCAACTGGACCAACGAGCTATCAAATGCAAACGGGCACATACCTAATGCGAGATACCTTTATTGCGTTCCTAAATATATGAGGGTAAAATCCTATACTTACAAACTTGTCCTAAAGAGACATCTTTTCATAACTGAACAGAATAACAGATTAAAAAGTATCTCCCTTAAAGGAAGTCCATTTTGTTTATGAACAAAGTACAAACCGTTCGGAACTCCTTTTGTTAAAAAAGAAAAATAATGTCCGAGCTAAGTAAGAGCAACACTTTGCATAAGTAAGGGGCCCATCTTTTCTTATCTTGCCTTTAAAACATTTGTTCACCAAGTTCTCTGTTATCGCGAAATCTTTGGATGCTTTCCTGGGAAACACAGCTGGAGAATTTTTTAGGAAGGACGTAAATTGATGAATGTACAAAGCCACAAGCAAAAGCGGTCCGAATTGAGAACCTTCCTTTTTTGATGTCTGTTAAAAAATTTGATGGATTGATAATTCTGTAGTTCTCAACGGGGAGTGTTCTGTAGAACTGTTTGATCTCATGCCGGCGTCGCGGTTTTACCATCGCACTAGCCGCCACCGCCTAAAAGCTCATCCACACATCATATTATTTCAGTGGAAATCGCATACTGTGCGATTCACGCGATCGTTCTTGCCTCATATATATATTTTTCTAAAATATGTATAATATATTTTTAAATAAATATATTATATATATAATTTAAATAAATATATTTTTCTTTCTTTCTTTCATACCTGCAAAATGTGGAATGAGCTACCTTCCACGGTGTTTCCGAGAAGCTACAACATGGGGTTCTTCAAAAGGCGAGTTAATCGAGTCCTAAAAGGTCGGCTGCGTCTTTGTGACGCCTCTGGTGTTACAAGTATCCATAGGCGACGGTGACTGTTTACCATCAGGCAGCCTATGGCATTAAAACGTTTTTACAAGCTTTATCCTTCCACTGAATAGATATTTTAGAGATAAATATAAAAGATAAAATAAAATAAAAGTTACGTTTGGTACGTCATTTTTTTGTTCCGGTGGATAATTTGCGAAATATGATCCACCAAAAACACGATTTTCGAGATTTTAGAATAAATTAACTTGGTCTTATTTTGCTTTCTCGCTCGGCTCTATCAATCAGCGTCCTCCCTTATAGAATATTCGCGGACTAAGCTTCTTGCATCGGATTTCCTGTTCAAAGAGTCTATAAATAAAAGATTAAGCTTATTTCTTCAACGAATGAAGAATTATACTGGAGAAAATTATTTTCGCATATATTTTTTGCAGCAGTTACAGTTAGGCTGGGTTTTGTGAATTCGACCGGCAGTGGGGCTAGAATCCTTACGTATTTATTTTAACCGACTTAAAAAAGGAGGGAGTTCTCAATTCGTTTTTTTTATTTTGTATTTTTTACCTCCGTCATTTGTGAACCGATTTGGAAAATACTTTTTACTATTAACTTTCAGATTGGTCCCAAAAAAATTCATTAAAAGTCAAAAAAGGGTCAGTAGTGTCATGATTTCTAACTTATTTCAATTGTTTCGTTGTTATTTCTTGGTTTTAAATTATTTGGTATCTAACTTGACTAACAGTCTTTTTTATATAGAATGGCGGTCGGAAACGTGTTGACTCGGCAGTCTCGGTAATAGTGCGAATAGTGGGGGTAGGAAAAAGATAATGCGGTAGGATGTTGGCAAGAGGGACTTTAGTCTGGCTTGAGTGTTCATAGCGAAAGCAAATTGGTCTGAAAAATGTAATAAGTAGGAATAAAGAATAAGACTATGAATAAAGTTATATAAAGTGAGAACTGGATTATGATTTGCCACAATAGTATAGCTTTTAAATAAAAATAAAGTGGAAAATTCGGTTACTCATGCAATATTATGTCATCCAACCAAGTAACCGCAATTGCGTTACTAATTTTGAAGTCAGTTTTTTTTTATTGATAATTTTATTATAACAATAATTTAATTGAATTATTGACTCGTCATCGTCACAGTATTTGTCAATAACTTCTTTTTCTCAGTCGTGCACTCTTGGCAGAGTGGTCGTGATTGCGGTGATGGTACAGCAAGGCTCCTCGCTGTCATCTTCGTCTCTTCCCAGGGCTGCCGCTCGTCTCGCAATGTTTCTCCATTTCTGGCGGCTGGTTGCATTGCGAATACACTGCACCAAGTTAGACTGCGTGGCATTTTTGATGGAGTCGGTCCAGCGAGTTGGTGACTGACCAGGGCTACGCTTGCTTTTTACTGGGCCCTGTACCACAAGCCTCTCCATCGAGTTCATGTTCATGCTAATAACTAGTAATAGATTTATAAATAAATCAATTATTAATTATTGATAGATTTATTTTTATAATGAATCGTAGACGCACCTAAAACCGAATCTCTCACGATATCCCAAACATAAAATCCTAGCACAAGTTGGATAATAATATCTATAAATGTGAACTCCGACCGTAGCTGTTTAATATTTTTCCTTCGTGCTGGGTAACCTCAACAGAGATGAACTAGCGAACTTTGGTAATAAACCAACTCCAGAGCTGGACATACCTAAACGAATAGCGCGACTGCAAGACAATCTTTATGCCTGTCTGTTACCCGTAAAGGGTGTACTAAGCCGAAAGGAAGTAAAAGTACCCATCATTATGAACAACTTTTACCATGGGATCAATCTCGACATTGCGAAAAAATATAAATAAATATATTTTTCGCGATTTCAGAATTGCTCCCGTAGTAAAAGTTGTTCATAATAATAGATACTACGGACCCTATTCAGCTTAGTATCCCTTTCCGCGTAACCCAGTATATGAGCGTAGGTATTTATACCTACGCTCATATACTGTTGTGGTAATCGATTGTAAATGACAATGATCGTAATGTTTTTCTATTTTAACATTTATTCGTCTCAGAAAAAACATTCATAAGCACACTTGAAAGTGGAAACACCACCACTCACCACCACTTACACTCATCACTTGAATTCTGGAGCGTGGTTCTTAATCTAAGTATAAGCAAAAGGACGGGTACCTCGTAATTTCTCTCGTCTCGACTCTTAATTTTATCTCAATATGTCTATAACTCTAACCATTCGGCTAAACATTCCGTAACTTTCCCGTTCTGTAAATCATTTATTAAACCTACAAAATAGTTATTTATGATACAAGTGCGGTAAGTTGGTTATTACAAACGAGTAGACGAATGTAAGCCCGAGACGAAGTCGAAGGCTTACCATATTCACGAGTTTGTAAAAACCAATCCGCACGTGTGCCATACAACGTTTTACAACACATTTGCGAGAAAAAAAGGCTACAAATGAAACAATTTTTATGAAAATGGAAATTAAAAAAATACCGTAATGTACACGCTCGGTGCTATACATCTGAGCGTGCGGTAAAATTCATTACCGCACGCTCCGTTGTATGATGCGTAATGTTTAACTTTCGAACGATGTATACAGGCTTCGTAAGTGCACTTTTTGAGCAAATGTGTTGTAAAAGAAATTTTTCATATACCTTTCATACATTTGGTTGTTTCTGGTAAAATTTCGCATCATTTTTATTTGAACTTACGTTTGGAAAACATTTAAATAAAGAAATAGTAGTAAATAAAAAATGCCGTGGTAGCCCATTTGGGAGAGCGCTAGACTTGAAAGCGTGAGGTCGCGGGTTCAAACCCCGGGCCCGTACCAATGAGCTCTTTGGAGTTATGTACGGATTTTCATACCACTGGCTTTTCGGTGAAGGAAAACATCGTGAGGAAACTTGTATACAACGGAGAAGGAATTCAATGGCGTATGTGAATCCAGCAACCCGCACTGGGCCAGCGTGGTGGATATGGCCCAATCACCCTTTCGGGGGTAGGCTAAAAGTCCAGCAGTGGACTGTTAAAAGGCTGATTATAATGAAATAAAAAATAAACAAGTATAAGTGAAAAATAATAACATAAAATTGAAACTAGAATATGTTATATATTTACAGTCAATGGTACAGCAGTTACATTTTAAATAAAAACAATAACTTAATCAGAATAAATTATTTTTCGTGTATTTTTATCGATGGAATTTTTTCTCGTTGCAGTCGCAGCTATAGTTCAGGTGTGTTTATAACTTTATTGTGGCTTTATGTCTCAACTGACTAACTCTATAAATATTGTAATAACCTACTTCTGGTGATTAAGATCGAGTACTAAAGTCTAGAACTATCGTAACTGTCAGATTTAGGTTTTTGACCGCAATCAAGAAAAGCGGCGGTAATTTTCCAACAACGTATTTTCAGTGTTACACACGAAAACTATTGAAAGAAAGGTATAATCAAATCAATTAATTTCATTTTTCAGTAGATTAGAGTGGAATAAGGTCCTTATGGCTACCTCAGCGGGCTCGAAACAGCGCTGAAACAGCACATCACGCAAAATCACGCGAACGGCCGAGATATGGTATCGCAACTTTTCGCAATCACCTAAATAGAATCGCTTAAACCAGGTAGCCGTAATTGGTACTGTACCGGTAATTGGTAAACCTTTACCCCCTTATTAATAAACGTGGAGTAGCATTGGAATAGTTAATCCGTCTTTTGTCTTTTTCGATCGAGTTCAAAATGTGAAAGAGAGAAGAAGACAAAACACGGCGTAACTATTCCAAGACTACTCCACGTTTATTAATAAGGCGGCTAGTGCTTACTAATTGACTTTATTATTATTTTTTAGTTAATCCGCCGTAACATTGCATATTATGCTGGGAAAATTTTAACTGGCTATCTATTACAATTCGAAAGATCAGCCTTTAAGATAGGACGGACAAACGGACAAACGGACAGACGGACAGACATTTTAGGCTTAGTAATAGGGTTCCATTTACACCCTTTTGGTACGGAACCCAAAAAAATTGCGAAAGAGATAGTTCTGGCTTGTGAGCTCGGCTTTAAGTCAGTAAATATGTAATGAATCCCAAACTCACTAACTATCAAGTGATGTTACAGTCCAGACAGCAGTACCCGTGTCTGCTGTCCGCTGTATACTAGCAGTACATGGGTTCTCATTTAAACTATTAACTATTTAACTAGCTGACCCCAAGTTTGATTAAGCGAGCTTGGTTCGTCCCGTAATTAACCATTACGGAGTTTGGTTTGAGTTTGTTATGGCAGTTGTTAATTATAGTGAATTTCTTGTAGCGTTGTATGGCGTGTCACAAATTTTTTCACGTGCATTTGACGCAACGTTCCTTATTTTCAACAAAACATAGTTTATGTCACTCCGGGATAGTGTACCTTTCTCAATGTAAGAGTTTTTTGAATCGGTTATGTAGTTACGGAGATTACATCCTACAAACACACAAACTCAAACTTTAATACTTAATTTTTTTACAAGCTTGCCCAGTAGACTTAGTCCCAGATTTGATAGTTTTTGAAAACTTTTTTCGTTTACGTATTGTTCCATACATTTTAGTAAAGCGCCTCCAGCGGAAACGCGCAGGAACTAAAATCGGTAGTAATCGGCAGTATAGATTGCTTCACTCTAATACGAAAAAAGTTTTCGAATACCTTTCAGCCCAGCAATGTATGGAACAATACGTAAACGAAAAAAGTTTTCGAAAACTATCAAATCTGGGACTAAGCCTACTGGTGGGTTACCATATAATCTCAAAACATTATTTTACTCTCGTTTAGTCGATTTTTACTTGCAAGGTCTAACTAATGTTCATTCGTTTTATCTGGATAACCTTATATTGACTTTTGTTTTGCTCCTTCATTAGCCGAGAGAGCGAGACAAAATTCAATGTAAGGTTATTATAATAGTGCTAACAGACGCTCGAACGCGGCTGACCTCAACCGCCGTCTGACCAATGGGAGAGAAAGAGAGGGAAATATGATATTCTCACTCTTTCTCTCCCGTTGGTCGGACGGCGGTCCGTCAGCCGCGTTCAAGCGTCTGTTAGCACTATCAGAATGTTTTTGAGATTATGGTAGTACCTGTCGTTAGTATGACTGGGGCAACTGAATTAGACCTGGGGCCTTACGGACAACTGCTATTACAGGTTGGAAAATCATGCGACCGCAAACCGTATCTGGGCGCGATAAGGTATCCGTTCGCGTGATTTTCCAACTGAGCGGATTAGGTGCCGCAATTAGCTGTTGTCCGTAAGGCCCCTGTTATCTTCAAGCGTATGAGCTGAAATTTGGCATACTTATGTAAGTTCGGTGACAATGCAATTTTATGGTACCATCGCGCTGGTCTGATGATGGAAACAGAAGGTCGCCATAAGAACTGCTAACCGAAACGACGTAACCCGTCGAGTTTGGGTTCGTTGGATTTGTCTTCCCATGCACTTTAGTCCTAGATGATAAAATCAATGGACATGGCGGACAAAATGTTCTTATGTACCATCATGATATGGGTATCAAATAAAAGGGCTTACTGAGAAGAATACGAAATAAACCGGCCAAGTGCGAGTCGGGCTGGCACACTGAGGGTTCCATACCACAACAAAATTCAAAAATAAACTTACCATTTATAACTTGGTAATGAACAGAAACTTGTCACTGACTCACACTTGGCCATTATTTATTATTTGTTGTTACAATAGACAATAGACAACAATAGACAATATTTTATTTGTAACAAAAATCCATACACACTTAGAGCTACACACAAATTTAAAAGTAAAAAAAGTTGGACTTTTGCCACAAACCGTTTACACGTTAGAGTGTGTACTATAATCATGCCAAGTTTGACGCTTGTATGTATTACTCTTTTTACATTAGAGCTAATACAATAATACGTTAAAAAATACGTTTGTAGTATGGGGACCTTTCGTTTTAACTTTTTAACTTTTTTTTATTTCTTATTTAATTCACCTTAATATTTCATATCTAGTGAAAATTTCAACTGGCTATCTATTACGGTTCGAAAGATACAGCCGCTTAAAGGCAGGACAGACGGACAGACGGATAGACTGACAGACATCGTAGGCTTAGTAATAGAGTCCCGTTTTTACCGTTTGGGTACGGAACCCAAAAAAGGCATGTTTTTTTATTTTTTTATTATTAAAGTTTATTTATGATTGACATTGATGATTGCACTTAGATTACGGTGATGGTGAAAGTGTATTTCAGAGCAGAAAGTTGTGGATTCGAGAGACTGAGATCTTGCGCTTTCTGACTTTAATGATCTCTAAGCCTCCGCGACGGGCGGTATTTCTTATTGCTAATATTACGTAAAGCCACAGGTTGTGTTAACTGGGCAGGCGGCGTGCCGTAAATTGGATGTCGCCCAGAAAATTACTTTAATCCCAGAGCGGTTGTGACCTTCCTGTCTTCATGGCTTCTTTTAAACAGATTTTATTTACCCGGACCCGGGTATGTCCTAAAAGACCCGGGTATTGATTTATTTATTTACGTCCACGTACACTGTGTACATCAATACAATTAATCAAAATTTTAAACAGAAATAAAAATATAACTAAATGTCACAATAATTACAGGTGAAGGCAGCATGCAATAATATTGAGCGATAAAATAAAATAATTGCAGTTAAATTAGTTAACAAAAACACAAATGAGATATAAAACGAAATAAAAAAGTACATTCAAAGTTTTGTCAGGATTAAAAATTAAAATTAAAGTCAAGTAAAAATGTCACATAGAAAATACAAATTATTAAAAACTGTTCAGATAAAGTTATATGATTATTTACCGTGGTAAGGTTGTGGAATGAGATCCCGATAAAATCGCAACAATTCCAATTTAAAGACAATTTGCTTAGTAGAATCGCGGCCCTGGTCTGATGATGATGACAGAAGGCGGCGTTTTAGGCAGGTCGGCTACTACGACGTGATCTCCACTCTAGAACTCGTCTAGCCAATCGGTTTTTCGGGCAATGTGGCCAGCCCACTGCCACTTTAACTTATCTTTTACTAATTTGGCTCATATTCAAACTTAAATATTTTTGTGAACTACTTCAACTTCACTAGTTATCAAAAATGTTTAAGGTAAAAAATCTCTTTCTTTCTTAATAAACTGATTGGGCATGATCTACATTGGTAATGGTTCTCATTTTGTGCCTGTAGCGTTCGTAGCGTAGCTCCCGTAGCGTAGCACCCGTAGCGTAGCACTCGTAGCGCTCGTAACGTCGCACGACCGTCTTTCTAACCAAGCTAATTCTTTCACACGTTTCAAAAAAATTAAGATAAAATATTAGTGGTATGCTTAGAAAATCGTTTGAGCATTATCATTAGAATAACATTGCAAATAGTATACTACCTAAAGCAATTTTTGTATTGATATTACATAGAATGGCGGAGTAGTAAAGAATCTGCCATTTACCAAATATTCCGCCATTGTATGTATCGCCATGTATCGTCAAATATACATATACAAGGTTACGCATATAGACTACTAAGCCAAAAGAAAGTCATTGGACTCATTATTAACAAATTTTACTATGAACCAAACATAAAATCGCAAAAAAAATCAGCTGATCCTTGTCGAGTGTCAATGGCCGTTTTCTATGAAACAGCAGTTTTTTTTTCAGGTCATGAGAATGACCTCCTTTCGGCTTAGTACAGTCATATGCGTAACCCTGTATTAACATACAAACATCTAAATGTACCCCTAACGTCTGATATCTACGCTTCGCTCGGTCAGTAAAGATGTTGTTATCTCCTTTTGTTTCACAGGAATTATTTGTGAAATACCCCGTTGGAGCAGTTCCCGGAAAATCAGGAAAACGCCGGATTTTGTTTTCGAAACAAAACACCGCGGGTTTTATAAAACACCGCAGTAATGGCATCGTTATTCCCGGAACTCTTTGTTTTATCTATATAGAAAATCGCGGGAGAATGGGTCCGTGTATAGTCGAGTAATGGGTGATAATTTTGGGGGAATGGGGTGCCAAAAGGTTTTGATAATTATTAACTAGTTATTTTGCCCCAAACGGGGACCTCGCGATCCCTATAATAATTTCCTCGTAACAACTCGACCGATTTTGCCCATACTTGAACATAAAAATTGTATTGAAATTAATTACAATAAACATGTGGGCATTCCCTTTATTATGCTAACTAGAGGCTAACCTACTTAATGACATGAACAAAATATTATGCTAACCAGAGGCTAACAAAAAGGTTGAGTTGGATAAACCGTATCAGTTTCCTGCGATGCAGGCCTAGCCTAGTGCAGGAATCGCAGTATAAATAATAATAAGTATTTCTCATTCCCCCAAAACCCGTGATTCGTTTTTTTGCCATATTAATATTCCATATTAAGATATTCTATGTCACTCTTTGACTCTCCAGCGACTTCTTAGCGATCCCGTCATTGCTCTGTTACAACGTAAATGTTTTTTATCGCATGACATCGTAAATCGATGTTGCATACTTTTAGCCTGAAAAAAATAAACTTTTCCAGTAGACTTATCAACGCGGGTAGAACTGCAGAGCGCAGCTGGTTAAATGACCCAGCGAAGAGTAGGAGTATCAGATTATGATCATGTTCGACAATAACTCAAAAAAAAGCAGTTAAAAAAGTGAAGAAGTATCATTCGTGTTTTAGCATCCTCCTTCGATCCTGTTACATAAATTCTTTCCATCCAATGGTTGCCTGAAAGAGATCGCTTTTAGCGATAAGGCCGCTACTTGTGGTACTAGCTCGTAAGTGTTTTCTATCTGTTTGTAATTTTTATTTCTGGTGTACACAATAATGAGTTTCTTTCTATCTAACACGCTTCGGATCCTCATGAAATTTTGTAGGCAAGTAGTTTTATTTTTTATTTAAATATGGACAGAATCGGTCGAGGGTTCGCGAGGTTTTCGTTCAGGGCGAACGACTTGTTTTAAATACTTGACAACGACAAATGCACCAGACGTTCGAGGCCATGATTCTTTCACGAGAAAAAAATAAAAGTATGCTAAACTGGAAAGTGCTTATTGTAATAGTGCCGTCATTATTGTACTACTCATAATATTAAGCAACATTTACAAAGGGGCCATTCATCGAGTGTTTTTTTAATAGGTGTGCGCTTGACCGCCAAATCACCTGATGGTAAGCGATGATATGGTCTACGATGGAGCACGCAAAAAATTAATTAATGGTGTAAATTGTAATGGACCTCTTTTTTTAGCTCTTTCTAACAGACTTCGGAAGCGTTGTCAATTTTTTTTTGTGTTTTACCAGAACTTATTTAAATATGAAACGATTAAAAAAAATTGAGATTATACTGGTCCCATAGAAATTTTATCAAAATCGGTTTACTAGTGTAACTTTTAAATAAATAACATTTCATCATCATCATCATCATCATTTCAGCCGTAGGACGTCCACTGCTGGACACAGGCCTCCCCCATCGATCTCCAAAAGGGCCGGTTGGAAGCGGCCTGCATCCAGCGTTTCCCTGCGGTCTCTTTTAGGTCGTCTGTCCATCTTGTGGGTGGACGTCCTACGCTGCGCTTACCAGTCCGTGGTCTCCATTCCAGAACCTTTAGGCCCCATCGGCCATCTGTTCTGCGTGATATGTGCCCTGCCCACTGCCATTTCAACAAATAACAAATAACATTTAAATAACTTAAATATTCGGTTACTTAGATGACTATATTATGTAAACCGAAATTACGTCATCATCATCATCATTATCATCAGCCAGAAGACGTCCACTGCTGAACATAGGCCTCCCCCTTTATTCCACACTGAACGACAGCCTGCCTTTTGCATCCACTGGATGCCAGCGACTCTTACTATGTTGTCGGTCCATCTAGTGGGAGGCCTACCTACGCTGCGTCTTCCGGTTCGTGGTCTCCACTCAAGAACCTTTCTTCCCCATCGGTTAAATTACGTATTTTATACTAATATTGTGAAGTCGGTTTTTTTAAATGATAACTATTTTTGAGCTCTTTTTTGCTTAGCATATCCTTTCAGGACAACCTTGTGTGGCTAGCTACTAAATTAACAGTTAATTCCCGTCCTCGTTATCGGTCACGTCCACAATGACCTTGTTTAAATGTTATTGAATTAAACTTGAACTAATAAAATAACCCGCAGTGGTCGCCCATTGATTTGTATTCGTGTTATTTGAGTTTAAATAATGTCAGACCGATTTATACCATAACTAGCTGAAACCCGCGACTTACCTTTACCAGACATTATGACAGAACCTTGATCAAACATTCTTATTTAGATCAACGCGTCGAACTCCTCATCACAGTTGCTGATTTCGAATGACTGACGTTTCGTTTATATGGGTGCAACTGACTACCAACTCTTACAAAAATGCCTTGACAGTCGTTCTAATTTAAACAATGCAAAATTTCTTTTCTGTGCGTAGGCTTTTATACAAACTTTCAACCTTCATTTGCCCTTCTTAATTCGGCTCTTTCGCAAAATCCTTTCATAGCGGAACTTTACATCTCACAAGAAAATATACTTATCAAATGTCAACTTTATCAGTCTAGTAGATTTCGTGACAAATCATGATTTGTCACGAATTCACAAAATATATAAAATATATAAAGTCTGGAATTTATATATTTTCGCTGTATTTTTAGCTTTTATATAAAGTATTTCTTTAAGGGCATGTCTAAAAGGGTTATGGGCATCGAGATACAATTCCCATAGAGTCACAATCTCTCAGTGAAAACAGTCAAAAAACGGCCGAGCGTCATTGTACATACATTGTATCAATTATATAGTTCACAAAGCCACATTTCCTCCATTTTAAACGTTAGTTGTCCGCTATGTCATCGTAGCTCTGACAGCGCGCGGCGTTGTAGTCGGATCGCGGTTACCTTGTAACTATCCAAAAAGCCGACGCAATTCGTTGCATGCGCCGAGTTTTGGTTCGGACATTTTTTTTGCACGATTGTGACTCTATACGTATTGTATCTCGATCGCTATGGGCTAGGCTTTTAGTGATGCATTAGTTTAGCAAACTTCAAAAAGTTAAAATTTTATTAAAATTTTCCCTTTTTTGTCAATCCATTAAAATTTGCTAAAATTTATATCAACGATTTTTATTACATGCATAGATATTGATGCCCGTTGTGTTACTCTGATTTTTTCCAAAAGGGGACCACGTCTCAGTATCACCACTGTCAACACACAATAGTCAAATAGATGAACGGTTTTAGCGCCAACGTGGAAAAAAACATGTCGGCTCGTTGTATTATTTTCCTAAACTTGTGTATTTTCGAGTGTTAGTGTGTACTAATGGTGAATTATTATTTATATGTGCTCATAAACGTGCTCGAGTGTGGACAAGTGATATAACGAGGTGAAACATGTCTTTTCGTGTTGTGTCCAAAACTCCATAGAAGCCTCATAAAGCCTCCAACACTTTACTGGGGTATAAGTCTTACTTGACCGTGACTTACTTTGCTTGACTCTGACTGTGACTATGACTTGTTTGACGCTATTAATACTATGTAAACCCTTTTAATATTACGACTAAAGGACTTTGTAACCACGATCATGAAAAATTTAACAAAAAAAAAAGAATAGATTAACGGGCAAAATTGGTCAGTTAAGTTATATAAAGTACTAGCGGTCCGCCCCGGCTTCGCACGGGTATATATTATAGCCTATGTTACCCGGGGATAGTGTAACTTCCCAACAGTGAAAGAATTTTTCAAATCGGTTCAGTAGTTTCGGAGCCTATTCAATGCAAACAAACAATCAAATCTTTCCTCTTTATAATATTAGTATAGTTATTATTGCGTGTTGGGAAACGCAATTTGTAAAGTTATAGAACCAATAGCGCTATTGAATAGATAAACCATCGATAAAGGCCTCAGAAACAGGGTATAAGCCCCTTTATTTTTACAGGAAATGCGTATAACTTTCCTACAATCACTTCGGATCATTACCAGCTAATAGCTTTACAGATAATAGAATAATGGCGTTAGCAAACTCGCCGACGCGACCGCTTTTCACAATTTTTCACCATTTTTCACCATTTCCCCGTTTTCCGCTAAATTCGTTATGAGGTGGCGAAATACTTAATGCTTGTTCATTTCAGTCGTTGCTCAAATTGGCACTTTATTTTTAAGTGGATTAGGTACATTTTGGATAGACTCGACACGCCGTTCCAATTTTCGTGTGCCATTTGAATTAAATGATGTCATAGGTTAGCAATTTTTTACCCGACTGAGCAAGAAGGGGGGGGTCTGTTTTTCGAGTGTATGTATGTATGTATGATGGTTTCATTGGCACACCCTACAGCCTAAACGACTTAATGGATTTCGACATGAAAGGTGTCATTTGATTCGTTTTCATATAGGTGTGAGTGAGTGGCATTTTTAATTGTAATACTCTTAAATTTATGGAACTTGTGTCTTTTTTTTTTTTTTTTTTTCTTGACATGAAATAAAGATGGGCTCCGCGAAAAAAGGGGGAAATAGTAAGTAAACTTTGCTAAATATGTCAACAGTACCATCGTTATGTAGAGCTCCCCCTCCCTCAGCCGATTTCAAAAATATATAACACTACTACGAAATACTCATTAGTTAACGAGATAAAGGCTTCGACCAAAATAAAATGAATTAATTTATTATTAATTATTTTTTTATTTATTTTAATTAATTAATTTTATTTTGGTCGAAGGATAAAGCTGTATGAAAGAGCTCTGTATCTACTACGAGTAGGTATAGATAGGTACGCAGCGCACCGCTGTTACTTTTCTGCTACCTACTATTTATACAATGCAGTCGAGTTATATTTTTTAATAATTTAAGTTACTTGATTCCTTTGTATTTGACATGAGAAGCTGTAAATTAAAATTTCACTTATAACTAGAGAAAAATGCACAATGTATGTGTTTTTTCGGCGAATATCCTTGTTCCGGAATTTATCACGCAAAGAAACTCACAGTGTAACTCTCTCCATAGCTCGCTGTGTGACAGAGTTTTACCAAAAGTCTAACAAAATAAGGTTTCCCAAAGAGAAAGAAGAATGATAAAATCTAAATTTATTCTATTAAAATGTTGAACAGGCGCAAAAGAGATAGTTCTGGTCGTTGAGCGCAGCCATTCTGTGCACCTAGAAAATTTGCGAAGCATTACCATATCTGATGAGCGTTTAGCGCGGACTTTGAGACGGTCTACATCCTTCCAGAGAAGATTGATGAGGGCGGATCTGTTAAGTCTATGTGGATTATGCGGGTCTCAAGTGGGAGTTCTTTTGAGTGTGAATTTACTTACTAAATTTTCTTGCACGCTTTGAATATTAAAAGCTTTAGCTTATGAATTTACAAGTATAAATTGTTTTTAGGGTTACCCAAAGGGTAAAAGAGGGGGTATTACTGAGCCGACACTGTCAGTCCGTCCGTCCGTCCTACTTTAAAAGCTATATCTTTGGAACTGTAATAGACAGCCAGTTGAAACTTTCACAGAATATGTAATTTACGACGGATTAACTAAGAAATATTTAAAAAAAGTCAAAAAGTAAAAACGAAACGGGGGTCCCCATACAACACACGTATTTTTTATTACGTTTCTGTATTAGCTTTAATGTAAAAACGGTAACACGTCCAAGCGTCAAACTTGGCATGATTATTAATAGTACGCACTCTAAAAGTATAACAACAATAAATAAATAATGGCCAAATGCCACCATAATATTATTAATAACCACCATGCCACCATATTATTTTAAATTGATAATTATTGTATTTTGTGGTGGTACGGAACCCCCAGTGCGCTACCTCGACTCGCACTTGACCGGTTTTTATTTTAAACCCCCTGTATATGAGCTGGTAATCTTCAAAAGGATGAACAGTTTTTTTTTTTTATCCGAATTACGCCGAAATGTATCCGGTAGAAAATAGACAGACAAGAATTTTTTTGAAGTGTTAACTTACTTACGTTGGGCAGTTTTTGGGATGGGAAAAAACACTGAGCTCGCGTGACCATCACGCTCGGGTACTCGTTCGGGTAAACTCGGCTATGTAGAGCGGGAAAAGCGCAAGCGGCTATTTTGCGGCTGTGTTCGAGGCTTTGCAATTTTTTGGCGACCGGTTTGTTTTTACCAATCGTCCTCATAGCACCTACCTCCTCATAGTCGACCGTCTAGTCTACCTCATAAATAAATAAATAAATTGTGTTTACCAGTTTCACACCACACACTCCACTCAACCAGTCCCTTCGTGATGGCCATCAAAATAGATAATAAATTACCAAACTCAATCAAAAATTAAACAAGAGACCGACACTTCTATAAATCATTAAACCATTTCCTGATAAATAGATCTTATTATTCCATTAACGAATACCTAACAGATAAAAATATTTTTTAGTATTTATTGCTGTCCTTCTTTCTTCCATAAATTATTTAGCTATACTTTTCTGCAAACTAAGAAAAAAAAATATTAAAAAATATATATGAATACTGAATCTAAAGCTTCCAGCTGGTACTTGGCAGCTCCGTCGTGTTTTTTTTTATTTTATTTGAGACTTAAATACTCCTGGACGTCTGTTCATGACAATTTTACGCAATTAAGAGAACAAGTATGAGAACAATTCCCTCAATAAATACGTATTCTAGAAGACTATTCATAAAATAATGATCTGTCTACATCACTTTGTGTTTCGCGTCATACTCGACAAACGTTTGCCAAACCGAGCGCCTTACGCTTGGATTGGTCGTGTTTTAACGAACTCTGACTCAAATAAACTCGCTCTGTTTACTCAAAGGAGCTACGAATTAATACGAAGTTAATTATTGCTAACTGGATGTAATAATAATTTACATACTTCTGGACCAACTGTCAGTACTACCAAGTTTTTTTCTTTTATTGTTTTTATGGTTCCGTGCCTGTCTGTCCTACCTTTAAAGTTGTATCTTTGAACCGTAATAGATAGCCAGCTGAAATTTTCACAGAATATGTGTAGTTACGGCGGATTAACAAAAACATAATAATAAATTCAAAAAGTAAAAACTACGTTTTTTTTTTGACGTTTTGTATTTGCTCTAGTGTATAACGTTAACACGTACTTGGATAGGTGACCGCCTAGGCATGACGTTTTTGCACTACTTTTTTGTAATTTTTGTACATAACAAATTAACCTACTTATTGTTAATTTCTTTGCGAAAACAGCCAATTTTTTTTCTCACTTAGTCATTTGACCACAAACTAAGCAAAGCTTGTAATATGGCTGCCAGAGACTGATATAATTACATACATACATATATATTTTAAATGCATACTTAAATAGATATTAACACCCAGATATAGAACAACAAATGTTCATCACGTAAATGTTTGCCCTAGGTAGGAATCGAACCCACACCCCCAAGCGCAGAAGGCAGGTTCACTACCAACTGAACCAACGGGCTTTGTTATGTGGTATCCAGATAAAGGCATGTCGGTCTCGGGCAACCTTTGCAACCCACTCGTATTTGAAAATGGCAATAACGCCTGTATTTCTGCCGGGTAAAGTTTCAAAAGTTCATTATTACTTCTGCAGGCTGGGCACAGAAAATAAAAGAGCAGTGGAACTAATACACGCGGCAAAATTCAAGCAGCAGGACAAACGAAAATTGTGCAACTGTTTAAAATTAGGATGCTTTATGGTTGGTATTCCAAAAACCCGAAGGAAGCGCTTTGATTCCACTTTTATAGTGCGAACTGCTAGTCTGTGGAATCCGCTGTCTGAATGGGTGTTCCCCGCTACGATAGGCAGAGCACATATCACGCATAACAGATAGCCGATGGGTCCGAAAGATTCTCGAATGGAGACCACGGACCGGTAAGCGCAGCATAGGACGTCCACCCACAAAATGGACAGATGACCTAAAAGAGACCGCAGGGAAACGCTGGATGCAGGCCGCTTCCAACCGGCCCTTTTGGAGATCGATGGGGGAGGCCTATGTCCAGAAGTGGATGTCCTCCGGATGAAATGATGATGATCATCTCAGTCATCAGTGGGCTATGTCGGTGACTTTCATTCGTCTACGGATCTCCTCATTTCGGATTCGATCTCGTAGAGAACCCCGAGCATAGCCCTCTCCATAGCTCGTTGTGCGACTTTGAGCTTGCTTATGAGGTCCATACTGAGAGACCACGTGCCCCCCTTCAATGATGATGATGATGACGAGTAATTCTCATGTCATATAAATCAAATGATAATGATGAACCATGAAAGTGTCACCTTTTCGTGCCCACCCTAGGCATGTGATACAATCGCATCCACCAGTTTTGACTTGTCTACCTGCCTTCATAATCTTTTGCCTCAGTCCACCGAGAGTGGGGAGCATGGAGTAAAAACGGGAACGATTTTGCACTCAATTACCAGCTGTTACTCGCACGTGTCGACGCGATGTACCTATCTACCCGTGTACATTTCGCAAGTTCTTTGTGAACTGTGACTCTAAAGCATTTTAACCTTAGAATAACTACTCAGAGAAGGTAAGTTTCCAAACAACGCCTTCTCAAAACGTAAGCTACAAATTCGCTTTGTAGCTTACGTTTCGACTGGTATTTTAAACGATTTAAGCAAGAAATTAATGAATTACCTGTGGAATGTCACACCATAACTCTTATGCTGCTTTTCTGATTTGTTGTGGTACGATTTCACCGCGCAAATTGTCATAGTAAAAAAAAATTATATTTTTTTTGGAGCCATTTATGACTTCATTTGAAGGGCTTAAAATTTTTCGAATGTACTTGGTTTCTATGTGTAGTTATTCTAAGATTTTAACCGTTTATGTTTCTTTGCAAGTCGCACTTGCGACTAATTGGGACAAGTTCTTACTTTTTTCCCATCCTGTTTCTTAAAAACTATAGCTTAAGGCATATCCTTTTTAGGGTTCCGTACCTAAAGGGTGGAAAACGGGTTCCTATTACTAAGCCTACGCTGTCTGTCCGTCCGTCCGTCCTGCCTTTTAATGACTGTATCTTTCGAACCGTAATAGATGGCCAGGTGAAATTTTCACAGAATAATTATGTAATGTTACGGCGTATTAACTATCAAATAATAATAAAGTCAAAAATAAAATAAAGGGGGTCCCCATACAAAAAACTTTTATAAAACGTATTTTTGTATTTGCTCTAATGTAAAAACGGTAATACGCACAAGCGTCAAACCAAGTCAAACTTAGCTAGATTATATAGTACACACTCTAAAGTAAAATAATTAATAATTTCCAAGTGCGAGTTGGTTACAAATTTCAGTTCACCACCAAGTTAAGATCGTTGAGTGCAGCGGTTGATACTTGGATGGGTGACCGCCTGGGTGTGATGTTGTCTCTTTGCTCTACTTTTTGTATTTTGTGATGGTACGGAACCCTCAGTGCGCGAGCCCGACTCACACTTGGCCGGTTTATTTGTTTGATCTTAGAGTATACCTAACCTGATATAAGTAGGTACCTAAAGACGCATAATTTGCATATTATACCTATGGGCCCTCGTGGCCTATGGATGCCTTTAGGCGATCCCCGAGTAATTAGTTAGTTATAGTATGTAATTAAAAAAACCGGACAAGTACGAGTAAGACTCGTGCTCTGAGGGTTCCGTTGGACGGAAACCTCAGAGCACGAGCCCAAAAAAAAAACTAACTGAAGTTGAGATATTTAAAGACAAACTTAACTTTGTAGTTGACTATAAGGTTCTTCCATACGTTCCAACTACAAAATGTAAGTTTGTATAAGAAAATAATTATTTTTAAATGATATAACTTCAAATTTGTAACTTTCGGATTTATTCCTATATATGTGTTATGAGACCTTGCCTTTTGCCAAATTTCATGATTCTAGGTCAATGGGAAGTACCCTATAGGTTTTGATTCCCCTTTGAAATCGCAAAATATGCGACATAAGCGTCGCATCCGCAGACCCAAATATTTAGTATAAATTTCAACTTGATACCTTTACGCGTTCTTGAGAAAAAGGGTCTTGACAGACGGACAGACAGACAGACGGACAACGAAGTGATCCTATAAGGGTTCCGTTTTATCCTTTTGAGGTACGGAACCCTAAAAATTGTTTGAACATGTTATTAGATTTACGGGAGTGGCATGGTCGAATTACGACAAAACTCCTTAAAAAAACTTCACATTCCTCACAAGTGCTACGTAATATACAGGGAACGAGCGTTATGTAGTAAAACCGTTTCCTTTGAGCGTGATGTGAGTGGAAGCAAACGTGATGGAATTTCCATGAGAATCTCCGCTATCGGGGATGATGGATGTCGCGGTGAATTACAAATGAGCGGCATTTTTTTACAAGCTTTTATTTAACTGGTGTTGTTTGTTGTTTGTTGTTGTTAGTTGTTAGTTTGAGTCAATTCTAGCAACTGACTTCTAACTGCGGTTCTTCAAAAGGCGAGTTAATCGAGTCCTAAAGGGTCGGCAACGTATTTGTGATGCCTCTGGTGTTACAAGTATCCATAGGCGACGGTGACTGCTTACCATCAGGCAGCCCGTCTGCTTGTTTGCCACCTATGGCATAAAAAAAATTAAAACAGTTAGCCCCAACCGATTGAGCCGATTTTACATACCTACACTTTTAGTTTTAACGATGCATGGTTAGCGGAGTGACGTGATTCTAAATCCAATATGGCGGACTCCCAACTATGGCGGACCGGTTTTTTTTTGCACGCTCATAATAAGGGTGTTTATGACCACAAAATATGGGAAAAACTGTATTTCCCATAGATTCAGGTCTTATAAAAATAAAATAAAAAAGTTACAAATAGGTATTTTGTAATGTTAAACTGGCAAACTGACCGAAGCACATTTTCAAAAGTTACTTCTCTATCTTCTCTTCCCTTCTCTATCTTCTCTATCTTCTATAGTATAAATTAAAGTCGCTTTCCGCGTCTGTCTGTTTGTCTGTCTATCTGTATAACTCCTCGCAACGGATTTTGATATAGTTTTCACCATCAGTTAGACAATTTTTCACGCAAGGTTTATCTATACTAATATTATAAACAGGAAAGATTTGATTGTTTGTTTGTTTAATAATAATATAATATAATATTTATTTCTCAAAAAACTTTTTATTTGTTACTGTTTATTTGTTTGTTTGTTTGTTTGCATTGAATAGGCTCCGAAGAAACTGAACCGATTTGAAAAATTCTTCCACTGTTGGGAATCTACACTATCCCCGGGTGACATAGGCTATATATCTGTGGCGGCATGCATCTGCGGAGCATTCGTAGACGTGCGCACCGACCAGCGGCGCGCGGCGATCGAATGCTCCGAATCTGTGCGAAGCCGGGGCGGACCGCTAGTATGTATATATAACTAGCGACCCGCCCTGGTATCGCACGTAAATTACACCCGTGTGAAGCCAGGGCGGGTCGCTAGTAATATTTTTTTTTTAAACTATCAAATGTTCTATTTAGAGAGCTGCGCGCCTTTACCTGCCCCTTTATACCCTCCGTGAGTTTCGTAATGGACCCCGCGGTCACACCCTCAGGAAACTGATATTTACGAGCCGCTCGGTTTACATGTCACGCTTGACGGGACACCAACACTACGACAGTAATGTAGCTAGAGATGTAATATAAATTGATATATAGAATCATGGGAAAAAAATTTCATCTAAGTCAAAGGAGGTTGCTGTCGCTACTAAGGAGGTTGCTTCAAGGAGGTAGGTGTATAACGCGAGTGAAACCGCGGGGCACAGTTAGTGTGTTGTTATCGGGAAAATCTAAGAAAACATAAATTTAACCGTGTTAAACGTAACCATGGTAACCGTGTTAACTTACGTGGTAGGTACTCTTCAAAAAGTTTCTTACAAAGTTCTTTATAATTCTGTTGGATGGTTTTAACGCCCTCTGCTTTCATGGCTCTGCAACTTCATAAGTCATTTAGCATTCAGCCGCGGTCGTGAGCTGCTTAACTACACGGAAAATATGACATAGATATACATAACCTCTTATAAACTTGTGGTGCTCGTATGAAATTTGGGATGTTTTGGAAGGTTACTGCGGTCACCAAACTCGTGTAGACTTTCGTGTTGAAATATTCAAAACTTCTGGAATTATTTGCCTCAGAAAATAAAAACTGCTAGATTGTCCTGTTTTAAGCGAAAATCAACTAAGGTTACTGCGGTCACCAAACTCGTGTAGACTTTCGTGTTGAAATATTCAAAACTTCTGGAATTATTTGCCTCAGAAAATAAAAACTGCTAGATTGTCCTGTTTTAAGCGAAAATCAACGAAGGTTACTGCGGTCACCAAACTCGTGTAGACTTTCGTGTTGAAATATTCAAAACTTCTGGAATTATTTGCCTCAGAAAATAAAAACTGCTAGATTGTCCTGTTTTAAGCGAAAATCAACGAAGGTTACTGCGGTCACCAAACTCGTGTAGACTTTCGTGTTGAAATATTCAAAACTTCTGGAATTATTTGCCTCAGAAAATAAAAACTGCTAGATTGTCCTGTTTTAAGCGAAAATCAACGAAGGTTACTGCGGTCACCAAACTCGTGTAGACTTTCGTGTTGAAATATTCAAAACTTCTGGAATTATTTGCCTCAGAAAATAAAAACTGCTAGATTGTCCTGTTTTAAGCGAAAATCAACGAAGGTTACTGCGGTCACCAAACTCGTGTAGACTTTCGTGTTGAAATATTCAAAACTTCTGGAATTATTTGCCTCAGAAAATAAAAACTGCTAGATTGTCCTGTTTTAAGCGAAAATCAACGAAGGTTACTGCGGTCACCAAACTCGTGTAGACTTTCGTGTTGAAATATTCAAAACTTCTGGAATTATTTGCCTCAGAAAATAAAAACTGCTAGATTGTCCTGTTTTAAGCGAAAATCAACGAAGGTTACTGCGGTCACCAAACTCGTGTAGACTTTCGTGTTGAAATATTCAAAACTTCTGGAATTATTTGCCTCAGAAAATAAAAACTGCTAGATTGTCCTGTTTTAAGCGAAAATCAACGAAGGTTACTGCGGTCACCAAACTCGTGTAGACTTTCGTGTTGAAATATTCAAAACTTCTGGAATTATTTGCCTCAGAAAATAAAAACTGCTAGATTGTCCTGTTTTAAGCGAAAATCAACTAAGGTTACTGCGGTCACCAAACTCGTGTAGACTTTCGTGTTGAAATATTCAAAACTTCTGGAATTATTTGCCTCAGAAAATAAAAACTGCTAGATTGTCCTGTTTTAAGCGAAAATCAACTAAGGTTACTGCGGTCACCAAACTCGTGTAGACTTTCGTGTTGAAATATTCAAAACTTCTGGAATTATTTGCCTCAGAAAATAAAAACTGCTAGATTGTCCTGTTTTAAGCGAAAATCAACGTTTGCTATGGAATCGGCTTCAATGTGATTGAAGACATTGGGCCCTTGCGGACCGGGAGCTCACCTTATTTTCAAAAATCTTTCAGAGCGCCTGGTTAATGCGACTCGTGACCAATATGCTGGCGTGTTTCTGGCTCAAAGCATAAGCATTGCCATTCAACGTGGTAATGCCGCCAGCATGCTGGGTACGCTGCCAACTGGTAGTGGGCTTGAGCATTTGGATTGTCTTTAGACCTTCAACGGTCTATGGGCAGTCTAACTGTATTTGTGGTGTTAGTTTTAGCTTGTATTTTGTTTAGTCAATGTGATTGTTATATAGAAACATCACATATCGGAAAAAGTTTTCCCGAGCGAAACTGCTAGAGTTATTGCCTCAGAAAATAAAAACTGCTAGATTGTCCTTTTTAAGCGAAAATCAACGTTTGCTATGGAATTGGCTTCAATGTGATTGTTAGAAACATCAGATATCGGAAAAAGATTTTTTCATGGACACTTCAATACTTTACGATCTATACAAAATTTATGGGACTATTACATTTCTAATAATTTTAACATAATTTTTGTTTTCGTGAATTTTTCCGATATTAAATACGTATTCTGCTATTCAGGGCGAAGATAAATCCAACAAATCAAAAATCATGAGAATCGGTCCAGCCGTTCTTGAGTTATAAATGGTGTGACTAACCCGCCCGCGTCGCAGACGCCTCCCCCTTCCCCGCTCTCGTCTTTTACACACATTACCGGCCGCGCCTTTGGTATTGTATAGAATACCTAGACAAAGTATAAAATAAATTAATTAATTAATAAAGATAAAATAAATTATATTTCATAGATTACCTGAACATTTTAGGTATTCTATACATTGAGTTATTGTATAGAAATCTGAAAAAAAAAACTTCAATCTTTAGAACACCGAATTATACAGATTACCGGTAATGTGTACACCTACACGAACGATAATTGTACTAAGGCACATCTCCCTTGTTTGACTGATCTGAGAGCAGCTCCGTCGGTCAAATCAGAAAGTTGAACGACGCATCATATCAAATAGATCGACATTTCACCCCTATGTCTCACCCTTGTCATGACTTGAAAGATAAGTAAAATGGAAGTAAGATAAAACTCCATAAGTTCCACCGCGATATTATGATTTGGAAGCTGGGTTGCTGAAATCTATATTTTATCTATATAATATACTAGCAACGCATCCCGGCTTTGCACGGGTGTAAGTCTTATTTTTTTGCACCTTGGGTTACCTTGAGTTTTAGTAAGGATTCCATTTTTTTTTTAAATATAATATTGCCTATTTCACTTGGGGATAGTGTAGCTTCCCAACAGTGAAAGAATTTTTGAAATCGGTTCAGTAGCTTCGGAGCCTATTCAATGCAAACAAACAAACAATCAAATCTTTCCTCTTTATAATATTATTACTAGCAACGCACCCCGCCTTCGCACAGGTGTAAATATATTTTTTTACATCTTGGGTTACATTATTGGAGTTTTAGTTAGGAACCATTTTTTTTTTTTTTGAAAATATAATATAGCCTATGTCACCTGGGGATAGTGTAGATTCCCAACAGTGAAAGAATTTTTGAAATCGGTTCAGTAATTTCGGAGCCTATTCAATGCAAACAAACAAACAATCAAATCTTTCCTCTTTATAATATTAGTATAGATATAAAAATGAATCCCTATTTACCTTGGTCACACCATAACTTGAGAACGACTTTACCGATTTCAGTCATCTTTTTTAAAGTTTTCTAATACTTTGTAGATGGTTCTTCCGGAAAAAAAATCAGAATACTTAAACTGTTTGACAGTTCTAAGACGTACAACGTCTGTCGGGTCAGCTAGTATATAAATATGTATAGTAAAACTTATACCCGTGCCATGTCGGAGCGGGTCGCTAGTAAGTAATAATAAGAAATAATAAAGCTGGCGTTTGGCGACCATAGCGACTATTTAATAAGAAGGTTATAAGCTATTTATTAAAAGAAACTATCCTAGAACTGTTACAAGTTTATCTGTGAGAAACATTTCAAAGTAGGTATAAAGCTATGAAATATTGTTTATGGGTTTGTTCACTTTTCATAGAGTCTGGCTAGTGAAAGTAGAAACTGAAAAAGCGCGGCAAATTTAAAAATATCAGCAATGAAACCCCAAAAATGTGTATGAAATGCCTGGAATGATCTCACTAGTATTATTTTTTATTGTAACACAGTTAGAACATAGTAATATTTGCATTTCATATTAGTTTGACACAATGGGGCCGTGGGGATCGGGAGCCAAAAAAAATTTCAAAGGTTATCTTCACGTCTGATAGACGCAACTCGTAACCAAAATGCCGGCCTCTACTTTGCTCAAAAGGTGAGCATCGCCATACAACGTGGTAATGGGGCCAGCATTTTGGGAACAGTTCCCACTGGTAGCGGTTGGATAGAATGATAGTTAGGTTGTAATTTGTTGTTTTTTTTTTTTTTAATAATAGAGTAAAGTAATTTACTTTCTAGTCAATAATAATAATAATTTTAAAGCAAGGATGTTATATATAACAAATAAAAACCGTTTTGGGGTTGATATGCGGTTTTTTTTGCGCGCTTTTTTAGTCTCTACTTTCATTAGCCAGACTTTATTTTTTAGGTGCTTTTATTATCTGTTGACAAAAGTAAGAAAACACTTTTTCTCAAACTTACATGTTATGTGATGTGATCATTATTTGAAAAACACACGTTGAAAAAACATTGTTTGTATTATACGGGACTTAGTCACGTAAGCTATTGATATTTTAGAACATTCGGTGGCAAAGTGCGTGCGCATAACTCTATCATTTTGCACCCAAAATGAGATGAAAGACGTTTTTCCAGTTATAAATTACTGTAGATTAAAAAACACGCTTATTTCAATTACTACAAGCATGAATTGAATTTGTTTATAAACCCCCGATAAAGGAGCTGATATTCTTTAAACGACTGAACAAATTTTCATCAATAAGCTAAGAATACTTTCGATCAAGCCAAGGTGGCTTGATTGAAAGTGTTGCCCATTATGTGTTTTCTTGTTTAGGCACTAACCATCCAACTTGGTGTAATTAAACACCTGTATCTTGATTGATTAGGCTTCCCATATGTAGAATCTAATTTTGTGTCTAAAACTGGGACTCAATTTGTTTCAGGTAATGATTATTTGTGTATATGTGTGTGTGTTGCCAGTGATGACATATGGTACTGAGACGTGGTCCTTAACTGTTGACCTTTTGGAAAAACTCAGAGTCACACAGCGGGCAATGGGGAGAGCTGTGCTCGGAGTTTCTTTGCGCGATAGAATCCGGAACGTGGACATTCGCCAAAGCACCAAAGTCACCGACATAACTGTTAAAATTTGCAAGTTGAAGTGGCAATGGGCAGGCCACGTCGCTCGAAGAACCGATAACCGATGAGGAAGAAAGGTTCTTGAGTGGAGACCACGAACCGGAAGACGCAGCGTAGGAAAGCTTTGGGAGCTACGATGCCACAGACAGATACACAGACACACACGTAAAACTTATAGCCATTGATGTACTTATAGCACCCTCTTTTTGCGTCGGGGGTTAAAACACGCTTATTTGAATTATTGTTACTAAAATCAACCAATCTAACCCAAACTTGGGGCTTACTTAGACAGCCTAAACATTTAAAAAAAATAACATTGTCCGCCTCCTAGTTCTATCACCACCATCTGGTGGTGATAGGAACTTATCTAAGTTTATGGTACAAAATAATTGAATTGTCATCTGGAATAAATTCAAATCGATACAACGAATTCAGTAGTACATATAGATCGCTGAATCGATACGATATTTCCTTTGGTATAACCTGCTCCCAAAGATTTTCTTTGCCCGCTCAATAGTTTTACCATGATCTTCAAGGATCTTGATTGAAAAATGCCAAGATCTTGTATATACGTAAAGGGACCAGTACTAGTTCTTACTAGTTCCATGGAAAAATATGACAGTTAACGGCTACGATAATCAACTATGAACTACACAGATGAACTATGTGTTTTAAATGAATAAAAAAAAAAACTGTCAATCTTCACTTCAGTCGTACTGACATTATTTGTACAAAATAAGTTCATTTCGGATTCATTAGGAACTCCTTCCTTTAACCAAAGGTATTTTATAACCTTACTAGCGGTCCGCCCCAGCTTCGCACGGGTATAGATTATAGCCTATGTCACCCGGGGATAGTGTAGCTTCACAACAGTGAAAGAAAAATCGGTCCAGTACTTTTTGAGCCAATTCGTTACAAACATACTTACATACAAATCTTTCCTCGTTATAATATTAGTATAGAAGTATAGATTATTTAAATATCTTTACAACACCTGCATCGGATTAACTCATATACGTACTTAGAAATTATATTTACTTGAACTACTTGCTTGCACAATTTCATGAAGATCAAGTGAATGGTGCTCGAGTTGTCGAACAAACATACAAACATAAATTTGTTGAAACACCGATTTGTCCCACTGTAAACTCGTAGACCTCACTTCGTTCGGTCAACAAGATTTGTTTGCGTATTTCGTTAGTTTGTCACTAATAAAAGCTGATAAAAGAGTGTTAAAAAATTACCTACGCCCTTAGAATAACTACTCAGTGAAGGTATGTTTCCAAACAACGCTTTCTCAAAGCGTAAGCTACAAATTCGTAGCTTACGTTTCGATTGGTATTTTAAACGATTTAAGCAAGAAAATTAATGGATTACCTGTGGAATGTCACACCATAACTCTTATGTTGCTTTTCTGATTTGTTGCGGTACGATTTCACCGCGCAAATTGTCATAGTAAAAATTTTTTTTTTTTTTTGTGGCTTAAATTTTGCGAATGTACTTGGTTTCTTTGTGTAGTTATTCTAAGCCTACGCCCGTATATTCCACAGAAATATTTGCCGCTGGTTTTCATAGAATTCCATAAATGCCTACAAAAAACACTTTGGTGTTATACTGTGTCAACTGTATAAAACAATTTTATTTACATAACGAGCTACAAAGTAAGATCATAGAAAGTCCATGTTACAAATTGTGTTGAAATTTCCTTTGAAGTCAGGTGGTCTATAATATTATTTTACAGTCTTGTTAATTTATATTAATTTTAAACAGCACACAACGTTTATAATATAAATGTATTTTAAACAAGTTGTTAACCGAGTGTTGCGAAGGTTTTTTGACGGGAACATATCGGCGATTTAATTAATATCTATTTACAAGGTTTATTTAGCTCTACGAGATCGAATCAAAAATGAGGAGATCCGTAGACGAACGAAAGTTAGACTCCCCAAGATGGCGGACAAAATGTTCTCATCTACCATCATGATATGGGTATCATATGAAAGGGTTTATTGAGAAGAAAACGAAAAGCTTGTTTTTGAAAAGGGTTTGTTTAAAACACTGTTTTAAACTATCACGGTTGTTCACTAAAGTTATATGATTATTTACGGGATATTTACTGTGGTAAGGTTGTGGAATGAGCTTCCAATATTTCGGCGCAGTTACATGCACCATGTTCACGGAAAGACTGAAGAATGCGGGTGGTTGGAGAACAGTTAAAAAGTTAGGTGCAGACATAACGATCTACCCTCTTTCTTAGTCTTTTGCTACGGTTATCATTGGAACTCGAACTCGAACCTAAGTCCCGACAAAACACACTCACTGTATCACTGCGTATAGTATTTTGAACACATTTTGAACGCGAATTTTATTTTTTATTTTTGAGGCAACCTAATACTGGATTCCACGCACTGGCGAGTTGAAAACCATCACCTCGATTGAAATTCTGGCATTTCGAGATCTCAATAGTTTCCTTTACTAGCCTTGGTATGTAATGGCGTTCGGTGGACAGGTGGTTTATTTAATTATTTATAAAAAAATATATCACAAGGTTTTATTTAACTGGTAATGTATGTTAATTTGTTTAGGCTAAATCTTGCAATCTGAATTAGAACCAGTTCTTCCTAACAGACTTTGCTGAAATTTTGCATACACCTTTAGTTCTGGTGACAATACAATATGTTACAAATATGTATCATACAATTTGATACAAATATGTTAGGTATAATTGGCGAAATGTTATAATCTCTACACAGTCTCTTATCTATCTCTATCTCTACATAGTAAATTAAAGTCTCTTTCCACGTCTGTCTGTATGTCTGTATAACCGCTAACTCCTCCTAAATCACGCAACGGATTTCGATGCGATTTTCACCATCAGTTAGATAATTTTTCGTGGAAGGTTTATATTATATACTAGCGGTCCGCCCCAGCTTCGCGCGGGTATAGATTGTAGCCTATGTCACCCGGGGATAGTGTAGCTTGCTAACAGTGAAAGAATTTTTCAAATCGGTTCAGTAGTTTCGGAGCCTATTCAATGCAAACAAACAAACAAACAATCAAATCTTTCCTCTTTATAATATTAGTAGATAGATATAGATAACGTAAGTAACACCCGTGCGAAGCCGGGGCGGGTCGCTGGTGGTATATATGTTTTTTATTAAAACCTTGTTTTTGCATAAGAACTATAAATTTGTTTATTGGTGTCGCTGCTTCTAATTGTGCGTAAAAACATGATAAAGTATGCCGTACTCACAGGCGGTTTAGCGGTAGATATAGTAAAAACAGTTCATTTAAACATGAACTATTATATAATTCTATTGTGTTAACGCATATCTCCCTTGTTTAACTGATCTGAGTTTTCAGTACACTTCAAATATAAGCAAAATCGGTTTGTAAAGATATTATAGAGGTTTTTATTACAAAGATTTTTATCCCGGAAAACTGTGTGGTTGCTAAGGAATTGTTCATGCGGACGAGACCGCGGGGCACGACTAGTATTCCTTAAACGCTAATTGAAAACACATTAAGGTATTTCCGACACGATTTTTTCTATATTTCGTCACCCGAGTCACGATTCTCTCACATTATCGAGAGTCGCCACAATTGTGAGCAAATATTGTGAAAAATCGACGACACCAATGAAGAAATAAAATTAAACTAGTAACTACTACAATGAAACCTGGTATCTCACTATGGGCCTCATAAGCAAGCTCAAAGTCGCACGAGCTATGGAGAGGGCTATGCTCGGGGTTTCTCTACGAGATCGAATCCGAAATGAGGAGATCCGTAGACGAACGAAAGTTACCGACATAGCCCACCGGATTAGCAAGTTGAAGTGGCAGTGGGCAGGGCACATGGCCGATGGGGCCGAAAGGTTCTTGAATGGAGAGCACGAAACGTTATATTTTTTTTTTTAATTTTTAGGTGACAAACAAGCAGGCGGGCTGCCTGATGGTAAGCAGTCACCGTCGCCTTTGGATACTTGTAACACCAAAGGCATCACAAATACGTTACCGACCCTTTAGGACTCGATTAACTGATACGATATAATTGATACAATGTATATGTACAATGACGCTCGGACGTTTTTGACTGTTTTCACTGAGAGACTGTGTCTCTATACGAATTGTATCTCGATGTACACGTAGTATTTATTTTTTGCGTGTTTTTGTTGTAAAACATTACAACAAGACGAGTTGTTTATTTCATGTTGGCGCCAAAAATCCGACAAAAAAATACATAACAAAAACAACACGCGCGCGCACACACACACACACACACACGCATACACACACACACACACACTAACACACACACATCATCAGCCAGTAAACGTCTACTGCTGATGAGGCCTCCCTCTGAGAGAGCGGTGTTGCCATAAACCCCAGGCTTGGCAGGCAGCTTAGTGATCGCAGTACGTTCACCGTGTACTAGGACGCTGCTGCCCATCCTCCAGTGGTTTTGGTCGCAGTTATAGGACATACCCGGGTTTAGTAAAGAAGGCATATTTGCACGTTTTTTTTTATTGCTCATCCGATTATGATTCATAAATAAAGTGCCGTAAAATCGTGATAGACTAATTTATAAGTACACTTGCATGACCCATATAGTCTGAGGCGTGTTTTAGCAATATTATCACTTGTCTGAAGTGAAATAACTTGACATATAGATTGACGTACTGGTTTATATAATTAGAATCACACTCAACGAGATACAATATCTAAAGAGTTATCTCAGTGGAAACAGTCAAAAATCGTGATAGACTAATTTATAAGTACACTTGCATGACCCATATAGTCTGAGGCGTGTTTTAGCAATATTATCACTTGTCTGAAGTGAAATAACTTGCCATATAGATTGACGTACTGGTTCATATAATTAGAATCACACTCAACGAGATACAATATCTAAAGAGTTATCTCAGTGGAAACAGTCAAAAATCGTGATAGACTAATTTATAAGTACACTTGCATGACCCATATAGTCTGAGGCGTGTTTTAGCAATATTATCACTTGTCTGAAGTGAAATAACTTGACATATAGATTGACGTACTGGTTTATATAATTAGAATCACACTCAACGAGATACAATATCTAAAGAGTTATCTCAGTGGAAACAGTCAAAAAAACATCCGAGCGTCATTGTACATACATTGTATCAATTATTTAGTTCATTTACTCACATTTACTCCAATTTTGATGTTATGTCGCTGGCATAGTGTTCAACGTTAGTTGTCCGCCATGTCATCGTAGCTCTGACATCGCGCGGCGTTTATAGCGGTTACCTTGTAACTACCGAAAAAGTCTGCGCAATTCGTAGCGTGCGCCGAGTTTTGGTTCGGACTCTATATGTATTGTATCTCGATGATACATACATAAAAAAATGGAGACACGTACAAGCTTATATATAACCCGAAAGGCGTTTACCTTCTCCATTCCGTGAGTAAAATAAATTTCTTTAGAGAAACCTTATTTAAAACTTCAAACGCTAAGTGAAATTGCTCGAAACGAAATTGTAGCGGTAAATGGCCCGAGATATAATTCGGGCCTATTTCCGTATTATTAAATTCCGGGATGATTTAGGTAAACGAGGATCGGGATTTTCCCGACTCAGTTTTGTGATATTTCACATTTAATGGGCAGCTAAAAGCACGCGGCCATCTCACTTGCACATTAGAATCTTTGAAAAAATCTAATCGAAGTTTTTGATGTGTTTTCCGGTTTATTTTATTTTTCGACTTTTTACGTCGCCAAACTAACATTCGCTATGGCACAGGGTGTGCTAAATTGTTCTAAAACAAAGTAAATAACACGGAAGTATCCCGAACCTTTAACCCTACCATCCATTATCACTTATTTAACTTAGCAAATAGACGAGCGCGGACAGTGAGTGACGACAGCCAATCACCCTCTGGGGGGTGATTCCGACTTCGGATGAAAAGGGTTGGAGTGACCAGTCAACAGTTGATGGAAATAAATTTTACCATTTAGTCATCATCATCATCATCATCAGCCGGAAGACGTCCACTGCTGAACATAGGCCTCCCCCTTTAACCTCCACACTGAACGACAGCCCGCCTTTTGCATCCACTGGATACCCGCGACTCTCACAATGTCGTCGGTCCATCTAGTGGGAGGCCTCCCTACGCTGCGTCTTCCGGTTCGTAGTCTCCACTCCAGAACCTTTCTTCCCCATCGGTTATCGGTTCTTCGAGCGATGTGGCCTGCCCAGTTTTGCGCGAATAAAATCCGAAACGTACGTTTCGGATTTTATTCGCGCAAAGAAAATCCGAGCATAGCTCTCTCCATTGCCCGCTGTGTGACTCTGAGCTTTTCCAAAAGGCCAACAGTCAAGGACCACGTCTCAGTACCATCTAGTAGACTAAGTTTATTAAACGGTTTTTTAGTTTTTTAGCAAGTTAGAGTGGCAGTGGGCTGGGCACATATCACGCAGAAAAGATAGCCGATGGGGCGGAAAGGTTCTCGAATGGAGACCACGGACCGGTAAGCGCAGCGTAGGGATTCTATAGTAAGTTAGTATGTAGGGAAGTTCCATGTGAGTACCCTACTCGGACGGATGGTAACCCTTACCATCCGTCCAGATTTATCAAGTAAATTCATTGTCAATATTCGGACTTAGAATTTTGTCCGGCTTTGTAATTTGCCGGCTTTTTTAGCTTGGGCGATGTAATACCACTGCTCTTTCACCACTGTAGCGACGTGCGCAGTGTTTGAATTTTGTGACTAAAACCACAGACTAGGTAAAGATACTAATAGAAAATCTGAATAAAACGTCCTGACTTATTGAAATAAATATCCGGCTTTAGGTCGGGACTTTTCTTATTTTGATATTGTAATACCTGTAAGAGGCTTAGATAAGTAGCAAATCATCATCATCATCATCACTATGAGTAGGTATATCACAATCCAAATGTGTTTCTGTGTTGGTATGTTGATTTGTTGGTGTTGGTTTGTTTGTTTGTTTGTTCCTCTATTACGAAACAACACAGCAACGGATCGACGCGATTCTATCTTTAGAGTTAGTTGGAAGGCCGGAGAGTGCACATATTATGATACCGAAATTTTTCTAACATTACTTACTTACATTTCCTCGCATTTAAAATGTAAAGTCGAGTGTTTAATTCTTGCATAAAACCCATTTTATCCTCGACTTTAGTCCTCGAATATTTAATCCGCCCTCCACTTCGGCTCGGGCTGATAAGCCTCTCGATTAAGATGACTTGTTTTATGCACTCGATGTACAATCTACTATCACAGAAGACGTACAAGTACAGAAGATTCACTACGCAAAATCATTTATAGCGACTCTACACAATAAAGTGCAATTCAGGATGCGCAAGCGCTAACTACCTACAGCTATATTAACCTAGAAGTTGTCTCTCTTAGAAGTCTTGTCGAATTATCTCTGTGTATCGCGCGGCAGCGGGCGCGGTAGGTACGACAAGTCGGCCACTTTTAGCTTCATACCTAAAGTGCGGAGTGCGCCAGGCCTGTTATTGTACTATACTTAACTATACCTACTGGCTGGTTACATAGAACATAAGAAAATATTTGTGTTTCATATGCAGCCGAAGCGTTGTGAAGTGTCAATTTCATACCAAAATAACTCGCTCCAAAATGTCACAGAATAAAAACGGACAACGTTTTTTTCTACGTTTACTGACAATTTACTAACGTAATAGAAACCCTTGAGGCTTGAACAAACTTATAAATGAAAAACTTACCCGAACAAAAGCCGCGGATTTATCCGGGGGATCTGAAACAATAATCATAAATTATTACATAAGCTATTTGTAATGACAATTTATCACAGAAATATAAATCTCTGGTGACATTTTGCGGAAAAGGCAGACAGAACCTGTTTACATCAACAATAAACAAGACTATGAAAATAGTTAATTATGATACATGTGCGGTAAGTTTGTAATAACCAATCCGCACGTGTGCCATACAACGTTTTACAACACATTTGCGAGAAAAAAACAAAAAATGGAAATTAAAAAAATACCGTAAAGTACACGCACGGTGCTATACAACGGAGCGTGCGGTAAAATTCATTACCGCACGCTCCATTGTATGATCCGTAATGTTTAACTTTCGAACGATGTATACAGGTTTCGTAAGTGCACTTTTTGAGCAAATGTGTTGTAAAAAAAATTGTGTAAACTTTACATTTCAAACCGCGTGAAGCAAGTGAAAGTAATTGCCTAAATTAAATATGTTTTTTGTAGGGCAAAAAAAACTTAGCAAGCATTTTTATTTACTTTTTAGTGTACGATAAGCCTACGATGACTGACTGTCTGTCTCTCCGTCTGTCTGTCTGTCCTACCTATTAACGGCTGTATCTTTCGAACCGTAATAGATAGCCAGTTGAAATGTTCAGAGAACATGTAATGCTACGGCGGATTAACTAACAAATAATAATAAAGTCAAAAAGTAAAAAGAAAAGGGTCCCCATACAACAAACGTATTTTTGTATTAGCTCTAATGTAAAAACGGTAATACGTACAAGCGTCAAACTTGGCATGATTATAGTACATACTCTATAGTATAACAACAATAAATAATGGCCAAATGCAAGTTAGGGACAAATTTCTGTTCATTAAAAATTAACCGAGCGTCACTTGCAAATTATTAACTATGACGGCGTAGCAATTGCTTGGCTATTTTTGGTAGGCGATAAGTCGCAACAAATAGTATTTTTAAATTAATAATTATTGTATTTTGTGGTGGTACGGAACCCTCAGTGCGCGAGCCCGACTCGCACTTGGTTGGCCGGTTTATTAAACCAAAACACTAACTGGAAAAATATGTCATCCAAGTAAACGAAATTGCGCATTAATAATTTTGAAGTCGGTTATTTAAATTGATAATTATTCTTTACATCGTCGGGTAAAACGGGCGACGTCTTCGTCTATTCGATTGGACGGCCTACATTTATTCAGCTGAATCCAGATTAAACCAGATCGAACCGATTCTGAAACGTCACTCAGTGTGACACTCCCCGACGATGATTTGGTTTTCATTTCTCAAGCCAGTGGTTCGGGTAATGTACGATTTGACGTATCGCTTTGGCACGCCAATTTGAGCCGTATCGCCGTGTAATAGGGCGTACGGTTCAATTCGCGAGTCATTTGCTGTGTAGACAAATCAAAAAAGGTTAGGGTCTGAATTGAGGCTCGTTTACATGCCGCGGCGAATCGTGCCGGTATGATGAATTCGAAATTTAAATAAGTAATAAAATTTACGCAAAAATACGATGTCTGTGAATAAAATGGTAAGAACTTAGAACGTAGTTTTTGGCGCCAACGTAAAAAAAAATGTCACCTCATTGTATTATTTTCCTAAACTTGGGTATTTTCCAGTGTTTTATTTTTTTGTGGAGTGTGGGAAAGTGACGTAACGCTGTGAATCGTGTGTTTTTCTTGATGTTTCCAAAACTCCATTGAAGCCTCTTGTAAAGCCTCCACCACTTTACTAGGGCATGACTTTGACTTAACCGTGACTTACTTTGCTTGACTCTGACTATGACTGACTTGTTTGACGCTATTTCATCAAACTTGATAATGTTTTAATACTTGACACTGGCAAATGCACAAGAAGTGCGACGCCAAAATCCTCACAGAGGAAAGAATAAAACAATATGCCTTGAGAAAAAATTAAAGATATAAAGTGGACGCGCCACAATGTAACAATCTAGAATATAAAGCTGTATGATTATTTACGGGATATTTACCGTGGTAAGGTTGTGGAATAAGCTCCCGATATTTCGGCGCAGTTACATGCACCATGTTCACGGGAAGACTGAAGAATGCGGGTGGTTGGAGAACAGTTAAAAAGTTAGGTGCAGACATAACGATCTACCCTCTTTCTTAGAAATCTAGAATAATCACACGAAACGTCTACCGTGTTTGGATAGTACCTGCCAAGCAAAACATAGACGTCAATAAAATCATGTTTAGAAAAAAAAAGAACCGACTTCATGACTATGCCTATCATTTACAAACTGAAACTAAAAAGTAGAAAATAATATTTAAATAACTTCAAAGCAATGAGCATTAGAGGACAATCAACGAAATTATGAATACATATATTACCTACTTATATATTTACAATTTATAATCAGTTATTTTTGGAGTTGGAAACAATAAACATCAGTAGTAAAAGACGCCATTTTAGAGCCACTTTCACCGTTTGCATCACAACACGAGTTTTACTTAAACAAGTTCAAACGTAAAGTTTGATATCGGTTTTATTCAAGGCGATTTCACTGATACGATATTGATCGCGTCGTTCACGTAGGTAAACCAAAATTACGTGCTATGGAACGCAAATATGGAGCTCACTGAATGCAGGAGTTTTGGCGCCAACGCTGAAAAAACATGTCGGCTTGAGCTATTATTTTCCTAAACTTGTGTATTTTCGAGTGTTAATGTGTATTAAATGGTGAATTATTATTCATTATGTGCTCGTAAAAGTGCTCGAGTGTGGGCAAGTGATATAACGAGGTGAAACGTGTCTTTTCGTGTTGTTTCCTAAACTCCATAGGAGCCTCTTGTAAAGTCCCCACCACTTTACAGGGGCATGAGTTTGACTTGACCATGACTTACTTAGCTTGACTCTGACTGTGACTATGGCTTGTTTGACGCTATTAAGACTATACAAAACAGATGAACAGGCGGTATGGCCTTAAAGGCCTGCCCGATGGGCGAATAATAATAATAAAAAAAAACACTGAACGCAGACGTCATCTGTGGTAATGCTGTCACTGTCAAAACTTCATTGTGATGTCGTTGTTAAGGGTCAAACTGATTTCATTGATAGTTTTCGTAAAAGTTCGTTTGTAAACTCAGTATAAGTTTGGAAAACCCGCCTTATAAACGCTTTCAAAGCGTTTAAACCTCCCATAATCGGGCGTTAAGAATTTAAACTCGCTTAAACCTTTAAACCTTAACTGAGTCTATCAACGTGTCGTAATCACGTGACCTTGAATCCTATCCACCACCATAGAGAATCCTTGGAAAAACTTGACTGTACATCTTCTATAAATAAAAATATTTTATTTGAAAACGTGAGTTACCTACAACGTGCCTACAACACGTTTCAGCGTTAATCTAATGAAGTGTAAAGAGGTAAAGCATTTCATTCATCCTACTTGGATTAGATTGGAAAAAGGTATCCTTTTCGATATTGGCAGCTGTTGGAAAATGAATGAAAATGAACTAATAATGCTGCCAACTGGTAGTGGGCTTGAGCATTTGGATTGTCTTTAGACCTTCAACGGTCTATGGGCAGTCTAACTGTATTTGTAGTGTTAGTTTTAGCTTGTATTTAGTTTAGTTAATAAAGGCACTTGCCCAGGAAAAAATATATCTTTATGTACACGCCTTTACAATGAAGTTAGTAGGTCCTGCGGGTTTTCTCTTCATTAACCAGATTCCAGTGATGCCGTATAAAGGTCCACACTAGACCCGTAAGCATAAAAAATAAATAAATAAATTTAAATAATTAAAAAAAAACTATATAACAACAGTGTGATGAAGCGATTTGTTCTGGTAGAGTAGGTGGTTCTCCAGACTGTAGAACTCTCCACGCCGAGCCCGTGAACTATTTTTAACCGACTTCAAAAAGGAGGAGGTTATCAATTCGCCTGTATGTTTTTTTAAATGTTTGTTACGCGCTTAGTCCGCCAATATAGAATTGTTTTTGATGATTCCTTTTTTTAATTTACTGATTTAAACGCCGATTTGTCCTATTGCGATTAGACCTCACTTCGTTCGGTCAAATATCAACAAACAAGTCAGTCACAGTTAAAGTCAAGCAAATGTCCAATGTTTTACTATACCTACCTATACCGTACAAATAATAAGTTAAATCTCAACTTTCCTTAGGAATAAATCAAAGACAAATATCATTTTCCAATATCCCAAAAGATTCTAACAAAGACTTCCGGGGAAATTAAATTAATAATACCTTTACATTACACATTGAAAAGCAACCCATCTACGTCTGCAAAACGAGAGTTCACACCTGCAAGAAGTTGCCGCAATTTATTGCATACTAGCAGTGTCTACTATTTCTGTGTAGGAGGATAGCGGGTGAAACTGCTGGGCGGTGGTATTCACACGTTTTATTAAATTCAGTTCTTTCTTCTGTGAGGATTTTGGCGTAGCACTTTTGTGCAATATCCAGTGTCAATTTAATGAATAGTCAAACAAGTCGGTCAAAGTCAGAGTCAAGTTGGTCATGGTCTAGTCAAAGACATGCAAAGGCAAAAACACGTAAATAATACTTTTGTTATTGGTCCCTCTATCTTTTACTTTTTGACTTTATTATTATTTCATAGTTAATCCTCCGTAACATTTCATACTCTATGAAAATTTCAACTGCCTATATATATCACGGTTTAAAAGATACAGCTGCGTAATCTTTTCAGCCCGAATTTGCATGCAGTAGTCAGCTGCAAGTTTTCTTACGTCTACGTAAGCTTCTATTAAAATGAACGATAGATTTTGATCAATTTCTGAGTAAATTGAAACGCCCCAGGCGGTAGGACTTTCAGAAATGTTAAATTACTACGAATAACGCCGTAGAATCAAGGCGGTGGCGGCCTCAGGTGGCGGCGTGGAAAAGTCAGTTTATTTCGGTGTAAGCTAGATTCAAAATTAACATTATTTACTAGTTTTGAACAGTCGAGACGGGAGTATTGGCGCTAGCATGGAAAATAAACCGGCCAACTGCGAGTACTCGCGCACTGAAGGTTCCGTACCACCACAAAATACAATAAGGTCGTCCAAGTAACCAAATTACCAGTTATTATAACGCCTTTGAAGATTACAAAATGAGCGTCGGCGCTCACTTCGTTTCAGTCGGTCTCTAGCCGTAGGAAGTGCGACACGAGTCCATTGTTACATGATAACGAAACCTCTGACAAAAACGCCTTCGTGTGCTTTCCTGAAGTGTAAATACACAACCAAAAACCGCCATCTATTTTTTGTAACAAATTTGACTCGTTTTTACTGAGCAAGATCAATGGTTATTGCCCCTCATTCATTTTATTTTGGTCGTAGGTTGAGACTATAGTCGGAATAACGTGCTTAATCATACGTGAGTAATTCCCATGTAATAGGCATGTGTGAAAACCACGTCAGTTTCCATAATAAAGATTCACCCATTAAAAGGTAGGACAGACAGACAGCGTAGGTCCCGTTCACACCTATTTGGGTACGGAACTCTAAAAACGGTCGAATTGAGAACTTCATCTATTGAAGTCGGTTGAAAACTGTCCCGCAGCGCTTCCGTGCTACAAAAAGTCTATCGGAGAATTACCCCCAATTCCAGTGATTTATAAAACAAAAGGCACCTTGAGTAGCTTCCGGCGGTCTGGAATTAATTGGTATCAATTATTAACTTTATTATATTATTTGTTAAATTAATTTTACTTTACTTTAGAAGTTAAACAGGATGCTTATACGTAATTTCATTGTACTAAATACTTGTTTCTTAACCAATAGACCATTTTGAAAGCGATTCGTATTGCGAACGATGTAAAACTCATTTAGGTAGGTATATAGAATGATGGTGTTACAGGCTATTTTCTTTAAGGCGATTTTTTCCCACTTTTAAGCAACGCTTATTACATACAAATGGCCATAATCCTTGGTTTATTGTATTAAAGTCGCATTTAGCGGTGCAACATCATGGCGCTTACACACAGTCGTGCGTTTCGTTACTTCTAATTTTGGGGTTGTTCTCATTTTTTTACTCAATATTTAAACAATAGTTTTTTCTTTTCTGTGGATTTTGCGATGTGAATGTTTTCTAGTTATACCAAGAGTTATACTAATATGTCTTCTGTGGTCAGAAGCAGACTGATTAGGGACAGGCTCAAGTAGCACTTTCCCCGGTAGAAACGCGACGGAAATGACGTTACGAAACCATAGACCTCAGACAAATCGCAGCAGTTACGCGAGCCCTACGTAAAAGCAATCCGACTCGGTCATATTTCATTTCGAAGCCCTTGACCGGAGTAACTATTATTTATTCCCTGCCTTGACCCTTGATTTGCTACTTGATTTATTATTACCCGACGACACAAAGCCAAAAGAAGGGTATTCTGTTTAAGGTGTATGTTAAAGTATGTAGGTACGAGCTATCGAGATACAATACATATTATAGAGTCACAATCGTGCCGAAAAAAATCGGCGCACGCTACGAATTGCGCCGACTTTTTGGTTAGTTACAAGGTAACCGCGATTCGACTACAACGCCGCGCGATGCCAGAGCTACGATGACATCTAACGTTGAACACTATGCAAGCGACATAACGTCTCAATTGGAGTACATGTGGCATTATGAAGTATATAATTGATACAATGTATGTACAATGACGCCCGGACGATTATTGACTGTTTTCACTGAGAGATTGTGACTCTATAGGAAATGTATCTCGATGGTACGAGCAGATTGCAGTGGTTTCACCCACTATCCGGAACAGTTAGTTCCGTGGCAAAAAAAAAATTGTGCTTCTGCCCTTTTTATGTATAACTATCCACGCGGTTTCACCCGCGCAGGTGACTCCTTATAACATCAGCTATCTGCCAGTGAGAGTCCCGTCAAAATCAATCCAGCCGTTTCGGAGTACTTATAGAACATACATACATCGCCTTTTATTATATAGAATGGATAGAATGATATATATTATAATGTAATATAAATATATTTTTACCAACTTCAAAAAGGAGGAGGTTATCAATTCGACTGTATGTATTTTTTTAATTCACTTATGTCCAAGGACTTTGTATAACCTATAATAATTCCATGCTTATGCCATAGTTGATGAAGTTTGGTAACCTTCGGTAACTATCGGATCAACAGTGTTTTTTAATGGTGTTTTAGTATTTTCCCCACATTTTCTCCAAAGTTTTATTATGTACGTAGTATAATATAGTCAGTGACAAATGCATTTTTTTTTTTCGGTAGATTTTCCCTATACTTAGCCTATGATTTAGCCCCCATAAAATACCAGAACAACATAGGCTAAGTATTGCTTTCTCCCTCTACGAAGAACAAGAATAATGAAGTCTATACATTGACATCAATTGACCCGCGGTTTCACTCCTTGAAGCAACCTCCTTGGCAGCGAGAGCAACCTCCTTTGAATAAGATGGCAATTTCTCAGAAAAAAAGAAATTGCCATCTTATTCAAAGGAGGTTGCTCTCGCTGCCAAGGAGGTTGCTTCAAGGAGTGAAACCGCGGGACTCAGCTATTAGTAAACAATAATGACTAAAGCAGTCGAAATAAATGACTGAATTGAAAATTGGTAATTTTATTGGGTAAGACCAGTTCGAGTGGCTCTTTAACTTTGTGTTGTGCTTAACATGCCTTTGGTTATTATCACAATCATGTTTGGAAAACGCTCGTAACCACAAATAAGCTGATTTCTGTGAACCAACTTTGACCTAATTAATTTCTTATTAAGGAATTTACGTCAGAATTATCATACGCAAACACGCAAACATGCAATATTGGTATTATAGTGGGAAAGATCTGTCGTAAGGAATGTTTCAAATGAAAAATCACGGACCACACGTTGTAATCCTTAAAACAAATAAATTATCTTTTAAAATAAATCGGCCAAGTGCGAATTGGGTTCGTGCGCTGAGGGTTGGCCTTTTGGAAAAACTCAGAGTCACACAGCGAGCAATGGAGAGAGCTATGCTCGGAGTTTCTCTGCGCGATAGACTCCGGAACGTAGATATTCGCCAAAGAACCAGGGGTGCAAGTACCGTTCTTTTAGCGATCGTCAAATTGACAGTTGAGGTCGTCAAATTCGATAATATGCCATTTTTTCAGTACTCGCTGTGATCGATTCTATGGCATTTTAGCGAATTTGACGATCGATAAAGAACGGTACTTGCACTGCAGAGTCACCGTCATAGCTGTTAAAATTTGCAAGTTGAAGTGGCAATGGGCAGGCCACATCGCTCGAAGAACCGATAACCGATGGGAAAGAAAGGTTCTGGAGTGTAGACCACGATCTGGGAGACGCAGCGTAGTTAGGCCTCCCACTATATAGATGGACCTACGACATTGTGAGAGTCGCGGGCATCCAGTGGATGCAAAAGGCAGGCTGTTGTTCAGTGTGGAGGTTAAAGGGGGAGGCCTATGTTCAGCAGTGGACGTCTTCTGTCTTCTATCGCGCAAATAAACTCCGAGCATAGCTTAAAATGTTTAATTAGCCTTAACATTGTTTAATTTACATTCATAATTGCATGTCAACACCTATGATTGTAAATCAACATCTAGCTTTGTCTTAAAACTATCGATATAGCCACAACTTTACCACGGTAAATATCACATTTATAATGATACTAGCAGACCTGACAGACGTTGTCCTGTCTTAGAAATGTCAAACACGCAAAGTCAAAATTGAAAATCTATTTTTTACACCTTGGGTTACATTATTGGAGTTTTAGTAAGGATCCCTATTTTTTTCGAAAATATAAAATATCCTATGTTAACCAGGGATAGTGTAGCTTCCCAACAGTAAAAGAATTTTTCAAATCGGTTCAGTAGTTTCGGAGCCTATTCAATGCAAACAAACAAACAAACAATCAAATCTTTCCTCTTTATAATATTAGTATAGATAACTATCGAAATATATTTGACAGCTAACTACGTCCCAGAATCTTACTATTCAGTCAGAATAATTATAGAGTCCTTCAATTTCGAGACAAGCTTATTCGTATGGTTTCAATTAAGGTTGGAGGTAACCTCAAATATCCGATTTCCTGTACATACTCGGAATTTCGGGTCCCGCTCGAATTTCATGACTGTAATTAAGTACATATTTTAACATAGATATATCAGGAAATTCCGGGATAAATATTAGGTGATATTAAATTGTTCAACAATGAGCTCATAATATTTTTGAGGTCTGCCTCCTTCGACCAAAATAAAATGAATGGACGAGCCCAGAAGAAGCTGCGTTTTTGAAGATTGCAAAATGAGCGCCGGCGTACGTAGTACATATAGGTCAATGGCCGGCGCTCACTTCGTTTCAGTCGGTCTCTAGCCGTAGGAAGTGCGACACGTGTCTATTGTTACATGATAACGAAACATCTGACAAAATTATGCCTTCGTGTGCTTTCCTGAAGTCACACACCAAAAAACCGCTATCTATTTTTTATTACAAATGTTGTACATGGTTATAATTAGGTGTTGAAGTATACGTCCGACGGTTTTGACTCGTTTTTACTGAGCAAGTTCAATGGTTATGGCCCGTCCAATCATTTTATTTTCGTCGAAGGCTGCCCATGAATGCTCTCTAGATGGCATCTATCGGGTGTTGTTTTTTAGAGTCCCGTACCTAAAGGGTGTAAAAGGGACCCTATTACTAAGCCTACACTGTATGTCTGTATGTCCGTCTGTCCAGTATCTTTCGAACCGTAAAGACAGCCAGTGGAACAGAATTTATGTAATGTTACGGCAGTACGTTCCACTCTTTGAGAAATGAATATTTTTTTATTTTTTTTAATGGCAAAAGTTAAGGTAACATTTTTGTCTGCAACAAGTATGACTGAAGAGAGAAAACAGAAGACGGAATTTAGAATCTGTTAGCTGAAACAAAGAAAATATCCTATAGAATACAGAGGTGAATTAATGTTATAACAAAACAACATAAACACTTATTACAATTATTATATTACATATATAGAGCTGCAAAAATAAAATAACTACAATTTAATATTATTTACAAAAATAAAATTTGATAATGAAGCGATTGAAGGGCGGTCTAATACTATTTACGTCATTGGTTCCACTTCAGTCATACTGACATTATTTGCACAAAATAAGTTTATTTCGGATTAATTAGGAACTCCTTCCTTAAACCAACGGTATTAATTTACTTAACTTTGTTATTTTTATATATTCATAACCCCTGCATCAGATTAACTCATATACAAACTAAAAATATATATTTACTTGAACTACTTGCCTACAAAATTTCATGAAGTCGACGAATGAACGGTACTCAAGTTATCGTTTAAAATAAATAAAAAATTATATTTGTTTAAACGCTTATTTGTCCTACAGTAGGCTCCCCCCCCCCCCCCCCCCCTATTAATAAACGTAGAGTAGCCTCGGAATAGTTACTCCGCCTTTTGTCTTTTTCGATCGAGTTCAAAATTTGAAAGAGAGAAAAAGACAAAACACGGCGTAACTATTCCAAGACTACTCCACGTTTATTAATAAGGGGGTTTGACCCTGAGCTTACCTTACTTCACTCAGTCAAAAATATGTTTGATATAGTGAAAATAGGCTTTATGAAACATTGGTACAAAAAACAACAGATTTCCACTGAGCCCTTTAGTTCACGTCCTTCCTATTACAGAATCCTTAACTTCTAACTGAAATGTTCTTTATGTACCTACCTCCACAGGTATTTAAACATTTCACGTAACTTTACCAAAGGAGGTATTCACGCGTTTTGTTATCTGTGCTCGTTTGTAAACCTCAACATTTCGTCTAGTTACTTCAGCTTAAGCTTTCGCTTTGTTTAAGTTTAGACCTTTTTCGGTCAATTTATTAGCTCTTGATTTAGTTGGTCCAAATGGACCGTACCTACTGTGAGTTACTTTTAATTTAAGTGTGTTATATTTTGACCTTACAAAATTTATAAAACCGGTCAAGTGCTCAGGCTCGTGCTTAGAGAGTTCCGTACCACCACAAAATACAATTATTACATGATGAGGTCTAGATGACCGATAATAAAATACGTTAGTTAACTTGGTAATGAACTAAAACTTGTCACCGACTTGCCACTTTGCCATTATTTATTGTTATACTTTAGTTAAGAGTGTGTACTATAATCACACCAAGTTTGACGCTTGTACGTATTACCGTTTTTTACATTAGAGCTAATACAAATATAGGTACGTAAAAAAATACGTTTGCTGTATGGAGCACTGGGGACCTTTCCCTCTACTAATACATACAGACAGACAGCGTAGGCTTAGTAATAGGGTCCCGTAATTACCCTTTGAGCGCGGCACCCTGAAAATAAATTGTTATCTATAAGACAAAGAGGGTTGCTGTCGCTTTAAGGAATTATATAACGTAGGTGAAACCGCGAAGCGCTGTTAGTATAGGAATAGATTATTATAACGCGGTATAAAATAAATAAATAAATATTCGGGATATTTTTTCACTCACAGTCATCTGACCCCAAACTAAGCAAAGCTTGTGATATGACTGCCAGAGACTGATATACATACATAATTATATAGTTTTAAATACATACTTAAATAGATATTAACAACCAGATATAGAACAAACACAAATGTTCATCACATAAATGTTTGTCCTAGGTGGAAATCGAACCCACGCCCCCAAGCTCAGAAGACAGGTTCACTACCAACTGGACCAACGGGCTATCAATAATAATTAAAGAAGCATTGATTCCCATTATTTTGTCAATGGATACCTAATTTTAGTTCTGTCTAGCCAACAAAAGTGGACCAGCCATTGTCTCGCTAACAAGGCTTCGATGGCTCTCGTATTTAACGAACGAATATTGGATGTCAAGATGATCGATTCCGGCTTCGGTATTATGATGAAAACCCATTATTTATGAGGGTTAAAAAGTAAAAAGCTCAAGGCTGGGTTATGTTTGATTACTGGGTTGCTGGTTACTGACAATTTCTCGCAGGCAGGTTAAGTCTATCAGTTGGGAACTCAGTTCTTGAAGCTGTTGACGCGTACGTCTACCTAGGACAAACAGTCGAACTAGGTAGGTCCAACTTCAAGAAAGAGGTCAATCGGCGAATCCAACTCGGCTGGGCAGCGTTCGGTAAACTACGCAACGTCTTCTCGTCCAAAATACCTCAGTGCCTTAAGACGAAAGTCTTCGACCAGTGTGTGTTACCAGTGATGACATACGGCACTGAAACGTGGTCTCTCACTATGGGCCTCATAAGCAAGCTCAAAGTCGCACAACGAGCTATGGAGAGGGCTATGCTCGGGGTTTCTCTACGCGATCGAATCCGAAATGAGGAGATCCGTAGACGAACGAAAGTCACCGACATAGCCCACCGGATTAGTAAGTTGAAATGGCAGTGGGCAGGGCACATATCACGCAGAACAGATGGCCGATGGGGCCGAAAGGTTCTGGAATGGAGACCACGGACTGGTAAGCGCAGCGTAGGACGTCCACCCACAAGATGGACAGACGACCTAAAAGAGACCGCAGGGAAACGCTGGATGCAGGCCGCTTCCAACCGGCCCTTTTGGAGATCGATGGGGGAGGCCTATGTCCAGCAGTGGACGTCCTACGGCTGAAATGATGATGATGATGAGGTTAAGTCTTACCCTCAGCTCAGTGGTCAGTTCCTTTTGATGTACAGCAGTGGACATCTTCTGGCTGATGATGATGTCAAAATGAACAATCACATCACCCATCATCATCAGCCAGAAGACGTCCACTGCTGAACATCAAAAGGAGCCACTGATCTGAGGGTAAGACGTAAGGAACCTGCCTGCGAGAAATTGTCAGGTGTCAAAGAGGGCGGCATATGTTCAGCAGTGGACGTCTTCTGGCTGATGATGATGTCAAAATGAACAATCACATCACCCATCATCATCAGCCAGAAGACGTCCACTGCTGAACATATGCCTCCCCCTTAGACCTCCACACTGAACGACAGCCTGCTATCTGCATCCACTGGATACCAGCGACTCTCACGAAGTCGTCGGTCCATCTAGCGGGAGGCCTAACTACACTGCGTCTTTCGGTTCGTGGTCTCCACTCAAGAAGCTTTCTACCCCATCGGTTATCCGTAATTTAGTATGAGACCAATTTTTTTCTTTTAAATTCCAGATGGTTCACTTTGATGCAGACCTTTGTGTGACACCCTATAATATTACGCTCCGCCCTTGCTGCCCGCTTTCGCCTCGCGAGGATAAAAACGCTGCCTACAAAAAGTTTGGTTTATTTTGGTTTTGTAAGGGATTGTCCGTCCAGGTGAAAGCTTATGTAGAGTAGCTAGTTCTATTTTGGGAAAGGTTGTGTTTATGTATCTCCACCTTTAGTTTGTTGTGTAAATATACCGCTACCTCCAAAGACATTAAAACTTTTTTGTGCCATAGGTGACGTGGCACACACGCAGTCTGGCTGCCTGATGGGAAGCAGCCACCGTCTTTTATGGAAACTTGTAACACCAAAGGCATCACAACTACGTTAACTCGCTCGTACGTTACTAGCTCGCCTTTTGAAAAACACCATGTTGTAGCTTCTCGGAAACACCGCGGAAAGTAGCTCATTCTACATTTGTAAGTGTGAGGCAAGAAAGATCGCGTGAATCGCACAGTGTGCGGTTTCCACTGATCTATGATATGTGGATGAGCTTTGAGGCGGTGGCGGCTAGTGCGATGATAACACCGAGACGCCGGCATCAGATCGAACAGTTATTCAGAACCAGAGAAAAAAGAATAACGGTTTCTTTTCTTTTCTGTGTTCAAAACACTCCCCGTTGTAAATGCGATAAAAATACAGAGAAACCCAACCTCGTTCAGATATATTTGATCGCTTATATCCATGGTCTTGGAAATCTTTGACCACATTATTCAAAATACCGCGACAAGGCGCTTAAATTATTTTTTTTTTGGTTTCGCTATTACTAAGCCTACGATGTATGTCTGTCTGTCTGTCCTACCTATTAACAGCTGTATCTTTCGAACCGTAATAGATAGCCAGTTGAATTTTTCACAGAATATGTAATGTTACAAGGGATACTAAAAAGATAATATAAAAGTCAAAAAGAAAAACAAAGGGGGGGTCTCCTTACAAGAAACGTATTTTTTAAACACAACTCTAATGTAAAAACGGTAATAGGTATGAACAAGCGTCAAACTTGGCATGATTATAGTACATACTCTAAAGTATAACAACAAATAATAAATACTAGCCAAGTGTGAGTCGGTGACAAATTTCTGTTCATTACAAAGTTAAGCAACGTATTTTGCTACTTAGATGACCCCACCATTCGTCTCACCGAATCGAAATGCCACCGTATGTTACTTATGTTGAAGTAAGTATTATGTTACTTTTTTTAGTAAATATTATTGTATTTTGTGGTGATACAGAACCTTCAGTGCTCAAGCCCGATTCGCACTTGGCCGGTGTTATTTCGTTTATTTATTTCCTTTACTAGTTCCCTACTAGGATTTACTGTGTTGGTGTTCCCATAATATAGAACATCAATACAAAAACTCGGACAACCCAGAGAGGATATTATGTGTGCGACGGGATCCGAACCCGGAACCTCATGAGGCAGATGCCCCCACTGAGCCATATCGATCTTCCAAGCCATGCCATGATTATATTTACGAAATGCTATAACATATTGTAACTTTGCCTCTCAAAGATCAAAGGGAGAGCTCAAACAAATTGTGTCGGAGGAATGTTTCAGAGGAACGTGTAATAAGATACTTTACGCGCGCATTACGAAAGTTATACATAAATATACCTACAGGCTTAGAATAACTACTTAGAGCACCTCAGAGGTAGGTTTCCAAACAACGCCTTCTCAAAACGTAAGCTACAAATTCGCTTTGTAGCTTACGTTTCGATTGGTATTTTAAACGATTTAAGCAAGAAAATTAATGGATTACCTGTGGAATGTCACACCATAACTCTTATGCTGCTTTTCTGATTTGTTGTGGTACGATTGCACCGCGCAAATTGTCATAGTAATATTTTTTTTTTTTTGGTGTCATATATGACACCATTTGAATGGCTTAAATTTTGCGAATGTACTTGGTTTCTTTGTGTAGTTATTCTAAGCCTACAGGGTGTAAGGGAAACGTTCCCGAATAGTTGATTGAATCATGCGTTACATTGCGAAAAAAATAATTAAAGTTAATTTTTATGGCTCCTTACCTTAAAATAAAAAAACAGCTAAGTGCGAGTTAGTTCCGTACCACCACAAAATTCAATAACGTAATTACCAATTATAACTTGGTCTGGTCACTGACTCGCACTTGGGCATTTTTTATTATTTGTTGTTATACTTTAGAGTGTATACTATAATCATGTTAAGTTTGACGCTTGTAGGTATTACCGTTTTTACATTAGAGCTAATACAAAAATACGTTAAAAAAAATATGTTTGTTTGGGGACCCCCCTTTCGTTTTTACTTATTGACTTTTTTATTATTTGTTAGTCAATCCGCCGTAACATTACATATTCTGTGAAAATTTCAACTGGCTATCTATTACGGTTCGAAAGATACAGCCGTTAATAGGTAGGACAGACGGACAGACGGACATACAGCGTAGGCTTAGTAATAGAATCCAGTTTTCTCAATTTTTGTACGGAACCCTAAAAAGGTATAACATCCTCCAAAATACCGTTATCAAGTTTTTAACGTTATTTTACAAAATAATCTTGTTCTTTATGCAACTAAACATTTCCTCTAAGTTGAGAGTAACGATACAACCGAGAGCTAGACACGTAATGACGTCATTTCATCACATTTTCAGGTTATTCCCTCCCGAGGGCATTAAGGGGGTAACAACTAAGCATAGTCGGTAAAGTTAGGCCACTTACAAAACTTCAACTCCATACGAGATAGTAAGTCAGACGCCAAAGTTATTCCGCATTATCGCAAGTTGAACACCGACATATCTGTACAGTTGTGTGAGGGAGCCACTATATAATTTTCCAAATAGAACCTTGGATCGTTCGTGGAAAATTGTAGTTACCTTATTTGAACGCTTCTTAGATTGGTAGGTTTGAAAGGTCAGCTGCTTATTCTTATTTTAGTGGGGAACGGGCTAAGTTTGATATTTAGGTACAAACCTACCTAACTAGATGAGATCGTCTGATACTGCAGAGTTCGTTATTAGGAAAATTCATGACTTAATTGTACGGGTAGCGAATAACTAACAAGGACGATTTCGCAGAAAAAATACATAACGCAAAAAATCGACAAAAACGCGGGGTATTACAGCTAATAAATATATAGAAAATTGCCAGTTAAATGTACACTATTATAAGAAGATGGGTTTGTCTCGAGGGTTCTATGTATCGTCTGTGTAAATAACAAAGAAATGCTGTTTGTTGGTAAGCGTGAGAAAAGCTGGACCTATATGGCAATTTATTGTTTAAATTTAAAAAAAAAAAATTTGCCTAATTTTATGGAAACTGATGTTTTTACACTTTAAGAACTAGTCATATTAAAATGTAGTCATTTTGCAATTTCGTCTCTGCAATGAAGTAAGCCTACGATGTAGTCGCTACGCGATATGGTAGTTGTTGTAGTGATTAAGTTATTCGATTCTACTCGAAGGTAGATTATAATAAATCAGTTGTTGTCTTGCACTCGTTGGTTTCAACAGTAGTTTTGCGATCTAGTCAACCTAATAATATCAACCATAAAGCGGTGACGATTTTACGTGCCCGCCCTGGCAGTCCCATAGAAAAATGGGCAGGAGGGAATTAGATCATGCAGATCTGATGCACACTCTCCGAAATGTATCCGAATAAAAAACCGATACACTAGCAACTTTACGTCGATGCTCAAGACTAAAAAGCTTAGTCCGTTAGGTCCGTTATTATTTCTGTGAAATATCTTTTCAATTTTCATAAAAAAACGCCTGATTCTCCAAAAATATATTTTCTTCTATTGAAACTCAGAATTCCGAAAAACTTGAATAAAGGAAACAGTCGACATAGACACAAAAGGAATCACTAAATCGCAAAATAATGCCTGAGTTGGTGTCATTTTATGTTTATTCAAAGCCTAAACGTCCATTAAAGCGGCTCCATCCCTTATCAGTCCAACTTTAGCCCCGAAGGGAGCGTCCTTTGTTGTTAGGGCGAACATTTGTACGGGAAAAGCTAGGATATATAAGAATTTTGTTTATACCATTCCCCCTCTAAAAAGCTTATTTTATTCACTGAAAACAGTGAATAAAAAGCATCACAATTTTTTTACACACCAACATATATATTTGACCTCCATCATAATTCTATAAATTCTTGCGCAAAAATACTCGATACAAACTCCTTAAATGTTTATCGGGGCTCGCGAGGAAAATCGCGTAAGTTTAAAAATTACTAAACTCCTTAAATATTTCTTTTTCTTGTAGTCATGCTATAAAATATAGTGTGCAACTCTTGAATAAAACGAATTTATATCGAGGGCCATGAATCACTCGCGTCGCTCAGGATTCTAACACTTAAATCACTCCCTACAGTCGTGATTCAGTCGTTAGAACCCTTCACTTGCTCGTGATTCAACTATGGCCATCGCTATAAATCCATCTTTAATCACTAATTGCATAATATACTATTTTACCATTTTGGGCGAAGCATTGCAAGCTGTCCAATGCTTCGCCCATAATCTATCATAATCTACAAAGCCCCCACTGCTCCCCTACATAGCCTCAAGCATACGCTGACTTGCCACAGATTCTCATGTTATATTGTAAATTTGCCTATTAACTTAAATATGTACAAGCTGTGACACAAATATTACTATGTTTAAATGGATCCGAAGCCCGGAGCTAATAGTTTGACGCATTATTCTTAGCCTTAACCACTGTAAATTGTAGGTAGCTTAGATCTAAGATAACTAACTTTAAGGCTTATATGGAAATAAAGTTTATTATTACCACGTGTTGTAGGTGAGCGTAGCACTTACCTACCATCAGATGGCCCGTAGCTTGTTTACCAGTCATGTCTTACTATATAGCTATAAATGTAAAAGTGTGTTTATTTCTTGATTGTTACCTCTACTAAGCAACAGAGCAAAGGCTGAGCTTTCCTGTGGCATTTCCGAGTAAATATAACATGGGATTCTTCAAATAATATAATAAAAGGTAGGCAACGTATCTGTGACGTCTGTGACGTACCTATAACAATAATACGTACACGTATGTATTTAACCTCAAAAATTTCAAAGAAATATGACATTCACCATGCACTGGGCTAGCATGTTGGATTAGGGTTCAGTTAGCAGTGAGAACATGACAGGCTGACATTGATTTGAACGTATATGTGATGCCCCTGGTGTTACAGGTATCCATAGGCGACAGTGGTCGCTTACCATCCATACAAGTGTGAACTTTTTTGTTGAATTTTGTCCTTGAAAATCCCAACACATACCGGCCCTATATATACTTACCCTACAAAATATTTGCAAAATAAGTCGGATTAAGCGCTTCAAACAAACTTGCAAATACTTTAATCTCAGAATTTAATGAGGACCCTAAAATTCAGTGACACGACCGTCAATATGTACATTAAGTACCTATTGAGTCTCGAAAAGGAGAAAAGCTGACTGGCTAGTCTTTGTTCATAATGGAATAACAACCTGTAAAAGCTACTGTAAGATAACTCTATACCTACTAAAATACCACATAAACAAGGAAAACAGATATATGATATTTATTTCATTTAACTAAAACGGTTACACCAATTACATCAATTAAATCATGAGAATTACATTACATTTGTTAAATAATAAGAATTTCAATAAAATATTAATAATTACAATAAAATTATCTAGTCAGGCATAAATTTACAATAATAATAATTAATTACGAACTAAAATTAAATAACACAATATTCTTAAAGTAGGTACTACACATTAAATATTACACATTCATTCACACATTTACACTCTGACAGTACCTCAAGCACACTGATAATATTTCTGTCCATCCATCCACAAACAAGTCACAATTAGGGTTTGAATCCAGGAGTGCGTTGAGCTTGTATACAATGCGTGGGAGAGGTGAGTTTGAGCGTGCAACAGTGCGGCACCGAGGCATTTCAAATAACTTGTGCTTCCTGCATCTTAAATAGTGATCTGGCACATTAAACCGGCACAGCTCATCACTAAGCTCTGGTGCGTCTACTTTACCCCGATACATTCATCATCAGCCAGAAGACGTCCATTGCTGAACATAGACCCTCCCTTTAACCTCCACACTGAACGACAGACTGCCATCTGCATCCACTGGATGCCGCGACTCTCACGATGTCTTATTACTTAAATAAATTGTGTGCAGTTTCCATGCCATCGCTCAACAACGGTGAAGGAAAACATCTTGAGGAAACTGGTATATGTCCAAGAACCTCAATAGTTCAAAGACATAAATGACATTCACCAACATGCACGGGCCAGCATGGACCCATCCTCTCTCTCTCTCTCTCTGAGAGTTCTGGGAGCATGATAGACTGATAATCAAGGGCGGATCCAGCTTTGGTGTCACGGGTCACATAGTCGTGCTCAAGTCACAAGAAGTTATAATTTAATTTTTATAATTAGTGGTCCACCTAGGTCCTGGACCCAGCCCCGGGGGTCTCATGGCCCCCATGACCCCCTGGATCCGCCCTTGCTGCTAATGATGATGAACATATATGGACCCACGTATGCTGGCCTCGGCCCACATTTTCGCGTTTATCCATAAATTAATTGCTTGCTTGCCAATGTAGTAATGTACTGTAACAATAATAGATATATATTATGACCAATTAGGTTTACCAATTATAGATACAAAGGTGTGGCGACCCACATGCTGCCCATATATCACGGTAATTGACGTGGCATCGAGTAAAGAACACAGGCTGGGTCGCTGTAAACTGCGGCGCAAGTGCACTTTATGTCGTTTTATGGTTGCGCTGGTAGGTATGCGACTTCCGGTCTAAATATTGCCCGGAATATTTAAGCCGGATTAGGTTGAGCGTGGGATATGATAACAAGAGCAACGCTATATTTTTTTGGTGTGAAATATTATTACAGTTAGGTATATGAATTATAACAGTAAATTTTATCGTTATTTTTATTTTTAAATTTTTCTCCAATAATTTATTTTTTTATTTATATGGTTCTGTTTTAGCACTCCGTAGACGCTCAAATATTTTATTGTTATTATACTATTTTAAAAACACAATTTTTTAATACATAATTATCTCAAATATATTCAAAATGTATATGGAAGAATTAGATTTTTAATATATTGATTTTTCGTATTTTTTTATTTTTTATAAATAAATAACTTATGAACTTATATTACATATATAACGAATTCATTGACGGGATATTTACGGGTTTTTAAATGATTATATACTTACGTTTTTTTTTTCTTTATATAACTGTATTGAACAACCGTTATAGTTTAAAACAGTGTGAAACGTTATTTATTTACTATATTTACAATCAGGGTGTCTTCAAGTAACCGGTGGATCTGTTTCTTCTAGGCATACGTGCTACATCGTAGACCACATCATCGCTTAACATAAGGCAAGGTAGCAGTCAAGCGCAAGCCTATTATCAAATAAAAATATGTATGACAGTCATTGACGTTGAGTAAAGAACACAGGCTAGAACGTAGTAAATTTTTCAAATGGTATGGACGCTGGAGGCTTAAATGTTGCTAGAATAACTAGAACGCATAAAAATTAAAAATTATCCCAGGGTCCGGTGTTTCCAATAAAATAAGTACAAAAAAAAACGTGTGTTAAAATTTAACAGGATCCTTCTAGGTCAGTAAGTCTCATCATATCCTGCATCAATGCTTACAAATTTCAATAAATGGTTCAATTCGTCAGCCAGTAATCCGCAAAATAGACTTTTCGGAAGTTTAATTGTAGGTATGTTGTAATATAATCAAGACTATGCTGAGCAGTAACAACTACATGCCGAAAATTACTTTTAAGGCTGCGCTCAGCGGCTATAGCTATCTCTTTCGCACGTTTTCAACATTTAATAGAATAAAAACTGATAATGTTTTATTTTGCTAAAACGGAGCTTGCCAACTTTTTGTCAATTTATAAAAAGAAGAACTGCAATTATAACTACTTATTATATAAAACTGCAATGAAGTATCTGAGAATCTGGATGTTTGCTAATCGGCAAAAAACTGTTGGCTTTCTATAAATCCGGCGAAATAATAGCGTACATCTCTACTCAGAAACTTTATGCGCATATCTAAGCTTTAATTTGTGCTTACTTTGGCATTAAATCTCTGCTTAGTGATCCTTTTTATGTCCAAGTAGGTATGTTACCTACGGGTAATAATTACTAAGGTTACATTACACAGATTTATTGGTAATTGGACTACAAGAATGTAATACAAGGGAATAAATAATTTTAGTTGAAAACAGGCATACGTGACTATGTTTCAGTCATATTCAGAATCATAATCAGAAATCATTAATTGTAAAACTGTGTACAGAAGATGGTAAAAACCTACCAATAAAGTATTAATAGTGTGGGGACGGAAGACACCACCATGATGCTGAGCGCAGCTGGCATCGGATGTCCGCGCGCACACGTGTGTGCGCGCGGACATCCGATGCCCTTTACGAGCGTACAATAAACTGATTTATATAGTTATTCTAATTATAGTATTAACAATAAAATTGTAATTAGTCACCAAAATATTCTTTAACTTGTAATATTCTTTGGAAATAAGCCATGATTTTAATTTCGTTTTGAATTTGTTATCGTATAACATTTTTATATCAGTAGGTAAGTTATTATAAATCTTAGACCAGCGTAGGGACTCTAATCCCTTTTTAACCCCCGACGCAAAAAGCCCTATGTTATAAGTTTAAAGTGTGTCTACAGCGGTGTATCTGTAATTTAAAGTGTGTCTATAGCGGTGTATCTGTATGTCTGTCTCTGGCATCGTAGCTCACGAACGACTAAACCGTTTTTTTTTAAACGTTTAAGAAAATCTGTTCATTTTTTTGAAGATTATCAGCTTAACATCTGGCGAGATGGTGGCCAAACACAAGCATATTATTGATAAATAAAAAACCGGACAAGTACGAGTAGGAATCGTGCTCTGAGTGTTCCGTTTGACGGAACACTCAGAGTGCGAGACCAAAAAAAAAAACTTTCTGAAGTTGAAATATTGAAAGACAAACTTAAGTTTGTAGTTGACAATAAGGTTCTTCGATACATTCCAACTACAAAGTGTGAGTTTGTAATAGCAAAATAATTATTTTTAAATGTATAAATATATCTTCAAATTTATTTCGGATTTATTCCTATATATGTGCTACGAGGCCTTGCCTCTTACCAAATTTCATGATTCTAGGTCAACGGGAAGTACCCTATAGGTTTAGATTCCCCTGTGAAATTGCAAAATATGCGACATAAACGTTCATATCTTTTGATTGCAATGACTTACAACTTTTATTTTATTACAGCCAAAAGAAACCGTAGACCCGAGTGTTTATTATAAATTTCAATTTGATACCTTTACGCGTTCTTGAGAAAAAGGGTCTTGACAGACGGACAGACAGACGGACAGACAGACGGACAACGAAAAATAAATAAAAAATAAATATATATTCGGGACATTTTTGCACACACGGTCATCTGACCCCAAACTAAGCAAAGCTTGTGATATGGCTGCCAGAAACTGATAAACATACATATATAGTTTTTAAATACATACTTAAATAGATATTAACGCCCAGATATAGAACAAACACAAATGTTCATCACACAAATGTTTGTCCTAGGTGGGAATCGAACCCACGCCCCCAAGCTCAGAAGGTAGGTTCACTACCAACTGGACCAACGGGCTATCAAGTGAAGTGATCCTATAAGGGTTCCGTTTTTTCCTTTTGAGGTACGGAACCCTAGAAAACAATAAAAACTAAAATATATAGGTCAGGTTTTTGTATACCCTAAAGTTCCTTGATATAGGTACACTTGAGGTCCACATTACGAAGTTAAGGTGAGGTCTTTCAATCTCTGTTTTAACTGTCATTTTCTACTTTTTTACTTTGTACATGTCTATTCTCAAAGAAGCTAAACGATTTATTTTGCTTTTCTGTGGATGTAATAGTAATAGTAATATTTATTTGCCAAAAAAGAAGTACATATTATGAGCTTAAATAATAGGATTAGAACATAGAATAATTGACGGTTACGTACTATATTTAGAATAGTTTGACGGTGAACCCTAAACTAGGCACAAGGCCTGTAACTTGGAGCTCGAGTGCGAGGTTACCAGTAAAAGTACAGTGATGAAAAGAGAAAGATTGCCATCTATACACGTGTTACTTACTCTGACAGGAGCAATAACCAACGTATCAAATCAGATCAACATCCTTAGAGTCAGCTAAGTAACAAACAGTAAACAAAATGTGAAAGTAAGACGTTGAATGTGCCGATGCTAGCTCCCCCATTCTGCAGATTAGTTACAGCTGTAAATCTTATTTTTTCCTTCATCTTTACCCTCTAATTTAACAGAATGGAGGAAACATTACAAAAATTACATGATTTTGTTAGCAAGCATTTCTTTCATGTAATTACAAAAGAAGCCAAATTAATTGACTGAAATAAAACAATGTTTTCCATGTTTAAATGGGAACAAAGTCAGGAATATAATTAGTAAAATGTTTTTTCTTTCGCATTTGCTCTCTTTAGATGTCAGTTATACCTGAAGAGAATCCAAAAATTAAATGTGTTGATTCTTGGCAATAGTTGTAAATATGTATCAATATTTACATGGACGTGCTGACGTCTATGAATATTTATGAGTGTCAAAGTCAGAATCGATGTCACTTGTCATTGGTTGTTGGCGATTGCAGTGGGAGGGGCTGACTTAAGTAGAGAGGGAAGTATATATTGGGTCGTTCAGTGGCCGTCAGGACAGTCGAGCTGTGGATTGGTAGCAAAAGGCTGAAGGATTAGTGCTGTGTAGTAAATCAGTGAAAATATACTTGTGTAGATACCATGTAGACTGCTATTCGTAATATAAATAATAATGATTTTTAAATGTAAAAAAATAGTACTTATATTATAGGTACAACCGATTCTATAACACAATACAATGCTATAGCACATTAAACTCTATTTTAAACATTATAAACAACTGATATTCTTCAGATATCTGTTTTTACTTTAATACGGTAAAACCAAAAGGAAGGTTTAGTTTTTAGCAATCTATGTAACTATGTATTGTTATTTTATTTTATTTATAACTAGCAGTCCGCCCCAGCCAATTTTTTAAATCGGTCCAGTACTTTTTGAACCAATTCGTTACAAACATACTTACATACAAATCTTTCCTGTTTATAATATTAGTATAGATATAGATTAGGGACGTGTCTTACAAGGACGTAGTCGGGTTTTAGTTTTTTACTATATCTTGTTATTTCAATCATTTTGCCACCCCCACAGATAAGTCGGTAGGTCTGTAATCTGTATTATGGCTTGGTCTTTAGGGAAAATCTTTTCATAACGAGTTAAACTGAAAGAAAACTGAGATTAGTCTCGTTTTTCTTATTAAAAATTAATGAAAAGGCTTTGTAAATGAATTTTGGAATACAGCTCTTTAATTAAAATCTAACACGAATAATTCTTTCAGCTTACTGAATTGTTTTTTATACATGAACGAAGATTTATTCAGTAAAAAGTAAAATAAAAACTATCTTAAATTTAAATTTATAACTAAAACTAAAATTAATCTAAAACTAAAACTAATCTAACAATCCGCTACCGGTGGGCAGCGTTCCCAAAATGCTGGCAGCATTGCCATGTTGTATGGCAATGCTTATACTTTGGGCAAAATAAAGGCCAGCATTTTGGTCACAAGTTGCTTCGACCAGTCGCTCTGATAGGTTTTTTTTCTTTCTTTTTTTGTGTAGGTACATATTTATGTATAGAAAATTTGTAACCAAGCCGTGGGTCGTAGCATAAAATAATATAATTATTTTGATTTGCTTCTCAAATAATGCCTATTCCTACATATCATGATATAATCTGAGTTCTCGGGCAATGGATATTATTTATGTCACCTATCACCGCCCTTGTCACTCTCGCTGAGATGAGCATGAGAGTGACGGAGACGAAAACAATGTCTACGTTAGGATTGCTGTATCTTTCTACTTTCCTCTTATAAGAGCCCATAACCTGTGCCTGTAACGTTGACAAATTTAACAGTTTTTTTTTTTATTTTTAACTAAACTAAATACAAGCTAAAACGAACACTACAAATACAGTTAGACTGCCCATAGACCGTTGAAGGTATAAAGACAATCCAAATGCTCATGCCCACTACCAGTTGACAGCGTACCCAACATGCCGGCGGTATTACCACGTTGAATGGCAATGCTTATGCGTTGAGCCAGAAACACGCCAGCATTTTGGTCACGCGTCGCATTAACCAGGCGCTCTGAAAGATTTTTGAAAATGAGATGAGTTCCCGGTCTCCAAGGGCCCAATGTCTCGACCCCAAACGCCTCAAATACGTAACCACTGCCGAGGTTAGCATATTTGCGTCACTTGTGCTGCTCTGTAACTGTAACTGTAACCTTGACTGATTGTACTGGCCAGTATTTCGCTCTCTAGGTTAGAAAACCCCACCTATTGTGACGAAAATACGATTTTAATTCGACTAAACGTCGTTAATTTTTTCCGGAGATTAAATTCTGGGTAATCTATGAGTGAGATTTGATTTATTCGGGTACCTGAGTTAAATGGGGGAAGAAGTTTTGGCCAAATGAATTTCACATGATGTGCTTTTTGTTCGTAGCTTTGGCAAAAGTTTGGGGGCGGCGGTGACCGCAGGCGGGGGTAATGAGAAACTGTTTCCTGATGCTGTAAAGGGAGATTGTAGTAAATGTTAGTCGAAAGTTTGCGAGTTCGATTTTTATTCGACGGCGCAAAATCAAAAAACGTGTTGTGTTTACGACTCCAGTCCTAAAATTAGCAGGTCGACACATTCATGTTAACCTCAGAAAATACAAATGGAAGCGTTATACCCATCGAGATACATAACATATAGAGTCACAAATGTGCCAAAAAAAACTAAACCAAAACTCTGCGCACGCTATGCATTGCGCAGACTTTTTGATTAGTTGTAAGGCTAATTGATGTCTCGACGCTCAGACATTTTTTGACTGTTTTCACTTAGAGATTGTGACTCTATAGGTATTGTATCTCGATGGTTATACCAATAGTTTCTCCCGTCGCATTTATACCCCCCTTGTTCATCCATTTGATCATCTCGTTTGCAGTTGTGTGCCGCTCGATATTGAAGTGTGCGTTTGTAGAACTAGTAAGAATATGTGTGTGCAATACATGTTTACCTCATCCTTTTCAGTCTTTGGTACTAGCTCTAGTTTAAGCCATACCAAACTATATATTATCAATGCAAGAATTACAATATACCTAATCAGAAGAGACAAAAATACTACCAAGCAACGGTCAAAACCTTAATATCCAATTAAAGGGTCCTATCACATTTTTGACGAAAAAAGCATCGGAAACTGGATTTTTAGTACCTATAATTTTTTGGAAATTCAGTTACTGTATTAAATAAACAAAATACAAGCTAAAACTAACACTACAAATACAGTTAGACTGCCCATAGACCGTTGAAGAACTAAAGACAATAAAAAAAAATAAAAAATAGATTAAATAGATCTGTATTTTTTATTGAATGTAGGGGCTATAGTTTTTGGTAAAACTCAACATATCCATTGGTTACCTACAATTTACAAAAGTAGTTTTTCGTAAAACTTTAGGAGGGAAAGTTTGAGAATGGATTTCATTAAATTACTGTCATAAAATAAACATTTTTATGTCATGGTTTACTTATTTTATATTTATCTTGAAAGTTATGGCTTTATTTATTCATTTTATGCCAAATATAAAATTGAACGGTTCGTGTTGTAATTGGCCTATTAATATCCAAATCGTTCTTTAAAAAAATTGCTTCACATCATATCCGAGAAAAGAGTTTTGATATGGTTTCATCTTGGTTGTACCGTAGGTTTTTATAACCGTATAAATAAAAAACAATAAAATTACCTAAATTATTTAAAAAAATATTGGTTACCCAAATGCATTGAATAATTAGTAAGTAATTGAAAAGTAACAGCGGCGCGCTCCGTACCTATATAAGTATACATACTCGTAGTAAATACGGAGCTCTTTCATACTGCTTTATCTCCAAACTACTGAGTATTTCATAGTATGTTATATATTTTTTAAATGTGCTACAGAATATTGACATATTTAGCAAAGCTCACTCACAATTTTCCCCGTAATTTTTTTTTTCGCGGACGCCCTCTTAAATTCTTATACCTTGTGTCACTCCCACTGAGTCTACTATTAAAACGATTCAAGCTTTGCTTAGTTTGGGGTCAGACGACTGTGTGTGCAAAAATGTCCAGAATATTTATTTTTTATTTAAATGACACCTCACAATGTTTATTATAATATATTTATTTCAAGTAAATTAACTCATACTGTATGTTCACAATTTAAGAATTACAGTCACATTAAAAAAAAGAAGGGCTTTAGGTTTTACGCTGTAGGGCGTGCCCAAGAAACCATCATACATACGTACATGCATACACTCGAAAACATAACCCTCCTTCTTGCGCAGTCGAGTAAAAAAACAACTTAACCGCCCGACGTGCTACGTTTTTTTTTACCTACTATTAATTACAATTCCGTCTTTGTTTCCGTATTTCCGTTTGACCCAGAAAAACCTGCTATTTCTCCAATTTTTGCGATTTCGCAGAATCCTTGATTGCAAAACGTAGTTAGGTAGTTCTCGTTACTTTTGATGTCCAGTGTAATAGGAGACCTTGGGAATAGTGAATTAGAGATCTAGATAGGTCTTGTTACGCTGGAAAACTTTTTAGGGGTTGCCATTTGAGTCAATGTGTCAGGTTTTAAGAAAGTTGCTTTTTGCGCTTTTTCTACCTGGAGATTATGCAAGACGTACCTACTCGTAGTACGTTCTCGTTAATTTTGATGTTTAGTATAAAAAGATTCACTGGAAATAGTGAATTAGATAGGTCTCGTAACGCAAGAATATACCTACTAATTAGGGGTTACCTTTTGAGTCAATGTGTCAGGTTTTTAGAAAGGTAGGTATTTTTTGCGCTTTCTTCCTACGAGAGATATGCGAAGATGCGTAGCAAATGTGTATGAAACCTGCCTAATAGGATTGCTGGGTGTTTCATACCCCTTTTTTTTTAAACAGAATTTTATCTCTATATTAGTCCGCCGACCTTGCTTCGAGTTGTAACATGTGTCGTAATGCCGCCAGCATGCTGGTTACATATTAACTGGTACTGGGCTTGAGCATTTGTCTTGTATTTGGACCTTCAATTGGTATGGATAGTCTAACTGCTTTTGCCAGCTTCCATTATTTGCCTTCTTAGTATGGATCAAATCTTGCAATTGAATTTTATCACAGTTATCCCCGACCGATTGAGCTGATGTATACACGTTTAGATTGGGTGACAATGCATGGTAAACTAAGTGACATCATTGTAAATCCAATATGGCGGAAAACTAAATATATATTTTTATGGCGGCCGCATAAAAGCATGTTTAAAAACGTTTTAATAATATTATTTAGTGTTCGTTTGTATTTTGTTTAGTAAATGAAGGCAATTGCCAGTAAAAAAAAATTACTTCCCTTCAACATTACATAACCGATACATAAGTTATGATCATACAAATTATATAAACATACAAAATCCAAATATACATACTTAGGTCGATCTAGTCCATAGACTCGCTTCGCTTGGTCAAAAACATGTACCTACATCTTGTATGAGACTAAATGTCTATAAACCTAATGTTCGGGTTTTTCATAGCGTAATATTTGGCATTGCCATATTTAACTATTTTCCTTGTCGGAGCGCGAAAGCCTTAAGTCCGCGTAACAAAAATAGAAAATTCGCGAGTTTTTAATATTCCATCTCTGGACGTGACTAGAATCGAGAGGTCGGAAAACTTTTCCAGTTAGGTGAGTATGAATGACTCTTATAAGTTTTTATTTAAAACCTTGAAGCTTCTACTCTTTTTAAAATTGTTAACAATCACTTTGACTGTATGGATTTGGTTAATAATGTATGTTATGCTGTACCTAGAACAATTTATAAACGGGAGGTGCGCGCAGGGCGCTTATTTGCGTTGGGAAATTGCCACTCAAACGCCGGACTGCGCATTCCTACTCGTCGGATGGTGGAATCGTATAATGACTCTTTTCAAAATATTGACATTTTTGCTTGCACTGCTGGTAAATTTAAAGCAGCAGTACTTCAAAAGCTCTCCTCATAACTTCAGTACATATTTTGAAACAATATTGTTATTATTATGTTAATTAATAGTTGTTTAAACTTTATAAAACCATAAATTTTAATTTTTTGTTTGTTTTAGGGCTTATTAAACAAAAAACATATGTATAGTTAAATATTATTTTTTGCAAGCTAGCTACTTCTAGCGGTAAATTTATATAATTCTGTAAGTAATCTGTGAATAGTGTTGTTGGCTGTATTATTATTAAGTTTATTAATCTATCCACATTATTGTACATTTTATAATATAGCTGTTTACTGTTCCTTAATAAATAAAATAAAATAAAACTTGCCCTGTTAAATGTTGCTCTGTTGCCTGTTGTGGGCAAATCTTGCATCTGAATTTTAGTCTAGTTATCCTAAACCAATTGAGCTGAAATATTGCATATACGTTTAGTTTGGATGACAATGCTTGATCAGCTAAGTGACGTCATTCTTAATCCAATATGGCGGACTCCCAATTATGGCAGACCAAACCGTATCTGGGCGCGATAAGGTTCACGTTCGCGTGATTTTCCAACTGAGCGGATTAGGTGCCGCAATTAGCTGTTGTCAGTAAGGCCCCAGTTATTTTATGCACTTCAATGGTATGGGTATCATTTGAATGGATTTACTGAGAATACAAAACAAATGATATCACTTAAACTCAATATTGCCGACGCCTAAAAGCTTGATTTTAAAAACTTTTTTATGTAAATTCATATATTCATTATTATGTTTATAATACAAGACATGTACGTTCTGACATTTGTACGGTTAGGGCTATTTTGTTTATCTTTTGAGCATGAAAATGCACATTCTCATGTTGATGCAAACTAAATGGTAGCAGTTTCATTTCATATTTAGGGTTCCATATCCAAATGGTAAAAACGTCACCCTATTAGTAGGCCTACGATGTCTGTTTGTGTGTCCGTCTGTCCTACCTTTAAACGGTTGTATCATTCGAACCGTCATAGATAGCCAGTTGAAATTTTGTTACGGCGGATTAAGTAAGAAATAATAAAAAAGTCAAAAAATAAACACGAAATGGGGTCCCCATATAACCAACGTATTTTTATATTAGTTCTTAAGTAAAAACGGTAATACGTACCTAAAAGCGTCAAACTTGGCATGATTATAGTACACACTATAGAGTATAACAACAAATAATAAATAATGGCCAAGTGGGAGTCTGTGTCAAATTTATGTTCACCACCGGTCCTCGTACGATCACCGAAGTGAAGCAACGTCGGGCGCGGCCGGTACTTGGATGGGTGACCGCATGGGCATTGATAGGATGTTGTCATTTTGCACTATATTTTTTTTCCTTTAGTAGCTAACAAGTTATAATTATGGTGGTACGAAACCCTCTGTGCCCAACTCGCACTTGGCCGGTTTTATTATTTTTTCATTTCAATAATATATGAACTTTAACAAAATTACGCTGTAGTCATCCTACCGAAGGTTTGGCATAATTTTTTTTCCTCATATATTTTTTTTTGTTAAAATCTTCATGAGCGTGGATTCAATGTCCTTTACTCGTAATATTAAACAGTTTACTTTGTCTTAATAGCGTCAAACAAGTCATAGTCACAGTCAGAGTCAAGCTAAGTAAGTCACGATCATGTCGAACTCATGCCCCTGTAAAGTGGTGGAGACTTTACAAGAGGCTCCTATGGAGTTTTGGAAACAACACGAAAAGACACGTTTCACCTCGTTATATCATTTCCCACACTCAAGCACGTTTACGAGCACTTAATGAATATTAATTCACCATTTAGTACACATTAACACTCGAAAATACACAAGTTTAGGAAAATAATCCAACGAGCCAACATGTTTTTTCCGCGTTGGCGCCAAAAAAAAAACAAAAAACAAAAAAACAAAAAAAAACCTTTTTCCTCATAAAATGCCAAATGTTGCCAACTACCTACTTGTACTTATTTTTGAATGACTATAAACTTTCTCAAGTGTTCAGCAAATCCTATTTACCTTTGAATCGGAAGTTCAAGTCTTGAAGTACCGTCCCTACTTATCTTATTCCCCCCTTCCTTTCCACTTCAACAAGTTCTTTTCTCTATTTTAACTTAAAGTTGGAACGGTTTCAGATCAGAAGGATCTTCGTACATTTAATGCAGTAAGCAAAGTCCAATACTTGCTTATAAATTCTTTGCGGAACTAAATAAGTGGCTAGTGAGGTAAGCGAAGGCGTAAGGTTTTTACTTGGTTCAGGATTTTTTGAAAAAGCACCATGTCATTGGCGGATACATGGGGGTCATGCCCCCCCCCCCCCAAATACCTAGCAATTCCATACATTCGACTCAATTTTTCGATTTGATTCCTTCGAACCTGGTCAGAATGAATGAAAAATTCTTTCACAGTTGGGTAGCTACACCATCCCCGGGTGACATAGACTATATTATATTTTCAAAAAAATTAGGGATCCTTACTAAAACTCCAATAATACCCGTGCGAAGCCAGGGCGGACCCCTAGTATATTATAAATTACATACTTCATTATTAATTTGCATGCCTGATTTAAGGTTGCTTTGGCTGTACAATCCTAATATAAGAACAATGTGACCCATAAACTAGCAAATTAAAAATTTAACTGAAAGTTTGCTCTGTTGTGTATAGATTCGATTTGCCTTTAGTACCGAAAAAAGTCTGCCGAAAACTTAAAGAGGCGAGGTAAATACGTTATCGCACACATTGACATATTCTTACTAGTTCTACAAACGCACACTACAATATTGAGCGGCACACAACTGCAAACGAGATGATCAAAATAAAGAAGGAAATTTTTCAGATACTGTACTCTTCGACCTAAATAAAATGAATGGACGGGCCCAGAAGAAGCGCATTTTTGAAGATTACAAAATGAGCGCCGGCGCTCACTTCGTTTCAGTCGGTTTCTAGCCGTAGGAAGTGCGACCGCGTCTATTGTTACATGATAACGAAACATCTGACAAAATTATGCCTTCGTATGCTTTCGCGAAGTGTAACAAAAACACAAAATATCGCTATCTATTTTTTGTAACAAATTTAGGTACTGTTGATGGTTATAATTAGGTGTTGAAGTATATTTGCCTCGTTTTTACTGAGCAAGTTCAATGGGCAAGTTATGGCCTGACCATTCATTTTATTTTGGTCGGAGACTGTACTAGGGATAACGTCTATACATAATTATTCTGTCTTCCTAAAAAAATACAGAAACATTATTAGGAAGGTTAATGGACCAAGTTGAGGGAAGTAAGAGGCTAGGCTATAACAATGGCTCATACTGACTATAGGTACTATATATTAAAGCGCGCAAACACGTCAGTGACCTATTGTACCTACAATCTATCGTATGAATATACGAACAGGTTTTTCCAGATTATACTATAGATTAAAGACTATGGAATTGGGTTAATCTTTATTTAATAGGTGAGCTGGGAACGCTTGTGTTATTTATTATGTATTCAATAAGTTTTTAAGCCTGTGCCGTCGCATGATTTGTCGAGTTTTTGTTTGTACTAGGACTCTGGGACTCATATTTTGTAATCCCCGAAGCAAACAGATGGGTGTTATAAGTTTAACGCGTATAAAGATTTGTGTGTCTGTCTGTTGCATTGTAGCTCCTAAACGGCTTAACCGATTTTGATTTAGTTTTTAGGGTGTCGTACCCAAAGGGTAAAAAGGAGGACCTATTACTGAGCCTACGCTGTCTGTCTGTACGTCTGTCTGTCTGTCGTATATTTTAATGTATATCTTTCGAACCGTAATAGACAGCCAGTTGAAATCTTCACAGAATATGTAATGTTACGGCGGATTATCTAAGAAATAATAATAAAGTCAAAAAGTAAATTAAAGACGACAAACGTATTTTTTTAACGTTATTGTATTAGCTCTAATGTAAAAAGGGTAATACGTACAAGTGTCACACTTGGCATGATTATAGTACACCATCTAAAGTATAACAACAAATAATAAATAATGGCCAAGTGCGAGTCGGTGACAAGTTTCTGTTCATTACCAAATTATAGGAATCGCTTGTCACACTTGAAAAAACTTCATACATAAACCTTTATATGCCTGGTAATACTCACAAAATTAATACAATTCAAAGTGAAACATCCGTGCAAAATTTATTATTATGACAAATTGATGCGGTCGATGGTCACCCATGGCATGTTTTCGTTTTATCTTATTTCGTTTAATATCGGGAAATTGAACAAAATTGATAGGGTGGCCCACATTTTCATAATAATACTAGCTGTTGAAGGTTAAAGGGGGAAGCCTATGTTCAGCAGTGGACGTCTTCTGGCTGATGATGATGATGATGATGACTAGCTGTTGCCCGCGACTTCTTATGAGTAGACTTTAATATAAACTTTCAGCCCTTGCCCCTCTAATTTAGCCCTTTCCGCAAAATCCTTCCAGCGCGGATTCATTATCCTTTTATCTCTGCATGTCTTATTGTAGAATTTCAGCTTCGTATGTCAAGCAGTTTTCGAGATTTCCTGATATGAGTGAGTCAGTCTGTTGGCCTTTTGGAGTCACACAGCAGGTAATGAAGAGACCTATGCTCAGAGTTTCTTTGCGTGATAGAATCCGGAACGTGGATATTTACTGATGACGATATAATCACGTGACTGCTCATCCTTTACCCCGCCGTAAGCCAAAGTTACACTTTTTCAGTTTAACCTTTTTCGAGCGGGCCAATCCGAGGCGCGAATTGAATGAATGACTTTTGAGTCTCCAATCACAAGCTTTGTGTCTCCAATCACAAGCGCCATACGATACCCCCCTTACGATACCCCCTTCCCTGCGACCGACGTGGTTTACATTTTGCACAAGCAAATTATGACTCGTGCGTGATCAAGTGGTTATATTTGTTATCTTTGATATTCGCCAAAACACCAGAGTCTCTGACAAGTTGAAATGGCAATGAGCAGATGAGTCAGAGAGAATACCTTTCACTCATAATCTGTGAGTGAGAGGTATTTCGCTTATATACATGTCTATGTACAGAAAATTGAATACCTATAGCAAGAATGTGTATAGGTTTTTAAAAGTTATATTATTAAAACACTATCACGGTTGTTCACTAAAGTTATATGATTATTTACCGTGGTAAGATCGTGGAAATATCGGGAGCTCATTCCACAACCTTACCACGGTAAATATCCCGTAAATAATCATTATAACTACGCGTTGGTCCAGTTGGTAGTGAACCTGCCTTCTGAGCTTGGGGGCGTGGGTTCAATTCCCACCTAGGACAAACATTTGTGTGATGGACATTTGTGTTTGTTCTATATCTGGTTGTTAATATCTATTTAAGTATGTATTTAAAACTATATATGTATGTATATCAGTCTCTGGCAGCCATATCACAAGCTTTGCTTAGTTTGGGGTCGGATGACCGTGTGTGCAAAAAATGTCCCGAATATTTATTTATATTTTTTTAACTTTATATTATTAAATTTTCTATTAAATTACCTACTCGCAGAAGTTAATATAAATGTAAAGCCCCAGCTTTTATCAAAACTTGATTTTCAACGTTCGTTCTCGAGAGTTGCGAGTACAGAGTCTACAATGGAAATTAAATTTCATTCCAGTTATTTATCTTCAATTTCATTTTTATCATAACTATCTTATACAATACTAGCGATCCACCCACCTGGCTTTGCACGTGTATAATTTACGTGCAAAGCCGGGGTGGGTCGCTAGTTACATATATAAACTTTTCTTGAAAATGTATCTAACTGATAATGAAAACCGCATCAAAATCCGTTGCCTGGTATAGGAGGATTTAGCGGCCATACAGACATACAGAAAGACAGACAGACGCGGAAAGCGACTTCAATTTATACTATGTAGAGATGTAGAGATGTAGAGATGTTCGGCGGTCTCCCCGAAGTGTGACCGCGCGACCTCTATATATATTTTCGCAATCCCTGAACTTTACTCAATCATATTCAAAAAATATCGGGATAGGTAGTAGCGCTACACTACTGTAACTTTTAATAAATTCCAAAAAGGAGGGGGTCTCATTTTTTTATTTATTGTTTGTTACCTCACATCTTCGTCATTTCATTTTATAAACTAATTTGGAAAAATATGTTTTTATTTAGAAGGAAATACTACTGCGTTGTTTTATTGGATAGGTACATAGGCTTGCGCTTGACCGCCATGTCACCTGATGTTAAGCGATGATGCGGTTTACGTTGGAGCGCGCTTGCCTAAAAGAACCGATTCACTCGTGAACTTACACACATGCACTTGCACACACACACCCCCGCACATAAACTAAATTGAAAATAATAATTTAAAATAAACCGGCCATGTGCGAGTCAGGCTCGCGCATTGAGGGTTCCGTGCCACCTCAAAATACAACCATCAGTTATTGTTCAGGCTTAACGCCTTCCAAAATAGTCGAAGCAATTGCTCAGTCACATATTTAATACTTTGCTACAGTGACGCTCGAGTATGTCACAATTATAACTTGGTAATGAACTGAAATTTGTCACCGACTCGCACTTGGTCATTATTTATTATTTGTTGTTATACTTTAGACTGTAGATGTACTATAATCACACCAAGTTTGACGCTTGTACGTATTACCATTTTTACATTAGAGCTAATACAAATATACGTTTAAAAAAATACGTTTCTTGTATAAGGACCCCTTTCGTTTTTACTTTTTGACTTTTTTTTCTTAGTTAATCAAAAAAGTTTGTGAATTTGATCCGCAAAAAAATCTGCGTATTCTAATCAAAGCTGATCTGTTCAATCTCTAACGCCATCCATGTTTAGTATCGACGGGAATGGATCTAGGATGATTGAGCGAGGGGCACAAAATCTGCTATTTTTCTTAAGGTGATATTTTACGTTTTTAAGCAAAGCTTAGATAGCCCGTTGGTCCAGTTGGTAGTGAACCTGCCTTCTGAGCTTGGGGGCGTGGGTTCGATTCCCGCCTAGGACAAACATTAGTGTGATGAACATTTCTGTTTGTTCTATGTCTGGTTGTTTCTATCTATTTAAGTATGTATTTAAAACTATATATGTATGTATATCAGTCTCTGGCAGCCATATCACAAGCTTTGCTTAGTTTGGGGTCAGATGACCGTGTGTGAAAAAAAAATGTCCCGAATATTTATTTATTTATTACTACAGGTGACCATGTGGTTTGTATTATTAAAACTAGAATAAACGAAATTGCAAAAAGAGCCTTAAGAGGAACTTCCCTGCAATAAGTGAACAAGAATTTTAAACCCCCGATAAAAGATGAACATATTTTTATTAATCGCTTAGAACACTATCACCATTAAAAAAACTAAATCAAAGTTGGTTCAGCCTTTTGTGAGCTACGATGCCACAGACAGACACACAAATATACACACACGGTAAACTTTAACGCGTCAAACTTTTTGCGTCGAGGATGTTGCAGATGTCACAAATTTTTTTTGTATGTATTTATAAATTTTTCTTTCTTTCTAACCCCCATATTAATAGACGTAAATAAAGGTACCTCGAATCCTCACGTCCCTTCAAGTGATATTTTTTATATGCTTAAACACCACTTGAAGGGACGTGAGAATTCGAGGTACCTTTATTTACATCTATGAATATGGGGGTTAGTCTGACGTGCGTTCTTCCGAGGTTCGTAGAATCACGTTACCCCAGATGCTCTAGATCCATCCCTGTAATCAAGGGCATCCTTACAAGGTCATTACCGAAGAGGAGGTATAATTAGGGACCTCGCGTACCCTGAACGAGGCCGTCGTTACGCACAAGGACGCCCGGTTTTTTCCTATCAAGATCTCACTGACAGACACACTCCAAAACTAATTGGGTTGAGGGTTCCGATACAATCTATGAAGTCTTAAATAAGACACTGTAAGCACATTGTATTTGCAGTAGAAATTGGTATGGAAATGTGACCTAGCAAGTGGTGACAACTAAATACTTTGTTGTCACAGATTTGAGGCGTCATTTATGATACGTACTGCCCAAGAAAGGAACTCCCTAAACCGATAAAACCATAAACCGATATAAAAATATTTTTTACAACACATTTGCTCAAAAAGTGCACTTACGAAGCCTGTATACATCGTTCGAAAGTTAAACATTACGGATCATACAACGGAGCGTGCGGAAATGAATTTGTCCGCACGCTCAGATGTATAGCTCCGTGCGTGTGATTTACGGTATTTTTTTTATTTCTATCATAATTACATAAGAATTTTATTTATATACAAGAATTCCACAAAAGAGTTTCATATTACGAGAATAAATAAGCTGAATGATCAAACCTCCTTGGAAGCGCTTTTGCTCAATACGTTTGTCTCAGTTTAATACTAAAGAGAAAATGAGACGAAAGATGTAGTTCTAATTTTCACCACGTGATAGTGGCGCTATTTGCATGTTCGCGCCATTTTCTTATTATAGAAACTATTGTTGTGACTGATATTAAGTTATAAACAAAATAATAAAATTGTTTCATTTGTAGCCTTTTTTTCTCGCAAATGTGTTGTAAAACGTTGTATGGCACACGTGCGGATTGGTTATTACAAACTCGTGACTATAGTAAGCCCTCGACTTCGTCTCGGGCTTACATTCGTCTACTCGTTTGTAATAACCAACTTACCGCACTTGTATCATAAATAACTATTTTTAAACAAACTAAAACCTCGGTCCAAACATTTATTTGCTTTGACAGCTTCAATAATATTGTGAAAATCTGAAAGAAAACAACAAGTTCTGATCACTTTCACAGAGCCGGTTTCAGACCCTTCATGATTCACCATTTAATTCTGAAGCTGCATTCATTAACAGCTGGATATTTCCAACGAAGGTGTAAACACCAACCCGTGTATAAATTCTGAATAACTTGTTTATTTTGTTCTTGTTTACTCACGTCATGACTGCTAGTGACTGACTAACGTCGAAACGATAAAATTACATCGGGTTACACGTAACGGTGGTACTGACTCGAAAGGAGATCTTTGTAGTCATAATTATGAACAACTTTTACTATAATTTAGCTTTTTGGCAGCCAATTGAGCCTTGTTCTCAATTTAGGAGCCAAAGTTGAGGGTACATTTCAGCCTATCATGTTCCCATTTCTGGGACTCTGGGTTTCTCTCAGAGAGAGGATGGGCCCTAATCCACCATGCTGGCCCAGGGCATGTTGGTGAACGTCATATCTTTGAACTTTTAAGGTTCTTGGATATACCGGTTTCCTCACGATTTCCTTCACCATTGTTGAACGATGCCATTGAAACTGTATTTAGTTAAGTACTAAATAAGTCATTAGTGCAGGGCCGAGGATCGAACCGGGTGCCGTCAGATTGTAAAGCAAACATGCAACCGCTCGACCACAATCGCTCAAAAGTTGATGGTTGCTGACTTAGAAACGCCTAAAAGCTGAAGCCGATCAGATATCACCTTTCAAGCGGAGACCGCTGTTGTGACTGAAAAGTGGCACTTTTCAACTTTGCGATCACGAAAAAAGAAAAAATTAAAAATTGTTTCTTGATGAGCGGTTAAAATAAAACTAGTCCACTGAACGACTAAAAGGTTAGTCAGTCGTTTATTATATACATCATTAGTGGGAAACCTGACACTGTGTACATTTTGATGATGATTGATCGGTATCACGGTGTCCGAAGGCATCTGATAAGAATGTGAGATCACCGCTTTGTTGTACAAACAGGACTGTTCTTTAGGCTTTAATATAATATAGCTTGGATCTGTGCCTTACACATAAAAGAGAAGTAAATAGAACGGAAATAAGAAAGGAAAATCTGTTACCAGGCATTATGAGTGAACTTTGTTTAAACATTTTTATTTAGATCAACGCGTCGAACTCCGCATCTCAGTTGCTAACTGATTTCGAGTGACTGACGTTTCGTTTATATAGGTGCAACCACAGAAAAGAAAAATTTTCTCTTCTGTGGGTGCAACTGGCTACAAAAATTTTTTTTACAAAAATACCTTGACAGCCTAGTTTTAACTTAAACAAAACATTTTTTTCTTTTCTGTGGAGCTAGTACCGAAAGGCCTTTGAAGCCAGACCAAAACCCAAAAAAAAAAAAAAAACCGGCTAAGTGCGAGTCAGGCTCACACACTGAGGGTTCCGTACCACCACATAGCTTGTTAGCTACTAAAGTAAAAAAAATATAGCAAAAAGACAAAATCCCATCAACGCCCAGGCGGTCACTCATCCAAGTACCGGCCGCGCCCGTAGTTGCTTCACTTCGGTGATCGTACGAGAACCGGTGGTGAACAGAAATTTGTCAACGACCATCACTTGGCCATAATTTTTTTGTTTTTTATTATTTGTTGTTATACTTTAGAGTGTGTACTATAATCATGCCAAGTTTGACGCTTGTACGTAAGTAAGTGCTAAAGGATAAACTTTCGGTTATTTTGTTCTGAGGTATCAGGCACAGTTTCACCCGTATTCCCAATTCAGGGCCCATACATTTTACCAGGATATATATCTGATGTCACTCTCCGGCCCTCACGATTCAAAAATAGCTTTTAAATTATTTGTGAAACTAACTTCTTTTTCTATATATTTTAATTCATTTGGCAATTTATTACGGCCATTGTATTAGTTAGACTATCCATAGACCGTTGAAGTTCTGAAGACAAGCCATACGCTCTAAATAATTAAAAAAAATGAGATGAGCTCTTAGAATAACTACTCAGAGAAGGTAGGTTTCCAAACAACGCCTTCTCAAAACGTAAGCTACAAATTCGCTTTGTAGCTTACGTTTCGATTGTTATTTTAAACGATTTAAGCAAGAAAATTAATGGATTACCTGTGGAATGTCACACCATAACTCTCATGCTGCTTTTCTGATTTGTTGTGGTACGATTTCACCGCGCAAATTGTCATAGTAAAATTTTTATATATTTTTTGGAGCCATATATGACACCATTTGAATGGCTTAAATTTTGCGAATGTACTTGGTTTCTTTGTGTAGTTATCTAAGAAGTGAGCTCCGGTCCCTAAGGGCCCAATGTCTCGACCCCAAACGGCTCAAATACCTAACCACTGCCGAGGTTAGCATATTTGCATCGCTTGTGCTGCTCTGCAATTTGCTGCCGCACCAGCCCTACCTTGTCTCTCAGATAGATGTGACGGCGCCAAAGAATCGACCCAATTCGCGTCCCATACAAGGGACAGTTGCAAATTAAACAACAACTTGTAATAATGACCATGTATATGAAATCCGGAATCTATACAATGAGCTATTACAGTTTGTCTCTGTAATTATGAGGATCCAAATTTGGTTGTATACAAGTAGTTTGCAGGACCGGTTTACGTGTTATGTTGTTATTAAGATGTTTACTAGTATTTAGACCGTTTTAATTTAATTGACAGAGTGAAGTACGGTCAAAGAGTCTACTGTGGGACAATTCGGCATTTAAACAAATTTATGTTTGTATGTTTGTTCAACAATAATACCGCTAATTCGATCTACATGAAATTTTGTAGGTAAGTAGTATAAGTAAATATAATTTTTAGGTTCGTATATGAGTTAATGTGATGCAGGTGTTATAAAGATATTAAATTAATAAAGTTAAAAAATACCGTTGGTTAAAGGAAGGAGTTCCTAATGAATCCGAAAATAAGTAAATTTCGGATTGATTAGGAACTCCTTCCTTTAACCAATCATCACATTAAATTTTCTTATAGTCCTAGTATGTCTATATTTGATTTAAGTATTTTCTATGTGCAGATTATTACTATTATCTTGTTATTAATTATGGTTTTTCGGTGTGTCACAAAGTTATATCTTCTGTCGACGTATCTATTTAAAAGCGCATATAAAATACATAAAAGCGAAAAACCACAAATTTACTGACTACTTATTAGTCAGGGATGGGACACAGACCTTTTCCAAGAGAGATGGGCCTGAATCCACCATGCTGGCCCAGTGCATGTCTTAGAACTTTTGTCATGTTATTTTTTTCTTTTTTTGTTTCTTTTTACATACCAGTTTTCTCACGATTTTTTGCCTTTACAGTTTTTGAGTGATGGCATCGACACTGTACATAAGATTTACCTACCAAAAACTTTCTTTTTTCAAATCTTGTGAAACACTTACAAGCTGTCTCGTTAACTAGTCAGAAGATATATATATATCTTTGAAGCTGAAATAAGCTAATAAGTTTGGGTAAGTAAATCTCAAATTGACTGACCTCATAAATAAAGACTCTCTACCCTAGATAACGACAATCTTGTCCAACAAAAAAGGTCAATTTTCCGCCCCCAAAAACTCCGGAAAATAAAATCAAAAACTTACCTTCACAGCTTCGAAACCTCTTGCCGGGAGAAAAAACACACAAACTTAAATAGGAAAAAGCTGAAAACTCAAAATTCGAACGCGCCCGTTCCAAATTTAAACATTCGCGCGGAAAAGCGTTTCGGGAAACAAACAAATGTTTTACGGGTAAATTTTTACGGCACGAAAAACTGTATCACACACACATATTGGTTTTTATTGCACTGGTAGATACGCGTGTATTTTTTATCGCGGTTTCATAGCGTGGGCTTACGAACACGTCCTTTCAGCGCGGCGGTTCAGGGCAGACTGGCTGTGTAGGTCTGTAAGAGCTATTTCCTCTGAACTGTTGATTTTCCCCGCCACTCCCCACGCCTTGCCGGAAAATTTTCATTGCACTGAAACGGTCTTTTCAGAATTGATGTTTGCTGAACGATCTATCGCAAGTAACGGCGTTGACTGCTATATTTTCTTAAGATTAAGTGGTGAACCAGGTCGGTTGCTCTAATATAAACAAATAGATTACGTTATGAAGTAACCGTTGTAGTACCTACTTTTAGTTGAACTCTAGGCTTGTTTATTGATGGATAGTGGTTGATCGCAAACGCTGGACTTTGGTCCAGTCATCTAGATTTGCGACCATCAGATTTAAAAAAAACCGGACAAGTACGAGTAGGACTCGTATTCTTAAGGTTCCGTTGGACGGAACACTCAGAACGCGAGACAAATAAAAAATAAAATAAAATCCTATATATGTGCTATGAGACCTTGCTTATAGCCAAATTTCATGTCAACGGGAAGTACCCTATAGGTTTTGTTTCCCCTGTGAAATCGCAAAATATGCGACATAAACGTTCATATCTTTTGATTGCGTTGACTTACAACTTTTATTTTTGTACAGCCGAAAGAAACCGTGGACCCAAGTAATTAGTATAAATTTCAATTTGATACCTTTACGCGTTCTTGAGAAAAAGGGGCTTGACTGACGGACAGACAGACAGACAGACGGACAGACAGACAGTCGGACAACGAAGTGATCCTATAAGGGTTCCGTTTTTTCCTTTGAGGTACGAAACCCTAAAAATGTGTGTGTATGTAAACTTAAATTCCTGTAATCGATCACATCGACGCTAACCAACAGGCGAGTTTTTTTTTAATGCCATAGGTGGCAAACTAGCAGACGTGCCGCCTGATGGTAAGCAGTCATCGTCGCCTATGGATACTTCTAACACCAGAGGCATTACAAATACGTTGCCGTGCCTTAAGAGTTGGTGGTCAACACGGACTTATACACAAAATTTAAAAAGAAAACTCGCTCATTGTTCGCCTCGGAGTAAGTAAATGGTGTACACACATAAAAATTAACATTCAAAATTATGGACCGAAATGAGAACCTGCCGAAATTAGTCAAAAATACACATAGCTTATTACAGTAAGACCGAAAAGTCCAACATTGTCAAATTTCGTCCCGGAAACTTTGAGCTTTTTAATTAAAACAAAACGTCGCGGCTACGCTACAGTGGATGAAAGGCAGTAGGAGAACTTATATTTTTTACGAACTTATTAAACTGTTGAGCAAAGGTTCTTTTATTTCTCATGCTTCATTGTTTAGCTTCTTCATCATAGAATGGTTGCTAAAACAGCTCAACAATTTGGAGGCAGTAAAAGCGTCTGTAGCTGTAGGTATATAGTTAGGTAGTAGATCTGTGTATATAGTGCTCGGGACGTAAGCCCGGATGACATAGGTTCAAATCCTGCCGGTTGTCACATTTATTGTTTGTTAGCTGGGCGCCGTTTCACCCGCATAATATACCTCCTTGAAGCAACCTCCTTGGTAGCGACAGCAACCTCCTTTGACTTAGATGGCAATTTCTTTGATGTAATAAGTATGTCGATGTATAAACTTCAATTGTTGTCGTTCCACCCACTCCACCACGTTCCATATTTTTTTTAAATATGTAAACAGTTTTTTTTTTCTTTAATTATTCATTATTCCGATAATTTTTATTTTTTTAGGGTTCCGTAGCCCGACAAGTTACCCTTATAAATTCGTTCTGTCCGTCTGTTCGTCGGTTAATTTTTTTTAAAACCTTCTAATATTAATAATTATAAAGGTAAGCGCCTTTGTAAGTGCTTGTAACTTTGCACAATTACAGTTTTAGTATAGACCTCAAATTTATAATACAAAAAGAATATAATACTGTATTATATTATGTATTATATTTATAATTATACATATAATTATATATAATATTTATTCATGAATATCGGTCCAGCCTTTCTTGAGTTATAAATGACTCCGCCTCAGCTTCGCACGGGTAGATTATATCCTATGTCACCCGGGGATAGTGTAGCTTCCCAACAGTGAAAGAATTTTTCAAATCGGCTCAGTAGTTTCGGAGCCTATTCAATGCAAACAAACAAACAAACAATCTAATCTTTCCTCTTTATAATATTAGTATAGATGATATTGCCCATGTCCTGAAACTTCCCTTGTCATGGTCAAAACATCGAGATATAATACATATAGAGTCACAATCGTGCCAAAAAATGTCCGAACCAAAACTCGGCGCACGCTACGAATTGCGCAGACTTTTTGGTTAGTTACAAGGTAACCGCGACCCGAGTACAACGCCGCGCGATGCCAGAGCTACGATGACATAGCGGACAACTAACGTTGAACACTATGCAAGCGACATAACGTCTAAATTGAAGTATATGTGGCATTGTGAAGTTTATAATTATACATTATCAGCTTCGCACGGGTATAGATTATAGCCTACGTCACTCGGTGATAGTGTAGCTTCCGAAATGTGAAAGAATTTTTCAAATCGGCTCAGTAGTTTCGGAGCCTATTCAATACAAACAAACAAACAAACAATCAAACAAACAAACAATCAAATCTTTCCTCTTTATAATATTAGTATAGATGATACAATGTATGCACAATGACGCTTGGACGTGTTTTGCCTGTTTTCACTGAGAGATTGTGACTCTATAGAAATTGTATCTCGATGGGTCAAAAACAAAAAGTACCAGAGAATGATCTTCGAACAAATGGGAGCAATGTGTGTCGCCGGCGTGAAGTGTCCTTACTGCAACATTGACTAATGATCTCGCTCGACTCCAGCGCTCCGGGAAAAAAACAACCTGAAATTAATTTCGTCAAACACACTTGTTTACCCTGAAAGAAAAAGTATTGGTTCTAGTACTACCTGTTGCTCGCGACTCTGCTTACTGTAGACCGGTACACCGCACAAGTTCTCTTTGAGAAAAGGCTTGTGTCCCAGCAGTGGGAAACTGGGAACATGATAGGCTGATTATGAATGACGAAATTTGGAAAATAAACACCCGATATTTTGTGCCCGTGCTCCATCTTCGACCGCATCATCGCTTTCCATCAGGCGAGATCGCGGTCAAAGGTTAGCCTAGTCCGGTGTAAAAAGTTTGAGAATGGGACCCTATTAGTAAGCCTATTAGCCTACGCTGTCTGTCCGTCTGTCCGTCAGATGTCCGATCGCTACCAAAATTCACAGGATCACGCGCTGGGCTAATCTAAAGATTGTCTACTAATTTCATCAAAATCGCTCCAGCCATTTCGGACTCCATAAGGAACACACAAATACACACACACACACACACACACATCGCCTTCTAGATATATAATATAGATAGATTGATACAAGAATTGCTTCCGGCATGTTATGTTTATGAAACTTGACAAATATTAAAAGGGAATTATTTGTTTCGAATAAAATAAAACAGGAAAAGGAACATTGAGGTAAAAAGCTATTAACAATATTTTCGTTTTACAACTTTTATTAACCGACAAAAGGAGGACAAAGGCAGGAGGTTCTCAATGCAGTTGTATTTTTTGTTTGTTTCCCCATAGCTCCTACATTTGTTTACCGATTTAGAAAATTCTACCGATTTCTTGAAAGGATATAAGTACATAGGTACTTTCAGGTACGTTCCATAGAAATTTCATAAAAATCGTAGCAGTAGTTTGGTTTTTAGGGTTCTGTACCCAAAGGGTAAAAACGGGACCCTATTACTAAGCCTACGCTCTCTGTCTGTCTGTCCGTCCGTCCGTCCGTCTGTCTAGCCTTCCTTTAAACAGCTGTATCTTTGGAACCGATAGATAGCCAATTGAAATTTTACGGCAGATTAAGTAAAAACAAATAATAAAAAATTAAAAGATAAAAGAAGAACAATTTATGTGGAGGTGGTACAGAACCCTCAGTGCGCGAGCCTGACTCGCACTTGGCCAGTTTATTGAAGCTAGAGGAATCTATCGACACCAAATAATCAAAATCGGTTGAGACATATAGGCTGAAGGTAGGAAGACCTACAACATTAAACCTCAAAATTCAGCTGATTTTCCCGACTTCACTCCGAAGATTCACTGGGAAACTGGGAACATACATCATCATTATTTCAGCCATAGGACGTCCACTGCTGGACATAGGACATCGATCTCCAAAAGGGCCGGTTGGAAGCGGCCTGCATCCAGTTTTTCGCTGCGGTGCGTCTCTTATAGGTCGTCTGTCCATCTTGTGCCTATCTTGTGAACGTCCTACGCGGCGCTAACCATTCCGTGGACTCCATTCGAGAATTCCTGCATCCAGCTGTATCCTGCGCTGTCTGTTTCTTTTAATGTAATAGTAGACAAACAAGCGACGGGCCACCTGATGGTAAGTAGTCACCGTCGCCTATGGACACTTACAATACCCGGGGCATTGGCGGTGCGTTGCCTACCTTTGAGGACTCTCTTCACTCTTCGCTTGAAGCAATTGAGGTCATATTTTGGAGGAAAAAGCGAAGCTGGTAAGCCATTCCACAACTTACAGGTGGTCATCCGGTTATCATGTGGATGGACGTCTTACGCTGCGCTTACCGGATACCGCAGTATAATCAAATTCTTCTATGATCTTACCTTCAAAATGATACCCCAAAATGCTCAAAACCCAGCTCAAGATACAAAATACAAAATAATTTATTGTTGTTAAACATAGATCTAGAAAAATAAGTAACCCTGCCTGCTGCTTTGTGACACGAGTGGAATAGTTATCCAAATTCAAGCAATTGCTTTCGCAAAATTTATATTATAATTTTTTACTTAATTTTTTGTTTTCTTTTTTCTTATCTAAGCCTTGTGTATTGTTTACTATTTAGCGAATATAGCCATTATTTTGTATTTAGTTTCTATTAAATTGTCTTTGTAAACTATTAATTACTATACTTATTGTAACTGTTGTTATTGTTGCTGTCTGCTGCATCACAGCTAACGCTAGCACAGCTAACGCTAGCAACATGTCTTCAGTTGATTTATAATCAAATTGTTTCAACCATTCATTTATAGCTATTTTATATTTTATACCTACCCTACCCTACTCTTTTTGTCATTGTGACATCCTTTCCCTTTGAACCATAAATTCATATTCTATCTGGCAAATGCCATGAAATTGTTAAGCTACGACTCCCAAGTCACACAGACCGACATATTTATCAGTACGAGCAGCAACGGCTCTGGGGTAGTGCGGTCTTTCTGGGCGCCAAGTAGCAAGGGGCGCCAAAATGCTAAATGCGAAAAATAATTATAAAGAAAATATAATTTTTATGTCGCCTTTTCAGAGGCGCGGGTCTGCTCCGAATGATTAAATTCAAGAAAATAAACTGCACGGCGCCCTGTTTATAGGACAAAATATTTAAAAAAATTGAGGAACAATAATAAGTATTAAACAATTTTTTGTGCGCTTATTTCTATTAAATGCGTTAAAAGTTACTATTTATACAATTTTTTTTTTCAAATTAAAATTTACTTTTGTTTTTAATACTTTTTAGGGTACCTAGTACCTACCCCGTTTTGTTCACAAAAATCGTTTTTTTTTTTTTTTTTTGGAACTGTTTTTTTTTCATATTTACTGTAAATACAATTGAATTAAGAAAATTCTTCGTATTTGAGTTTCAGAAAGTTCAGATTTTCCTCAAACACCCCGTTTGGCCCCTTCTTCTCTAAATGATAAGCGTCGGCCAAAGGGCGCCGCAAGATAATCTTGCTCTACCGCCGGCGCTGTGCGAGCCAACTAAAATGTTCCTTGACAGTCTTTCGGTTTTGCTCAGAAAATACGATGGTAGCTCCCTCATTCAAATGTACAAATAAGTTTGTCGCTTTCTACCTCAGGAACAAGTGGGATCACAACTTCCCTATAACTTTGTAAGGAAATGTGGGCGCATATTTTCTTATGTGAAAGAATAATAGCTGATTCAGAAGTGCGCAGCAACATTTTCCCGTAGGAAACGTCTGAAAAACAATGGAAATATGATAGACTAGCTTCAGGGTCCACCTGCTCAGAGCTCCTAGCTGGGCCACTAGTTCCTACCTGTAGTCCACCTCAGTTTAAATGGTGGACCAAGCTTGCTTGTGACTTGTGACGGTGTGGCTGAGGATGGAACACGTTGATCTAGAAGAAATCAATTCACTCTAGCCTTGAAGATGCCTAGATTGTAGTTATCTGCAGGAAACAAGGAGGACGGCAGTTCTATTCTTGGGCTATCATAAATGACGACCCAAATCGTTGAGTCATCTAATGTTTCTTTCTATTCCGCCTAAACACACAGGCTTTTTAGGGTTCCGTACCTCAAAAAGAAAAAACGGAACCCTTATAGGATCACTTCGTTGTCCGTCTGTCTGTCTCTCCGTCTGTCAAGACCTTTTTTCTCAAGAACGCGTAAAGGTATCAAGTTGAAATTTATACTAAATACTTGGGTCTACGATTTCTTTCGGTTGTAAAAAAATAAAAGTTGTAAGTCAACGCAATCAAAAGATATGAACGTTTATGTCGTATATTTTGCGATTTCACAGGGAAATCAAAACCTATAGGGTACTTCACGTTGACCTAGAATCATGAAATTTGGCAAGAGGCAAGGTCTCATAGCACATATATAGGAATAAATCCGAAAGTTATAAATTTGAAGTTATATAATTTAAAAATAATTATTTTGCTATTACAAACTTACAGTTTCTTTCAATGTCTTTCAATATTTCAACTTTAGTTTTTTTTTTGGACTCGCGCTCGTACTTGTCCGGTTTTTTTTCTAATTTTCGTCGCGTTTTACTGCTTTGTTGCCTCGAGCAAAGGTTAAACTATCACAGCCTGCCAAACTTAACTGTGGAAGTGGGCAAAATGGGCAACTATATTTTCCATGGGATTTCATCAGTTTCGTTCAGACGCTACGATAAGGGCTCCCTCGCTTAAACTTACAGGTTGGTTGGTAAGTATGGGTGGATTGCACCATAAAAACTTATCTATATTGGCGGCGCCACTCCGCCGTTAGTGGTGACAAATCTGTCACTATAACCATAACAATTTGTTTGACCAACACCTACAAACTAAGATATAATATACAGTAGAGTCATACTAATCCGAATCTATGAAAGACTAGGAGGTCGGAATATTTGAATTACTGGAATATTTAGATTACTGGATTATATTCAAGACAAATAAAATAAAGCATTGCATGCGTAGATAGTACCTATGTATTTACATATCATAAAATATATTATTTATGACAATTATCCTTAGAATAACTACACAAAGAAACCAAGTACATTCGCAAATTTTAAGCCATTCAAATGGTGTCATATATGACACCAAAAAATATATAAAAATTTTACTATGACAATTTGCGCGGTAAAATCGTACCACAACAAATCAGAAAAGCAGCATAAGAGTTATGGTGTGACATTCCACAGGTAATCCATTAATTTTCTTGCTTAAATCGTTTAAAATACCATTTGAAACGTAAGCTACAACGCGAATTTGTAGCTTACGTTTTGAGAAGGCGTTGTTTGGAAACTTACCTTCTCTGAGTAGTTATTCGAAGCAATTATCATACCTACTTTAATAAACAGGAGCAGAAAAACTCCATAGAAGCCTCTTGGAAAGCCACCACTTTACTTAACCGTGACTTACTTTCCTTGACTCTGACTGTGACTATGACTTGTTTGACGCTATTTAATGATTTGTAAACATGTTTAATATTACGACTAAGATCGAAGTATGAAGAAATATAAATATGAAGAAGTATCCCCAAGGTCATGAAAAATTTAACCAAAAAATAATACATACATAGACGGTCAAACTCATAACCCTCTTCTTACCGTAATTGGGTAAAAGTAATTTTATCGGATTTTATCTATATCTATACTAATATTATAAAGAGGAAAGATTTGATTGTTTGTTTGTTTGTTTGAATTGAATAGGCGCCAAAACTACTGAACCGATTTGAAAAATTCTTTAACTGTTGGGAAGCTACACTATCCCCGGGTGACATAGGCTATATATCTATACCAGTGCGAAGCCGGGGCGGGCCGCTAGTTCTGTTATAAAAATCGACTTTTTTCTTCAGCTGGCCGGTGAAAATGCGGTTCTTACGAGGATCCGACGAGAGGGGTCCAGACGTAATTGAATTTATACCGGTGGCAGTCCATGCGAATTCAAAGTAGCAGTCATTTTCCTTTTCTCAATTTCTGAATATTTTTTCACCAAGAGAAAGTGTTTTGTGGCTGTAGCACACTGTATACAAGCAAGTAACGGCCAAAAACACCCGAAAAAAAAACAAAAAAACCCGAAATATATCCGAATAATTATTTATTTTTACTATGCCGGCTAAGGTCGGTGGCGTACGAGCGGTCGTAGAAAATATATTTTATTGTTTTCAGTTTATGGTTGATTTAGAATTATACCTTCTTTATTAAAGTTTAGAACAGTCGAGATGCGATGAGATAATTTTGAAACTTCTGTAAAACGAGAAGAGTTGACTTTTTCCTTGTGACGATATAACCACTTGTCAGTTCTTCCTTTAACCCATGCGATGAAATGATTCTACATTTTCAGCATAATCTTTTTCGAGCGGGCCAATCCTAGGCGCAAATTGTATCAATGACTTGAGTCTCCAATCACAAACGCCAAATATTAAAGTATTCGTTATTCAAATTTCTGGGACAGCTGGAAGTAGATTAGAATTTGAGCTATGGTGGCCGGGTAGCATCTACGTTTTACAATCTGACGGCACCCGGTTCGATTCACGGCCCTGCTCCAATTTAGTACTCAAATAAATTGTGTGCCGTTTCGATGCCATCGTTCAAAAACGGTGAAGGAAAAGGGTCAAAGGGTCAAAGGGTCGGCAACGTAGTTGTGATGCCTCTGGTGTTACAAGTATACTTAGGCGACGGTGACTACTTACCATGAGGGTCTGCTTTACCACCCATGGCATAAAAAAACATCGTTAGGAAGCCGGTATATCAAAGAACCTCAAAAGTGAAAAGACATGACCTGACATTCACCAACATGCAGTGGGCTAGCATGGTCATACCATCCTCTCTTTGAGAGAAGCAGAAAACAGTGCCACCCAGAGAATATTTAACTGATGAAGTTAAAGAATATTTAACTGATGAAGTTAAATATTCTCTGGGTGGCACTGTTTTCTGACCATCGTGACGCTTGCCAGCAGGCGATCAACTTGTTTGTCTCATCGATAAGTTGCATAAAAACTCTAGCCCCAGCAAAAAATTCTAGTTTAATTTATACATCTACCAAGTAATCGTAGATTGTTTACCGAAGGATGAAAGCAATCTATTTCGCAGAGGCAAGGGCGCCTATATTTCGAGTGTGAATTATATAGTTTCTCCTGAGTTAAATATTCTGCGTTTCATTTCGAATGTGAGCAAATATAACATTAATTATTTTACTAGACACTGGCAAATACACTAATTGCGTGGAGCCAATTTTCAACAAAATAAAAACCACGCGAAAATTAATTGTCCTTAAATTCAAATTCAAATTCAAATTATTTATTTGTCAGAACATGGTAGGTACACATACATATAAAGTAGCATACATGGTCGTAAGAATGGAGATGTATCTCATGTCCTTGCCTGTTACAGCGTACAAATGTTAGTTTTTTATAAATATTTTTATTAGTTTTTGTTAAAGTTAAAAAGGAAAAAAATAAACAAAATTATGTCTATGTTAGAATATTGTTAGAATCATATTTTGGTTTAGTTGTATTTTATACCTTAAACAGATGTTTATTACTACCTATGTAAGCTATTATTGTTATTATTTTATTTGTTTATGTCATACATTACATATCAAAACATTTTTATCATTAAGGAATTCTGAAATTTCATAGTAGCTTTTTGTGCTAATAAAGTTTTTAGTTTATTTTTAAACATTCCAACATTTAATTTTTTGATGATTTTAGGTATTTTAGTATATATTAAAGGAGCCATACAGAATACACTTTTTTGCATGACTGCAGTTTTGGCCGTACGTGGACAGAGCTTCATCTCGGCCTGTGTGCGAGTTCGAATACCAGCATCAGTCCAACTACCAAAGAGATGTGGATTTAATTTTACAAAAGTAGCTATTTCTAATATGTATAGAGATGGTAATGTCAGAATCTTGTGTTTTAAAAAGTACTGTTTACAGCTATCAGTCTTATGAAGATGAAACATTGCCCTGACGCACCTCTTTTGGGCTTTGAAAGCAATCCTTTTGTCAGTAGAGTTCCCCCAGAAAATAATGCCGTATCGTAGAATAGATACTGCCATGCCATAATATGCAGTAATTAGAGCTTCTTGATTAATAACTAATGACAATTTAAATAGTGCGTATGCCGTCGAGCCCAATCTTTTAGTTAATGTATCTATGTGTGCTTTCCAATTAAGTTTACTATCGATGGTCAATCCAAGAAATTTAGTTGAGTCCACTTCCTGTATGACTCTACCATTATATTGCAAAACTATTTTATCACGTACTGTACGCTGCCGAAAGTGGATGATGTTCGTTTTGTCTAAATTTATTTTTAGGTTATTGTCATCTAGCCATTGAATGATTGATTTTAAACTATTATTTATTTCCGATTCGTAAGTGATTTATTTTTACAATTAATAGTAACTGTGCGAAGAGAGTCGTAGGATGGTCTAGTGCTTTAGGCAAGTCATTGATATATCCTATAAATAGAAGAGGGCCCACTACACTGCCTTGCGGGACTCCGAAGTTAGGAGTACGTGCTTTAGACCGATGAATTTTTTTTTTTTTTTTTAATGAATGTTTATTTCTGTAATCTCAGTATAATGTTTTCTATTACTTAAGTATGATTTTATAAGGTCTAGAGTATTTCCTTAAACTTAATAGTTTGGTACCATTTGTTTCGTGGTTCGTTGTTCTTATTTCAAATTCGTAGAGGGAGAAAGCAATACTGAATCTATGTTCAAATTACATTTAATTTTGAAACCTGTTATGGAAAAGTTGTGTGTTGTTATGTTGGCGGTGATATGAACAACTTTTTAAACATGAAAAATAGACGATATTTGCTCGTAAATCACTGAAGCGGCACCCAAAAAAACTATGAATAACTTTATCCAATTTCTTATTGCTCATTGCGCCTTTTAAACACAAATAGATAATCTACTTTGAAATTCTAACAGTAATGGACCTATGAATTATGTATTTCTTTTACGATCTTGGTTATTGAGTGGATTAAATCCAAAAATATCTGAGTAATCCCTGTAACTATTGGATAATCTCTTTAAAGATAAAATAGTTAGATGCTTTTGTGCCGTTTTCCTTGTTTATTTTCCTTACGACTTATCCTTTTTATATCAATAGAACAATAGAGTTTTATTTAAATCTTTGAGACATTGTGGCTTACAAAACTTGCGTGTGTGTCGTATTGATTTGATTAGAGAGTAACTCATATAAAGCTGCTTTTTTATTCTCTATTTTAAACTAGCAGCATTCCACAGCTTCACCCGCTATCCTATCAAAACCATGATTGTTCCGGAATAAAAAAGCCTTGGTGATAATCCAGGATATAATCTTCATCCTTATCAAATTTCATTCAAATCCGTTCAGCTATTACGGAGTTGAGTACAGGGGCCTTACGGACAACTGCAATTACAGGCACCTAATCCGCTCAGTTAGAAAATCACGCGACCGCAAACCTTATCGCGCCTAGATACGGTTTGGGGTCGCATGATTTTCCAACTGAGCGGATTAGGTGCCTGTAATAGCAGTTGTCCGTAAGGCCCCTGTACCCTTAGTCTCAGATATGATAGTTTTCGAAAATTTTGTACTTATTATAACATAAGTGTGATTCACATAATTAACTCCAACAACGACTCTTCAAAAGTATTTTTTTTTTCTGATTACAGAGCTTAGAACAGTCAAGGCGAGACGCAGCGAGAAAACATGGCGGGAAAATTTTGAACCTTCAGTAAATCAGGATAAGGCGACTTTTCGTACGGTCGCTTACACGCCACGATGCTGACGACTCTCTAGACCAGAGGCCTTTTTGATGTAAAACGTCTATTGGTGCGCCTTGGCAGACCGACTCGTATACCGTGACAGCATGGTACGCTCTCATAAGCTGTCATGTTTCACATTTGCTGGGCATCCCGTGACGGCCTACTTTTTTACTCGTAGACCACCTTCTGTTTTGGTAGATGCCCTGATTTTCATTCGTTTGCCAAGGTTTTGTTTTGAAGGGACCTGCAGACAGGCCGGGCGGGTTGGCAAGCGCTCGCTTTTTTAGTTATTTGGTATAATACTATTGTAGTTTAGCTACCTTAAAATAAATCAAATGCTGGCACTGCCTTGAGGTCTATCACAATGTTGTAGGTACACTGATCACTTAACTTATGACAATAGGATCTACTTTTGTGGACCTCCAATTACATCTCATAGACCTTTAAATATGTTTCCGTTGCCATAGACCCCTTGAAGGATGAAAACCGTCCCTCGGGGATATGCACTAGTTTGGGCATGACTGCTCTAGAAGTCTAGATAATATTGCGCTGGACTCTGCACCGCCAGAGTGTTTATTTTTATTTTGTAAACAATAAATGTAAATTATATTTTTGGACCAGAATTTGGCCAACACAATTGCACTCTCAGCAGCCTCATTTCGTCTAGAGTGTGGGCTTTAGGGCAAACTGCAGTCCATCAAGTGTGACATTGTTTAAGGGCTGTCACCACAGAGGAATTCGGTATCGAAGCCTTTTATGTAACCCCACTTTGCCATGCTATCCCGTCTTCGATCCACTTGGGACCGAAGTCGGTTCATCATCATCATCAGCCAGAAGACTTCCACCTGAATATATATTATTTCTCCCTTTTTGACCTTCTCACTGAACGATAGCCGGCCATCTGCATCCACTGCATGCCCGTGACTTTCACAATGTCGTCGGTCCATTTAGTGGGAGGCCTACCTACGCTGCGTCTTCCAGTTTGTGTCTCCACTCAAGAACCTTTCCCCATCGGTTATTGGTTCTTCAAGCGATGTGGCCTGCCCATTGCCACTTCAACTTGCAAATTTTCTTAGGTATGTCGGTAACTCTGGTTCTTTGGCGAATATCCATGTAGTCCAAAGTCAGTCCAGAGGTTTCCGAATGGGCCATGGTTCTTAATAGCCTAGGGAGGGACAATGTAACTAGGAGAAGGACTGAGCAGTTTCAGCCACACGGCAAATACCTGCGAGGTAATCCTCTATCAGCACAGTCCAAATCCTCTATCAGCACAGTCCCTTCGTTGCTCCAGGCCCGTCAATCTGAGCCTCTGTATTCTCTGAACCGCGAACATTTCAACATGATATTTCATAAAGATTTTCATTTCCACTTAAATTTCCATCCCACTGCGTTTTATTACTTCAAGTTATGAGAAATATTTTACGGGCAGCGTTAAAGCAGGCGTTCTACGTTGACGATCACTTTTTATTTCACTGGAGGTATAAACTAAAATAATGATGGTGACAACAAAACCAATGTATACCTCGACAACGTTCAGGGTGACAACACAGCTCCAAATTTTTTAGCTTTTTTGGTCAGCGCACGCTGATATAGGAGCCAGGCATAATATCATATTTTTCACCTCATCATTATCGGCCTTTCATGTTCCCACTGCTGGGACACTGGCCTCAGAGAGAATGTACCCTTATCCACCTTGCTAGCCCATTGCATGTTAATGAATGTTATGTCTTTGAACTTTTGAGGTTCTTGGACATACCAGCTTCTTTACGATGTTTTCTTTCACCGTTGTTGAGCGATAGCATCGAAACTGCACATAATTGAATTAAGTACTAAATAAGTAATTGGTCCGCGGGGTCAGATTGTAGCGCACATGGTACCTCTCGGCCACCATCGCTCGGCTTCGGCTTACATCGTTTCTGTGATTTTTGCAACGAACAATGACTTCTAAACGATCTTATAATCCGTATAAAAGAAGAAGAATCCGTAAGATGATACTGTTGTGCTTAAGGAAGAACTAGGAATCGATATTTTTTTTTTAAGATGACAACCCTAACGCTATATGTGCCGCGTCAGGAGAGATAGAGCTACGTGATAGAAAGAGAGCGGCTCTCTAGGTGAATATAGCGACAGATATCCAGCGCTGTTCGAATTGAATTGCAACTTTGTTGGCTCATAGATAGAGTCCTTATTCATGTAAATTTCTTTGCGGAGTGAACTTTCTGCTCCTTGGTGTATTCTATGGCTAGAGTGAGGTTACATCCTCTTTCATTCTTTGAAAAGGAGGTTAGACTTCTCAATTCTTATTCAATTCTGTACAAACTCTGGGTCTATACAAATTTGGATAGCCAGATAAATTGAAAGCAACAATAGCGGCCATACTCGTTAGGTCCTAACGAACGTCGAGAAACCCAGAGAAACCCACGTCAAGATTTTACACTAAGTACGCCTCGCGGTTTCACCTGCCAATGTTTTAATTTCCTAGAATTACTGGTGTGCTATTAAATACGTGTCTAATATTAAATTTTACATTTACAGAGTTATTAATATTATAAAACAATAGGATTAAATCATTGTCAAACAAAGTTTATAAATTGGTCACTATCTATTCAAATAACCCACCCCTAACTGTTCCTGGTGCAAAGGTACCCAAAACACTCGCTACGTTACCGCGTTGAATAGCAATGGCTAACCTTTGCACCAGGAACGAGCCGGAGCGGGAGGGAGTCACCCCACTTTTCTTTGAGCTCTATCACTGAAATGAGCTTTTTGGCCTCAGTCCCTTACGGCAACGGGCACGCAGTTGTAAAGCGGCTCTAACGCTGCGTACGCTATTATAAAAAAATATTAATAATTAGCTAACATCTCGCAGGCAGATTTGTAAAAAACAAAAAAAAAAAATGTAATTTTTCTATTTCTTATTTTTCTTAGTTTAGTCAGTCCATCCATCCATCCATCCATCCATCCATTCCATCTTTTTTCTTGCATAGAAAAACGAAAACAACAGCAAGTCTATCTGAACTAACTATCAATTTAATGAAATATTTTTTATCAATACACACAAACTTTCAGTTTTTTTACAATAATGTGATACATAGGTACTAGAAGTCTTTTACAATAATGTTCTTATTCACAACTGCTTTGTAAGTAAGTATAAAGAGAAACCTTTCCTTTTCATGAACATGGTGAACCCATCCTCACTAAAATACCTACCTAACTATAACCTACCTTCTAATAATAAGAAACATCCAGCTACATCAGTTACGGCAACCAATCATGGACCTACTGGCTCAATATTATGTTTCAGATGCAACAAAGGTCTTACTTCCACGACAACGTTACGAATTACGATCTATTACTATACCTTATCTAAGTTCCACGTATATAAATTGTTGTTTTATTTCAATTACAGAAATAAATCAGCAAAGTGCTAGTTGGGCTCGGGAGCTGAGGGTTCCGTACCACCACATACTGAAGTACAAAAAAGTTGTGCAAAAAGACAACGTCACGCCCAGTCCAGGCGGTCACCCATTCAAGTACCAAGCGCGCCCGACGTTGAACAGAAATTGGTCCCTGACTCGCATTTGGCCAGTATTTATTATTTGTTGTTTTACTTTAGGGTGTGTTCTATTATATAATCATATTGTCATGTTTGACGGTTGTACGTAATTAATTAGTAAAATGCGTATTTTTTTTGTTGTTGTATGGAGACCTTTACTTTTTACTTTTAAATTCTACTGTATGTTTTTTAAATTTTATTATTATTACTTAGTGAATCCGCCGTAACATTAGATATTCTGTGAAAATTTCAACTGGCTCTCTATAACGGTTCGACGGACAGACAGACAGACATACAGACATCGTAGGCTTAGTAATAGGGTCCCGTTTTTACCTTATGGGTAGGGAACCCTAAAAAATAATATGGCGCCTCCCACCTTAGGACAGGGGGCGGCGTGGCACTTGCATTGGTTGAAAGTACTTGAAACCGACATACAATTTTGATGTGGAAATAGTTAAATCGACTCCAGACTCCTGGGCCCCGATTCTACTAAAGAAATTGTTTTTTAATTGTAATTGTTGCGATTTTAATTGTTAAATAACTGCCTCATAATTGACAGTTTTAAATATTTTTTTATACAAGAAAAGTACAACCACCTAATATTGTAACGTAGTATAAAACAAACTGTCTATTTTGAGGCAGTTATCGCAACAATTACAATTTAAAGACAATTTGTTTAGTAGATTGGGGGGCTGTACGATAGGTTTCAGAATTGAAGCGCGCCGAAAAACAATCTCGCTTTGCCATGATCAAAAGCTAGGGCCGAAGCTGCTCCAAACCCGTCTGAACTTGCAAGAAGTTCTGTGCAATACCAACTTCCATACTATTCTAGACACAGACCATTATATTAGGCTAGACACTGCGAGAAGTATAAAACCCAGCGTAACACATTTTTTTACCTACTTTGACGTCACAAGCTCACGGTAGGCATTTCAATGGTAGTTTAACTCCATCCGCAGGGCCAACTGCTATCGGCGAGAAGTATGAAAACCTAGCGTAACACATTTTTTTACCTACTTTGACGTCACAAGCTCACGGTAGGCATTTCAATGGTAGTTTAACTCCATTCGCAGGGCCAACTGCTATCGGCGAGAAGTATGAAAACCCAGCGTAACACATTTTTTTACCTACTTTGACGTCACAAGCTCACGGTAGGCATTTCAATGGTAGTTTAACTCCATTCGCAGGGCTAACTGCTATCGGCGAGAAGTATGAAAACCCAGCGTAACACATTTTTTTACCTACTTTGACGTCACAAGCTCACGGTAGGCATTTCAATGGTAGTTTAACTCCATTCGTAGGGCTAACTGCTATCGGCGAGAAGTATGAAAACCCAGCGTAACACATTTTTTTTGCCTACTTTGACGTCACAAGCTCTCGGTAGGCATTTCAATGGTAGTTTAACTCCATTCGCAGGGCTAACTGCTATCGGCGAGAAGTATGAAAACCCAGCGTAACACATTTTTTTTGCCTACTTTGACGTCACAAGCTCTCGGTAGGCATTTCAATGGTTGTTTAACTCCATTCTTCTTTCGGAAAGTTTTATAACTTACTAGCAGACTGACCCGACGTTGTCCTGTTTTAGAACTGTCAAACGCGCGAAGTTAAAATCGTCGTTAAGTTTTCTACTGCGCAATTTTCTTAATTTTTCTATCCGTTATAACCTGCTACAAATTAGAAAACTTAAAAAATATATGATTCAAATCGGTAAAGTCGTTCTCAAGTTATGGCGTGACCAAGGTAAATAGGGATTCATTTTTATATAATTATATAGACTAGTTATTCATACGCCCTTACTTCTATATACATTTTAAACCCTCTTCTTTCGGGCTTTCCTAAAATCATTTCTTAGCGAACCTCTACACCTATATAGAACCAGTCCTACACCAGACTTTCAACACAAGATTCAAACTCCAATTTCATCTTTCAATCCGTCATTTTAACCTACTTCAAAAGAAGGAGGTTCTCAATTCAGTGGTATTATTTTTTATTTTATGTTTGTAACACAGAACTGTCATTTATAAACCAATAAAATAATAGAGTTCCGTACTTAAAGGGTGATGACTATGGAGGCCTATGTTCAGCAGTGGACGTCTCTTCTGGCTGATGATGATGATGATGACCCAAGGGTAAAAATGGGACCCTATTACTAAGCCTACGATGTCTGTCTGTCCGTCCGTCCGTCTGTCCTACCTGATGCGGTCTACGATGGAGCACGCTTGCCTATAAGAAACCGATTCAACCGATGGATAGACTATGGCGCAATTTGACATTTATTATATTTACGTCTGACGACAGAGATGGAACTGAATTATTCGGCGTGCTAGTAGGAGCATTGGTCCAACTTAAGACATATCACAGACATGCAGTAGTTGACCTCGCGGGTTCTATCTTGACAAAGGTATGTGTATTCCAGTCGGCAAGTTTTAATTGAAACTGCACCGAAGACCGTGCCGTGTATTGTGTAGGTGCAATACTTGGCAGGCTCAGTATTTTGGACTGCTGCCGGATGTACACTGTCGAGTCTTCCATCCGAGAGTCTCGCGGCGTGAGGCAAGCCAAGGTTATTAGAGTTAGTTCATTGGTCTCGCTGAAAGTTTCATCATCATCATCATTTCAGCCATAGGACGTCCACTGCTGGACATTGGCCTCCCCCATCGATCTCCAAAAGGGCCGGTTGGAAGCGGCCTGCATCCAGCGTTTCCCTGCGGTCTCTTTTAGGTCGTCTGTCCATCTTGTGGGTGGACATCCTACTCTGCGCGAAAGTTTCTTAGTGTACATGAAAAAATCATGTCATTTTTGTTTGTTTTAATGCCATAGGTGGCAAACAAAGCTGACGGGCCGCCTGGTGGTAAGCGATCACCGTTGCCTATTGATACCTGCAACACCAGGGGCATCACAGAAACGTTACCGACCCTTAAAGACTCTATTAACAGCCCTTTTGAAGAACCCCATGTTATAGTTACTCGGAAACGTCACAGGAGCTCATTCCACAAATTGCAGGTGTGAGGCAAAAAATATAGCGTAAAACGCACCGTGTGCGATTTTCACCGATCTGTGATATTTGTTAGCGGTGCAGGGATAAAAGTGGATGAAAAATAAGGCATATTTCCCTGAGGTCTAGACAATCTTTCTATTTCCACCCTATGGTGTTTTGTCTTCAAATATGCCAAATTTTCGCAGTTTATGTATGGCGTGCGATATCCTCTAATCTGTTTATTTGATCTAAACTTGCTCCCAATGACAATAATATAATATATAACATTACCTAATACCTTAGCTTGCGTCTAATACATCTTTGCTCTCAGCTGGGGGGTTAGACAAGACCCACTTTCTGTTAGCGTTAACGCCTGCGGAAAGATGAAATTGTATGAAAATGCCATTAGCTTGAGATAACATCTCTCAAGCTAATGTCATTCATTGTCAATGTCATTTTCATACAATTTCATCTTACCGCAGGCGTTAACGCTAACGTGACGCTAACAGAAAGTCTTCGACTAAAATAAAATGAATTTCATATTTTTTCATTTTTTTTTTTTTTTTTTTTATTATTATATACACAACACAAATTACAATCTTACAAAACATTATATATATTATCGGTCCAGATCTGGATTGTAACTTAAAAATATGTGTAAACATAAAAACAAAATGAGCAGACATGAATGAGGTTACTGATTAATATATAAAAACTGTGCATAAACCCGCAGAGCGCACACTACCGCTACAAGTGTCGCAGACAGCAGTGCGCGTACCCTGCACGAGTATGCTATGCATAGGATGTGTTTGGAGCAGCCAGACTCAACCCAGTGGTTGTGTTTTGGTTGAAGCAGAAAGTGGGTCTTGTCTAACCCACCTGGTCTCGGAGTATCTCGGCGAGAATGTAGAGCCAGAAGGTATTATTGTAGGTAGAGTTGATTCAATTTAACTTGTTCCGCAGACGCGGGGCTGCAATCGTATAAATTTGTATAATATTTTGGTAGAACCCGGGTAAAAAGCGCGTTCTAAAAAATTTGCGGGACTATTCTACACCTAATTTTTACACAACCGGTAGCGGCAACAATTAATAGCGTAAACTTAAATTTTTTTATCCTTTTCTCTCCTTATCTATGGTTATATTTTGGCTCGAACAGAACGCCTGAACAAAAGTAGTGTAATTATATATATTTGCTATTGCGAAATTCGTAGGCGCTCTAGCAAAATTATCCATATTATTCGAGCTGGTTAAAAAATAGCTGAGCCATATTTAATGAAATTATTGTGGGACCACCTCGAGAGTTTCTTCTAAATGATAAAAAAAGAAACATAAAAATTGGTTTATGATGCCGGCGTAATCGACGTACATACATTAAAAAAATGCGGGCCGAATTGAGAACCTTCCTCCTTTTTCGAAGACGGTCATCAATTACAGAAGATTCACTCCGCAAAATCATTTAAATAACTAGCGACTCTTGCCACTACAAAATAAAGTGCAATTCAGGACGTGCTAGCACTAACAACCTACAGCTCCTTCATACCTAAAATGCGGAGTGCACCAAGCCTGCCTCTGTTTGATTGAAACCGTCATTGACCACATACAGTCAGCTGACACACCTCCACAACAAAGTTGGTAAAGCCTACCTACGATCCGTGAAAGCCCTCAAGCCCTTATTCAGCAAGACCCGGGAAAATATTCGTAAAAAAACACTCGAATGGGCAGCCAACGGAAAATTGCTTATGTAATGCGCTATTACCTTACGTCGTCTTTCCTCCGTCTAATAGCATTTTAGACGCAGACTTAGAAGCGAAGACTGCTGGATGAATTTTAATTAGATGAATTAATTAATTAGTTTGTAATTATTAGTTACCAATAAAATGACTATGATTATGATGACGCAAGTAGGTGAAGTAAGGAAACTGCCTGAGCCTTGTGGCCATGGGCGTAGCCACCTTGGGACAGGGATGGCCTGGCTGGCCCTGGCATTACCTCTGGGGTAACCGATTTTTTTCAAATTTACAGCACTTCATACTCATAGGATGGTGTAAAACAATTTGTATTTAATGTATATAAAATGGCAACACCATTTTATCAAAACTGTATTAGCAAACAGTCACCAAACAGTAGATCTGTGAGCAAACATCATGTGTATTCGTTGACAGTTGACTGCTGACAACTGTCAACGAACACAGTATATAAGTTGCGGTCGCATTGCAATCACCCTCCGCAATCGAGCGGCGTTCTTCCTAGGCCGCCTCAGCCCCCTTCTCGGCGAGCGTAGTAAATTGTCACTTAGAAATAAGCTGACAATTTACAAAACTTGCATCCGCCCCGTCATGACTTACGCCTCTGTGGCATTCGCCCACGCCTCCCGCATCGATCTGGACAAGTTGCAGGTCATTCAAAACCGCTTCATACGCAGAGCGGTCGGCGCTAGCTGGTATATGCGAAACGCCGATCTGCACTGCGATGTTGAACTCCCATCCATGATTCAATACCTTAAGTATACCTCCCGCCGCTACTTTGACGCGGCGCCTCACCACCCCAATCCTCTTGTAGTAAAATCCTCCAACTACTCGACAGACGTGACAGACCCTCCTCCTCTCCGTAGACGCCCTAGAAACATCTTGGGCGACCCGGACGACCCCATCGCCGTCGTCACCGCGGCGGCGCTGGGCTCGCCCGATGCGACTGCTCCTAGCAATAGGAAATATTCAGTTTTTGGTACAGGCGTCGGTTACCAGAGGCACACACACACACAGCGATCCCGCCGGCAGGATCGTAGACCCACAGGATCTGTTAGAAGATCGGTTAGATTCTCTCCAAATAATCATTCAGTTCAACAAACCGTTAGGGCTCCAGGGCACACCCCCTCTGGGGTGCCTGGGCAAGTCTGATTCCCACTCCCGGCGACGGCCCAAGCCGAGGTTCGTACCTTCGAGGTGCCCTTGTGCTAGTCGCCTATAAACTTAACCACCAAGTTATGCCGAACGCACTCTGCGTTCGCTAACTAGTCCGGTCAAGCTGTAGAGGCCAAAAGGCCAACAGTAAAAGTCACTCATAAAAAAAAAAAAAAAAAAAAAAAAAAGCAATCACCCTCTTTCGGTGCTCGAACCTCGAAGCGAGAACAAGTGTTAACGAATTGTGTGTAAATTAGTTCAGGAGGTGATTTCTTGGCCAAAATGCTAACAATGGTTTTCCTTTCTTACGTCATATTATTTGTATCCATAGAGCCTAAAGCATGTTTCAATATCATCGAAATACAATTCCTATAGAGTCTCAATCTCTCAGTGAAAACAGTCAGTAAAACGTCCGAGCGTCATTGTACAAACATTGTATCAATTATAGTTCACAATGCCACATTTACTCAAATTTAGACGTTATATCGCTTGCATAGTGTTCAACGTTAGTTGTCCGCTATGTCATCATGGGTCTGGCATTGCGCGGCGTTGCAGTCTTTTGGCACGATTGTGACTATTGTATCTCGAATTTCAATATAGAAATTTTCGGCAAAAGCTGAGCTGTAAAAACATAGAAGAAAAAGTACCTTAAAAACGATCTTGAAACATCTATATTAGCCTTAAGTCTGCGATCTCATGGGATAAGGGAACGTAGGACAAAACGGGTCCCTTTTATCCCCGACTTTTAAGTGTCGAGCAATTAAAATGTATTTTAATAAGGTACATCTATTTATTTTAACAAAAGAGCTTTTACGGGCCACTCCACTGAGAATTCACGAAAATTTAAGGAATAGAGGTTTTTAGAAATGTACCTATTCTAATTCGTATCTACCCTAATGTTACTCCCTTATCTCTGGGACCTTCACGGAAGGGAGTCGGCAGCACTAGGCATTCCCCTCTGTCAAAGTAGGTACACATTTTTAGGGTTCCGTACCCAAAGGATAAAAACGCGACCCTATTACTATATATTATACTAAGTTTAAAGTCGTTTTTTAAATTAATTATTTTTGTATTTTGTGGAAGTACGGAACCCTCAGCACAGCCCTTTGTGCGCGAGCCCGACTCGCACTTAACCGGGTATTATTTATGTGCCATGTGCAATGAATAAAATTGCCGGCTCCTAGTCGGACCAGCAAGTCAGCAATTTGAAAAGTTGGTGATAACGTCATCTAGTGGGACATTGCAGGATTACGATACTTATTTAGTTTTAGCAAACCCATTCTTGACATTTTGTTTTAACATCGCTTGCTTGGTTCACATTGATTTCAATAGATGGCGTTATAAAGCAAAACCTAAAATTTGTCTTATCATCCCTAATTTCCCTAAACGTAAAGCTCCGCTTCTATTACGTATTTCTTCTATACTCTCATTCCCCAACAAAAACACATTATTTCAATAAGCTTATTTCATTCAATCGCATAATATCCATCTTTAGTTTTTTCATATTTTGTTATGTTGTGTTAGTAGTGTCATCAACCAGGATTACCTCGTCTTCTAACAATCTATCTCCTTCCTCACTGTTGATGGAAAAATCGCCCCAAGCAATGGGGCCGTAGCCAAAAAAAAAGGGCTTGTCTGTAAGGTCGGTTTACGGACGCTACTTTTACGTGATAACGCTTAGGCCGATCGTGCCTCTCTATCGTTTATTCCGCGCTCTCGCTTGCACGCTTGGCTCAGGCGGAACGTGACAATGTTTGTGCGTGCAGCCGGCGTTCATCGATTTATAAGACGTTATCACGTTAAAAAAAACATGTTTCACGAAAACAATATATTAAATGCTAATCAGTTTATTCATATCTAAGTCAAGGTGTCTTCCGATCTGATGTATTCTCCAATATCTGCCTGGTGGAACGCTATGGTCGCCAGAGGGTCAGCTTGTCTGCACTCTGTCGTGGTCCGTGCGGCCACTCCAAATCCTATAGGTATGTCCGACATTGTAAGAACTACAACGCCTTGGTGTTTTGGTGTGTTTTCTGTTATACGACCTAAACCTGGAAAAATAATGATTAAAGGTTATTGTTTGGTGTTTTAAGTTGCCTATTTTTAGGGTTCCATACGCAAAGGGCATATACGGGACCCTATTACTAAGCCTACATTGTCTGTCTGTCCGTCCTTCCTATTAATGGCTGTATCTTTCGAACCGTAATAGATAGCCAGTTGATATTTTCACAGAATATGTAATATTACGGCGGATTATATAAGACATCAAATAAAAGTCAAAAAGTAAAAACGAAAGGGGGGGTCCCCATACAACAAACGTATTTTTTTATGTATTTTTGTATTTGCTCTAATGTAAAAACTAAATAATAGTAATACGTACAAGCATCAACCTTGGTATGATTATAATATTCTCTAAGATACAACAACAAATAATAAATAAAGGCCAAGACAAATATCCGTTCATTACCAAGTTATAACTAAAATAAAAACCGGACAAGTACGAGTAGGACTCGTGCTCTGAGGGTTCCGTCCAAAGGAACCCTCAAAACGCGAGTTCAAAAAAAAAAACTAACTGAATTTGAAATATTGAAAGACAAACTTAACTTTGTAGTTGACTATAAGGTTCTTCCATACATTCCAACTACAAAATAATAATTTTTAAATGATATAACTTCAAATTTGTAACTTTCGGATTTATTCCTATATATGTGTTAAGACCTTGCCTTTTGCCAAATTTCATGATTCTAGGTCAACGGGAAGTACCCTATAGGTTTTGATTCCCCTGTGAAATCGCAAAATATGCGACATAAACGTTCATATCTTTTGATTGCGTTGACTTACAACTTTTATTTTTTTACAGCGGAAAGAAACCGTTGACCCAAGTATTTGGTATAAATTTCAACTTGATGCCTTTACGCGTTCTTGAGAAAAAGGGTCTTGACAGACGGACAGACAGACAGACGGACACCGAAGTGATCCTATAAGGGTTCCGTTTTTTCCTTTTGAGGTACGGAACCCTAAAAATAACTAACTAAAAAGCTACGTTACATTTCAGATCTGAAAATAATTAAGCAAGTATACTATGCCCTTTGTCAATCGGTTTTATCTTACTGTATTACTACATGGGGGGGGTGCAGGTAAAACATTGTTACTAACAGCCGAAAGAGCCCAAAGAGCAATCTCAAAGTGGCCACTTTTCGCCCTTTCATTTTTCCCACTAGCCTCCTGTATAAATCATGTGGTGTACTAACAGTTAGGCAGCTATTTATACTAAACATAGTATTAAAGCAGCACGGAGCCCTTTTTTATAATGCTGAACATACTAACAAAAGGTGGAAGTATCATATTTGCCCTCAACAAACAGGCGCTAAACATGCGTTTACTTCCAAATTCTACATGTTTCTTGGTCCGCTTCTTTACAATAGACTGAATGTGTTAGCTAATATATATCCTTTAAATTACAATAATTGCAAAAAAATGCTTAAGACTGTCCTAGAAAATATGTCATATGATGATACGGAGAAATTATTAAATGTGCAAAAATTAATATTGTTTGTTATCGTAATCGGACGTTGACATTGTTATTCGATATACCTAATATTGGTTCTTTCTACATCATAAATATATATTTTTTTAATGTTTTGTACCTGTAGTTACATTGTATTAACTTGGCAATTGATTACTTTGTTTTATTTTTAAATTAGATTAAAATATTTAGATTTTATTAGATTATTTAGTCGGAGTGACCGGCTTAATCTTACGTGAGTAATTCCCGTGTAATATAAATAAAATAGATTATAATAATATTATAATGATTATTAGATTATAATAATTCATGTTATTATTTATCATTAATTATTAAGCTCTTTTCGGCTGAAACACAGGATTACCTAGTTCAGGCTCACGTGTTTTATAGACCTAATTATGTTTAGTTATTTTTTTGTATTTTTGTCAGACCTTTTTATATTTTTGAATAAATTATGATAATGATAACTGGTAATTTTGTTACTTGGGCAACCTTATCATTTTAACCACGACCTTATCATTTGACCATGTTTTACTAATTTAGAAGTCAGTTTTTTAAATTTTATTTTATTAAATATTTGTTGTATTTTATGGTGGTACGGAACCCTCAGTGCGCGAGGCCGACTCGCACTTGGCCGGTTTAGTTTTAGGAAGATGTAATCCTATATAAGCTAATTATACTCATCATTATAAATAAAGTATACTTTCGGACTAAATAAAAAAAAAAAACATTTATAGGTATGCCAAAGTTTAAATGTTTATAACCCCCGTTGGAAAAAGAGTGGTGTTATAACTTTTATCTGTGTTTGTCTGTGGTATCATGGGTCGCTAACGGCTGAACCGATTGTGATTTACTCCATTATACACTGCATCATCGTTTAAAGCGAAAACCTACCTTTCATTGGAATAATATGTACTTTTTTTTATTATCAAACAAATACTGCCTGTGTTATGGGAACTTTTACACCAGGAACGATCCGGGGATTTTTTTCCCAATATCTGTGTTTGTTGCAATAAAGTGGCAACTGGACATGTAATTGACGAACTGGTGATGTAATTGAGTGTCAATTCCCAGAGCGCTAGACCTTGTTTTCTTGGATCATGGCTAATTCCACTTTCAATGTTGCAGTTTGTGGCAGTCCACCCAATCAGAGGCCACATTTAATACTCAGTTGATGGATATTTCCTATGCTTCTAAGGTACATTACAATAATTTAATAGCAAGTAGGTATTATTCAAAAACTAGGGCAACACTTACCGCTTTTTATAACATGATGCCCATACAAAAACTGTTGTTCAGCAGAAGACTTAACCCACAGCTTGTAAGGCGCGTACGGAGCTATATACGTCAACGCTGTGATGTGCAACCTGAATTTATTCGTCTTTGTAAACTTTCCGAAGCAAGTTCCCGCCGATATGAGGTGGTCAGGTTTGACTGTGTGTGCAAGTTGGAGCAGCTTTTCTGAGATGTAGTAGACGCGGTCTTTCTTCTCTCGAAAACAGTACGTGCCATCTGGTCTGTCTATTAGAAGTTTTACATTTGCTCCAATGCTGAAATGAAAAAAGGTTATTGCGCTGAGAGCCATGGCTTGGTTTACATCAATACAAACGTTACGGTCAGATAACACTCGATGCTTTGGTAGTATGAAATGTAAGATACTCACTACTTTGTCAGCTTTTCGAATAGTAATCGTGTTCTTTCCTCTGATAATACTTTCATTTTAATTATAAAAATAAAGTCTTAATTTGAAAATAAAAACACGTGTAACGTGATCACAGAACAACAGAATGAAAATGAATGAATGAACTTAGTTTGACAGAATGAAATGAAGAGCTTGACATTGATAAATTACATAGATTCAGTATAGGACAAATTACTACACATTTTTGACGTTGATATAAATACTTTTATTTTTTTTGCTTTTGGCAAAAAAAAAAAAAAAAAAGATAAGTGCCCATTTCATTCGCATAATATCTGTGCATAGAATCAAAGAGTAACCTTTTATATACTGAAATAGAGACCTATCTCGGCGTCAAAACGGGAAAGTCATAAATAGCGCCATCTGCACTTTCGAGCGAGAGTTACGGCGACGCTTGGTCCCTAAATATAGGTATATACCTACATCTAGGTATGGATACACACCAATATTATATAATATATATATTACTATAGCTAAACCTACTCTATAACACAGGTTTTCTGAGGTATTTAAATTAAATACTTAATTGTTTACAAAGTGCTTTTATTTATTAACCGGAAACATGATTATTTCATAATTATAAAGAAAATACTGCATCATAATATAGGGATTATACATACCATATTTCGTAATAAAGAATTTCAGGACAATTGCTTAGGCATCGTTTTATGCTGTGAGTAAAGATAATATATTTAGTTAATTTAGTTTGTTTTAATCTTATGTTATGCATCTTCTGTTGTCTAATTTATAGCAGGAACCTATATTCAGTATTAGTAATTACTCATACCGCGATCTAGGTTAGATACTAATGACACCAAGTTTATCAATTGTTTTTACAATACATTCTTATAAGGAGGAAAATAACGGCCTCTATGAACACGGAAAAGTAGGAATTTCAAAATAATTATATAATTTTATGACTAATTAATGGAATTATTATTTATATTAAAACATATTTATTATTTAAGTAACAAAAATTCCTGTCATATCATAAAATGTAATGTAAGTTTGGTCACAAGTTTCTTAGACACTACTAAAAAAAATCCTGTCATATCATAAAATGTAATGTAAGTTTGGTCACAAGTTTCTTAGACACTACTAATCAATTGGCCAAGTATCTTTCAAAATAATTGATTATGGATCGATAAAAGTTTTATCGAAATAGCTTTAGTGGTTAATAAGACACGTAAAACACGGTAATCACAATTCAGATCACCTAAATTTTATTCGTTGAAATCCTTATTTATTATTATAGGCACTATCACATGACCACACCCAGCGGGACCCTTCATGCAGCAGTAACATTTGAACATATTCTATTAGTTTAGTATTTGTGATTTTTTCATGTATTACATTCAAGGCGAATTTCAATAAACAGTTAAGTTTCAGTTAACATGCTACCACAGCAAAAGGGTTACTCTAGGTTGCACATTTTGTAATTTGAAGATTTCTAATTACTGAATGTACCAAAAAAAATTGACTTTGATTGAAATTATTTTTTGTCCTTTTTATTTAAACATGATAAACTTGTTATAATGAAAATGAAGTATTTATTTTGGTACATTGTCATATCCTCAAAAACATTGCCAGAGGCAAAACCTTGCTATAGTGGCTTCTCACATCACATCGCTAACATAACACAACACAACAATATAATAAGTAAGAAGACCTATTACAGTTATACTAATAATACCCCCTACCCTCCAAGCCCTTCACGGGGCCCGGTGAGCATTCCGGATCCACCACTCTGGGACGCGCCCTCTAAGGGTAAAACATGAGAATGAACATGTTTAATAAAATAAGTACCTATTGGATTACTGAATGAGAAATAAAAACTTTTTGCTAGGATGTTAGGACTGATCTAGAATAAGGTAGAAGTAACCTTGGTTCCACCGGGGTTATAAAAATGTGTTCCTCGGTTACTACATATAAACGATATTGGCAAAACCCAATCGAACAACAAAGAATTACTAATAAAAAATGGTTCAGGAATACCACTTTCTATTCTTTCTAGTCTCTTACTATTTACTATTTTATTTCTCATGAAATAACACAATAGGTATTGAAATTGTAAGATACCAGAGCCCCGATTCTACTAAACCAATTGTTTTTAAATTGATAATGAATTTCATAAAAAATTACACTTATAGGATAAACAAGTGTCATAAGTGGCAATTTGTGCGGATAAACCAATTGTTTCTAAATTGTTAATAAATTGACTCAACATTGACACTTATAGTATAAAAAAGTGTAAAAAATGTGTCAATTTTAAGGCAATTCATTAAACAACTACGATTTAAAAACATTGGTTTAGTAGAATCGGGACCCAGATAACATAATTATCAATAAATTACACTGGAATTTCTGTTAAGAAGGGTCCTGCTTTTACAATATTATTTATATCGTTTATAGCATCTGTTATGTTTCTTTGCTTTCACTTGCAAATCATCATCATCATCATCGACTTGCCTTCTCCCAGCCAATATTTGATTTATATTTTTGCAAAAGTGAAGCAGGGCATCGAATAACTATATTTATAAAATAATCAGTTTGTCTTTATGGACATTGCACTTAATAAATCTAAAATCAACTATTATCAACACTACTGTTTTTATTGCCTGCTTCAGATTAGGAGATTCTAATTTTGTTTTCATCGTTTCATTTATGATGTCCTGCATATTAGAAATCATTTTTACTAATTCATTGCTGGGAGTGCAAAGCCATCGCCGTCGTTATTCATATTCTCTGTTCCGAATGTATTCAATTTCATCACGGGATGACAAATCAGATGTACATTCCGCACATATTTAAAATACATTTGATTTACTAGGATCATTTTCTTTGACCTCTATTGATACTAGCTCCAACTCTAATAAATCAGCAAAATCAAAAGTTAGTTCGGACGACGTTGCTTCAGCATTTTCGTTGATGATGAGCGTTTGCATAGTGTTACAGTAATCTGCGTCACAATTTTTACCATGGGTGTGGACACTGTTTATATTATTTATTAGCAGTGTCGCAAATGCAGACTCAAATTGGTCGCATGTCGGATTGACGTTGCGGCACCCATGGTTTCTTACAGCCCCAAAAAAGTTTTCCAGTGGGTCCTGGTTTAAGTGCCTCAACCAAACTGGTGTTATTTGGCAGTCACCGAGTAGTTTTTTTTAATAACACTTAAATTCCTTCCAGTGTCCACACCCAGTTTTCCACTGTGGGATACAGACTTTTCCACCTGGAGTAACAAAGGCCATACTTTGGAATACTTTTTTCCCTTCCTGCCATATTTTATGGTGGAGTGAGTTTGGAGTCGCTGGGCCCAGTAATGGTTTGGCATTTTTATTCTTCGTGAAACTGCCGTTCACCGAATTAAATATAGAGTCCATAAATAGGAGTAAATCGGCAGTTTCTTTACAGTCCTCTGGAAGGATGCCTTTGTCTGAAATTAAAAGTTATATATATATTAGATTTGATTACAACACTGTTTTTACATCTTCATGCCGAAAGAGCTGAATTTATTTGGATGAAATTTGGAATGGAGATGGTTTATAGCCTGTATTGTCAGGCTGAGCGGTGTGCCTTGGGAGAGACCCACGTCCAGCAGTGGAATAATATAAGCTGATTGATAAAATATGATGATGATGTTTATATACCTTCGGTGGGACTTATCGCTCATTATTTTATTTAGGTAAAATTACGTACCTTTTGCTCGACATTTTGACCATGTTACAATGGCCGTGATCAAGTGAGGGTGGAAGAACAAAACACCTACTCCATTTTTACTGATTACGGCCATTGTAACATGGTCAAAACGAGCTAAAGGTACCTATTTTTACCTAAATAAAATAATGTGCGATAAGTCCCGACAAACATTTAGGTAAACATATTGTGTTTAAATAGTAAAGTTTAAAAAATACTATAAGACATACATAAATAAATAAATAAATATTCGGGACATTTTTTCACACACGGTCATCTGACCCCAAACTAAGCAAAGCTTGTGATATGGCTGCCAGAGACTGATATACATACATATATAGTTTTAAATACATACTTAAATAGGTATTAACAACCAGATATAGAACAAACACAAATGTTCATCACACAAATGTTTGTCCTAGATGGGAATCGAACCCACGCCCCCAAGCTCAGAAGGCAGGTTCACTACCAAGTGGACCAACGGGCTATCATACAAGTATGTTGGTTGATTCTGTGTACATAAAACATACCGTGCATGTCATGGTCCTTTATGTCCAAGCTTATTGACAGCACGTTTGCTGAACATTCACGCTGGAACGTCACAGGAGCTAAAATGAATAATAATAATTATTAAATTAGAGAAAATAAAACTGGCCAAGTGCGAGTTGGGCTCGCGTACTGAGGGTTCCGTACCACCACATAACTTGTTAGCTACTAAGGTACAAAAAGTAGTGCAAAAAGACAACATCCCATCAACGCCCAGGCGGTCACCCATCCAATCGACCGCGCTAAGCTAGAGCTAATACAAAAATACTTTTAAAAAATACGTTTGTTGTATGGGGACACCCTACTTTAGTTATTACTTTATTATTATTTCTTAGTTAATTCGCCGTAAAATTGCATATTTTGTAAAAATTTCAACTGGCTATCTTTTCGGTTCGAAAGATACAGTCGTTAAAAGATGGACAGACAGATAGACGGACAAAGATTGAAGTTGAATCGGTTTCTTCTAGGCAAGCATGCTCCATCGTAGACCACATCATCGCTTAACATCAGGTCAGTTGGAGGCCAAGCCGAAGCCTATTAAAAAAAACATACATGTGTTTATCTTATTAATTTGACACTTACCAACATTTTCTTTGCAAGTATCTTTTCTAATATCTATTGATTTCGTAGGTTCCAATAAAGATAAATATGTAAGAAAGATTATTATTATATTATTATTAACTATGACACGGCTTACATTATATTTAACAGTCGAGATGAGTAAGGATGAACCGGCCAGGCACTCGTCTCAACCGATAAATATAATTTCATTGTAAGCCTTTTTATTAGTTTATCATCTTCATGCAAGATTTGAAAATGTTTTTTTTTTTTATTAATGTCAAATACCTACCCAAAATTAGGAAATTTAACTGAACAAAAAATAAAGTGCTCAAAGATGAATAATGCTTTGTAAGTGCCTGATGGTATTGGTGATCCAGGCTGATTGACAATTTCTTGCATTGGCTTTCTTTTGCCATATGTTTTATACGGTTGAGACATTTTTGATGATAACATTGCACCTGAAAAAACACATTGTTGCTAGTTAAATATTTGTAATATAAAATTTGCAAGTTGAAGTGGCAATGGGTAGGCCACATCGCTCGAAGAACCGATAACTGATGGGGAAGAAAGGTTCTTGAGTGGAGACTACGAACCGGAAGACGCAGCGTAGGTAGGCCTCCCCACTAGATGGACCGACGACATTATATTTTTATATATAGCATAATTATTAGTATATAGGGTTTACACTGTATATATTATAATAAGGACCTCTGTAATTCAGCCCTGTTCTATCCCGTGTCCCAACTAACAATGCCAGCCCAGACTGATCACTGACAATATATCAACCCACAAGGCGCTTGCAGACGATGCGTACTACAAGTGCGAGTACAAGTTGCAAGTAGCTATTACGCATCGTCTGCATCGTTGAGAGCAATGCAGACGGTTCGTAGTAGCTAAACACTTCCACTGAGCAAAACGATGCAGATGATGGGTAGTAGCTAATTGCATCTTGTACTCGCACATTTACTACGCATCATCTGCAAGCGCCCACAGCGTTAACTAGGTACTGGATGGCGAGTTTGTTGAGGGGTGGAGTGCGAACTTAAAGGATTCAAAAAACCTCCATTATGCAAACTTACCTCTACTGTCCTTGCACCCAGGAACACAACAATGCTTATCTGAATACATACTTATTCAAACAAGACACGTTAAAGGGTCCTTTCCCGGAAACCAAAACACCACGCAGCACAGACACAGTCCTATCTCAAGTTCTTTTCAGTTAGAAATTAGCCTTATAGTTGAGATCACAGTAGAGGTATTTACCGCAGGAACTTTAGCTCGACTCGACGGATAAATACAGCGCACTATAAATCACAAAAATACCACACGAAACACAGCAGCACAACGGCAACGGTTTCGGCAGACGTTTGAAATTGAAAGCTCGGAATATGACATTCAGTATTGCCAGTATTTTAAAATTAAGGTATCCGTACAGGCATAAAATTTGGGACGTAAGCTTTAGATCGTATATATTAAATTTATATTTATGTTTTTTTCACAAGGATACAGATTCAGAATATAATAATCTGCTTGTTAGAGCTTGTTCTTACCGATTCGTACCAATAAAACATAATAGTACACAAATAGTTTGGACTGCCCATAGACCTTTCAAGGTTCAAATACATTATAATTATGCATTATATTACGTGGTCTACCACAACATCAAAAACATCTATGAAATTATCTTTTGTCTTGCTCTGTCGTGGGCTGGGAGAGCGAGACAAGCTCAATTTATAAAATTATATGAATGTTTTTGAGGTTGTGGTAGTCCCAGTGTGCTAAAAATAGAATCATTAATCAGTAAACATTAAGAATTATTTTACTTGATTAATTAATTATTATTGTGTATTCTGTACTATAAAGGATTACAAAGAAGCTAAATCTAGCTATAACTAGCTAAGATGGCAGCGCTAAACAAGCTAAGCCATTTTGCGAACGACCATTATTAATATCTATAAACATTAATCAGAACAAGGCTTGAAAAAGGTTTATTAATTTATTTTATAGTAAATAAGAGTTAATTGTCATATTTTAACTAATTAAAATGTAATTAAAAGTTATCATTACAACTACTTATATTTTACAGCGCCATCTATTCAAATCATGTTAAATTATTTGCTATGTGAAGGTTTGTAATGCTGCAAAAATGCCATCTCTCTGCTGAAGTTAACATATAAGAATTATAATGCTACAGAATGAAAAATCACCATAATAGTTTAATTGTGAAGGCCTTGAATGTGCTTTTCAGTTTGTCAGGGTTTTATCGCTTGTATTGCCCTGTGATTTGTTCTAAGATTAGGAGCCTGCATAGAATAAAAGAAATCTCAACATCCAATGCAGTATCATTCATTCTTCAGTGTTCGTAAGTGATTTGGGAAGTGGAAGTGATACAGTGGTAAGTAGACTTTCATAACTTTTTACGATCTTTTACTTGACAAATTAATTATTAAATACTTGTTTTTTGTGTGAATAGAAGTCTATTTTCTGTATTCATAAGTACAGTCATATGGCATAAGCTTGAAAATATGTTTATTTTGCACATCTGTTTTGTTTTGTGTAAAATAAACAAGTACTTATTAGCGTCATAAATCATATTGCACGTCACGTGACGACAACAACAATGAACTAACTACAAATGATTTGGTATTTCAGTAAACTGAATAAAGTAAACTGTGTGCCTACATAACATAATATAGAGACCGGCTATGTATTGTGTGAATAGCCGAGGCTCTACAATTTACTTTATTATTATTGTGTAAACTGATAGATATGTATATTTATGACTGGCAAGATTTGAATTTATTTTGTTCAATTTAGATTACTTGGGCTGAAAAACATGCCTTATTTTATAGAGTAGTTCCTGATACCAATACCTAACACATTTACCTATGTCTGTACCTAATTACCAATACCTGTCACATTTTAATGTATACCTATGGGTACGTTACGTATAGGTACCTACTTTATATTTATAAGTTTACAGTTGCTTATGATTTTACATCTGAAGTTTTCCTCATTGTTTTTATAAATGTAAATTAGTATATGTATACGTATACATTTACTAATTTACGTATATAAAAAAGTTAATATCGAAAGCTGTTGCGTTTTATTATACCTGCTATAGATAAAATTGCCTACTTACCTACCGCGTATCTTTGCATCTATGTTGATAATAATATCATGATTAAAGGTACCTACCTATTATAGTAATGTAAATAATGAGGGCCGTTGCCGTTTGCAATTATCTCGCTCGCATACCTATCTATGGAGATTTTTCAAAATGTTACAAAACCATATACCTACCTACCTACCTATTTCTGCCTACCATAACAGTAACTAGAAAATGTTAAATTTGATATACCTATTTCCATTAGACGGATTACAGCTGTACCTCAACCTACTGGGTAACAAGTGATTTTTTTGCTTGTTACCATGTTACTCCGTGAAATTAAAAGATATAGAAATGAAACAAAAATTGCTTTGTTAGCAGCGTTATGAAAGTCAGCAAAACTTGGTATTGTCACATATTGCATTTTTTTTTTTTACTTCGGACTAGGTTAACGTTTGACCGCGATCTCGCCTGATGGAAAGCAATGATGCTGTCAAAGATGGAGCACGTTTGCCCACTGCCCAGTAATAACCTGAACACTCCAAGATTTTAATGCTGCGGAAACACAGACAAGGGCAAGACATTCCATTGTTTTGTTGTTCTAATTAAGAAAGAGGAGTCAAAGAAGAGCAGTCTTATTTATGTTTACCTATATGTATAAAAAACGTACCCATGTGGAATGCGTAGATACCTAATTACTTCCATCCGCATTTTATCTCTCATCCGGGGATCGATTTTTACAATTTGTACGAAAATATCATGTGAAATGAAATATTTTCTATTGATAGAAAACAAATTCAAATGGTTTGCGTTAGCGAGTGATAAAAAAAAAAAAAAAATAATATAAATATAAAAAAAAAAAAAAAAAAAAAAATTGACTTTTTGTTTGTAATTTGGTTCGAAAGTCAGTCATCTTGCATGATTTCGCATGATATTTTCGAGCGAAAAAAGTACGAGTGGTTCAAAAATAGAGTTCCAATATAAATGACCAAACGACCGTACCTATCTAGAGTACAGAACTCACAAGGATTATGTTGCATATCATCTGTTTGCTGATGAGATAATGTGCATTGCATATTATGAGATTACGACATGACTGTAGATTCTACAGTGTAGAAAAATATTACTCACAAACTCGAGCGCTCAAATATTATTTTAGTTTCCATATAATACATAACATAAAATAATATAGGTATATCTATTTATCAACCATAATCATATTTTAAGTAGTTTATTTATAATATTAGAAGATAAAGCTTCAATTTAAGATACAAGTAACATTGTAATTTGTAAAACTAGGAACCTAGGTAGGTAGGTAAACCTTATCGGGTTATTTTTTTCATGCTACACACTAGTTTCATATACCGTTAAATAATCTATGTATATAAAATCGATGTGTGTTTGTATGTATGTTTCCTATGGACTCCAAAATGGCTGGACTGATCTTGACAGGACTTGCACTGGCAGACAGCTGATGTTATAAGTAACATACCACGTAACCCACGCGGGTGAAACCGTGGGGCGCAGCTAGTAATAAATAAATTGCAAAGTATCTACTCTACTGAATGTTGCATAAAGATTTATCTGCAGTCAACCTCGTTCACTACACCAGTGAACTTTCTCTGTCTAGTTACAACCCGCTCTGTCAATATCAAGGATACAAAAAGATAGTAGAAAGCCTATTAATCACGTTCTATGTAGAGACAACGATATATTTCGTACTAAGTTTACATATAATATAATATTAGGTACCTATACTATACTGTCTCTAAAACCTTGATATTTTTTCGGGGCTTGTTTACTGCGATAATCTTTTACGATGAAACAATAAGTCCAAATAAGTCCAAGTTACAAAAAACCAAATGAAAGATATGTAGAAACAGGATTAAATTTTACGGTTTTTAGTCTGGCACTCTTGTCAGAGTGAAGAGGTTTTAGATAACTTGTAAACTTTTGCAATTTGAAAACATTGGCTAACTCAGTCCCGTATATCTTTTATGAAAATGTTCATGATAATCATGATACAGAAAAGCTCTTCAACATCATCATTTCAAATTCGCTTGAAAACTAGGTTTAACAAACGAAAACAAAACATGCTAGTTTTAATTAATCCGATTACGAGTCGCAGGAAGGTCAGTGACGCAATAGTTTACACTCCCTAAAGGGAGCGGCACAATTCAATCCCCAAGCAGACCTGCCTCTACCAAACGCACCTTTAATTAATGTTCTTGTTAAAATATTAGTCTAGCCGTTATTATTTTAAAATAGGTCAGTGGGATAAGGTTTTATTGTATCTGTTTGAATTAAGGCTTTATCATTTAATTTCAAATTCCGACCAAGAGCTGCGAAATGCATACCCATGTTTGAAATAGTTATACCCACGCACGACAGAACAAAGAAGGCAGATGCGTTTGGGGTGAAAGGGGCTGCTCTTGCTGGAACGTGGCCAGACTTCCAGCTATCAAATCGATAGGATAGTATGGATAGTACCTATAATATGTTAGGTAGGTTCTTGGAGATAACTATTTCTCGTGTCAAAAAGTCAAAAACACTGTAATGAGGCGTTAAACAAAGCAGTAAAGAAGAATGCCTTGAGTTCACGAATGATAGAGCATGGCAAGGTCACTCGCCTCCGAGATTTTCACACGTTTGTGCGCCAAATGGTTCTCTGTAACTCTGAATCACTATATTACCTATCAAATGTTTATACTGTAGCAAAACAGATAAATATTCGACTGCATCATATAGCGCTGTGAAAATCTCCACAATTTTTATTAAACTATATATATTATGCTGAATGCTGATCCAAATAGGAGGTCCTAATTAAGAGGTCTTCTCATTGTATTTGTGCATAATTCAGATGCTGATTCTTTAATTTTATTGAGACACTTTGGTAGGAGTAAGTACCTATATTCGTCAGCTTTTTCTCTATGCGATGAATAGCATCCTTGGAAACCATGGTAACATGATCCTATAATGGGTTTTTAGTGCTTATTCACTTCATATAAATGCCAGTTCTATATAAACAGACTTCGTAATATCTTACGAACATCTACTCTAATATTTATTAAGCGGTTATAAGTTCATGACTCTGTATGAAGTAAATCATGAACCATAGATCCGATACTAAAAACTATTTCACTTATGGAAAGCTACACTAACTCTGCGTACAAAAGCGTTTGTTTTGTCCACAATGCGAGTGAAGCCGTGGGCAAAATCTAGGACACATTATCTGTGAAGGTGATTCAGAGCTTAGGGCTTTCCAAATTTAAGGAAAATCCATTTCTTTGTTTCAGTTTACAGTACTTGCGAAATCAAGCATTCTCCGTCCAAACTCTCCTGGGTAACGACGTGAATCAAGATGATGCTTACTTACTACCCGAAGAATTTGAAGGCTAGTGGTTGGGGATGGCATAGGTCAGCCGGCGCTGCTAGCGCTGTCAACGGCTTCTTAAAAGGAGAAAGAGGTCAAGGTGGCTCTGGACTATCGGGAAGCGGAGCTGGGAGTCTATATCCTAGTCTACCCAATGAAGATGATACTGTGTTCAATGCTGGAATTACTAAGCTGTACCCTGCATTGCCGGTTGAGGAGTACGAAAATGGTGAAGTTGAAGAAGTGGTGGAGGAACTCTGTGCATCTGTGAACGCTAGCGTTGTGGTAAGTGATTATAATATTTTCTTTTAATATTTACACCAAGTTTTTCGCCTAAACGTAGGTAATGTTTAAACTGTAATTTTCAAACATTATACCTACCTACATGAGTAGAAGAAAGTTTATGCAACTGTTTGCGTCTCCGTGGATTGAACAAGGTGTATTTCATTAACTTAGACCTTAGATTATAATACCTAACTCTTTCGCTGATACTCCACATTCACATGTCCCGTTTGGCGTTTGCCAACTTTCTCAGTTTGCCTATCTTTCGAATAGTACAAACGTTCCCATTGTACCTACTGTTCCATTTATGTATACTAGATGTTATATTTCACCAACTCTATCAGTTTACGAATTTTTAGATCAACTCATTATTTATTGTCTTACTTCCATCATTTTTTCAACGAGTAGGTGAGTCCTTTCTTTCATATAACAAAACAATATTGTTACACAAAGGTAGCACAAAATAGAAGTACCTACCTATGGGATCCCTGTCTCTGCTTTAGCATGGTTGTGTTATTAATTCTCATGTTTTTAGAAAATCGACACAAAAAGAAAAACAAATGAAATTACAAATTGGTGTTAAAAATTTAATAAAGTGAGCAATTATTAGCCCACCCACACTATACGTCACACAAATATATTTAAAACCTTAGAATAACTCTAAGCCTAAAACGTATTTTGCGTGAATATTATTTCTAAATTAATGCTAAACAGCTTTGATCATAACGCATCTGTGGTGTGGTATATGAAACCGTAAAGTTTTATTTTTGGACTAGTACACCAGTAACTGTTTTTGTTTGTATGATAGCCCTGATGGGGAGTACGTCTGCGAGTCTTATGAGTCAGAATCTCAGTTTAGTAAATTACTAAAAACATGAGTTTTGCTAATCATGTTTTTATAGTTTGCACTGTGAACCTGCTTCTTGCTTGTGTTTAATTTAGAGAAGCACTTCTTGATCTATTGCTAAAATTACCTTTAATAGTTGTTTTCCCCGTATCTTCACAAGTCCTCGACAAATTTTGTCTATATTTGCACTTGTTCTCGACAATTTATTTACATGAACTTCTTGCCTTATTCATGAAACTAGTAAAATTATACGCGAGTTATCGTCGAAACAAACAAACACACAATCATTATAATAGCAAATCAGTGTTTATATAATGGTATAATACAAACGCCAATTTTTTTCCCATGGATTGTGAAACTTATATTAATACTAAATTTGATATCATCAGTCGCGCTAAATATTGAAATAAATATTTTGTGCGTCTAATAAAATAACAAAGGGTGCAATAAGGGTGCAAACCCCTAAGGTAACTTCGCACTCAAGCTCTAAGACAAGACACAAGCCACGTGCTTAGTTTGGAAGTCACCGACCCAACACACGATCTCTTACTAAATTACTCTTTATCGTAAGAGATTTGTTTATTAATTAGTTGCTCTTTCTATGTAAGTTTCCTTTTTGTGTGAATAAATTAACTTTATCTATCTTTATCTAATAAGTAATCACTATCACTACAATAAGTATATTTTCAATGTGCAGTCACACAGTCACAGTCATGGTATAATAATATACCTACTCCGCCGTCTCAGTGTAGTCAGTATAGTAGTTCTTTAGTACTCGTAGCTAGCATACTAAGCATCTATGCAAATTAAATTAAATGCAATTAAATTTAACAGTCATTATTCCAATACCGGAATAAATACGTCATTGGTTGCTAAGTCACTGATTACTCATTTACAAAGTATATTATCAGATGACGAACAAAAGCTGCAAATATCAAAACGTCACTGACTTACTATAAAATGAGTCAGGGTGTTTTACACATATTTTTGGTTACGCCCACAGACTTGTGGCTACGCCACTGTGGTAGAAAATCCTTGTCATGTCGTCTCGTTGATATTTACTCCATTTTAAGTAAATCAGTTTTGATGATGTTGTCGTTGTCACCGTGAATTAATTCTCGTGAACGTACGTAGAAGCGTTTTTTCTAAACATCTCTTACCTTACCATCTCTTGAAATTGTTTCGACAGTTAATTTAATTGATACTTTTTTTATATAAATAATGTTTACGGTATTTTTATACCATCTCTCTAGATTTGTACGCCTACAAACTAGGCAAAACATGATACAAAGTGGAAATATGCATGCGTTTTTAAATGTGTGTATGATTTACTCGTGTTATCTTTATCTCTAACTACAGTTCTGAAGAATTGGCCTTTCATTGTGTATTGTCAGCGAAAAATCAATGACAACCACTAACTTCTACAGACGGATAAATGAAATTTTCTAATGGTACCAACTACCAAGTCAGTGGTGCTCACAATTATACTCGTCAACCTCGTTGATATTGTGGTCGTTGCGTTCATGTCTTTGTAATTTTTTAGAGCAAATACAAACAAATAGACGCAAATAATTGTATAAATCACGTACCTATATGCACGCTAAGCTTCGATGCTACATAGGTAAGATATTGAGATGCAATATTCAGATCATCCTCATTTGATAGGTAGGTAGTAGGTACCTACCTACTTAGCCCTATGGTGACCACATAATATTTAAAGTATTACATTGCAATCAACATTTTCTGTATCAAATGTTAAATGTGCAGTGCTATAAAGTGCTTTATTTAGCTTTCAAATAATAATTTTAATGATAAATTATAATAAAAATCTTTACCACAGATCAAAGTTCATAGCTATAGAAGTATACACCGATGCATATCTAATGTAAAATACATTGTCTTACCAGCATAACAAGTGCATTTTATTGAAGTCGGATTCTTTGTACAAAGTGAGTCAGAGACAGTATCATGACCCGATGTAGAGATCCTGATTCAGCACGTTTGAACTTGTCCGCCAGTTTCACGATTAAGGAAAATACAATAAAAGTAAATTTAAGGGAAATAGATACGTAAAATATAATTTTAAAATTCCACACACGGTTTTCAGTAGGTACCTACCGATTGAATGCGATAAGTTAATTTTGTAAATGCGATGTTGAAATGAACTCCTCAATGTACCTATGTTTTTGTACTTCCATTATTAATCGAATAGGTACATATTTTATGATATCCGTTAACTATGTTCAAGTAATTGTCAAAATCTTAACATTGATACAATCTGTGAACAAATGTTAGGTCAACAAACGGAATGACAAAGATGAATTGCTGTTTCATTGTAAGCCATTTTTACTTCCTTCCTTCTCCATCGGGCAGGCCCGCATGCATATGGCGAATGGTTTAAGATGTTTACCACTTCCTCATGAAGTGTGTCCAGGGGCCTTACGGACAACAGCTATTACAGGCACCTAATCCACTCAGTTGACAAATCACGCGACCGCAAACCGTATCTGGGCGCGATAAGTTTCACGTTCGCGTGATTTTCCAACTGAGCGGATTAGGTGCCGCAATTAGCTGTTGACCGTAAGACCCCAGGGCGCATCTATGACTGAAAATTTGTGTAGTAGGTACTTATAAATTCAATGTTTTAAATATAGCGTCTCAACGGCGCCAACATCTAGCGCAGCTAGGACGCTCCGTCAGTCTGTCTACGGCCTATATTTTAAGGATAAATCCAAAGACATAAACTTGGCAATTCTTATGGGACCGACTGTATCAATGGGACTGACATAATCATGGTCATGTACGCCTAAATGTCACCAATAAAAACCAGAATGAATTTCGCATCTATCGAACTACCTATACTTATATACCCCTATTAATAAACTTGGAGTAGCCTTGAAATAGTTACTCCGTCTTTTGTCTTTTTCGATCGAGTTCAAATTTTGAACGAGATAAATAGACAAAACACTGCGTAACTCTTAGAATAACTACTCAGAGAAGGTAAGTTTCCAAACAATGCCTTCTCAAAACGTAAGCTACAAATTCGCTTTGTAGCTTACGTTTCGATTGGTATTTTAAACGATTTAAGCAAGAAAATTAATGGATTACCTGTGGAATGTCACACCAAAACTCTTATGCTGCTTTTCTGATTTGTTGTGGTATGATTTTACCGCGCAAATTGTCATAGTAAAATTTTTATATATTTTTTGGTGTCATATATGACACCATTTGAATGGCCAAAATTTTGCGAATGTACTTTGTGTAGTTATTCTAAGGCGTAACTATTCCAGGACTACACCATTTTTATTAATAAGGGCGATATTGTTTATTTGTATAGTTACTCTACCCAATCTCCTGATGTCCTCATTCTTCCCAAATAATTAACACTAATATTGCGCTTATTATAAGTACTTGAACGAATATATTTAACTTTATTTTTAATTTCTGGTAAAACAATGCAGTTAATGACTGCAGTCCTTTTCTCATGTGGAAAGGTCGTGCCTTCAATAGTGCCAACGCCAAGGTAAGCGGGTAATATTTTAGAGCAGGCATCTGTAAGATTATTTCTGTGCCAAGTAAGTAAACGATCGATTGACCTATCCAAACCAATGTACCCGAGTTTCATCTGATAATATCTAATGTGAGGCTTTTTAATCGGGATACCGTACGTGCTTGTTCGTGTGTATGTGAATGTACACCCAGGTGAGTTAGGTGAATCAAGTTTATTTAAGTGAATTTAATGCATTCAGGTGATTAATGTTTACAAATAATACCTATACATAATGCACTTGAGTAAATTTACTAAACGCCACAGTAAATTTACACCGAACAAAAAGATAAACAAGAAAGTGAGCTAATAAAAACATTTCACAAAACTTGTGACGTTAAATACAGGCAGGGCTCCTATGGCGTCACGTGAAGAGAATTTGAAGGGAGTCCGGTCTTTGAAAGTTATTTTTAATTTGGTTCGTAAACGCGTTTCCGTGATGAGAATAGACTGTTGAAACTCTGTCTTACAATATTTACTGTGAGTGCGAAAAAGCAATTAATCTATCGAATTTTTGTATAGATATTTAGTAAACTAGACGGGTAAAGGTTGCCAAAATTAGGTATAATCATAATACTTACTCTCGATAAGCTCTCTCTCTCTCTCTCTCTATCTCGATAAAATATGAAATTGGCAGCTACGTCATTATTTTAGCTGAATTAATTCTGCGAAGCACTTGGTGCAACCGAAAATAAACATAATCTTTTATGACTTCCCTTCCTTGCAAATTAAATAGAGGCTATCTATAACTGCAAAGGTTTTTAGATATGCTAGATTCTACAGTTTCTGCGTAGTTTCTATTATATTTCCATGACGATCCATATTTAGAAGTTATTAGGAAATTTATGTCTGTCATTCGTCAATCTTCACGTGAGCTTAACGACAGCAAGTATGATGACACCATGGCTGTAAATCACTATTTAAAATTACTAAATACACACTTGTACCTACTTATTTGTAACATCATTTTAGTATTAAAGTTTGTATTCATGACATACCTACTTATTGTAGAATAGTGATTTCATTTAGGTACTTTTATCATACCAACGTTAGAGCATTAACAATTGATTGTATGGCCTCCATACAAAAGTTTTGTATATATTGGCCGAATGCCCACAAGCTGTGGACACGCTGACGCTGACCGATGTAGTCTAATACCTATAATGTTCATAAAAATGCTATGAAGTGTAATGGTTTCGTTATTCCTGTTTATATTATAAACTAGCAACGCACCCCAGCTTCGCACGGGTGTAAGTCTTATTTTTATTTGCACCTTGGGTTACATTATTGAAGTTTTAGTAAGGGTTCTTATTTTTTTTAAATGTAATATAGCCTATGGCACCTGGAGATAGTGTAGCTTCCCAACAGTGAAAGAATTTTTCAAATCGGTCCAGTACTTTTTGAGCCAATTCGTTACAAACATACTTACATACAAATCTTTCCTCTTTATAATATTAGTGTATAGATAAAATATAGTAGATACTTACTAATTCTATGTACTTACAACTTAGTTAAAAGGTACATTTCCTTAACTGTAAACATTAAGAAAATGTAACTTTTACTGAAAACTAATCACTAGTTTGTGATTAGATTTTTAGAATGATTGATTGATTGATTTATTAACTCTTTATTGTTCACACCATAAAATTTGATACAAAGGTCAAAAACTCTTAAAAACTAGTGTAACAACTGGCGGCCTTATCGCTAAAAGCGATCTCTTCCAGGCAACCTTAGGATGGAAAGGATTTATAGAAGACGTAGACAGGGCTGGGCAAAATACATGCTTGTTTTAATTGAAATACAAATAAAAAATACTGTATCGCAAGTAATTAAAATACAAAATACCTTTAAGTAAGGTATTTAAAATACAAAATACAGTATTTTAGCTATTTATAATGGAAATACGATTAATACGATAATACAAATTACTTAATACAAAATAAGTAATCTAGATCAGCACAGGCTGAAAAGCACGGGCTCACTCCATCGCCACCGTTTTCCGGCATCGTAGACGACGTAAGTACATGCAGAGGGATTTTGAGCATACATCGCGATAAACTTTAGTAATACAATTTGTATGCTACACACAACAGAAGCTTTATTTATTCCGTGAAAAAACTAAAAACAAACCATTATGAGTTGACATTGACAATATGACGTATTTTTTCTGCGTTTTGTTTTGCAGTATACATACAGGTGCAGATAATCTCGCCACGCACTCACACTCACGATCGCTAAATGAAGATTAAATGTATTTTGAAGCCTCAATTATTTGAAATACTAATTACAAAATACCTCGGCGCCAGGTATTTGAAATGCGAATTACAAATTACATTTTAAGGAAGGAATTAAAATACAAATACCAAATACGTATTTGTATTTCAATTACATATTTTAATTACAAGTATTTCAAATACTGCCCAACCCTGGACGTAGAAGACGGGGTGTGCAATAGACGATAGACTATAAAAAATTTACTTATACCATACACATACATTCTAATAGTAATAAACACTATTACTTGAAATTCTCATTTAATTTATAATAAACTAGCTGTTGCCTGCGGCTTCGCTCGCGTAGTATTGAAATTTACTTTACTACCTCCCGTCTTTTTAGTTTCAGTCTCGCATCCTGTAATCCACTCTACTCCTGTACCACCCTTTCCGCTCCAATTCTGCATTAGCACCTAAATCCACTCTACTCCCGTTCCGCTCTTTCCGCTCCAGGCCCGAGTCCCATAATCTTCTCTAATATAGGCCCACCCTTTCCAATCCAACTCTGCATTCGTCCCGTAATTCGCTTTACTCCGGGATTTCCGCCTTTTTGCAATCCATTCTCGCATCCGTTCTGTAATTCAATCTACTTCAGTCCCACTCTTTCCGATCTAGTCCCGCAGCCGTCCGCTCCACTCCACTCCCATACCGTAATTCAATCTACTCCTATCGCGCCCTTATAGCTATAGTCCCGCATCTGTCCTGTAATCCACTCTACTTTAGTCTCGCCCTTTTCACTTGAATGGTACTTTTACAGTATTGTTTGCCACAAAAATATAGTTTTATCTATGTAAAACTAAAAATAATTGTGCCAAGTTTGACGCCTGTACGTGTACATATTACCGTTTTTACATTAGAGCTATGTAATACAAATATACGTAAAAAAATCACATTTCTTAGTTGATCCGCCGTAACGTCACATATTCTGTGAAAATTTCAATCGGCTATTACGGTTCGAAAAATACAGCCGTTAAAATATAGGTCAGGCAGACAGCGTAGGTTTAGTAATAGGGTCCCGTGTTCACCCTTTGGGTACGGAACCCTAAAAACCACGAAACTGGGAACACCATTGTTGAAGGTAGTTTGGAAGAGGTAAGTCATAGCGATAAGGCCATTTTTTTGTACCCGTATTAAATGTAATCTTCTTGTAATATCTTTTTATGGTGTCGATAAAGAGTTATTTTATTATATTACCTACTTATTATGTGCAGTATGAAGGCGCTACGTGGATTATTATGGTCGCGTTATTTAAATTTTACATTATTTCATGAACTGTGCGACTAAACCACGTACTGTAAACGGTGAACTTTATATACATTAAGTACTCCTAATAATTAATTCATTTATTTTTGTAAAGATTCATAAGTTAGATTACAAAACTGCATCTAATCATGACCTTATAATTTTAATTTTTATTCTGAACTCAATAACCGGATTATTTAGTGTAGAAAATTATTTTTTATTATTATAAAATATAGCCTATGGCACTCAGGAATAGTGTAGCTTTCTATTAGTGAAATATTTTTTTAAATAGGATCATTAATTTCCGCGTCAAAACAGAACAAACAAACTTACAAACTTTACATCTTTATAATATTAGTGTAGATTAGTTAGATTTAAATTAGAAAAAAATATATAAAAATTAAAATAAAATTAAAATTAGAGTCCTCTATCAACTCTAAAAATAAAAATAAATACAAATATAGTATGATTAATTTAAATAATATGCTAAATACTGATCCAATTCTATTATAAATGGATGCTACACAAAATAATGTTTAATGAGTCACACGTTTAATAATTATGATGTTCGACATTGAACTTTTCGATCCAATTTTTAATGATAAACATTGTGGCTAAACAGGTATTTACATGTGATGTGAGTTATATAAGGTACTTGTCAGACTTTGTCTGCATAAAAAATATTTAAAATATAAAAAACAAGACCCATCCTGAAAAGAGCTCATAACTCACTCACGGCAGGACAATTTTTTATCAAACAGCTAAAAACGACGGCAATGGAACCTGTCATTAGACGAAAATTCCTCACTCAAATCGATCCAGTCATTTTGAAAAAAAGGCAACTGACACACAGGCCCTTGCGTAGTTGGGATGGTGATTGCGTAGTTTTTTGTGAATTTGTATTCATAATTAAGAAATTAAGTATATACGGCATATATATATAATTATGAGTTTTGGATAAGAAACCTCTCTCAAACTCATATAAATAAATAGAAATACTCAAAAGTGCAAAAAAAATACTATTCATGGCATGTCCGTAAATATGTTAACTAGTAGGAAAACAAAACTAAACTAAATCAAAACTCTCTTATTTTCAAGTCTTGGCGAGTCAACGTTGTGTAAAAATTAGGTCCTACCCTAAGCCTATGTTAAGCTCTCAAGTAGGTATACATATTATTATATAGGTATATGCTTAAGTGGGGTATGTACTATAATTACTTATCTACCAATAATTCCAATCATTATTTCGGACCGAGCTATATAATTACTGTAACGGTAGATAGCCTGGCATTTTAGCAAGGAAACTTGTTTTTGGTCAAGGCTTATAGCACCTGAGTACAGCTTACATAAAAACCTATAGTTTTCAAGAAATAAGTTTTTGCAGTACCATGTTTTTTATTATTAGTAGAGATGTAGAGATAAGTAGGTTTACACTAAACTTGTGATAGATAATTAATAATAAATATGCTTTTGTGCTTGGTAGGAACCGATTTATAATACCCATCGTTTTATTATGTACCTAATAATATATACAAAAAATGTAGAATTGGTATTTTATTATATTATAAATATTTTTTATCATAAATTATTAATATTTATCATCGGCAGCTCATTCAGCCCACTGCAGGACAAAGCCTCCCAATTATCCCTGTTATTGCGCTAACCTCGCCCATGTGTTTCTGCAAAACTTGTGCATAATAGTTGTTGCATTTTTGCAACCTTCCGCCGATTATTGTTCATTCATTTCCTTCCCTCCTCAACCCTTGTTTTCAAGGTCATTGTCATTTTGAAATGTTGCCCGTTCAACCTTTTTGTGAGTATATGTCATGGATCTATGTTTTTTTATTAATGATATAGGTAATCCATATGATTCGTGTACTACATACTGAATTTTTTAATATTTTCTTTATTACTGCTGTGACGGAAGCATTGAAGCAATAAAACCATTATAATTCAAGGAAATCAATGGGTATCAAATTAAACCGGCTTACGTCATTCTGGTCCAGTCATGGCAATATCTGAACTTACGCGACTAAGTTACGTAGGTTAGCCAATCCTACATTTCTGATTCTAAGCAAGAACTTCTCCGATTCGTCCGGCTTCTGAGCTGTCAGTTTTCAAGAACATTTTTCGGAGGCGCTGTGTGGCTGAGAGAAATCGTAATAAATTTTGAAACCTTTTAATTATTAAGTGTAAAACTACTTGAAATTTTAAAGAAATATCGATATTGTGCTGTGTTTATAAATTCTTCGCTGTGGAGTGTTGTTTTGTGCTGATTTTATCGGTTTCAAAGTGCGGTAGCCTCATACATTCTTTGCATACATTCTGGTGTTAGTTTTCCATGCTACCAGATGACCTCACCTATTTTCTAGCCAGATTTTGTTTGTGAACTGCTCATGTGTGAGAAAAGCGGCCTATTCGTATTAGAAAAATGAAAAGTTAAGTTTCCATAGAACATTTTGACTCAGTTGAACTACTGACCTATTTATTCTAAATAACAGTTATTTGCCTCTGATGTTATCATACAGAATCGCAGTGGGTTGCGCAAGGCATCTTTTCAATCATTATCAACTAGAATAGTTCATGTGAACTGAATTGTTTTATATCCTATGTAACTGCAAGTCTGCATTTGACTGTCCACCTTCAAAACTATTTTAAAATAACATTTCATCATTCCATAAAGCTAGCTCACTCCAAACACAAACAAAATATTATTTTTATCAGTCAAAACGATAACACATGATAAGTATTTACAATGCCACAGCATATCTGTTGTAGATAATTGATCTAAAAAAAAAAAAGGAATGATGTGACAATAATTTTTCGAAATACACTACAGTGTGAGTGACCGATAACCGATGGAAGGAAGAAAGGTTCTGGAGTAGAGACCACGAACCGGAAGACTCAGCGTAGGTAGGCCTCCCACTAGATGGACCGACGACATTGTGAGAGTCGCGGGCATCCAGTGAATGCAAAAGGCAGGCTATCGTTCAGTGTGGAGGTTAAAGGTAGAGGCCTATGTTCAGCAGTGGACGTCTTCTGGCTGATGATGATGATTATGGTGAGTGAGAGAGAGATGATCATTTTCTGTATCGTGGCCCTAGGCCTCGGCGACAGCACAGCTACCTCACAGTAAAGGCCCATGAATCGCCACTCCCTATGCTAGCATCTTCCCAAGCCAACCCAGTTTGAAATACAGAATATCAGCACTAGACAGGGATTCCTTCTTTTTGAAAAAAAAATTCAGTACAATTGGTCAGTTATCGTTGACGAGGGAGGTACAATAATAGCCAAAATCCTCCTGAGGTAATCATGAATGGCCCTTTAGTCGACGCATATTTTTTTTGTGACGCGTCATCATGCTGCGTGTTTGAAAGAATTGAGCGATCGGCGCATGTTATAAAATTATAGGTTATCGGGATGCTGGACAATATCATCTAAACCAAGACTGTCCTGGCAAAATCGGGACATATGGCAACCCTGGCCCTGGATGACAGAGTACCTCTTCATCTTTTAAATATTTTTTGTTTTATTTTAAATGTTATTGTCACAAAACAAATGTTTTTCATTTCTGTTTTCTGAAATACCGGTGTATGGCACTGAGCCGCCGAATACGTAAAGTACTCTGGTGCCTAATTATCACATTGAAGTGTATGATGTCACAGCGGCAGAATAATCTTAATGGCCTCCGTTACTTCTGACAAAGTCAGTATTATTCTCATCGTAGAACAAATTAGTGGCCTGTTGTGTTTTAAGTTGAACAATGGATTTAAATTGAGTTTTTTTTAAATGTTAGTGTGAACAACCCAATTCTCCCTATTACATTTAAAAATGTCTGGTGTGAACTAGATCTTGTAAATATTGATTTTTTCTACGACTGAAACAAAATGAATGGACGGGCCCAGAAGAAACGCATTTTTGAAGATTATAAAATGAGCGCCGGCGCTCACTTCGTTTCAGTCGGTATCTAGCTGTAGGAAGTGCAACACGCGACTTTTGTTACATAATAACGAAACATCTGACAAAATTATGCCTTCGTGTTCTCTCCCAAAATGTAAATATACAACAAAAACCGCTATCTATTATTTGGAACAAATGTACTGTACATGGTTTTAGTTAGGTGTAGAAGTATATGTCTGACAGTTTTGACTAGTTTTTACTGAGCAAGTTCAATGGTTATGGCCCCTCTATTCATTTTATTTTGGTCGAAGGATTTTTTTTATTGATTCTATTGAAGATGTGAATCTTCACTGTCAACTTAGTAGGTTGGGAAGGTAGAAAAAGCGAAATTTTCGAGTCCGTCCCACTAGTCCCATTGTGTTGTCACTTTCACTATTTCGGCCCAGGAGTCCCATGGGACAAGTGACATCAATATTTCTGACCCAATAACTTCTTTTGCTATTTGATTCTGAAGTGAAGGTATAATAGTAGATTGTTTCACAAGGGATGAAAGTGATCTGACTCAAGATATTTTGGTACCTGATGAGCGAAGCGGGGAGGGCGCTAATAGTTTGAGTATAAAAAAAATCACCTACTTGCGTGCGTTAAGAGGTATACTACATAATGAACCGTTCAATTATAAGTACATATTTGTATTTTCGGGCATAAAACGAATAAAGCCATAATTTTCAAGATTAATATAAAATAAGTAAACCATAACATTAAAATGTTTATTTTATGACAGCAATTTTACGAAATCCATTCTCAAACTTTCTCTCCTAAAGTTTTACGAAAAACTACTGTTGTAAATTTGAGGTAACAAAAGGATAATGTTAAGTTTTATCAAAATCTGAAGCCGCTACATTCAAAAAAAAATACAGATCTATTTATTATACAGCAACTGAATTTTCTTCAGATCTTATAAGTTGAAAAAAAAATATACCAAAAATCCATTTTTCAATGCTTTTTTCGTTAAAAAATGTGATAGGACCCTTAATAATCTACTTTTCAACACTAGTGTTACCTCCCAAGGGAGGCAAACTGATATTTACCGCCCGCATTTTGAGTTATCAATGACTGAATGCAAAAACATAAAACTCCAAATCAGCCAAACGTATCTAACATAAACACAGCACAAACGAAAATTGCCACAAAAAATCCTAATAAAAAAATTCTCCAACAGTCCAGCCAAAATGTCCTAGCGAATGGTGATAAAGACAGTAGTGTAGTGATTTGGCCGCAAGATGGCGGTACAAAATGGTGGCGCCGATTTTAGCTCCATGCTTTCCGGCGCGGGGAGACAACTGTTTAACCAAGGAGGGCAAGCTTTACTTCAGTACGGAGCCCAAGCTATAGGAAACATAATTAATGAAGTATTTCAGAAGAAAGAAGTGGAACAGAAGAGATTTCTGCCGAGCATTAAGAATTATAAAGTGGTATGTGTTTTTAGATTTTAAGATCACCTTATCAGCTTGTCATGTTCCCACTGTTGGGACACATGCTCTCTCTCAGAGAGAGAGAGAGAGAGAGAGAGAGAGGATGGACCCTAATCCACCATGCTGGCCCATTACATGTTGGTGAATGTCATATATACCTATGTCTTTGAACGAGGATCTTGGACATGTACCGGTTTTCTCACTATGTTTACCTTCACAGTTGTTGAGCGATACAAGTGAGCACCTTTTTGTTTTGCTTCGTCGGGTAAAAAGCTGTGTAGTGCGGGGTAGGCTGGCGCGTGTACATCCGTACATGCATACTCAACAACCAATCGCGCCGATTAGCACGGTCGAAATCACTTCGTACCCCCTTCGGTCCGCCAAAAATATTACACAATACTACGCTCATTTTACCCTTCGTTTTTTTTTTATATAGTATAGATCTACGTTTCTTTTTACGATCTAGCAACTCGCCTGATGGTAAGCGACGTTGCGGCCGAGGATGGAACACGTTGATCTTGAAGAAATCTATTATAGGTAGCACATCAGCAGCCATTAAACGTCCACTGCTAGACAAAGGCCTCCCTCTTAGACAGGGGTGTTGCCATAATCCCCACGCTTGGTAGGCGGCTTGGGGATCGCAGATTACCGTGTACTAATAGGAAGCTGCTGCCCAGCCTCCGGTGGTTCTGGTTGCAGTTTTAGGACATACCCGAGTTCTTTATTAGTTCATTTGTTATAGTTTAACGTTTGGTTGTGACGCGAATTTTCGTCCTATTTTTAATGGTGTGCACCCATGCTCTCTATTCCGAGAAATAAACAAGCCACATTGTTGTTTCGACGCTGGCCTTGTACAAGAATACCTACTGGTACTGCCCAATTGATCAATGTTATCATGACATGACTAGCCATGCGATCTACGGACGTGGGTCTTCATTAATTGAACTGTACGTCGCTAAGGACTCGAGCAATTTTATTTATACACTTGCTACGACCTCTGTTCCAATCCCTTAAGGTGGTACGTTTCACATATGACGGGAAATTCGAATTTCAAACAGTTTTTTGTCCTTGTATTTAAGTTGGGTAGTTATTTTAAACTGACAGTGTTTGCGAAAATCGTTGGTTGTTCTTTACATTATCATGTACAGCTATTTATCAGTAACGCACCATATTACTTACATTTGTCAAGAAACCGTTTGAAACAGCAAAAGTTTGTTTATTGACAAATGCAAGTAATAAAGTGCATTAGAGATAAATAGCTTTACATAATTTTATAAAGAATAATAATCCATTTGCGTACATCATGATTGTTTACAATAATTTCCCGGCTTAACTACAAGGACAATAAAACTGTTTGAAATTAGGTGAAACGTACCACCTTAAGGTTGACTATCGAACATCGCGGCCGATCGCAGCTGTCTGATGCTGGGCCAGTGCATTTTGTTGTGTTATGTTTAACTTTTGTAGGTTCTAGGCTCAGAGCAAATAAAAATATTTGCTCTGAGGGTTCTAGGACATACCGGTTCCATCACAATGTTTTCCTTCACCGTTTTTGAATGATGGCATCGAAACTGCACATAAAAGTACTAAATAAGACATTAGTGCAGGACCGAGGACCGAACCGGGTGCCGTCATATTGTAAAGCGCACATGCTCCGCTCGGCCACCATCGCTCTCTAACACTAAAAATGCTCCTTCCTAATTGTGAAACACTGAAACAGGGCGCTCCGCGGCATGCTTTGTTCTAATTTTCGAAGGTACATGACCTCACATGCCAATTTAGGCGTGGGACAGGTTAAATCGACGTTGGTTTTGTCGCCCACATGGCTAATCGGGTTTTTGGGGTCAATGTTTTAAAACCATTAGGTAATTTATCTAATCTTCGCACTCTGTTTTCACTAAAACGCACCTATACAGTAGTTGATTGTATTGATTTCGAATTAAGTAGGACTGCACACTACCACCCCTTCCTCGTGGAAATCCAAAGATTTGTACTCAACGGTTACGAATACGTATAGGGTTCCGTATAGCCCGACAAGGAACCCTTATAAATTCGTCGTGTATTTGCGTTAGTCTATACTAATATTATAAAGAGGAAAGATTTGATTGTTTGTTTGTTTGCATTGAATAGGCTCCGAAACTACTGAACCGATTTGAAAAATTCTTTCATTGTTGGGAAGCTACACTATCCCCGGGTGACATAGGCTATAATCTATACCCGTGCGAATCTGGGGCGGACCGCCGTCTATTATATAATTCGAGGCCATTTTAATATTTATTTGCATAAACTGTCCTGGGGAAGACCCAAGCGCCGACAGGAAAATACCAATCATGCTGGTTGGCCTCTAGACGGAAAACTAGCCATTTTGAACCGACCTAAAATACTAACTCCACATTCGACTGCATTATTAGGGTCCCGTACACAAAGGGTAAAAACGGGACCATATTACTGAGCCTACCTACGCTGTCTGTCTGTCCATCTGTCCTACCTTTAAACGGCTGTATCTCTCGAATCGCAGATAGCCAGTAAAATTTTCACATAATAGGTATGTAATGGTGCCCTATAGGTGCCCTCAGTGCGCGAGCCCGACTAGCACTTGGTCGGTTTATTACTTTTTGACTTTTTATTATTTCTTTGTAAATACTCCGTAACATTACATATTCTGTAAAAATTTCAACTGGTTATCTATTACGGTTCGAAAGATACAGCCGTTAAGGTAGTACGGACAGGCGGACGGATGGGCAGACATCGTAGGCTTAGTAATAGGGTCCCGTTTTTACCCTTTAGTGGGGAACCCTAAAAACTCGCCAAATATTGCAGGTTAATGGCTCTGAACGCTTTTCAAGTGGATTATAAAAATAGATAAATATTGACAGCGTGCCAGACTAGATCGTACACATGATGATACCGGCACTTGTCTGCTAGATTTACAAAATAAACAAATTGTGTAAAGTAAATATTGTGGTACTAAGTTCACATCGCGTTCATCTTTATTAATATTTGGTAGTTAAAAAAAAATTATAGGCTTGCGTTTGACCACTATTATGCCTGATGTTAAGCGACGATGCAGTCTACGTTGGAGCACGCTTGCCTAGAAGAAACCAATTCACCCGTGATTTGAAGACACCCAGATTGTAACCATCGGGGAACACCCATTCAGGCAGCGCGTTCCACAAAACATTTCATCATCACTGATAAATAGATAGATAAACTCTTTCTTGTTCACACCACAAATTTCATACACACGATAAAACAGCTTAAAAACTAGTGCAACAATCGGCGGCCTTATCGCTAAGAGCGATCTCTTCCAGGCAACCTTAGGATGAAGAGGATTCATACAGGAGGTAGAAGGCGGGGCGAGCAATATTGAATAATGTGATACTTAGTTATAATATAAACCGTACATTCTAATAACAATACATACTAATACATATACTTACTACTTAAAATTACGATACTAATACTTATATTACTTAAGATTACGACACTGCTGGACGTAAGCCTCCGAAGGCACGCCACTCAGCCCGATCTCCGGCTTTTCCCTTCAAAGCATTAATTGCCAACAGCGGCGACCCTGGGGTAGAGCGATAGGACGGAGGAGAACGCTTTCGGACCGTTGTCACTCTGTGTCCACGTTTCGGGTTCGTAAGTCTGTGTTGGCACAGTAAAATAAATATGGTGGTGGTTACGAGAAAAGTATATATTCATTGCTACGAATCTACTATATCTAATACTAGCGGTCCGCCCCAGCTTCGTACGGGTATAGATTATAGCCTACGAGTATGTCATCCGGGGATAGTGTAGCTTCCCAACAGTGAAAGAATTTTTAAAATCGGTCCATTACTTTTTGAGCCAATTCGTTACAAACATTTTTACACACAAATTCTTCCTCTTTATAATATTAGTATAGATATAGATTACAGATCGAAGATTTCTTGTAGTTTATTTCTAACCTTGCCAAGTCTGTTACTCGGTGTATATTCCTAAAGATTGCACTGCAGTTTAATTCCAACTACCATACGAATATTTCTGTACATCCTGTTGTTTATAATACGTCTGTTTATATTCTCTAGATGCTAATTTACTGGTAACTAAACAAACCGCGCACTTTTTTTGAGCTAAGTTTTGAAGCAAAAATAATGAACGATAAAAGTTAGGAAAAGAGAATCTATTATACTATTTGGCAAACAAACTAACCGCATACGTATACGGAGAAGGAATTCAATGGCGTATGTGAATCCACCAACCCGCAACTGGGTCAGCGTGGTGGATATGGCCTAATCACCCTTTCGGGGTTAGGCTGAAAGTCCAGCAGTGGACTGTTAAAAGGCTGATTATGATGATGATGAAACAAACTGAACGAATAAACTAAAATAATAAACAACGCTACAATCTAAACTAAAACATTAAGAATTTTAATGGAAGAAAGACCCTGAAAAGCTACTTGTAATCAGTTAGAACCCTCTTAAGGGCGGCCTCAGTATCGGCCATCTGTTACAGTGTTGCCGTCACTCAAGCAAGAACAAGTCCGAAACCGAATTTTAAATTACCCGATTTGATTTGAACAAGCATACCCCTCCCCGCGTATCTGGGTCCACCGCTGTCGAATTTCAAATTAAACTTGTTATTACCCTACAAAGCCTACGCCCCGCCTTTTTCTGAACTAAATGTCTTCTGTACACAGTTTTTACAATTAAATGATTTCTGATTCTGGAAGCGATGGCCACCGGATTACCAGAAATTACCTGCCAATTACGCGTTTATAGCCGAAACTATATACGAATCGGGTAAAAATAGACCGTGCCGGCAACGCTGATCTGTTATGCGTGCTATCTGCCATGTCCACTGCCACTTCATCTTGCTAATCCACTAGCTATTGTGGGCTATGTAACTTTCGTTCGTCTACGGACCTCCTCATTTCTGATTTGATCTCGTACAGAAACCCCGAGCATAGCCCACTCCACGCAGGTAGCCACTTAGCATCATTAACTAGCCATCTATTGTTTCGTTTTTCCGATTACAGCAGTTTGCTCTCAAATGTTGTCTAGACGAAATCTGTGAGAGGCAGGGAGACAACAAGTCTCCGAAACTCCCCATGTCTAGACAGTTAATGACCCTAGGGCTCCAAACTACCTACAAACGACCTTTGTTAGTAATCGGTCTATTTCACGTGACGTTTAGTGAGATCGATACTGGCATGGCGAAACCATTAGAATAACGAGAAATAACTTCAATGTCTTCAATTCAATAAAAAAACTGTTTATGGTTACGCAACATCTTGCAGTGTAGTTTAGATCCAGATATAGGCAAGGTGTAGGCACGTAGAACAGGCTGGGCGTTTGCCTCACCCTGACTGGACTGGCTGATCCTGGCATTAACTCTAGGGTGACAGATTTTTTTTTCAAATTTACAGCACTTCATACTTATAGAATGGTTTACCTTTAAATTATTTATTTATTATTATACAAAACAACATAACACAAATTAAAATCTTACAAAACGTTATATAAATTCTATTACAGATTCAAATCTGGATTGTAACTATAATAATATTTTTCTTAACAATTAAAATTAAATATCTAGTAAAGATACCTACCCATCGGCATTTTGATGCAACTGAGTTATTATAGATTACATCTGCTAAATCCTCGCTGACTTTCCTCTGTGTCTGGCGAATGGCATCGTGATCTGAAAAGAAACTCACTAAGCACTTTTCTTGAGGCAATATTCAAGGAGAATAAAATAAAAATAAATCGGGACATTTCTGCACACACGGTCGTCTGACCCCAAACCAAGCAAAGCTTGTGATATGGCTGCCAGAGACTGATATACATACATATATAGCTTTAAATACATACTTAAATAGATATAAACACCCAGATATATAACAAACATGCTTCCATCCCGTTTTCTCTACAACGACGTACTTGCTTCTTATATTTGGAAACATACCATTGTAACAAAACTTACTTCAGATTATGGTTCAACTATACATAGAGGCACATAATTATGATAGATAGGGCAGGGCACATATCACGCAGAACAGAAGGCCGATGGAGCCGAAAAGTTCTGGAATGGAGACCACGGACCGGTAAGCGCAGCGTAGGTCGTCCACCCACGAGATGGACAGACGTCCTAAAAGAGACTGCAAGGAAACGTTGGATGCAGGCCGCTTCCAACCGGCCCTTTTGGAGATCGATGGGGGAGGCCTATGTCCAGCAGTGGACGTCCTATTGCTGAAATGATGATGATGATACAGAGTTACGCGGAAAGGGGGTACTAGTATACTATTCACATATTTTCTAGATAAATAAAATAATCTTTGATGGACGTTTCGGTATCAGCTTTTATCAAGTAGCGATAACCTATACCAATATAAGCATTGACACAACCTTGCTATTCGGATGCAATTTTGAAGCTTAACTTTACTCATAATATACCTTAACCTGGATTAGCTAAATTCGAAAATCCTATGAACAACACTTTTTAGGGTGGGTGTAGAGTTAAATTTCAATGTTATATTTATGAGGTTATCTGAAAGGATGTTTTTATCGCAACGATAACCCATTCCCCTTGAAATTAACGGATTTTGAAGTAAATCCTTTGACACATTAAAGCGAAACTATAAAAAACTACAAACTGAAATTTTATATACAAACAAAGTTATTTTTGAGCTTCTTAATTTGTCTTAAATCATACCTCAAGACCGCTTCTAAGTTAGACAAAAACTTTGCAACTAATTTTATTAGAAAGAAATATGGAAACAAAGGTAAACACTTGTTTACATAATAAGGTTGATATTGATAGACAAATCCATAGCAAAAACTCAAATAGCAAATATCTAACTCGCGTATTAGCGTGGTAGTGCTAATCTAACACTTCGAAAGCATTTGACACCGTCGATCACAGTTTAGCGAACTTATTAGCTTAAAAGCCACATCAAAACGTATACAATAGACGGTAAATTACCAGTTTATGACTATATCGATCCCTAGTTATAATAAACAACTGCCATCTACTGCCACGCCTGAGTAAGTAACGTGTCGTCCCTCAAGGTATACTCCCGGGACCTATAAAATTGACTCTTGTCTAATTACTTTGTTTTAAGGGTAAAATGGTATTGAAAGCTGTATTTAGCGCTACTTTTGTTTTTATGTATCGTTATCGCGTTATCAGTTGCATTTGGATATGACTGGGTTGTATCACTGATAAGATAATTTGGATTGACTAATGCTAATGATCTCATCTAAGGAAGTATCAGTACTCATTGTATTATATTAAGTTCACCTCCACGTCACATTCTTGTAGTAACTAGTATGTTTTTTTTTTCATTTTCCATAGCTTTATCTCACTGTTCTCTCATCTTTCTCTCTCTCTCTCTCTGTCTCTCTCTCTCTTTCTCTATTTGCTATCCTATCTAGTCTAGTGCAAATCGACCAACGTCCGTTTCGATCCGTTTACTTGACCTCAGCTGCCACTATTGCAGCTTTATGTTTTTCATACATTATATTATGGCGTAATTGAGTAATAATTTCAGTAATAATTCCGATTGTTTTAGTGATAAGACCCGCCTTTTGTGCCTCTTTTTAATATATTCTTCTTGTAAACGTCCTTTCTGCGGTGTCAATAAAGTATTGTTGTATTATATTTTGTTGTGAAACATTAATTTTTTAACTTGAACGTTAACTCTCTTCAAATCATAAAGCTTTCTTGTTAGCATAGCTCGCCATACAACGCGAGCTTTACTCAACTCCCGCGTTGTCCTGTTAATAACGTTAACATACGATCGTACTACATATATGCCTCCATTGCACTACATTTAATAGCTTACTCGTTATCACTATCTTTTAGCCAGTCAATACTTTCAGTTATGGACGAGTGGACATTCCGTTTGTCAACGGAAGAAAAAACTTCCGAAAATTGTTCGATACTTTCAATTTTTTTTAGTTTGTGTCTCTTTAATAAAAAGTTAGGGTTCAGATCGGGTGGAATTCAAAAATAAAAATAATCTTAACATAAAAGAATAGTGGATGTAACTATAAGTAATTTCAAAGTGTAAAACTAGTTTTGTATGTTATAAAATCGATCGATATCCCTTTGATTGTATGAAGGACGCGTGTAGGTAATTTATTCATATACCTCATGTGGTGGTTCAATCGTTTCAAGTAGTCTTAAATTTCTTTAGCTAAAGATTCAAAGTGGTTTATAATCATGTAGGTAATATATTTTTGACCATACACAATTATAAACTGTGATGTATGCAGAAATGCATCATAGTTTTATTTGGTTTACAAATTTATAGGACAACAAATGGTGTTGTATTCAATGTTATCAACCATTTACCTCTTTAGCTATAATAAAATAATTCCTTATCAAGTTACTAATAAGGATAAGTTAACATTTATTGTCCTGAAAACAAAGGATATGAACCACATATAGTTTAATAACATTATCGCTCTGTAGCGGTAGCAAATCAGACCTTGTGCTAATATATCAAGGATAATACTAGTACAATAAATGATTAGAAATTTTTAATTCTAATTATTAGTTAAATCAGTGTTGAAAATACAAGTGCGCGTTAAAATTTGTTCAAAATGGCTGCGGAAGTGAAAGAAGACGAATATGTCAAGTTAAATAAAGAAGACGTTGGGCATCTCTTTACATTTTATGCCTCTGGAAATGTGGCTAAAGCGGCGGATTGTTGGAAGCAGAAATCGGTTTCTTTCAAGTCACCGAAATCGGGAAGAATATTCCGACAAAAAAAGAATGCCGAGAAGAGAACGTCGAAAATCGAAGAAAAGGCCAAAGACCGCTTTTCTCTGAACAGACTGTCGAGACTGTTCGAAGACTTGAAGAAGTCTAAAGTGTCTGATTTCGAATACCAGCAGTCTAAAGTAAGACAGGATAGTTCTTACAAACCGTTCTGGGCGACGAGGGTAGTACAAGCTTTTAAAAAAGCTGATAGAAATTCAGCATCATCAATCGTTGAAACGGTTGAAAGTTGCAATGTGGTTAAGAATAAGAAGATCGTTTTCGAAAATGAAAGCGAACCTATAGGCCTAACAAAAATCGGCGAAGAATCTATTGCTATAGCGAAAGTCGTACAATCTGTAGAAAGGAACGTTGTAGCAAAAGGCTTCGGTAAAGATATTATTGGTTCTCCAAAGGTTTATCTTACAAAAGATGCCAAAATCATTCGCTCTCCAAAAGTGGTGTTAACAAAAGATGCCAAAGTGAAGTCTCCGAAGAGGCTCTCGACTGTAGAGTATCATCAGGACTACAGGCTGAAGATGCCTCCGTACTACAGGGGAAGTAAGATGTTCATGCCAACTGGAGAACAGCTTTATTGGGTTGGTAATATCGTAGATCATTTTTGAATGTTTTTGTGGAACATCTAAATTTCTACGACAATCTCTTTGAACCATTGATTTACAAATACGTTTACATTGAGTCTCGTACAAAATTCACAAAAATCTGCTATATTGACAAACAGTAAATTTCGCATGTATTAAATGTTTAAATTATTTTTTGCTCACCACTTTCACAATCAAATATTATTGTGTCAAATTAAATAATAAATGTAGCTTAAGAATTAAAAAAAACCTTAACATACGTAAATATTAAGGTATCAAAATTTTTAATTTAAAATCTCCGCGATCGCCAGTTTCTCGCCCATCAGGCTGGCGGCATTCCCGCGCTGTATGGCTAGCGATATATTTTGGGCCAAGAAGTCGCATTACCGGGGATCACTACGCTGGCCCAGATTGGCGTTTTTTTTTCTTCCGAGACCCATGTGCCCGCCATCTAATTTAAATCTTATGCCGTTATAACAATCTCTAATTATATGCACATATTCTCATAATTGTTAGTATGGGTCTAGTCTATTTTTGGTGCGGACTTTTTGCTGATCCTTAATATATAGTTATAAATATTTTATCATTGTTGTTGTTGTGATGTGACATATCAGGCTTTACACCCTCAAACAGATTATTTTAATCTTACATTGAATTTTGTCTTGCTCTCTCATTAGCCGAGAGAGCGAGACAAAGCTTAATGTAAGATTAATATAAGAATGCTCTTGAGATTGTGGTACGCCTACCACATGCTTTTGAGTTTTTTTTTTTCAGTGTTACTTAACTTATTTCGCGCTCTGTTTACAGCAGAGAAAGCGAGAGAACCAAGTCTCCAATACCTAATACTATGTAAATTATCTTCGTTATATAACATTACTACCACAGAAGCTAGTTCATCATCATAATTAGGACAGCTAAGTCTGCAGCTGGACACTTGTCTCTCCCAAGGCACTCTGCCCGATCTTGGCTTTTCGCTTTCAGTCACTGTCAACTGCCTTATGTGAATCGTCGCTCAATCCAGTCTCAGGATTTCCTTCTCTTCTTTTGCCGATACGTGGTCTCCACTCTAGAACACGTCACGTCAGCGGTTATTGTTTCTAAGACAGACATGACCGCCCCACTGCCACTTCACCTTGTTAAAAATATTAAAGGCCAGTGTCAGAGAGCCACTGGCCTGTGCTATGTTAATAAATAATCATTAATAACCAAAATGTTTGCCGTACTTAGACAATAATAGCTATATTGATAGCTTTGTTTCACCTAGATATCATGAAACGTCTAACTTTTGTGTTGTGTGTGGTTTTGAAATTCCCAGTTGCTTAAATATGGTAAAAATAGCCCGGAAAACACATTGTAAAAACAGCCAAGCAATATATACCATTACTCCATTGAAAGAAGGGGGAAACGAGCTGGCGAAATTAGCCACTGAACATATTTATATCGACTTATTACCGTGTTAGAATTATCAGACGAAATAGATGTCGGCGTCGATTCTGTCATACCAGGGTGATTCGCAAATGACGCGATTGAGGAGTGTCCAAGCCTGAGAATCCATAAAAACATTTGATTTCCATAGTGGTATATTTTTTTCTTTTAAAATTATCGTACATGTGTTTTATTACATTAGTAATATACTGCATAACGTATAAAATAAGCCGTCAATATTTTTTTGTAATTGAATATCCTAAGTTCTTTGGCGCGTCCTTTACCTACCTGTATTTTTATATCAGGGAAAACTTACTTTTGGAAGTAAAATAAGCATAAGATTTATTTGTCATGTTGATAACAAATACTTACAGTAATTGTAAATTTGTTTTCTCTTCATTCTTAAGTTATAACACAAACAATTTTGTCTGAAGAAAAATCACAAATTTTTTTGGCGCAAAGAAATTGTGTACCTACTCTGATTTAAATGACCACTGGGACATATTGCCGATCTTCCCCGCACCCTTTAGGCACCCGCTATCCAACCCCAGGAGCAGCGTTCGCTAACTTTACGGAGCGACGAAAAATTTATTTTTTCCCCTTACGTAACGGGTTTTGGTCCGGTAAATGTCTAATTTCTTGGATGGTTATTGTCATGCTGTTATTTGTTTCTATTGCTTGTATATTTTTGTGCACATTTCCTAAGTCAAACAGTATGCACGTGGCAATAAAAGGTTATAACCGTACATCAGCCTTTTGTGAAAATAAATAAATATTGGTGGTTTCTAATTTCTTTGGCACTAATTTCTTTGGATTTCTTTTGCATACCGCGCCAAAGAAGTTAGTGTTGGTACAAAGAAATTAGAAAAAAACATTGTCATAGGGAACTAAACCACTATTAAAACTTTAAAATGCATTCAAATGTCTATTATATTACTTACTTTACCTATACTGCTGTAAAAATAATAATACGTAGGTAATTACTGCCAGACTGACAAAAAAAAATTGGTGGAATGGATTCATAGTAATTCCCTTTGTTTCAGAGCTTTAAAAACTATAAGCTATATAAGCTAATCAAAATAAAACTATGTGTTAGTTTTATTTTGATTAGCTTATATATTTTTTTTTTGAAAAATCTAATTTCTTTGGCTAAATAGTTTAAATTCGCTAAAACTTCGAATCGGCTCGATAGATTTCAGGGCCAATAACACATTATTGTAGGCATTAGAAGCCTCTACAAAGTATGCTATTCAGAAAATCTGAAGAAAAAAAAAGGCGCCAAAGAAATTATGTTTTTGAGCCAATTCTTGCGAATCACCCATCACGAACTAAACTAAACCAATCTGACAGGGCTAAAATTATCTGCCTCTCTTTTCATTTTAATATGTGAGAGAAGGATGGCAATAATTTTAGAGCTGTCAAATTTATTTTAGTTATCAGAATCGATGCCATTATAAACTATGACTGAACCATGTGGTTTACACTCACGTTATGAAAACGTTTTGTCAAGTTCATAATGGATCATCAGGAGAATTTTGATGTAGTGATAATCTTTATCTTTCGAGTCGTTTCGTAAATTATTCATTTTAATAACAAATTAAGTTTTTGGACCAAAATTTGGCCACCCTAGTGGCTCTCTCCAGGGCTTCATTCAGGTCGTCAAGTGTGCAGGTTGTAGGACACGCTGCACACTCCATCAAGTGTGACATTGTCTGAGGGTTCACACCACAAATACATTCGGTGTCAGGGCCCTTTATGTAACCCTACTTTGTCATGTTATCCGGACTTCGGCCCACTTATTATAGTTTAATTAATAAAGTATGGTGGTGCGGTGGGTTATATTCTAATTCAAATAGGTTTTTAGTGATAAGACAACATTACAAACTTCCTGATATCCAAGAATGTTTGTAAAAATTGGCATTATCTGACTTCCAGCTCGGTGAAACCCGTCCATCGTCTTTCGGGCCGGCAACGTACCAGGACTTCAAAGACATCAGGTCGCGTTGCCTCAGCGAAGGCAGACTGTTCGAGGACCCCGAGTTTCCTGCCATCGACCGCAGTCTGTACTACAAGGAGCGGCTAGACAGGCCTATCACTTGGCTGAGACCTGGGGTGAGTAGTCCCTAAAACCACCGAGATCTATAAGGCCAAACCAGGAATCCGAGACTTAAAAGACCATGACGCCTGGCCGAAGGCAGGTTGTGCGAAGACTCCGCCCGGCTATCGATCGAATTGTCTACTATAAAGAGCAGATCAAAAGCTTATTCAAAGCTTAAATTATTAAAACTTTATTAAACTACAAAAAAAAATTATTAACCTAGGCAGTGTTTACATATTTTAGGCGTTTAGGGTCGAGACATTGGGCCCTTGAGGACCGGGAGCTCACCTTATTTTCAAAAATCTTTCAGAGCGCCTGGTTAATGCGACGCGTGACCAAAATGCTGGCATTTTTCTGGCTCAACGCATAACCATTGCCATTCAGCGTGGTAATGCCGCCAGCATGCTGGGTACGCTGCCAACTGATAGTGGGCTCAAGCATTTGGATTGTCTTTAGACCTTCAACGGTCTATGAGCAGTCTTAACTGTATTTGTAGTGTTGGCTTGTATTTTGTTTAGTTAATAAAGACACTTGCCCTTGTCCATTTAATTTGAAGTCAACTTAATATAACGTAGACCACATCGTCGTTTAACATCAGGCGAGATGGTGGTCAAACGCAAGCCTATTATTTGTGAAATAAAACAACTTGTCAGCTCTTTGAAATGGCTGCAAATCGGATGGCAGGGAACTAATGGCGTACCTGGCGGAGTATATTATTATACCATGGATAAAACGTAAAAAAACATTCCAATTTTTTCATTTTATCGCCCAGTTTTATCGTGACGAATTCAATATTATTCTTAATGTACTATACAGTTGTGGTACATAGATCTACGAACTTATCATCTAAACATTGTCTGAAATCTGCTATAACAACAGCGAAGCCAAACGGTGCAGTTTTATTTCCCAAAATATTTTCACTTCTCACGAGAGTCTTTATGGAATTGCGATAGATGCGGAAGCACTAAGTTTTAACATGCAGTACAAATATACTAGGCCTTGACTTTGACTGCCCCGGTGTTCCAGTTGGTAGTGGACCTGCCTTCTGCGCTTGGGTTCGATTCCCACCTAAGACATACATTCATGTGATAAACATTTATGTTTGTTTTATATCCGGGTGTTACTATCTATTTAAGTGTGTATTTATAAATATATTGTATGTATATCAGTCCATATATGTACATTACCAAGCTATAAAAGACATGTGATATACTTGAAATTGAAATAATAATTATTTGACATACAGTTCACTACTCAATACTTTACTTTTAATCGAACTTCAAAAAACATACGAAACTAAACATCGAAAACTTCTTCTTAGGAGATCTAACTTTGATCATCGTCGCGCCTGTATATGACTTAGCCTTAGTCATTTATAATGACAAAAGAATAGCCTTAATATTCTTTTTCAGGCGCATCGTATAGTACAAGCTATGCTCAGTTTGGTCCAGAAACCGTGTGTGCAAAAATGTCCCAAATATTTATTTGTAAATCAAATCAAATCAAATCATTTATTTGCTAGAATACATTACATTAAAAGGTCTTAATATGATATTTATGTCACTTTGTACTCAGTCTGCAAGCAGACGTGCAAATGCTCATTTTTATACTAAAGAATTTAAATAGGTATTTTAGAAACGAATAATATTAGAATTAAATTCCATAAATTCCTTAACACTATAAAAACAATGGTTAAGAAGCCAATTAGTCAATTCTTTTTTAAATTTGTTACCGTCCAACATTTTTATATCATTAGGTACCTTATTATAAATGGATATACACATATTACACACGTTTCTTTTGTACAAGTCTTTTCTGACAGGAGGTTGATACAATAGGTTAGTGAACTTGACTCTTTTCTGACGGGTAATAACTTGACTACGTTTTTTAAAATAATCTGGGTACTCTTTGGTGAAAATACAAATGTCCTTAATATACAAACATGGCAACGGAAGTATGTTGCATGTTTTGAATAGTGGTCTGCAGCTGTCCAGAAACCAAGATCCATTTATAACCCTAACACATCGCTTCTGAATCTTGAATACCCTGTCTATGTCAACTGAGTTTTCCCACATTATCAAGCCATATCTCAGTAGGGACGACACATGGCCATGATATGCCATCAACGCAGCCTCCATGGACACACTATGTCTAACCTTTTTCAGCGCAAATACAAAGCGATCAAGTTTCTTACATAATGTATCAATATGCATTTTCCAATTTAGATGTTTATCAAGAGATAGTCCTAAAAATTTGTAATTGTCAACGATACAGGACTAACATGAGTTCTGTTCGCATTTCAGGAGATCGCTGAGGACCCGCAGCTCTTCGTGGAAGGTTACAGCAGGTTTGACGTGCAGCAGGGGGAGTTAGGTGACTGCTGGCTGCTCGCCGCCGTCGCCAACTTGACGTTGTATAGGAAGTAAGTTCTCACAGCCATACGATGACACTTTCCACCAGAGATTCCATTCTTACGATTATGTATGCTTCTTTATATCGATAAGCGCTTAGGGTTGGATCTATTCTGCATGAGCGTTGTGGCGGTTAGGCAGCTGTTGAGTAGGGAATTCTTTGTTTAAGCCTATTGTCATGTCATTTTTATTTTTTCTACAAACGCATATTGTGTAACTGCGTAATGTCACTAAAATTGTTACTTTTTAAATTGTTATCCGCGAGGACCTGTAATTAGCTTCTGGTTCTATTAAGATTGTTATATTTTTTAAGGCTGTTGGTCTTCCTTTGAAATAAATAAGTATGTATGTGTACCTACCATGTTCTGACAAATATATAACTTGATTTGATTTATGTGCTATGCAGTTAAAGGTGTTCAGCAACCTTACTATGCAATATGCATACTTTCTTGTCTTTTGAAGTGTTTTTTTAATCTGTTCCTTTGTATAATTTCAGATTGTTCTTCCAAGTGGTGCCAGATGACCAGAGTTTCGATGAGGATTACGCAGGAGTCTTCCATTTTAGGTAATTGTGTGACCACAAATCTAGACCCTCTCCTTAAACCCGAAATATATGTTAGCGGCCAAACTAGATTTCAGACCTAACTAATGTGTCCAAAGCCAAAGATTTATCCTAATAGTGGCAGGATAAACTAGTTTGTTTCCTAGGACAAACTTTTGAATTAACTACAATTTAGGATAAACTAGTTTATTTCCTAGGAAGAACTAGCATATCCTAGGGTAAACCAGTTTATTCTAGGACAAACTAGGTTGTCCTTAAACTTTAGACTTAACTACTATTTAGGATAAACTAGTTTGTTCTAACACCGACATAGCCAACTGGATTAGCAAGTTGAAGTAGCAGTGGGCAGGGCATATATCACGCAGAACGGGTGGCCGATGGGGCCGAAAGGTTCTGGGATGGAGACCACGGACCGGTAAGCGCAGCGTAGGACGTCCACCCACAAGATGGACGGACGTTCTAAAAGAGACATCGACTATCGTTGGAGGCCAAACCTAGATCGTTTCTGTATAAAAAACTAGCGGTCCGCCCCAGCTTCGCACGGGTATAGATTATAGCCTATCTCACCCGGGGATAGTGTAGCTTCCCAACAGTGAAAGAATTTTTAAAATCGGTCCAGTACTTTTTGAGCCAATTCGTTACAAACATACTTACATACAAATCTTTCCTCTTTATAATATTAGTATAGAATAGTTTAAATTAGTATAGATAAATAAAATAAATGTGTTATAAAACAATGACGATATAAATTATCTTTGTTTTAGCTAGATAAAGTTGTAATTTTCAACGTGTTCCACATTGCAGGTTCTGGCAGTACGGGAGATGGGTGGACGTTGTTATCGACGACCGACTCCCTACATACAGGGGGAAGCTGGTGTTCCTCCACTCTTCAGAGAACAATGAGTTCTGGAGCGCGCTACTTGAGAAGGCCTACGCTAAGTGAGTACTTACACCACATAATAATAAGGAGCTTAGAATCCGTCACGTGATTTACAAAGCGTACAAGGCCGTCTGTCAAATAGTATGTAACCTTTGGAGCCTTTTACAGGTCCCTGGTACATTAAAATAGTGTACAACCCTGCAATAGGCATGATGACTAATATGTTTTATTACCTCATAAAAAAGCTGATCATAAATAGAGCACATCAACAAAAACAAAATTAAAATTAGTTCAAAAATAAATAAGATATTAGCATTTTAATTTCATGCTAGACAGAGAGCGCACTATACTGAGCCGTGACGTCACGCCTCAGGCGCGCCATACAAATGCTATACTAACACACACTTTGCGAGAAAGGGATAGAGCATCCCCTCCCTATCCCCACCTAAAACTTTAAACGCTCATATCTCAGAGATTTATCAGCCAATTCAATTTATTTTTTCAGTATGTGAAATGTATTTAGTTATATTCCTCGCTAAGCCGGTTATTTGTAATAAATTAAATGTCTACGCGGGGACACTGGATACTGTTTAATTACAGGCACACAGGAGTTATTAATGCTTTTCACCGATAATATAGCAAAACGATGCACTCACGTTAGAATAGTAGAAATAAATAGAAAGGAAGTGGGCAGTGTTGCCCAGTGCCGGTGGAGAAATTCATCCATCCGGCGTAGTGTTGCTAGTTTACTAGCAACACGCCCGTACATATTATTAGTACATTAGGACACATGTTTATTTGCCGTCAAAAATATATCTGTTTCGTTCTGGTAACAACAATTTTGGCATATGAGTAAAGAATGTAGCATGTTCCAAAGATGTATAGGTCGCGAGATCACAGTTCCGGGCGAACTTGCCGCCTTGGAACCGCTGCGCTTGCGCCGGGACGTTGGTTCGCTCAGCTTGTTCTACAGGTATTATAACGGGGAATGCTCTGATAAACTCTTTGACCTCGTCCCTCCATCGCGGTTTTACTATCGAACCGGCCGCCATCGCCAGAAAAGCCATCCACATATTATAGATGCGTGGAAGTCTCGCACTGTTCGATTTGATCGACTGTTTCTGCCACGCACCTGTAAGTTGTGGAATGGCTTACCACCTTCGGTTTTTCCTCCAAAATATGACCTCAATTGCTTCAAGCGAAGAGTGAATAGAGTCCTCAAAGGTAGGCAACGCACCGCCAATGCCCCGGGTATTGTAGGTGTCCATAGGCGACGGTGACCACTTACCATCAGGTGGCCCGTTGTTTGTTTAAAAAGAACTACTAGATTAACTTGTTTCAGACTGCACGGGTCCTACGAAGCGCTGAAAGGTGGGTCAACATGCGAGGCCATGGAGGACTTCACTGGCGGAGTAACAGAAATGTACGACATAGCGGAACTGCCACCCTCGTTCTACACCATCCTGCTGAAAGCATACGAGCGGAACTCTCTCATGGGGTGCAGCATCGAGGTAGGCGTTTTGATTGATTAACTCTTTATTAAAATGTGTATATATTTATGTGTGTTTATGTTTATTTGTTTTTATGTTTTTTTTTTTTGTTTTTTTTTTTTTATTTTTTATTTTTTTTTGAGTAACGCCTGATTCAATCATCTAACTCTTTATTGTTCACACCATGAAATTTAATAAAGAGGACAAAAAACTCTTAAAAACTAGTGTTACAACTAGCGGCCTTATCGCTAAAAGCGATCTCTTCCAGGCAACCTCGGGATGGAAAGGATTTATAGAAGACGTAGTTTTGGGTGTTTAGAATATATCAGTGGTACCCCTCGAGCTCGTCTCAAGCACACCAAATCCATTTGCAGTCCGGTCCGGTGCAGACGCAGTTTGTGAGGACCAGTTTTTTTTTTTTTTTTTTTTTAATCCTATACTGTCCCACTTCTGGGCAAAGGTCTCCCCCATTTCTTTCCATAAATCTCGGTCCTCCGCCACCTCTTGCCAACCACTCCGGAATGAGTAAAAAAAATCACAATCATCACCATCATCATTTCAGCCGTAGGACGTCCACTGCTGGACATAGCCCTCCTCCATCGATCTCCAAAAGGGCCGGTTGGAAGCGGCCTGCATCCAGCGTTATAACACAATACTCGGCCTTTATTGCTGGAATTATTATTATTATTCACACATTTATTTTTCTTCTTAAATTAAAGTTTTTTTACAATATCTATACAAAAACAAAATACTATAAAAAAACTTAAATCTAGGGTGCCGCCGGCAGCGGGGCAGGGCCCAAGCTACCGGTGGTTAGGGCTGCAGAGTGAGGAACCTCCTGACAATACGTGCCGTGTCAAGGATTACCGCCTTCTGCATCTGACCCTTGATCCAACCATCTAGCGAGAGCCTCTTAAGGTGTTGGTCGAGGCTCTTCGCTATAAGACCGTTCACCGATACGACTATCGGGACAATGATCGTCGAGTCAACATCCCACATGGCGGTAACCTCGTGAGCCAAGTCAAGGTACTTGCTGAGTTTGTCCTTCTCGGCCTTCACGAGGTTCTCGTCATGTGGGATGGTGATGTCAACGAGCACTGCCCGGCGCTGGGATCGGTCGACCAACACGATATCAGGTTTATTGGCGACAATAGTCCTGTCCGTGATGATAGAGCGGTCCCAATAGAGCAAAGCACGACCATTTTCAAGAACTGGCGCTGGTGCGTACTTATAGTACGGCACCTCAGACTCGGCAAGGCCGTATCGAAGGGCAAGTTGCTGGTGGATGATCCTGGCCACCTGGTTGTGCCTGTGCAAGTACTCGCCGTTAGCAAGATGCGAACAACCGGAAATTATATGTCGGAGAGACTCTCCAGGACGGTGGCATGCCCGACAGATGTCGACCGTACCGTCCTTCATGATATATTTCCGATAGTTGTTCGTCTTGATAACTTCGTCCGCAATCGCACAGGCAAAACCCTCGGTTTCCCCAAAGAGGTCTCCGAATCGTAACCAGTTCACCGACGAAAGCAGGTCCACATCGGGACCTGTTAAGGCCCGATAGAACCGCCCGTGCAGCTCCTTGCCCTTCCATACGTCCCTGCGGTCTTCGATGCTCAGCACCGATGGTTTGCGCCAATTCTCGTTTGCCAAGGAGAGCGGCGTGAGGCCCCTGTCAACTGCCACAACATCACGATGCATCCCACTCTCGCTGTTACGGAAAAAATCCCTGAGACTGCACACTTCGCGGTTGTGTAGGTTCTTGGCATTTAAAAAGCCTCGACCCCCCCACTTCCGCGGAATGTACAGTCTCATAACAGACGAGCGTGGGTGTAGCATGCGATGTGATGTGAGCAGTTGACGGACCCTCCTGTCCAGGGCGTCCAGCTCAGTTTGAGTCCACCTCAATATGCCAAAGGAGTATATCAATAAAGGCATCACCCAACCGTTGAAGGCACGCACCTTATTGCCGCCAGACAAAAAACTGTTAAGTACTTTTGTAAGGCGACAAAAGAAGCGTTCCTTCACCGATTTTTTGATGTTCTCTACTGATATACCCAATGACTCTGACATACCGAGGTACTTATAGGTCTCGGCCTCGGAGAGAGATCTGAGAGTCATCACCTCAGAGAGCTGTAAATTCGGAGAATTCACAACTTTCCCTCGCTGTACATGCATGACCGCACACTTGTCTACACCGAACTCCATCCTGATGGCGCTGCTAAAAACCTCTGTGATTTTTAGCAGCTCCACCAAGTCTTGGCGTTTCGGTGTGAACAGCTTGAGATCGTCCATGTACAGCAGGTGGGAGATGACTTGACCATCTCTTCGAAGTCGATAGCCTAGTCCTGAATCCCTCAGCAGAGTGCTGAGAGGGTTCAGAGCCAGACAAAACCACAATGGACTAAAACTGTCACCCTGGAATATGCCTCGCTCAATCCTTATCAAGTCCTGCGGGCCAGAGGTGCCGTCCCCACCACCTGGTTGACGAAGGACTGTGGTCCATTGCCTCATACATGCGCCTAAGAATGATTTTAGAGTTGTATCAATTTTATACAACTCTAAAACCCTCTCTAGCCATGAATGAGGCACTGAATCATAGGCCTTCTTATAGTCAATCCAGGCAGCGGAGAGGGCTCCTTTGTTACGCCGGACTTGCTGGCTAATGGCCGTGTCGATGAGGAGGAGCTCCTTAGTACCACGGGACCCAACCCTACATCCATTTTGAGCATGGGCCAAAACGTTGTTCGCAACAATGTGCGCGTTAATTTTATTTCTCAAAATGGATGTAAGGAGCTTGTAGATGGTAGGCAAGCACGTGATGGGTCTGTAGTTTTTGGCTTCCGTGGTACTACCGGACTTGTGGAGCAGGAAGGTGACACCGGTGGTCATGAAGCTGGGAAGGGAACCGAGCTCAAGGGCTTCTTGGAATTGCGTCGCCAAGCGGTCATGCGAGCATCGAATCCATTTTATCCAGAAGTTGTGCAACCCGTCCGGCCCAGGACTTTTCCAGTTCTGCGCCGTACGGATCGCACAACTAACGTCTACGGAGTCTATTAAAATAGACCCCATGGGTTCGATGGACTCGCATTCCCGCTCGACAACACGCATCCAATCACCCTCGGTGTGCTCGACGGGCACCGACCAGATACCGCGCCAGAAATTAATCATGGCGTTTGCATCTGGTAGCTGCCCGTCACTCACACGTTGGTCAGTTTCTTCCCAGCCTCGGTACACCTTCCTCTGGTCACTTTGGAAAAGGCGATTTTGCCAGTATCTATTCACACGCTCTCTGTAGCGGCGAATACGACTTACCCATGCATAGACCTTCTGCTTCAGATAGTCGATGCGTTCCATGACATTGGCTAGATAGTGCTGGGGCCTAATTTCGGTCCCAGCGAAAGCCTGGGTCACGAAACGCATGACTCGGGGGCGATTATTCCCCCGGCTGAAGCAGATTAGCTTTGCAATGAGAGTCCTGAACGTGCTAATACGCCGCTCGATCCGCACTTGCCATGCGGGTACCCCCCCGGCGGTTCGCGGTGCACGGTTAGTGTCCGGGAACTTAACACGTGCAACGCGACACGCCGCGATGGCACCGCAGTACAGAATCGAGTGGGTATCAACTAAATCTTCGCTAGCCCTCAAATAGGGAGCTAGCAAAGCGTTCAGGGCTCCCATTAACGCTAGATTGCGTCTATGGGTGGGCAAACGTGGTAGACGCGGCCTAGAGTCGGGTGCGAACCGATACTGGGAGATTGCGTCTTCCAAAGCCCCCCTCAATTGCTCTCTCACCTGGTCAGAGACACTATTACTCGTCAAATCTCCCTCGTCGACAACGGGATCAGCCGGTGCCGCTAGTGTCGCCACCGACGCCGGCAGTGACGCCAAAGTCGTGGCAGACGACGCGACGGGCGGGTCCCGCATCAAAGCAGGAGTCGGACGAGCACGTAGTTCCTCCAGGCGGAGCCGATCAAGCACAGAGTCATCCAGCAGTTTACACCGGTGGATAGCCCGCACTTGATCCGATAGTCGCTGGGCGGATACGGTGACGGTCGGTTCAAGGTCCTGAAACAAAGGCAGCATCCTGGCACAGTACGCACTCAAGTTGGTTCCTCCCTCTGTAGCCCTGTAATAGGCGCGCATGCAGTTCTCATTCATGGTTGGAGACCATCGCATGCGACGCACTACACCACCGGTAGCGGGGGCCGGGCGTGTGGCAGAATGCCCCACAAGCCCCAAGCGTGCCGGCAGCGGGGGACGTCCCCGTCGCGCAGGTGGAGGTGGCGGCGGTGTCCCAGGCCCGCTCGTGTCGCTCGACGAGCCGCTTGCCTCGCGGGTGGTGTGGTACTCATCTTCACCCGACGAGGAGCTCGGAGACGACGACGAGGCGGGCGGTGGTGGAGGTTGTGCGTTTGTGAGTCGTGCCGCTGCAGACGTTTTTGACCGTGTTATCATTTCACAAATTATTTTACCATTTCGATATTGTATTTAATTTTCCATGTTTGACAATAGCTGTCAGTTTGGTATTTTGTCGTAGAACTATTGAACACATTTTTATCCTGTTTTCGGCATTTATACATATTGATTTTCGATGTGTAGGACTATTATGAAACTTTATTGCTTGTAATATTATGTTATAAAAGGTAAAAACAATTAATATGAAATAAAAAAATGTTAACGGAAAAATAAACGTCAGGTCGTGACAGCGGTTTTTTTTTTTTATTATTATTCACTTTATTTATTTTGAGTCTTAATTTTTAAGTTTTTTACATCTAATAATAAATAAAAAATACATAAAAAACATAAAAAACTTAAAAACTAGGGTGCCACCGGCAGCGGGGCAGGGCCCAAGCTACCGGTGGTTAGGGCTGCAGAGTGAGGAACCTCCTGACAATGCGAGCCGTGTCAAGGATTACTGCCTTCTGCATCTGACCCTTGACCCAACCGTCTAGCGAGAGCCTCTTAAGGTGTTGGTCGAGGCTCTTCGCTATAAGACCGTTCACCGAAACGACTATCGGGACAATGATCGTCGAGTCAACATCCCACATGGCGGTAACCTCGTGAGCCAAGTCAAGGTACTTGCTGAGTTTGTCCTTCTCGGCCTTCACGAGGTTCTCGTCATGCGGGATGGTGATGTCAACGAGCACTGCCCGGCGCTGGGACCGGTCGACCAACACGATGTCAGGCTTATTGGCGACAATAGTCCTGTCCGTGATGATAGAGCGGTCCCAATAGAGCAAAGCACGACCATTTTCAAGAACTGGCGCTGGTGCGTACTTATAGTACGGCACCTCAGACTCGACAAGGCCATATCGAAGGGCAAGTTGCTGGTGGATGATCCTGGCCACCTGGTTGTGCCTGTGCAAGTACTCGCCGTTAGCAAGATGCGAACAACCGGAAATTATATGTCGGAGAGACTCTCCAGGACGGTGGCATGCCCGACAGATGTCGACCGTACCGTCCTTCATGATATATTTCCGATAGTTGTTCGTCTTGATAACTTCGTCCGCAATCGCACAGGCAAAACCCTCGGTTTCCCCAAAGAGGTCACCGAATCGTAACCAGTTCACCGACGAAAGCAGGTCCACATCGGGCCCTGTTAAGGCCCGATAGAACCGCCCGTGCAGCTCCTTGCCTTTCCATACGTCCCTGCGGTCTTCGATGCTCAGCACCGATGGTTTGCGCCAATTCTCGTTTGCCAAGGAGAGCGGCGTGAGACCCCTGTCAACAGCCACAACATCACGATGCATCCCACTCTCGCTGTTACGGAAAAAATCCCTGAGACTGCACACTTCGCGGTTGTGTAGGTTCTTGGCATTTAAAAAGCCTCGACCCCCCCACTTCCGCGGAATGTACAGTCTCATAACAGACGAGCGTGGGTGTAGCATGCGATGCGATGTGAGCAGTTGACGGACCCTCCTGTCCAGGGCGTCCAGCTCAGTTTGAGTCCACCTCAATATGCCAAAGGAGTATATCAGCAAAGGCATCACCCAACCGTTGAAGGCACGCACCTTGTTGCCGCCAGACAAAAAACTGTTAAGTACTTTTGTAAGGCGACAAAAGAAGCGCTCCTTCACCGATTTCTTGATGTCCTCTACCGATATACCCAACGACTCTGACATACCGAGGTATTTATAGGTTTCGACCTCGGAGAGCGATCTGAGAGTCATCGTCTCTGAAAGCTGTAAATTTGGAGAATTCACAACTTTCCCTCGCTGTACATGCATGACCGCACACTTGTCTACACCGAACTCCATCTTGATAGCGCTGCTAAAAACTTCTGTGATTTTTAGCAGCTCCATCAAGTCTTGGCGTTTTGGTGTAAACAGCTTGAGATCATCCATGTACAGCAGGTGAGAGATGACTTGACCATCTCTTCGAAGCCGATAGCCCAGTCCTGAATCCCTCAGCAAAGTGCTGAGAGGGTTCAGAGCCAGGCAAAACCACAATGGACTAAAACTGTCACCCTGGAATATGCCTCGCTCAATCCTTAACAAGTCCTGCGGGCCAGAGGCACCGTCCCCACTGCCTGGTTGACGAAGGACTGTGGTCCATTGCCTCATACATGCGCCTAAGAATGATTTTAGAGTTGTATCAATTTTATACAACTCTAAAACCCTCTCTAGCCATGAATGAGGCACTGAATCATAGGCCTTCTTATAGTCAATCCAGGCAGCGGAGAGGGCTCCTCTATTTCGCCGGACTTGTTGGCTAATGGCCGTGTCAATGAGGAGGAGCTCCTTAGTACCACGGGACCCAACCCTACATCCATTTTGAGCATGGGCCAAAACGTTGTTCGCAACAATGTGCGCGTTAATTTTATTTCTCAAAATGGATGTAAGGAGCTTGTAGATGGTAGGCAAGCACGTGATGGGTCTGTAGTTTTTGGCTTCCGTGGTACTACCGGACTTATGGAGCAGGAAGGTGACACCGGTTGTCATGAAGCTGGGAAGGGAACCGAGCTCAAGGGCTTCTTGGAATTGTGTCGCCAAGCGGTCATGCGAGCATCGAATCCATTTTATCCAGAAGTTGTGCAACCCGTCCGGCCCAGGACTTTTCCAGTTCTGCGCCGTACGGATCGCACAACTAACGTCTACGGAGTCTATTAAAATAGACCCCATGGGTTCGATGGACTCGCATTCCCGCTCGACAACACGCATCCAATCACCCTCCGTGTGCTCGACGGGCACCGACCAGATACCACGCCAGAAATTAATCATGGCGCTTGCATCTGGCAGCTGTCCGTCACTCACACGTTGCTCAGTTTCTTCCCAGCCTCGGTACACCTTCCTCTGGTCACTTTGGAAGAGGCGATTTTGCCAATATCTATCCACACGCTCTCTGTAGCGGCGAATACGGTTTGCCCATGCATAGACTTTCTGCTTCAGATAGTCGATGCGTTCCGTGACATTGGCTAGATAGTGCTGAGGCCTTATATCGGTCCCAGCAAATGCCTGAGTCACGAAACGCATTACTCGGGGGCGATTATTCCCCCGCCTGAAGCAGATTAGCTTTGCAATGAGAGTCCTGAAAGTACTGATACGCCGCTCGATCCGCACTTGCCATGCAGGCACCCTCCCGACGGTTCGCGGTGCACGGTTAGTGTCCGGGAACTTAACACGTGCAACGCGACACGCCGCGATGGCACCGCAGTACAAGATCGAGTGGGTATCAACTAAATCTTTGCTAGCCCTCAAATATGGAGCTAGCAAAGCATTCAGGGCTCCCATTAACGCCAAGTTACGCCTATGGGTGGGTAAACGTGGTAGTCGTGGCCTAGAAACGGGTGTGAACCGATACTGTGAAATCGCGTCTTCCAAAGCCCCCCTCAATTGCTCTCTTACCTGGTCGGAGACACCACTCGCCAAATCTCCCTCGTCGACTACGGGATCAGCCAATGTCGCTAGTGTCACCACCGATGCCGGCCTTGACGCCAATGTCGGTGCAGACGACGCAACGGGCGGATTCCGCGTCGAGGGAGGAGTCGGGCGAGTACGTACTTCTTCCAGGCGGAGCCGATCAAGCACAGACTGATCCAACAAATTGCACCGTTGGATAGCCCGCACTTGATCCGATAATCGCTGGGCGGATACAGTGACAGTCGGTTCAAGGGCCTGGAACAAAGGAAGCATCCTAACACGGTACGCTGACAGGTTAGTTCCCCCCTCTGTAGCCCTGTAATATGCGCGCATGCAGTTTTCGTTTATAACGGGAGTCCATCGCATGCGACGCACCCCACCGGTAGCAGGGGCAGATAGCGGAGCTGGTAGCTCCACATGCCCCAGGCGTGCCGGCAGTGCAGGACGTCCCCGTCGCGCAGGTCTTAGTGGCGGCGGCGGCGTCGAAGGTCCACTCCCATCACTCGAAGCGCTGGTGTCGCGGGATGTGAGATAATCACCATCCTCCGATGAGGAGCTTGCTGATGTTGACGGGGTGGCCAATGGTCTTGGATGTGCGCTACGTAGTGCCGCTGTTTTTGTCTTTGAACGTGTGATCATTTATTATAAAATCTATTTCCATGTTTCAATTTTTCTTGACAATTAAATGTCAAATTTTTTCCAAGGCGATTTCGTGTAAGTTATTTCACTATTGATGTTTTGCGATTTTGTGGGATAAAAATATATTGCACTGTTCAGTTTTTTTTTTGCACTTCTTCGTTGTAGTAAATTGTAGTTGTGATAAGGCCAAAATAATCAAAAATTAAATATAAATGATCACTGTAAAAAAATGACGTGCGTAGGTGTCAGCGGTTTTTTTTTTTTTTTTTTTTTATTATTATTATTATTATTATGTTGTATAACGAAAAACGTTTCTCTCCTGCAACAGGAGGTTTACTAAGCACGGGCCAAAGCCAAGTGCATATATACGATATATATATTCCTTATATATTTTTTTTTTTTTTTTTTTTTTTTTTTTTTTTTTTTTTTTTTTTTCTTCCTAATTTTGATTAAGTTAGAAATTTACGTACAATTCGGCAGGTATTTAGTATCGCAGCTTTTTGTAGGAGAATGTATGTTGTTGATGGGATCCCTAAAGTGTGTAAGCTTGTGTGGAGTGTTTTCGGTATTACACCTGTGGTAGATATGACTATTGGTACTGTCCTGGTGGTATTTACACGCCACTGAGTTTTAATTTCTATTGAGAGATCGACGTATTTTGCAATTTTTTCAGTGTGGGTAGAGGTGAGATTGTGCGTGTTACAAACAGCAATGTCTATGAGGAAAACGGATTTGTTCTGTTTGTCTAGTACTGTAATATCCGGTCTATTATAGTGTATTGTTTTATCCGTAACTATGGTCCTATCCCAGTATATTTTGTAATTTTGATTTTCAAGGACAGTCTGTGGTTTGTATTTGTAGTATGGCATCTTTTCTTCCACTAGTTTATATTTGTAGGCTAAAGATTGGTGAACAATTGCAGCTACTTGGTCGTGTCTGTGTTTGTAATCGGTTTGAGCTATTGATTTACATGCACCTGTGATATGTTGAATAGTTTCTGAGGCTACGTGACATTGTCTGCATTTATCATTATAGTTTGTACGACGGATAATATAGCGCTGATAGTTTCCTGTATCAATAACCTGATCTTGTATACCTAACATGAAACCTTCAGTCTCAGGGAAGAGCTCGCCCCGCCGTAGCCATGCGTTTGATGCGTTCTTATCAACATGTTGCTGTTCCAGGTCGTGGCGATGTCTACCATGCAGGGACTTCTGATTCCAAGCTATGATTTTCTCTTCGTTTGATGTGATCTGTTGGTTCCGTTGTGTGTTTTGGTTGTGAAGATTTAGTGGAGTTACGCGTCTGTCTGCGTCTACTATTGCTTTATGTAGTTGGGATTGTTTCGATTTATTATGGAAGTAGTTTCTTAAGCCAGTGATTTGTTTATTGTGTAGATTAAGTACGTCTATGATTCCTCGACCGCCTTCATTTCTCGGGAGTGTCATTCTTTGTACACACGATCGGGGGTGATGTTTACGTTGGGTTGTTAGTGTGGTGTTAATTGAGGACTGAGTTCTTTTTAAGTCCGTCTTTGTCCAGTTAATAATACCAAAAGAATATGTAAGAATGGGGATGGCAAACGTGTTTATTGCTTGTGTTAAATTCCGCGAATACAGCTGAGTTTTTGCTAGAATATTGAGTCTATGTTTAAATTTTTTAAGAATCTCAGTTTTGGTTTCTTTTTGGGGTATTTGATGTGATTGCTGAAAACCTAAGTACTTATAAGTCTCGTTTTGGTTAAGAGGATCTACTTGTTCGCCTGTATTTAGTTGGTAGCTTTCAAGTAACTTTTCGCCATTGCACAGTGTAAAAGTCTTGCATTTATCAATGCCAAACTGCATTTGAATGTCGTCAGAGAATTCTTGAGTAGCGTCTGCTAGGTGGTGTAATGATGGTGTGTTGTTACTGTATAATTTTATATCGTCCATGTACATTAGATGTGTAATCGAGTTGTTGGTGTGTAAATTCGTTATTTTAAGTCCATTGTCAGTATTATTGAGCATATGAGAGAGAGGGTTTAGTGCAAGGCAGAACCAGAGAGGGCTAAATGCGTCTCCCTGGAAGATACCTCGTTTAATAGAGATTATGTCAGTTTCTGTTGAGTTTTCTGCGTTCTTTATTTTGAGTTTTGTCTGCCATTGATTCATTGTGCTTGATAAAAAGGTAACCAGTGTTGGGTGTATCTTATAGTGTTGGAGTATATATGTGAGCCAAGTGTGTGGGACGGAGTCAAAAGCTTTACGATAATCAATGTACATGGTATGCAGTTCTCTGTTATTGTTAATAGTGTGTTTCATTACAATGGTGTCTATAGTTAGCTGCTCTTTGCATCCTTGGCTTCCTTTGCGACATCCTTTTTGCTCCTCTGCTAATATGTTGTGTTTAACTACATGTTTGTATATTAGTTCAGAAATACAAGCAGTTATTATTTTGTATATAGTTTGGAGGCATGTAATAGGTCTGTATTTTGCAGGATTTGTGCAGTCATTATCTTTAGGGATCATGTATGTTATGCCTTGTGCTACGAATGGGGGCAATGTTTCAGGGGACTCAATAAAATCATTTATGTGGTTGTGGAGGACCGGGTGCATTGTAGTAAGTTTTTTGTAAAAATAGTTGTGTATGTGGTCTGTGCCTGGTGTTTTCCAGTTATGTGTATTTTTTAGTGTATGAATGAAAGTGTCTATCGGGATTAATTCAAATTGCATTTGGGGTACTGAGTCTAATCTCTGAGCATCTTCAGAGATCCATTGTGCTTCATGATTGTGGTGTATTGGTTTGGACCATATATTTGACCAAAATCCATGCAATGCATCTGCGGTTGGTATTTGTGAGTCTCTACTATTGTCTGGTGTGTTTAAGTGGTCTGTATTTTTTGAAAGATCTCTGTAAAATTGTTTTTCATTATTGTAAAATTGGGCGTTTTGATTTTTTCTGTTAGTGCAGTCAATATACCTACGTAACCTACTACAAGTTGCATTTAAGTTTTGTTTCAGGCTATCAAGATATTGTTCATCTGTTTCGTTGGGATTTTCGTGTCTAGAGTGGATCCTGTATTTTTCTTTGATTTCAGCAACATGTGATACTAATCTTATATGTCTGTTTCCTTTTATATATTGTGTCATTCTTCCTATATCTTGTCTTAATTTACTTATTTTATTTTCTAATCTGATCTGCCAAGCTGGTTTTCTGTCCTGTTTTTTAGGTGGTGTTGTGTCATTGTTTAGCTGTCTAATTTTAGAGCCGTTGCATATAGCTGTTGTATATGCTGCGCAATATATTAGTGTGTGTGTTATGGTGAAAGTGTTATCAGTGGATTTGTATTTTGGTAGTATTTGTAAATCTATGTATGTCACTATGTACAATAGCCTCTTCGAATGTTTTTGTTTTGGTATATAAGGTCTTTTTGTAGGGTCAGTATCAATGAAGTTGTCGTAAGCTGTTTTAAAAGTATCTGATATTTTGCTGTTTAATTGTTCATCCTGCCATTGTTCCTCGTTAGATAGTTCGTGGTTTGTTGCATTTCCTATTGATTCTACTGTATTTTGAGAAGTAAATTCAAATTCTACATTTAAAAATGGGTCATCTATAGTACTTGGTAATGTATGTAGTGTGTTATTTTGTGTTATTTCTTCTGAGATCAGTGTGTGCGTTTGAATGTCTAAGCTTTCTTCTACTTCTTGTCTTATTTCTTGTAATCTTTCGTCAGTGATCAGTTTGTTATTTATTATTACTCTACGCTGGTCTGCTATGCGTTGTTCTGAAACGTGTGAGATGTGCGGAAATTGTTCGATAATACTGGCATGTAGTGGTTTTCGGTATGCTGTTCTGTTAGATTCTAGCTGCGTTATTCTGAAGTAGTTTCGTATAATAGCTTCGTTAACATCATCGCTCCATCGCATTCTGGAAGTTATGAGATTTACTTGTGTTTCGTTATTAGGCGTTGCCTCTAGTGTGTTATAATCGTTATGTGTTGTGTTTGAGTTTGAGGTTTGAGTGTCTAAGTAGCGCTTTACGTCTGCTTTAATTAATTGTAGAGTGTTTTCAGTTATTGACTTATTTCTCATAATCGCACGTCGCTGGTCTCCTACTCGCTGCTTTGAAGCATTCATTTCTGGGAATTTCTCTGTAAACTGCCTGTGCAGATGGTCTAAATATCCACGTGGTTTAGTTTCTAATTTAGTCTCTTTTAAATATGTGCGTATTATGAACTCATTCATTTCTTGTGTCCACTTTTTTCTCGCACGAGCTTTTCCAGTGGTGGGTACAAGATCGTCGGCGTGAGCCTCTTGCACAACATCCTCTGTATTTGTTGAAATTGATGTAGTATGGGACCTAAATTGAATCTCAAATGAGAGTGGTGAACTTGCGGGAGACTCGAATAAACTTTGCGTTGATGATGGTGACACTGGTTCTTGTTGCATTCGTTGGTCGGCTGTAGCATCTACCCGTACACCCCGCGCACAGGATGTAGAGCTAACGGAGGCCCGCCTGCTCGACTCTCCGCTACCGATGGTTCGCATGCTGTGGCATCCAGCACCGGCTCCAGATGCGCCCCGGCGATCGCCCCCGGGAAGCGACCGTAAATTATACCTTTTTCCGCTTTCCATCATACTGGGTTTTGGACGATTGTGAGCCCACGACGTTTGTCCATAGCGAGTGGGCGCGCGGTAAGCTATCTAGCTAAGCCTGTGGTTGCCGCCGTTGGTGTATAATACACTCTTCCGCCGCCAATCCAAAACCAACATCCCGCGCTGATGTCAGTTGTTCTACTTAAGCCTCAGTAAAACATACACGCCTAGGAGCCTTAAGTAGCTTTCCGTCCAGTCTTACTCTCTTTAAGTTCTATCTAATACTACTGCCTACGCTTTGTACTTACTCTATTACAAACTTAGTCCTGCTCTTACCTACTTGCTTACTCCTTCTCTTACCTACTTACTTACTCTTTCTTTTACCTACTTACTCCCATTCTAACACTTACTACTCCTCTCCTACCCTACATTCCAGAGCCACGTTGGCCGCACCAGTAATTTCTCATTGCGTTGTCCGCCCCCCACGTGATCAGGTGGTCGATCAGGACGTGTGGTTGTATTGGGGGGCTTATTATTATTATTATTATAATTATAAATAATAAAAAATTATACTGGTACCGGGATACTGATAAAATTATCTTAGTCAAGATATTGCCGCGTCGCGTACCCCTAACGTATTTTTTTTACGTATTTTTGTATTAGCTCTAATGTAAAAACGGTAATACGTACAAGCGTCAAACTTGGCATGATTATAGCACACACTCTAAAGTATAACAACAAATAATAAAAAATGCCCAAGTGCGAGTCGGTGACAAGTATATGTTTATTACCAAGTTATAACTGGTAATTTCGTTATTGAATTTTGTGGTGGTACGGAACCCTCAGTGCGCGAGCCCGACTCGCACTTGGCCGGTTTATTTATTATTTCTTTGTCGGTCGTAACATTACATATTCTGTGAAAATTTCAATATATATACAGCCTTTAGAAGGTAGGACTGACAGACAGACAACGTAGGCTTAGTAATAGGGTCTCGTTTTTACCCTTTTGGTACGGAACCCTAAATAAAGCTAATTGAGAACCCCTCTTTTTTGCAGCCGGTCAAAAAACAATAAATTTTCCTTTTCCTGTATTTTTACTCCCGTTTTTTCCATTTTCCAGCCCGACCCAAACATCTTAGAAGCAGAGACCCCTGTCGGTCTGATCAGGGGTCACGCGTACTCCGTAACGCGCGTGAAGTACGTGGACATAGAGACCCCTGGCCGTCAGGGGAAGATACCGCTGCTGAGGCTCCGGAACCCCTGGGGGAATGAAGCTGAGTGGAATGGACCCTGGAGCGATAAGTAAGTATAAAGCTTGATTCCTCAAAAAACCGGACAAATACAATACAATATTATACACACCGAAAATACAAATGAACTTAAACTAACATAAAAAACAAATGTACGGCAGTATAATGGGCGGCCTTATCGCCTAAAGCGTCGATAAATACGAGTCGTTCTCGTGCAGTGAGGCTTCTGGTTATGTACCACCGCAATATACAAGGTTACGCATACAGACTGTACTAAGCCATAAGGAGGTCATTGTACCCTAACATTATGAACAACTTTTACTATGAGATCAGCCACAGACCTATATCTGAGTAGACTTCACAAGCGGTCCAAACTGTATGAAAACTAGCGTCTCAAATTTTTCGTACTTACCTGTGAATAGAAATGTCTTTATTCTGACAGTCAACTCTATTTGTGGTATTCTTGCAACTCAGTATTGCATAGTTACCCATTTTCGTTTCAAACTGACACGTGTTGTCGCGGCACCGATTGAGCAGACTGATTTTAGCCGGACGCAATTACGACTATTTGTCATAATTGTATTATTAATATGGCATGCAAGGTAGGTCGGCTTGTGGCGTCTACTTGGATATAGGTCTGTGGGATCAGCTCAGAAACCCCAAAAAATCTGCTGTTCCATAGAAAACGGTGACGCTCGACAAAACGTATGGAACAACAGATATCGTGATTTTAAGGTTGGTCTCATTGTAAAAAGTGTTAATAATGATGAGTACAATGACCTCCTTTCGGCTTAGTACAGTCTATATGCGTGACCCTGTATTCAGAAATACTAACAAATGCTCTCAAAGGATGAACGCTCTTTGCAATCTCCAAGCCGACATATATTATGGCAACCTTTCCCCCCCCCCCTCCCCGTTATGAGTCAGTCAGCGAGTGGTTTTTCGCATACCAGTAGCCCTGTATAAGTGTAATATATGTAAATAAATAATTATTAGTGAAATTTTTGCACACACGGTCATCTGACCCCAAACTAAGCAAAGCTTGTGATATGGCTGCCAGAGAGACTGATATACATACATACATACATATTTCTAAATACATACTTAAATAAATATTAACACACAGATATAGAACAGACACAAATGTTCATCACATGAATCAAACGCAGAAGGCAGGTTCACTACCAACTAAACCAACGGGCTATCTAAATATATAAATTACTAGCTGACCTGACAGACGTTGTCCTGTCTTAGAACTGTCAAACACGCAAAGTCAAAATTAAAAATTTTATTTTTTCCACCTTGTGTAACATTATTGGAGTTTTAGTAAGGATCCCTATTTTTTTTGAAAATATAATATACCCTATGTTAACCGGGGATAGTGTAGCTTCCCAACAGTGAAAGAATTTATCAATTCGGTTCAGTAGTTTCGAGCCTATTCAATGCAAACAAACAAACAATCAAATCTTTCCTCTTTATAATATAAATTATGATATATGCCGTTTTCCCCAGGTCTCCCGAGTGGCGTTACATTCCAGAGTCTGAGAAGGAAGAGCTTGGACTGACGTTCGATGACGATGGAGAGTTCTGGATGTCTTTCAAGGACTTCTGTACTCATTTCTCAAGGTGAAGATTTAATTGGCTACGATTTAAGAGCTTTTCGGAAACCGGCTCGTTCGGTAGACTGTCATCAAACCTGCGGTCGAGATGATTTTTTTATTTATTATTATTTACTTATTAAAACATTACATCTATCATTACAGGTTGATTCCTCATACAATAGAGTAGTTAAATCATTAATATAGAAATGAGAATTAGTCAAAAGAATTACAATAAAAAAATTATACATCCATCTAAGAGTTAGTCAAAAGAATTACAATAACTTAAATATACATCAATGAATTAGTCAACAAAATTTACATATAAAATTAGTCCACAGCATCAGAATAACATAAATTATAAAGTGCAGGCCTTACGAACTTGCTCTGTGAACAGTGGATAATGTCAATGTTCTCCGCGACCCGATTGAGTGTTTGTATGGTGCTCGTCAATGGCGCTTTGTTGAGCAGGTGTGTGATGATGTGTGATGACCCTCGAAGACAGCTTATATACATGGCTTAAAAGCGATATGGGTCTGTAATCTTTCAGCAAGGTTCTAGACATAGCCCACCGGATTAGCAAGTTGAAGTGGCAGTGGGCAGGGCACATAGCACGCAGAACAGATGGCCGATGGGCCGAAAGGTTATCGTAGGATCCACTCACGAGATGGACAGACGACCTAAAAGAGACTTCCGCGTAACCCTGCATAACAGAGATGGATTTTTTAAAAACTGGCCAAGTGCGAGTCGGGCTCGCGCACCGAGGGTTCCGCACAACCAAAAAATACAATAATTTTCAATTTAAAAAACTGACTTCAAAATTAGTAAAATATGGACGTGGCATTTCAATTCGGTGAGACGAATGATGACGTCATCTAAGTAGCAAAATACGTTGCTTAACATGGTAATGAACCGAAATTTGTCGCCGACTCTCACTTGGCCATTATTTATTGTTTTTTTGTTATACTTTAGAGTATGTACTATAATCATGCCAAGTTTGACGCTTGTACGTATTACCGTTTTTATATTAGAGCTAATACAAAAATACGTTCAAAAAACACGATTTTTTTAAGGGGTCCCCCTTTCGTTTTTATTTTTTTATTATTTCTTAATTAATCCGCCGTAACGTTACATATTCTGTGGAAATTTAACCTGGTTAAATAAACAGTAATAAAAAACAGTAATAAAATACAGACAGACAGAAATACAGACATCGTAGGCTTAGTAATAGGGTCTGTTTTTATCCTTTGGGTACGGAACCCTAAAAACTTGTGTATCATTAAATGTGTTATTATTTATATCGATTTTGTTTGTAACAGAGTGGAGATCTGCAACTTGAACCCTGACTCTCTGGACCCGGAGGAGTGTCCCGAAGGTTGCACCAAGAAGTGGGAGATGTCAGTCTTCGAGGGAGAATGGGTCAGAGGTAACCAACCCACGCCCCCATGATCAGAAGGCAGGTTCACTACCAACTGGACCAACGGGGCTAATTGTATAGGGTACTTGACTGTATTAAAAATATTATGCCAATTGACGCCATCCATAAACATGACATAATGAAAAAGCATATTTCATTGATTTTTTGATAATAATAGGCTTATTTTTTGTAAAAAACGCGAATAAAATAACTGTATTTTCGACATTTGATCACGTGATCGAAAACGGTCTGTAACTGGCTTCATCTCTAGTGACGTCACACAAATCTAAACAAACAGATTTTGTATTGATATTTGCGAATTTAATGTTGTAAAGCTATTTTGAGAGCGATTTATCCAGAAATTTTCACCAAAAACATTCCGGAGGTTAAATGTGAGAAGAATGGAGAAACATTTTGTGCAAGCAGACAGCAGTAACTTACCCAAAATTAATGTTTTTATGGTTGCATATTTCTTTAATAATAATCCACGTCATTGTTTCTACGCTGCAGAACTCAAAACGTAAAAACTACAATGTCAGTATTAATTTTTAATTGTTCTCCAAGCAAAACATTCAATCAAGTTGTACAAAAAGTATGTTGTAGTAGGTGGATATCACTATTTTGTTAGGTTATGTCAAGCCTACAATGTTTAAAAAGAAAGTAACAGTACATAAAATAGTAATGCAATAAAAACACAAATTATAATAGAAATATATAGACTCAAATATGTACCTCAAAATGATCTTCGCACATAGAAACACTTGAATTAGCTCCAATACTTTTGGGTTCTCTACGAGCTACTTAGTTCCAACCTTAGATTGGTTCCAACCACTTTTTTCGAGTTTTGGGGAGTTTTGGGTGCATTGGAACAGGAACAAATATTTTATCCGGTGTCTTTATGGAAGTATTTGTACATTTTGGCACTACACAATATTTATAAACCATTACTTCTATTAGAAATTAATTAATCATCAAACTTTTGCAGCCTGGCTGCAGTTGTTTTGTTTTGTGTGACGTCAATTAGTCACGTGATCGGAGCTATGACGCAGGTCTGCGTTTTGGCGCGATATTTTTTTATTCAAACTTTAACATCGATTTATATCGCAAATACGACTGATATCCAGAAAATATAAATGCAGTATACATTATTTTATATCAGACAATAATGTGCAATAGTTTCCCAAAAGTAGTCAAATACCCTATTGTTTGTTATTCAGGTGTGACGGCTGGTGGATGCCGTAACTTCCTGGAGTCGTTCTGGCGGAACCCGCAGTACACCGTCACTCTACAAGACCCTGATGAAGGAGACGAAGAGAACAAGTGTACCGTGAGTCATATTCCTTATTCGTATTCTTTTACTCGAAATTCCGTGAAGGGTTGTGGGGATTGAGCCCTGTATGTGGAAGACCAAGCCAGTTGTTCAAAAAGAGCACCCGATGATGAGTTCTGCATTACCATCCCACTTGGAGCATATTCTGCCACCGTCTTCCCGAACCAACCCAGCTCTTTGATATATTGGAGATGCTATAATTTATCGAAGCATACCTCGTAGAAATATCGGACCATGGCTCACTGAAATCTAAGAGCTTGGCTCACTAAAATATCTGAGCGTGGCTCACTGAGATATCGCAGCGTGGCTCTATAAAATCGGAGCTTGGCTCACTAAAATATCTGAGCGTGGCTCACTGAAATATCGGTGCGTGGCTCACTGAATTATCGGTGCGTGGCTCACTGAAATATCGGTGCATGGCTCACTGAAATATCGGTGCGTGGCTCACGGAAACATCGATGCGTGGCTTACTAAAATAATGGCGGTTGCGATCATATTATGTGAATTTCAATGTCATGTTGGATTTTGATTGGAAAATATGTGGATTTTTAGTAATCCACTGAATCGACACCAAAAAGGCTTGTAAAAAGTATTTTGTACAAAAAACCATTGTTTTTATATTTTTCTTTTTGTTTGTAGTCTAACTTAACTAACCTATCATCCTACTACAAATCTGTTAACCAACTTTGTTTATACAATTGGCTTGCTTTTAACCACCACGATCGCCACTCGCGATTTGAAGACACCTTAGATTGGTAATTAACTATTCTTTTTTTTTTCTAAATCTTTCAGATAATCGTAGCGCTGATGCAGAAGAACCGTCGCTCGCAGCGCCACGCCGGCCTCGAGTGCCTCACCATCGGTTTCGCCATCTACCGGCTGCCGAGCTACGGTCATGTGCCCAAGCCGTTAGACGTGAACTTCTTCAAATATAACGCATCAGTGGGACGCTCTCAAGCTTTCATCAACCTTAGGGAAGTCAGCGCCAGGTGAGAATTAAATTTAAACTCTATACTATAGGGTAGAAAATACCTTTACCCTTAACACGTTGACGTTTAATGTTTATATGGCCAATAAATATTTCTGATTTCACTTCGCGTTTACTTACTTTACATTATCTGACGTCTTAAGTTGGATCAAAGCTCTTAATATAATTCACTATCTCAGTTGTTCACTGCAGTTAGATGATTATTGGCGGGATATTTACTGTGATAAGGTTGTGGTTGGAGCTCAGATATTTCAGTGAGCCAAGCTCCTACATTTCAGTGAGCCAAGCTCCTACATTTCAGTGAGCCAATCTCTTATATTTTGGCGCAGTTACATGTGCCATGTTCATAGGAAGACTGAAGAATGCGGCTAGTGGGGGGGTATTTTTTTGGGATTTTATTTATTTATATATGTACTACCCATTACTCTGAGATTTGTTAACCGATTTACATGCTTCGTCTTTTTAGGGTTCCGTGCCCAATGGGTGTGAACGGGGCCCTATCACTAAGCCTACGTTGGTCCCATAATAAAAGTTGTTCATAATGACAAGTATAATGGACCTTTTGACGCTTATCCTTTCCTCGTAACCCTAACTAATACTTATAAGGCCGGAGTAGTCCATTAGCACTGGCCCAGGTTATATACCAAAAACTTATCTCCCCCTATCTTCTATCTCTATCTAAACTAATACTTGTATGTCGTTTTTTTTAAATAGTTTTCTTTTATACATCTAATGTCGTTTGCCCTCTATAAGGTCTATTCTCCAGTCATTGTATTAAATATGCTATTATATTTGTCTGAAGGTTCAAATTGGAGCCCGGCAGCTACGTGATAGTGCCGTCCACGTTCGACCCGAACGAGGAGGGAGAGTTCCTGGTGAGGGTCTTCTCTGAGAAGGACAACAACATGGCGTGAGTAATAAAATAATATATACGTCACAGAGTGTCAGTGCGAAGTTTTTTTTTAATGCCATAGGTGGCAATCAAGCAGACGGGCCGCCTGATAGTAAGCAGTCACCGTCGCCTATAGATACTTGTAACAGCAGAGACATCACAATTACGTTGCCGACCCTTAAGGACGAATTTTTTTTTAAATTATTATTTAATAATAGGCTTGCGTTCGACCGCCAACTCGCCTGATGCAAAGCGACGATGCGGTCTACGATGGAGCACGCTTGCCTAGAAGAAACCGATTCACTCGTGATTTGAAGACTAGATTGTAACTATCGGGGAACACCCATTCAGGCAACGCATTCCACATACTAGCAGTTCGCACAATAAAAGTGGAATCAAAGCGCTTCGGTTTAAGGGCCCTATCACATTGTTTGACGGAATAAGCAACGAAAACTGGATTTTTGGCGTTCTAATTCTATCAAATAGTAAGATCTATAGACAATTCAGTTTCTGTAATAACTCCATTCAGGCAGCGCATTCCACAGACTAGCAGTACGCATAATAAAAGTAGAATCAAAGCGCTTCGTACGGATTCATCGGGGGAAGCGGAACTGGTGCTTCCGTAGTAGTGGCGGAACACATTGACATTTCAACATTTGGCGCCACTCTTACACAGTTGAAAGAAAGACGAAGATTCATCTCCATCCATCGCTTATTAGTGTAGTGCTAACTATAAAGAAGAACGTGAACAAAGTATCGTCCCCGTAATAGAGACAATAAGAGCCAGAAAAAGGGGCCACGAAAAATCGACACCGCTTTATGGTAGGAATTTTAAAAACTCGTACCAAATGCTTTGGTTCCACTTTTACTGTGCAAACTGCTAGTCTGTGGAACTAGCTGCCTGAATGAGTGCTCCCCAATAGTTGTAATCTGGGTGTCTTCAAATCGCGAGTGATTCGGTTTCTTCTATGCGAGCGTGCTCCATCGTGGACCGCATCATCGCTTAACATCATACGAGGCGGGGATCAAACGCAAGCCCACTGTTTGATTTAAAAAATAACTTCGCAATAAGCTAGTTGGCTGGTGTCTCATTACAAATAACAGGCTTAGTGAAGGATGTATTTATACATTACACATACTGAAGAGAAAAAAAAACAATTGGGAGATATCGGCGTTTAGTTTATAAAATAAACTAGCAGACCTGATAGACGTTGTCCTGTCTTAGAACTGTCAAACACGCAAAGTCAAATTTACAAATCTTATTTTACTACACCTTGGGTTACGTTATTGGAGTTTTAGTAAGGATCTCTATTTTTTTTTTTAAATATAATATAGCCTATGTTAACCGGGGATAGAGTAGCTTCCCAACAGTGAAGGAATTTTTCAAATCGGTTCAGTAGTTTCGGAGCCTATTCAATGCAAACAAACAAACAAACAAATCTTTCCTCTTTATAATATTAGTATAGATAACATAAAATCATTTATTTCAGGCACTTCAGTAAATGACCCATATGTCCACGCTTAATTCTATTTAATTTCGTAAAAACCCCATGATAAAGTTTATCAAGTAAACTTTTCTATTATTTCAGGGAAAACGACGAAGATATTGGCATGGGCGACGTTGATGACAGAGTAAGTGACTTTTTTTTAACAAAAGATGTTATGTATATATATTATGATGTTATGTATAGCATTATTATCTTACTAGCTGCGCCTTGCGGTTTTACCCGCGTAGTGATGATGATGAAGAAAGAAAGCCTATGTCACTCTCCGGCCCTTGAATTATACCCATGCAAAAAATCAGGTCGATCCGTTGCTCTGTTGCTGCGTGAAAGAGGAACGAACAAACCAACAAACCAACAAACTTTTCGCATTTATAATGTTAGTACGATGTACGTAGGTAAAGGAGGTAGCCCCGAACCCAGAGCCAGCCGACCCGGTGCGTGAGTTTTTCACCAGGCTGGCCGGAGCCGACGGCGAGGTGGATTGGCAGGAACTCAAAGAAATCCTCGACTACGCCATGAGGGAAGGTACGTTACACTGACACACGAATACTCCAACATAAAAAGGATCATACATATTTTATCGTAGCTGGTTATGAAAGACAGTTACGTAAATGGATGAAACATTCTTATTTACTGCCTCTTTAGTTAAATGACTAGTAAAGGGTAGTAAATGACTAGTCATTTACTAGTTCTTTCCTAGCCGTTTACTACCTTTTACCTGCTCATTTACTAGTTATTAATTGACTAGTAAAAATGTAGTAAATGATTAGTCATTTACTAGTTCTTTCCTAGCCATTTACTACCTTTTACCTGCTCATTTACTAGTTATTAATTGACTAGTAAAAATGTAGTAAATGACTAGTCATTTACTAGTTCTTTCCTAGCCGTTTACTATCTTTTACCTGCTCATTTACTAGTTATTAATTGACTAGTAAAAATTTAGTAAATGACTAGGCATTTACTAGTTCTATAGATAGATAGATAGAAACTCTTTATTGTGTACACCAGAAATATAAATTACAACACGATAGAAAACGCTTACGAGCTAGTGCCACAAGTGGCGGCCTTATCGCTAAAAGCGATCTCTTCCAGGCAACCATTGGATGGAAAGAATTTACGTAACAGAATCGACGGGTCATATACTATACTAGTCATTTACTACCTCTTTACAAGTCATTTACTACCTCCTAACTGGTAATTTACTAGTTATTTTCTACATCTTTACGAGCCATTTACTATCACTTAACTGGTCATTTAATAGTTATAAGAAAAATTATCTGGTCATAATAGTGGAACAAAATAAAGCTCTGGTTTACGTGTTAAGACCCTATTGCATAGATAATGGTAGGCGCCTTTTTATAGAGTCCTTTCACACTACATGGACTATCTCTGTCAGTCGCTACAGCAATAGCATTAGCTCTGGTCAACATACTCGCGTCATGCGTTCGAGCGGGATATCCCGATGATTTTAAACCGTGACACCGTACAGCAGTATTTCCAATGGCAAACGTCCCGTATCGTTTGCTATTAGAAATGCAAAGTTTGTTTATTTACTTCCTGTTGTACAAAGTATGGCAAAGGCTATATATTTAGGCGGGTATTGAATATTATATTCTTGTTATTCGTGTATTTAATATATTGATGGTTTTTTATTTTATGTTTTAGTTCAGTTTTATTTTGTTGCTATCTAAAATCATTGTGGAGTAAAAAAAACTTAACAAAGAATTCTCACAGAACTGATTTAAAAAAGTTCCGACGGGCTCGATAGATGGTGCTAAGCGTAAAATTCGGCATCAGAAGGCTTACTGTTGCTGATGTTAGAAACTGACACATTTTAAATTCATGTCAAATAACAAGTGGAACTAGTATTTCAATTTAGGGAAAATAATGGCGTCGATTCTGTCATGTCACTCACTAAACTAAACCAATCTGACAGGACTAAAATGATCTGCCTCTCTTTTCATTTTAATATGTGAGAGAAGGATGGTAACAATTGTAGAGCTGTCAGATTTAGTTTAAGTTTAGAGTACATCAGAATCGATGCCAATGTAGTCCAAAACAAGTCCTAGTCACAGCTATCGTTGAATATATGACTTAGCAACGCCATCTATGGAAGATTGATGGAACCAGGGACTGAAAACCGCTCGTTTAAAAAAATACTGGTTTTCTAACAGATACTATGACACTTTTTGACAGTGTTTATCTTAAAATCAAAGGCTTATTAAAATATATTAACTTTTGATTTTATTAAATTAATTTTACGTGCGCTTTAGCGTTATTTTTAATATCGCCTTTTCATGAGTTTATTCATATAACTTTGATATTATTTTCGTTTAATAGAATAAAATGCCCATTTTTGAGCTTTCAATGTCTAATGCTTGTGTCGAGTTAAACGCAGCTTTTTCGTTTCTTTTCGCTGTCCGAGATTAAAATAATGTAAGTATGTACCTATATAATTATGTATAAATAATGCACTATTTCACTATTTCTTATGTGATGCACAATTAGCTTGTATTTCTTTAGGGAACACTGTTTTAAACACTGTTTTTGTTGTTTCTATTTTCTTTAGGGACTTTTAATTTATATTCTTTTTAACACAAATAGTGAAGTAATGCACTATTGCGTTTTAACAATACATTTAAGCATAAAATTTAAACTATGACAAATCTACCAGACAAAATAATCTCGACTATAATCCAAGATCCAAGTATTTTTTTAGGTCTGACAGTTGCAATAATATTTTAATAAGTTGAATAAAAAAAATAAAAAAAAATATTTCAGTAGTTTACAGTTACAGTCTAACGTTTAATATAATCTAGCAGAAGCGATCGGAATTTAAGGATTTCATTCTGCTTTTCTACAGCTACAGCTGTCAGAGCTAAAAAAATCTTAGAGCGAGTATATAATTTAGTCCCTTTTTTCGTATGTCCATATACTATTAGCGAAGCAAGCATTAAGTTACAATGTACATGAAGTCATGAAGCTTGCGAACAATGCTCAACTTTCAATCAGTATTTTTTTCTTCATGTAAAAAAATGTCAATACTCTATTCAACGAGTCAAGCAAAACAGTGAAATTGTGAGTAAAATCTCATTAGTTAAAGCTAGTTTCACAGCTGTACGGGAGACCCGCGGGGGTCGCCCGTGCGGGCTCCCGGAGCGGAGAACGTGAGGTGCTAAAACATAGTTTCGAGAGAGCTATGCTCGGCGTCACATCGCGCGACATAAGGCGACAAACGTGGCGATCACACGCAAGCCGAATATATAATAAAACTGCCTATACTCCGTTCACAAATCTTAGATATTTTATGTAAACAAAGAAATGTCACGAAAAGTCACTGTCAAAGTGACATGCCAGTTGCTCAAAACATTTTTCACTTATAAATTATATTTTACTCTCTATTTTCCTCGGCTTGACTCTCGCGCGGTACAATGGGGGATAGTCTGATAGTTAAAATAAATAAAAAAAAACATTATTAAAATATTGTAATCGTTGGCGTTATTATAGAGGCGTTGACTATTATAATAGAGGAAATAGAGGGCAAATGAAACGTTGGCCAGAAATGTTTAGAACCCCTACTGTCCTACCAGTATAATAAAATATTTTCAATCAAAAATTTCTTAATCTTAACATTGAATAGAACAGATATTACGTTAAAATAAATAGTACAAAACGATTTTTATTTTAAAACTGTTCATATTACGACTAGAAAAACATAATAAAATACTTTTTTTGGTCAAATATTGTAAACTACCATTATAAAAGATATTTTTGCACTGGTAACCCCTTTGTTTACTTAAAATATCTAGGATTAATAAACGGAGTATAGTTTGTCTGATCTGTGTCAGCGACGCGCGAAAATGACAACTGGAAACCTCTCGCCAGCTTGACTCGTTGAACACAGTGTATAGATGGTAAATACGGATGACAGAGATGGCCATGCGTGGCGGGGTGGCGCGTCACGGCGCCTACGACGGCGGAGGGGGAGGGGGCGGGACAGCTCCGCAGCAGGAACAGAGCTGCTTGGAACAGCTGCTGTGCGCCCTCTGCGCGCCCATCTGCAAGGAGATCGGCGTCGACTTGAACCAAATGCAGCAGCAGAACCAAGAGCAGGTCCATCTCACGCAGCCGCAGCCAGCAGGTAACGGACGCTTCACAACTCACTGTAGGGTGCTTTTTTTTAAATTTCCACCCCCCGTTTTTGACTCCCTTCAATTCGTTCCTGTGGTACAATACAATTATACAACTCTATATTGCCACTACAGAGAAGACATACAAAAAGAATAAAATACACAGGGCCACAAAAGGCCTTATTGCTAAGAACGTAGGCACGAAGGTAGGCAACGCACTGACAATACCCCGGGTATTGTAGGGGTCTATAGGCGGCGGTGACCACTTACCATCAGGTGGCCCGTAGCCGATGCGGTTTACGATGGAGCACGCTTGCCTAGAAGAAACCGATTCACTCATAATCTCTAAAGATTCTAAAGTCCTTCCTTAGCAGATGTCTTTATCCCTCTAGAGCAGAGATTCCCAAACTATTATGGGCAAGGGCTCCTTTTTCAAAATGAACTGATACCTCAGGCCTCCATAGCCAAATTACTTTAAAAATCTTTTTTTTTTTTTTCCTATACAAAATACTTACCAATATAAAAACTTTTCGGTTAAGTGAGTAAACTTACCATTTTCGCAGCAGGCCCGTAAAAATTACACTTTTTTGTAATGTCTCTTGACAATTTTTGTACACTGATAAAATAAAAAAAAACACAATTTTGTAGTTGATTTTTACTTTGAAACCTAGGATTGAAAATTTAATGTAAAATAACATTTTGATAATAAATTTGGATATGATTTAGAAATAATTAACACATTTTGACGAAGAGGCTTATTTATATGCTGGATAAGTTTTTTTTTTTTACGATTTGTCTGACTAATGTTATTTGTATGTTTACAGGACAGCTGTTGCATGCTTTCTTTTTTTTCTTTTTTTATCGAAATGGAGGCTAAATTTAAAATGTCTATTTTTGTTATGTAATTACTTGTGTGATTTTATTTTGCTTTGTTTATTGTTGATTTCTTTTCAGATATGCAGAACGAAGATTTCTATACAAGATAATTTTACTCCCTTTGTAAAATTATACTTTACTGTGTTGTGTTATTTTTATTTGTGTAATTTAAAGTATAATTTTACAATATAATTAGCTTAATGTTGCCACTAACACAGATTTAACAAAACGTGGAAATTATCAAAAGTATATATTTTTGAAAATTTTTACGTTACGCTTTCTGTAAGCATGGATTTTTCACGAAACATTGAATATACACAAAAATGGGCATTTTAAATAAGATAAACGTGATTTTAGTTATTATTTATTTGGTATTATTAGTTAAATAAGTCACCTCCATTTCAGTAAACTATATGGAAAATAAAAAAAACTATTTTTGCATTTTTTTTTTCAAAACTATTTCTTAGAACAAACTCTAGTGTGGATACGACATCGAAGAAGAAACACACTAAAGATTCGTCTAATTTAGAAACAGTTTTGAAGCCATTTTCTTTAAAAATCATACAAATATGTAATGCAGAATGCTATTTTTAAACAATAGCAAAACTCACTTGTTAAAATAGTTTTTTTAATGTAAAACAATTTATTTACGCCATTGTTACACTGAGCAATTAACTGCAACAAACACCAGTTGCTTGCTAATTGGCCAGTGTAAACGTGACATAAAGCTCTGTTAAATTTAGCGGACGTAAAGACGGACTATTTTGTATTTACCCTTTTAAAAATAAACGAAGTATAATCTTAGATCATATATATTCTGGATTTGCCTTAAACTCGAGCTGGTACCGAAAAAAGTCTGCCAAAAACTGTACGGGGCGAGGTAAACACGTATTGCACACACTGACATATTCTTACTAGTTGTACAAACGCACACTTCAATATTGAGCGGCACACAACTGCAAACGATATGCTCAAAAGTCATCAAATTGTCGACCAAGGGAGGGCTGTTAGTGCTAAAGGGGAAACTGTAGGTACGACATCTCCTTTTATTTTGTTCTATAGTATAAAGAGAAGTAGTATATAAAGAGAGTAAATATAAAGTACTAACTGCGCCCCGCGGTTTCACCCGCGTAGTGATGAAAAATGGTGATGATGACGATGAAAAGTAGTCTATGTCACTCTCTGGCTCTTGAACTATACCCATGCAAAAAATCAGGTCGATCCGTTGTTCCGTTGCAGCGTGAAAGAGGGACAAACACCCATACATCCATAAATCTATACATACATACATACAAACTTTCGTGTTTATAATATTAGTAGAATATTATAAAGGTATTTGTGTTAGTAACATATGTCTTTCCATCATTGTACTTCGACTACTATTCAAGTTTTTGTCCTGTCAAAACTTGAAGGATCATCATCATCATAATCAGCCTTTTAATAGTCCACTGCTGTACTTTTAGCCTACCCCCGAAAGGGTAAAACTTGAAAGTCTACTTTTATTTTATTTTGATATTCTTCTAGCTGCAAACAAATAAGAATGCCAAGAGCTGAAAAAAAGCAATATTTTTTGCGTTCCTTTCCCAGTATCAATTAAAGCCATATATTTAATTATGTGATCCATTCGAAATTTGCCGGGTCGAAGTTGTCTGCAAATTAGGCGTCATGTTTACTCGCCAGAAAGTAACAAAAAGAACATCTAAGACCCCAGTACAGTCATGACTATGAGAACTGCAGTGCCGAGAATTTGCCATACAAAATCCTACGTTAGTCTGTTACTGAAATTAATTTTAAAAAATAGATGTAAAAAATCTACCTCGTTTATTATTAAAGGAGTATTCAATACAAAATCAAACCGTCACGTCCGCCCCCTATACTCTTTTAACAGTATCTAATCTCCTACAGAGTTGAAAGGCGCAGGCTTCTCCAAAGATGTGTGCCGCAGTATGATTGCTATGCTAGACAAGGACGGTTCAGGTGGACTCGGGTTCGAAGAGTTCAAGTCGCTCTGGATAGATCTGCGCAACTGGCGGGTGAGTGTATAAATATTGCACATTTCGTGTACAAAAAGTGCACATTTCAGGTACAAACAAATATTGCAGATTTCTTATATTATAGGGCATATTTCGTGTACAAATACTGCCCGCTTGTTTACGAATAGTGCACATTTCGTGTATACGTAGTGCATATTTCGTGTACACCTAATGCACGTTTCGTGTACAAATTGTGTCTCGTGTACACATAGTGTGATAGTGTGCTACAGCGCAGTTATGAGAGTTGAAAGGATGTATAGATTTGCTGCGCAACTGGCGGGACAGCATTTTTATTTGATTTCTGGTTTAAGTTCTGCACCGACATTCCACTTGGGGGTGTCAATTCTCCTCCAGTTTCTACCCGAGCCAGCCCAGCTCCTTGAAGTGTCCGCTTTGATCCGCTTTGTGAGTTGTGAAGCTCTGAACCGCTGGCACAACTCACTCCACTAGTGTAGATTAAATAAATAAATATTTGGGACACTTTTTGCTCACACGGTCATCTGACCCCAAACTAAACAAAGTTTATGATATGGCTGCCAGAGACTGATATACATACATATATAGTTTTAAATATATACTTAAATAGATATTAACAACCAGATATAGAACAAACACAAATGTTCATCACATAAATGTTTGTCCTACGTGGGTTGATGAGATAGATCGGGATGACAGATAAAATCAAAGTCAAGCCGTTGCTATGATAGTGAATGTGAAGCTCCTTGTATATACCAGTTGCGATTCAGGTTACTTTTTACTCTTGGGAGGATTTTCAAGTCTTGTGCATTTATTTGTCAGTGTTTTTTTTTAAATCAAAACATGTGGAAAAAAGGACATTAAATAACAAGCCAATTACCATTGGCTTAAGGCGAAATGGTAGAAAACGTACACTAGTTTGACGGTAATGCTTGCATACTCGGCGTGTGCGCTTTCAAATACTTTCATTTTTTTTTTCTTTACTTTCTACAAATAATAATACGCTTTTACAAAAAACAGCGATCACTAAAGTATTTGAATAATGGTTAGGATCACACAATTTTTTTTAGTAAAAATATCATCTATAGAATCTGAACGATGTTGATTCCATCCATCGAAGGGAACGTAAAAACGGGTGTTTTTAGGAAAGTTTACGATTTTTTTCTTTCGAGCCAAATTTCTTTAATCGTGTATCGGTGAACACATCCGAATAATATATTTCAAGAACATTTACATATTAGACATAAAGAAATAATGTCAATTAATCGATTTTAAAGGTCTACTTTTGAATATTCGTGAGAGCCAATCGTCAAATTTGAAGCATATTTCGTTTTAAAATGTTGGGTTTGTATGGCGCTTATTATGATAGAACACAATTTATATTGCTGTTTGCAGGCGGTGTTCCGTCTATACGACTCAGAAGGACGCGGCGCCATCCCTGCGCACGCGCTCCGCGACGCGCTGCACTCGGCCGGCTACACCGTCAACGCACACATACTCAACGTGTTGGCTCACAGGTGCGTATGTATTACTAGCCCAGGCAAGGCCGTAGTCAACAATTCATTTGTGGGGGGTCAAGCTCTGGTCTTTTGGCTCCCACTGCCACTTCAACTTGCTTATCCGGGCTGTGTCAGTCCCTTTCTCCTCATTTCTGATACAGCTAGTGTAATGTTGTTAATGCAATGTTTCAGATACGGTTCATCCGATGGCTACATTCAGTTCGATGACTTCATAATGTGCGCCGTCCGGCTCAAGTCCATGATTGGTAAGATATCCATAATCATAATGCTTATATTATGCTGCATTCACACTGGACGAGTGGCGAGGGAAGTAGGTGGAGTTGTGTGGCTGTGCTAGTTGTCCCGGCGCTCGTTGTGCTCTTTATTCAACTTGCCCTGTTAGTATGCTCGTTCGTATGTGTGGGACAAATTTTGCAACTGAATTTTAAACCAGCTATCGATTGATTGATTGATTGATTACTCTTGATGACTCTTTATTGTTCACACCATGAAATTTGATACAGAGGATTTGATAAATTTGAACTCTTAAAAACTAGTGTAACAACTGGCGGCCTTATCGCTAAAAGCGATCTCTTCCAGGCAACCTTAGGATGGAAAGGATTTATAGAAGACGTAGAAGACGGGGTGTGCAATAGAGGATCGACTATTAAATTTTTACTTATACCATACACATACATTCTAATAGTAATACACACTATTACTTTAAATCCAAATCGTGTTAAATCCTCAACCGATTGAGCTGTGGCATACTTATGTAAGTTCGGTGACAATGCAATGTTATGGTACCTTCAAACTGCGGCCTTATTATAGAAGTTTGATTGTGATCGAGATTGCACGCCGTCCCGTTCGCATCTACTTACTCGCACCACTCGCGTGAGTGAGATGGCACGCGATCACGATCACAATCTGAATCACGATAAGACATCTATAATAAGGCATCTGGTCTAATGATGGAGACAGAAGGTGGCCATAGGAACTCCTAAGGCTCTAAACGAAACGACGTAACCCTTCGAGTTCGTTCGTTCGTTGGGTTTGTCTTTCCAAGCACTTTGGTCCTAGATAATAAATTCAATATGGCGGACGCCCCAAGATGGCGGACAAAATGTTCTTATCTACCATCATGTGTGGGTATCAATTGAAAGGGTTTGCTGACAAGAATACGAAAAAGCTTGTTTTTATTTTAATAAAGCTTGTCTCTGATAGGCTATATATAGGCCAGTGGCATAACTAACGATTCGCTTGCGACACTAGGCGTGCGGAATAAGATGACAAAGTAACTATGTAAATGGTAGCTGTGAATTGCCATTCCCAGGTGTCCAATTAAATTTTTTGGCTACCCATGCTTGATTTCCTTCTATGTTGGCGTCAGTCGCGCACGAGTATACATTGATTTCTATAAAGGATCGCACTGAAGCGCTGATGAACAGTGACTCACGCAAGGACGTTGTATATACCCTAGTTCTCTTTAGGGTATATAAATATTGAAGTGTGCGTTTGTAAAACTAGTAAGAATATGTCAGTGTGTGCAATACGTGTTCACCTCACCCTTGACCCTGACCCAAACTATATATTATCAAAGGCGACTGACGTCAGCGTAGGAGACAATCAAGCCCTAGTCGTCCAATATGGCGTAACTTTAAATGTAAACTAAATGAATAATACTATGCAGCAAACAACGAACCGCTCGAGAACCTAGAGCGCGACATGCAGTGGAACGCGTGAAGTGACGTCGACAGCGCACTTACCAGCGTCAAGTATATACCCGATCCGTCACTATGTCATGCTGTCACTGTCTCTCACTGGGACCCATCCTTGTGTACTCTAGATCATATTGGTCACTGTCTCTCTTTCTACAAATGTGGGACGGGGACCGAAATAATCTCGAGCGTGCAAGAATAGGGTCCATATTGATTCTGTCAATTTTTCTGAAACTCAATTTGACAGTTTGTTTCTTTTGGCTCCACACGACCTGTGTATTTAGCCAGGATCAATTTATAACTAATAGTTTTGAGTGTACTAAAATATTTTCTATTTTCTTCTCGCCTTTATTGGAATGATAACTGTCAGATTTTTTAGTTTTGGAAAATGGTTCACAGAATTAAAAACACTTTTCACGAAATGCTTTTTTGGTGTGGTTTTTAATATAAGTATACTTAGAATATATTTGCATATAAAATTTTATTTTTGGATTTAAAATCAGAACCATAATTTTTTTCCACGCCAAATCAGCTCTTCTCATGTCATATGCGGTAGTACAATAATAATAAATCATGATATCTTGAGGACATGTTATTTTAATTCATATATAAATTAATAAAACGAAATAAATATTTACAAGTATAAAACTACTCGCAAATGATATCATCAAATCTGACTGTTTGCAAGAATTCTTAAATTTTTTTTTTACATATTTTATTTCAGACATTGTCAAAGTTTACAAGTTAAATGACTCAATAAATAATAAACTTCATTTTACCAGCGATTAAATCTTGTGATCAGTCCGTTATGGCACTAACACGTAACACGCTTAACACTAAAACGTAATTTTTTCGCGCCAAACTTTACTGTGTTTCTAAAACTTTTGTCGTCTTTCAGATACGTTCAAAGGGAGGTCGTCCGGCGGCGACTATGCAACTTTCTCCCTGGAAGAATGGCTAAACCGCACAGTATACTCATAATTTTTTTTTAATACAGGAAATCTCTATGCCCACTGTTCTCTATGGATTCGCAATTTTTTTCTGTAATGTTGGCATGTGAAACGTCTAATTTACCCACGTACAACATTGGGCAAGTAAACATTGCAAGTCAAAGCCACCATCCAGTCCAAGTCATGCCATAGTAATGTGGTAGACTACAATCGAAACTCAAGTGTCCTTAATCGTTTTTAACAGATGAGAATCGCTAGAAACGATATCCATAGAGATTAGTGTCTACGCCTTAACTTTTTTTCAACTCTGGCACGGTACGACTGAAGTATTGTACCAAAAAAACTCAATTTAAAATAAGATCTGCCACAAAAGTAATCTTCCTTTTTGTAGATTTTGTATAATATTATATAAATTGATCTATACGGGTATTGTCACAAAGTTTACTAAAATTATTTTTATTTTTAATGTTAAACATCAATAGAAATCAGTATTTTTTTATCCACCGATCTTCCATTCCAGTTTTCGCCTAGGTACTGTGCGAATTTAGCTGTAAAAATAACAAGCTTATGAGTTATATATATTTAATAATAACTATTTAAAATATAATACAATTTAAGTATTCAATTTTGCCACACTGTTGCATTGACAATGCATTTTTGCAATTTTTTTTTTATTGTTTACTCGTGTAATATTGGAGATCTGAAAATAAATGTTTATTATTGTATTGCCTTGTTTTTTTATTTACTTGCTAAGATATAAGGAGTTACTTGCAGGGGTAGATTTCCCTAAACGCCGAGTAGGCGGGCGTAGAGCGGCAAAATTTAGGGGGCGGCAAATCTTGGCGGAACCGGAAGACGCAGCGTAGGTAGGCCTCCCACTAGATGGACTGACGACATAGTAAGAGTCGCTGGCATCCAGTGGATGCAGAAGGCAGGCTGTCGTTCAGTGTGGAGGTTAAAGGGGGAGGCCTATGTTCAGCAGTGGACGTCTTTTGGCTGATGATGATGAAATCTTGGCGAGTTTTTTTAGTAGTCGAATCCTCTGTGAACTCTGCTCAGAAGGCCAGGCATAAGACAATTCGTAAATAACTATTAATTATTGTTATTACTCACAAATAAAAATGGTAAGCATCAGTATCTAGAGTACATGTTGACATAATTTTATCATTTAGAGACTTACTTTTAAGGTCTCATACCCAAAGGGTAAAATTTTTAATCACCTCCGGTACTCGCACGTTCACCGAAGTTGAGCAACGTAGGGTGCGGTCGGTACTTGGATGGGTGACCGCCTTGGCGTTATGTCTTTTTGTGCTTCTATTTATGTGGTCGTAAAATAAAGTACTTTGGTTATTATTTAGCAATCTAGCCCTTGTTTGCATATTTTTGCAAATCTAACCGTAATTTAAAGTCGCTTCGATCAATTTAGCCCCAAAACCTGGATATCGAGTGGCTGCACTGTGCTTACAAAAATGCAGGGTGAGTTTTAGGTTACGCCAACGTGGAAATAAACCGGCCAAGTGCGAGTCGGGCTCGCGCACTGAGGGTTCCGTACCACCACAAAATACAATAAGGTCGTCCATGTAACCGAATTACCAGTTCAGGCTTAACGCCTTCCAATTGCTAATTAGTAAAATAATATTGTGAAATGATAAGGTCGACGTTACAATAAGGGCGTCTAAATAACGAAATTACCAGTTATAACTTGGTAATGAACAGAAATTTGTTACTGACTTGCACTTGGCCATTTATAATTATTTGTTGTTATACTTATGAGTGTGTACAATAATCATGCTAAGTTTGACACTTGTACGTATAACCGTTTTTAGATTAGAGCTGGCACAAAGGTGATAGATTTGTTGTATGGGGAACCCCCCCCCCCCCCACCCCTTTCGTTTTTACCTTTTGTTTTTTTTTTAATCATTTCTTAGGTCTAATCTAATTTGGTTTAATTAGGTTTGTAATCTGCAGTTACATTACATATTCTGTGAAAATTTCAACTGGCTATCTATTACGGTTCTTAAGATACAGCCGCTAATATGTCGGACAGACAGACATCGTAAGCTTGGTAAATTAGTAATAGAGTCCCGTTTTTACCCTACGGAACCTTAAAAACATGTCGGCTCGATGCTCGTTGTACTATTTTCCTAAACTTGTGTATTTTCGAGTGTAAATGTATCATACCGGTGGATTATTATTTATTAAATGGGCGAGTGATATAGCGAGGTGAAACATAATAATATGGTCTTTACGTGTTGTTTCCAAAACACCTTAGGAGCCGCTTGTGAAGCCTCTACCACTTTACTGGAGACTAGGGCATGAGTTTGATGACTTGACCGTGACTTACTTTGCCTGAGTCAGACTATGACTTGTTTGGTTTGAACTATGTGAACTTGTTGAATATTACGACTGAAGGACATTGTATCCATGGTTAAAAAAAGTGCCGAGAGTTTTGGCGCCAAAGTGGAAAAAACATGTTGGCTTGTTAATCTTGATATATTATTTTTCTAAACTTGTGTATTTTCGAGTGTTAATGTGTATTAGTGGTAGATTATTATTTAATATGTGCTCGTGAACGTGTTAGAGTATGGGAAAGTGGACTAACTAGGTGAAACATGCCTTTTCATGTTGTTTTCCAAACTCCATAAGAGCCTCATGCAAAGCCTCCACCTCATTACTGGGGCATGAGTTTGAATTGATCATGGCTTACTTTGCTTGACTCTGACTGTGATTATGGCTCGTTTGAGGTAATTTAATACAAAGTAAACTTGTGTAAAATTAGGACTGGAGAAATATGTAGCCATAAAAAAAAAAAGTGGATAGAGAAAAAAAACTGCTTGTTGTTTGTTTGTTTTTCATTGTATAATTTATCAAAGTTGTTTTTTATAAATTGAAGAGATTCGCTTAAATAATTGACAAAAATGTCTATAATAGCTGTTAAAGGAATACCTAATAAAGTAAGCCTATAAACAGCTTATCACCGGAACATAAAAATCCAAGGCCTTCGTTGTTGAATCCAATAAATTTATCGATTTTTTCAACGAGATTTTAAACAATCTACGATCTTTTCAGTTCAGTTTACTTGACGTGGTGAAGAGCGTCGGTAAGCTAGTAGCTGGGCCGTTTGAGCCGTTGAATTTCGTTAACTGCAAGCAGAATGTAAAGACGTGTTACCTTCGGCTATCTGAGAGGTTAGACCCGGTCCGAGTTGTCGAGAAAATAAACTCTGCGACCATTGGACCTAAAGGTCTCAGATTTACCGCTTTCGTGCCCGAGCACGTACCTGATGTAAGTTATTCTAGTTTTAGAAAAAAATCATACATATTTTTTTTAAGATAAACTTTTCCTCAAATTTCTCCTAAGCTGCCATCCCTAGTGGACAGATTTTGTTCCGCCTGAAGTAAAAGTAGGACACCCTATCAACAGTGGAAATAAATTATTTGTACCATCCCTGGAAATTGAACAATCCGCCAAGTTTTACCAGAAGTTCTATTCCTTGGTTATTAAAGCTTGGTAGTGATTATTGTACTTACATCGACCAAAATAAAATAAATGGACGGGCCCTAATCATTTAATTTGTTCAGTAAAAACGGGTCAAAACCGTCGGACATAGACTTCAACACCTAATTATAAGCATGTACAAGTACATTTGTTACAAAAAAATTATAGCGGCTTTTTGTTATGTAGTTACTTACACTTCGTGAAAGCACACGAAGGCATAATTTTGTCAGACGTTTCGTTGTCATGGAACAATAAACTTGTGTTGCACTTCCTACGGCTAGAGACTGACTCAAACGAATCATTTTGTAATCTTCAAAATGAGCTTCTTCTGGGCCCGTCTATTAATTTTATTTTAGTCGAAGTTTATATGCTAATGCTAAGTTTAATACATATTATAAATACTGCTTACAGCTTCCATTGCCAGAGAAACGAAGGAAAATCCCAATGAAGCTCCGAGATAAGCTCAAGATACCAGAACTTGAACTGCCTCATGAGGTAAGTTAGCAGAAAATCAAGCCTCATTATGCACTAGCTGTGCTCTACGTTATTTTTAAATTGATTAATAGGCTTGCTCTTGACCATCTTGATCAAAAATTATATGATTATGATCACTACTTCAATTTGGTATGTCACCGATAAGACTTCACAAGGATCTTAAAATGCTTACAGGGGAAAATTAAACAAAAAATACAGTGCAAACTCTATATACACTCGATTTAACGACAAACTCCCTAATACGTTGAAATCACTTTACTTTGGTTGGTTTACCTTGTTGTCCATACAATGATACGCTCTATGTAGCAACACATTCACTCTACGACAACAATACGTCATTATTAAGGAATCAACAGTACTTTCTAACACCTTTTATTTACCTCGACTGTCAGCATCATACGTGCCGAAGATTCTAAGAAATTTGTTCTTTTGTTGGTAGTTTTTTTTTTACTGTGCAAGTGCCTTTATTAACTAAACAAAATATAAGCTAATACTAACACTACAAATACAGTTAGACTGCACATAGACCGTTGAAGGTCTAAAGACAATCCAAATGCTCAAGCCCACTACCAGTTGGCAGCGTACTCAGCATGCTGGCGGCATTACCACGCTGAATGGCAATGCTTATGCGTTGAGCCAGAAACACGCCAGCATTTTGGTCACGCGTCGCATTAACCGTGATTTTTGAAAAAGAAGGTGAGCTCCCTGTCCCTAAGGACCAAATGTCTCGACCCCAAACGGCTCAAATATGTAACCACTGCCGAGGTTAGCATATTTGCGTTGCTTGTGATGTAATTGTAGTAATTACTTTGCAGGTGTTTAAAAAGACAGATAAAGCTCTAAAAGTCCAACCATGTCTAAACAAATCTGGACAGATGATAACCGCTTATGATACCACTGGATGATACAACTCAACATGGTTGTGGTGTCTGTCGTGATAAAACTCTGCGGTACCTACATTATACATAACTACAAACAAAAGAAACACACCTGTGCAAAAAAAATTCTTTGTCTATACTATAATAATATTATAAAGAGGAAAGATTTGATTGTTTGTTTGTTTGTTTGTTTGTTTGCATTGAATAGGCTCCGAAACTACTGAACCGATTTGAAAAATTCCTTCATTGTTGGGAAGCTACACTATCCCCGGTTAACATAGGCTATATTATATTTTCAAAATAATAGGGATGCTTACTAAAACTCCAATAATGTAACCCAAGGTGTTAAAAAATAAGATTTACAATTTCGACTTTTTGTGTTTGACAGTTCTAAGACAGGACAACGTCTGTCAGGTCAGCTAGTTTGTAATATCTTGATAATTACCTATATTATAAAACAAAGTCATGTGAGTTATACCATTTATAACTCGAGCACGGCTGGACCAATTTTCATCATCTTTGATTTGTTGGATTCCTCTCCGCCAAAAATACAAAAATAAGCATTAAAATATTGTTTTTTTTAAATGTAACAAAACATTAAAATCTGCGTTAACACATAACGCTGATTTTATTGTTTTGTTAGTTAATTTATTGTTTGCATAGCTCTGTAAACTACGCTCAATGGCGCTATGGTAGCTACTAGAGTACAAAAAAATTGTGCAAAAAGACAACATCCTATTAATGCCCAGGCGGTCATCCATCCAAGTACCGGCCGCGCCCGACGTTGCTTCACTTCGGTGATCGTACGAGAACCGGTGGTGAACAGAAATTCGACACCGACTCGCACTTGGCCATTATTTATTATTTGTTGTTATACTTTAGAGTGCGTACTATAATCATGCCAAATTGCTAAGTTAGACGTTTGTACGTATTATTATATGGGGACCCTTTCGACTTTTTGACTTTTTTATTATTTATTAGTTAATCCGCCGTAACATTTACATAAACGTCATAACATATTCTGTGAAAATTTCGACTAGCTATCTATTACGGTTCGAGAGATATAGCCGTTAATAGGTAGGACAAACAGACAGACAGACAGCGTAGGCTTTATAATAGGGGCCAGCTTTTACCCTTTGGGCACGGAGTCCTAAAAAACACTAAAATGATCAAAATGAGAAGCTTCTAATGGGATCTTTTTTTTTTTTTTTTTATTACTTAATTGTTCAAGCTACTTTTCAATGTCTCCAGGTTATAATAAACGCACATCATGAGCTGTTCCTGGAGATCCAGTACAGGTACCCCAGTCTCTACAACTTGAGTCGGAAAACATCCCACAAGCTCCTCGACGAAATAGCAAGGGTAAGTGATACTACCAACTGCGCTACGAAAAAATAAAATCAGCTGTAGGACAGACGGACGGACAGACAGACAGACAGACAGCGTAGGCTTAGTAATAGGTCCTGTTTATTCCCTTTGGGTACGGAACTCTAAAAAGGCAATATATATTTAATTGATGAACAAACTTAACTTTGTAGTCGGCAAACAGATTTTCCTATACATACCAACTACAAAATGTAAGCTTGTAATAACAAAAACATATCGGGAGCTCTTTCCACAACCGAACCCCGGTTAATATCCTGTTAAGGTGGTGAGGTTGACATATGCGGGAAATTCATATTTCTAACAGTTTTCTTGTCCTTGTAGCTAGGCCGGGTAATTATTGTAAACGATCATGATGTTTGCGCAAATTGATTATTATTATGCAAAATCATGTAAAGCTATTTATCGATAATGCACATTGTTACTTACATTTGTCAATAAACTATTTTTTGCTGTTTAAAACGGTTTATTGACAAATGTAAGTGATATGGTGCGTTACTGTTAAATAAATATATATGATAATAATTTAAAGAACAACCAACGATTTGCGCGAAAACGGTGTCATTTTAAAATAATTACCCGACCTAGCTACAAAAACAAAAAAAATATTTGAAATTTTAATTTCCTGCTTCAGGTGAAACGTACCACCTTAATAATCGTAAAACAATATAAAAAAAATGTGGTGTAACTTGAACTACACAGACAGACAACAAAATTATCCTATAAGGGTTCCTTTTTTCCTTTTGAGGTATGGAACCCTAAAAAGCTTTCGAAAACTATCAAAACTTGTAGTAAGGGTGGAGAACATCTGTTACAAACATTAGCTACAAAATTATCCTGTAAGGGTTCCTTTTATCATTTTAGGTATGGAAACCTAAAAAGCTTTCGAAAACTATCAAAACTTGTTGTAAGGGTGGAGAACATCTGTTACAGATAATAGGCGACCGGCTGATCCACGTTATGGACACAAACTTGGACACCCGGGACTCTTCCTTTAAACTCAGCAAGTGCTACCGCAAGACACATCCTCACTTCGGCGACTTCCAGCTGATCCTGTCCACACTACACCGGCTGCAAGACGCGGCGGGGGCGCCACGGGCGCAAATACAAGAGTCGGAGCTGCTCACCTACTCGCCCATACCGCAAAGTAAGCCTTGCTGGTCAGGGGCGGATCCAAGATTTCAATTTGGGGGGGGGGGCATTCTGACAAGGTTCGACAATTCGCGTCTAGGATTGGCCCACTCGAAAAAAGTTAAGCTGAAAAAGTGTAACGTTGGCTTACGGCGGGGTAAACGATGAGCAGTGAAGTGATTATATCGTCATTTGTTGCATCATGCTTGCTGCATCTACCATTAATGTCAATAAATTATATTGTTCCCCAGCGATGGAGAACGTTTCCCTGGACCGTATAAAGACCGCGTGCGGCAAGTTCAACGAGCGAGTGACGACCGCGCTCACGGAACACGTGGCGGCGCTCGACTCCGACCTCCAGCCCGACGACTCCGAGGAACAGATCGCCAGGAAGAAGGTGCGCGAGGAGCTCAAGAAGATGATGCCTTATCTGCCCTCGGTGAGTGGCTTTATCTCGCTATACTCCATTTCCGCAGACAGGAAACTATGGACAAAACTGGGGGAGCCTTACGCCAATGAGGCGACATTTTTATTTTATTTTAGTTAGTTGTTGACCGTAGATTTGTTATAAAACGAGAAACTGAACAATTATTACAGCAAACAAAACACCAAAACACCGCGAAAAACAAACGTCAAAATCCTAATGTCAAAAAACGATCACAACGATCCCATGTCGCGCGGTGGGTCAAAAGTGGCAGATTACGATGGCATTTTTAGCTGTTTTCGACCTATCCGAACGGTGAGCGAACACAATTAATAATGCCACTTTTGCACACACATTCCCAAACGAACGCTACATGTGATCATTATTGGCGTTTGTAAGTTATTTTTGCCACCAAGGGGCTATCCGAACGCACCTATAATTGTCATTGTCACTTGTTTTTTCCCCGGTGTTCTTGTTAAAGTTTTTGCTATGTAAGATAGATGTTATGTTATGTTATGTTAAGATAGATGTTATGTTATGTTAAGATAGATGTTATGTTAAGATAGATGTTATGATGTTGCACCCTGATAGATGGGCCCAGAGGATCACACAGTGGGTGCCTGAAAACGGACGAAGGAGCCAAGGCTGGCCTAGAAAACGCTGGCGCGATGACCTCGACACGTTCCAGATACAGTGGTTAAGTCTGGCGGGTGATCGCACTGTCTGGAAAGAATTGGGGGAGACCTTTGCCCAGGAGTGGGACAGCATAGGTTAAAAAAAAAAAAAAAAGAAGATAGATGTTATATATTATTCTTTGGTCAATTAATTTTAAATATTATTATGTAAAAAATAAAAAATAAAAATAAAAAATAATGTAAATAAAAAAAATGTAAAAAAAAAATGAAAATGAAAATAATGTATAAATAATGTAAATATTATTGTGTTATTATGTTTGTCATGCATTATTAATTTGTTATTTTAGTTTTGTGTAGATGTTACAATCTGGGTGTCTTCAAGTCGAGAGTGAATCGGTTTCTTCTAGGCAAGCGTGCTCCATCGTAGACCGCATCGTCGCTTTACATCAGGCGAGATGGCGGTCAAACGTTAGCCTAGTCCGATGTAAAAAAAAAAAAAACTATGCTTGTTACGTTGTATGTTTCAGGCGCTTAAACAAGTAATTACAGCACATTTCGTCCCAGAGGAGCAACAGTATCGTAGAATTCGGGTAAGAAACTAACATACCTAACAGACTTAAAAAAGAATATGTCAAATCAAATAGCAATATTATATAATTATTTAGCATTTACTTATTATTTTTATAGCCATAGTCATAATTATGTCTGTATACCATTTTCTAGGTAGAAGCTAGAGCACATACAACTGTTTTGACACCTATGTAACATATAATTATTATTACCTAGTTTCACAGACCAATAAAGTCATTGTATCATTGTATGTTTCTTTTAAATGTTTGTTAACTCAGAACTCCGGCGTTTATTAACTGATCATCATCATCATTTCAGTCGTAGGATGTCCACTGCTGGACGTAGGCCTCTCCCATCGATCTCCATAAGGGCCGGTTGGAAGCGGCCTGCATCCAGCGTTTACCTGCGGTCTCTTTTAGGCGGTGGTTATAAACTAATATAAAAATATTTTTTTTATTCGAAAGGATATACTTTCAGATTGGTCCCATAGAAATTTCATCAAAATCGGTTCAGTAGTTTAAAATCAAAATATCTAAAACATTCTGCCAACCGAAACCCTTTAGTAGTTCGATTCTGTGACCTCGCGACTCACATATCTTCGAAGCCCCTCGATCGATTTTGCCTATATATAAAAATTGCATTGAAGTGAACTACTTGCCTACAAAGTTTGGTGAAGATCGGATCAACGATACTCAAAGTATCGACGTACAAACCATGCACGCCGACATGCCGGCTTGTCCATTAGACACCTCTTCGCTTGTTATATGACACTAGCTGTTGCCCGCGACTACGTACACGAGATGGTAGTCAAAAGGAATATAGGTCTATATATAGGTCTATTATTTATTTTAAAAAAACATTAGATTTTCATATAATTTTTCAACCTCCATTTACCGTACACAAGATGGTGGTCAAAGGCAAGCCTATTAATAATAAGAATTAAAAAAAAAAAAACTGATTGTCATATAGTTTTTCAACCTCAATTTGCCTCCCCCTTAACTCGGCCCTTGCGCAAAACCCACGTTCCAAGTTGTGTTGTAGATATACGGCGAGCCGTTCCTTCCGTCCCGCGAGGCGATGACTCCGTTCACGCGGCGGTACCTGACCGGCATGGCGCGCGTCATCCGCTCGCGCCGCATGTACAACCTGCTCATGTTCCGCGTCCCGAACCACACGTACGCGCCGCTCCGCGCCATGGACGCCACCGTCATCAGTGAGTACACACACACATGTACAACCTGCTCATGTTCCGCGTCCCGAACCACACGTACGCGCCGCTCCGCGCCATGGACGCCACCGTCATCAGTGACTACACACACACATGTACAACCTGCTCATGTTCCGCGTCCCGAACCACATGTACAACCTGCTCATATATCTCTAAACACACGTACGCGTCTGCGCCGTGCACAAACTAGTATATATAATAGTGTTGTGATTGTGTGGACAGACGGCGCGAAGCTGACGATCCGCAGCGACGTGCCGGTGCAGCCGGTGTCCGAGACGCTGCGGGCCGAGCTGGCCGCGCACTACGGAGGCACGCCGCACCACCCGCCGCCAGACGAGGACGGCGACGACGATGACGAAGACGACGACGACGACGACCAACTATAATGTGATGACAACATGGACGGAGCCAGAATTTTTCGGAATGGTGGTAGCGATTTTGGTGTAAATCGGAATGCATTCTGTAATGTCAATGACTTATCAATAAAATTGTATTAAGTACATAATGCAGTTGTTTTTAGAGTTCCGTACCAAAATTGTGTAAATGGGACCCTTTTTTTTATATTCTTCAATAGGCTTGCGTTTGACCGCCAACTCGCCTATAACTAAACCTACGCTGTATGTCTGTCTGTACTACCTTTTAATGGGTGTAGCTTTCGAACCGTATTAGATATCCAAAATTTTTGCAGAATATATAACGTTACTGAATTGAATAATGCTGACGAAATTTGGAAGGCTGTGAGAATAGTTTGTTCTGGAATAACACAACGTAAATTACAGATTGCCACGACATTATTCTCATTATTCTTCAAAATCTGCCTGAAATACAAAAAAAATATTCTGGATCTGCCATTTACCGAATATTCCATAAAAAAGAATTTGGTATTTGACGGTGGTATTTTTATTTTGGTATTTTACGTTTTGGTATTTTTATTTGGTTTTTTTTATTTTATTTGGTAGTTTTAGACGTTTTAAACGCGACAAAAAACTATTCGTTCTGCCTTCGAGCAGCGAGCGTCTGCCTAGGAGTGCGAGGCAGAAGTATGGTTGGTCCACGTCGCTTTACGCCGCCTCTGGCTATACCAGACAAGGACATTATATAGAGAGGACACAACCGCCGCGCGGTTTTGATAACTCTTCTATAAATCAAATGTCAGTTAAATTTTGGTGAACATGAACGTGTTTTAAATGTTTATCGGGACTTATCACGTACTACTCACCCGCAGTTTTCAGTCAGCGCGTGACCACGGCCATTGTAACATGGTCGGAACGTCGAGCGAAAAGTACATATTTTTACCTAAATAAAATAATACGTGATAAGTCCCGATAAACATTTAAAACATGTGTTCAAATCGCGAGTTTAAACATTTACTATGATCGTAAGTGTATTGGGTTCAAAGTAAAACGTGCGCAGAAGATAAAATTACAAACTTAATTAAACATAGCTTTATTCAATCCTACTAGAAACAGTTCACAAAATTACTTAAATTAGTAATCTTCCAAATCGTCTTCATCCACATCGTCCCAGTCTACATCCGCGATATCAATGTCTTCAACATTTTCACCAATCTCTTCATCATCGTCATTTTCATCATCTTCATCACGTATGCCATTTTCATCACCTTCAGTTGCATTTCCATTATTTCCGATAGCATTTTTATCATCTCCAATAGCGCCTTCGTCACCTACAATTTCATTTTCATCATTTCCGATAGCACTTTTATCACCTTCGATGGCATTTTCATTACTAGCTATATTTTTATCACCAGCATTGATTATGTCGCTCCAGTCTTCGCCGGTCTGATCCCAATCATCATCAACTTGATCATTGTTGTCTCCCTCGTCTATGGGAGCTTCATCATCAACATCACTCTCTCTGACTTCGTCTATCACATGGAAGTCTTCATGCAAGAAGCCCTGTCCTTCATCATTGAGTTTACTATCCTCTGCGTTTTCATGTGGTGTTTCATCTTCAGTTATGTCAACAATTGGGACTTGTTCATCCTCCACACAAATAACATCGTCAGTTCCAATTAGTTCATCTCGGGCTTTCTTCTCTGCCTCCTCTTGGGTCTGCCAGTCTTTCTCTAGCAAGTTCACAGAAGAGTGATCTATAAGACTGCGGATAAAGCGCTTGCGACGGCTCTTCCAGTGTTTTTGGCTGTATTTGGGCTTCTTAGGAGCAATGTGCATGTGTTTGAATGATATGGAGATACCATCTGCAAGCAATAAGCGAGATTAGAATGGGAATCAAGCCAAGTAAAACAGGCTGCACATACAGGGTTACACAGACTGAAGGAAGCCGAAAGGTCATTATAAACAACTTTTACTATGGGACCAAACATGAAGTCGCGAAAAAATATCAACTGGTCCATAGAAAACTGTTATTGACACTCGACTAAATGTATGGAACATTGTTTCATGTTTGGTCCCATAGTAAAAGTTTTTTGTAATGTTGAGTACAAACAAACCCTTCAGTATTACACACCTTTTGTATATATTACGTATATCACGTATCCTATTTTTTTTAAATTAATAAATATTCGGGATTTTTATGCACACACGGTGATCTGACCCCAAACTAAGCAAAGCTTGTGATATGGCTGCCAGAGACTGATATACATACATATATAGTTTTAAATACATACTTAAATAGATATTAACACCCAGATATAGAACAAACACAAATGATCATCACATAAATGTTTGCTCTAGGTGGTAATCGAACCCACACCCCCAAGCGCAGAAGGCAGGTTCACTACCAACTGGACCAACGGGCTATCCAATAAGGAATATAATCGTATGTGTGGTACTCACTGCCTATAGTGACTGGAGGCATATTGCACAGACGGTCCACGGTTTCGTAGCTGTCGAACGAGGCGGTGAAGAACGGCGCCTTTACAGACTTCTTGAGCGAACGACAGTTGAACCTCGAGAGGTACTCCTGCAAGTCGGTCCGGTTCGGGGGCTTCGGGAACCCGAAAATACGAACTAGTTTCGCGCCTCCGTCCGTGATGCGTTTCGATATGTGGAACGATAGGAACTGAAAAAATCACATTTGCGATTAACTTTTTAGCGATAAGGCCGCCAGTTGTTACACTAGTTTTTAAGAGTTTATTGTCCTCTGTATCAAATTTCATGGTGTGAACAATAAAGAGTTAATCAATCAATCATTTGAAACAAAACAAACATACAATACATTTAAATTTTTACATTTGATTTTTTTGTTTTTTTTGTTTTTCTTTTTTTACATGACAAGTGCCTTTATTAACTAAACAAAATATAAGCTAACACTACAAAAACACAGTTTTCAACTATAACTGTTGTTCACTAAAGTTATATATTTATTTACGGGATCTTTACAGTGGTAAGGTTGCCGAAATATCGGGAGCTCATTCCATAACTTTACCACGGTAAATATCCCGTTAATAATCATATAACTTTACTACAAAAACAGTTAAGACTGCCCATAGGCAGGCAAAGGTGTAAAGACAATCCAAATGGTCAAGCCCACTATCAGTTGGCAGCGTACCCAGTATGCTGGCGGTATTACCACGACGAACGACAATGCTTATGCGTTGAGCCAGAAACACGCCAGCATTTTTGTCACGCGTCGCATTCGTTTATTAGGGAACGATAGTGATTCGGAAATCATTCTTGAAAGTTTACAATAAATTGTAACAAAACGGCTTACTGCGTCTCCGGAAGCGCGCGTATTCACTGGTGAAGGAGCTCCAATAGCTCCGAAACCGGTCGCTCGTTTCGACCGATTAACACAACGTGAGTGTAAGCCGTTTTGTAATACTTAGTTTATTATGACGAGAGTACATAACGAGTTACGTATACTCTCGTGAGTCACGAGAGTTTTGATAAAGTAAACAATGTTTCCAATATATTTTGTAGTGTTCGAAAATATTGTTCTGTAACCATTTCGTAAAAGTTTACAATATCTACAGTTTCCGGATGGTTTTGTATGAAATGTACCGGAAATATTTTGTTAAAAGAATATTCCATTTCAGGCACAGATAACAAGTTTATAGGAAAACAACCGAATTTGCTAGTACAAGATCGGTCGTGCATGGAGTACTGTTTCCACTTTTGGGATACCAGCCAAGTACCAGCTTGGGGCATTGGGGACCCTTGAGAAACAAGCCGAGAAAATTATCATCAACACATCCCTAGTTCAGAACTTCAGACTAAGCTTCTTAGGCTTGAAAATCGGCGCAGAGTTGCTAGTCTATCGGTTTTTTATTGGATAGATACATTTAGGAGAGTGTGCATCAGATCTTGCTTATTTTTCTATCGGACGGCCACGAAAAGGCGACACCGTTATGGTCATCCCAGAAACCCATACGAAACGCTTTAATTCCACTTTTGTTGTGCAAACCGATAGACTGTTGAATGTGCTGCCTGAATGGGTGTTCCCCGATGGTAACAATCTGGGTGTTTTCAAATCACGAGTGAATCGGTTTCTTCTAAGCACGCTCGCCTTGCTTGCTCCATAGTAGACCGCATCATCCCTTAACATCAGGCGAGGTGGCGATCAAAAATGTAACAAAAGCCTATTATTAAAAGAAAAAACACTACGTGCTGGGTTTTGTGCTTTTGATACATATTGCAATTTCTAGAAAAACGTTTCGGAAAAGTCTACAATGGCATCGATTCTGACGCATTCTAAATTTGTTGCCATCCTTCGCTCACGTATTAAAATGAAAAGAGAGGCAGATAATTTTAGTCCTGTCAGATTGGTTTAGTTTAGTGAGTGGTATGACAGAATAGGCCTCAATGTCTAATAAATTCGGTAAAGTTTCAAGAAAATATTCGGGAAACATGTTGAGATTACAGAAACGATGATTCCGGATTATAAATGCAAATTTTTAAACTATTTCTGGTACATCTCGTACAAGTTTCCAGAAACAATGTTACTGAAATAACTTGTAATATATAAGAGAAACGTAAGGTAAATGGTTAAAGGTTTCGTTGGACACGAAAAATCATCACCGCTTTTTGGTTGATATTCCGAAAGCCCGTACGAAGCTCTTTGATTCCACATTTATTTTGCGAACGGCTAGTCTGTGGAATGCGCTACCTGAATGGGTGTTCCCCGATGGTTACAATCTGGGTGTCTTCAAATCACGACTGAATCGGTTTCTTCTAGGCAAGCGTCCTCCAACGTAGACCGCATCATCGCTTAACATCAGGCGTGATGGTGGTCAAACGCAAGCCTATTTTTTTTTTTTTTTTTTTTTTTTTTTTTATGTCTTCAAAAATATCCTGTAAGTTTATAAAAATACTATAATTTACCTTTTTACATTGAGTTACGATATCTTCTTTATTCATATTTTCATATGCCGATTTTTCATGTTCACTCGCAGGATTGTTTAACATTTTTGTTATCTGAAATAAAATAAAGCATTTAAATATTTACAAAAAATTTAAACTAACTACGGGAAGTGGGTGGAATTAAATTAACCGGCAACGAAATTACTTCCTCTGTCGGTAGTCAGCAGGGCGACCCACTACATCCTGGAGTGTTTAGCCTAGCCATTCATCCTATCACGGGATTTTTCACCTTATGTTCCACCTTTAAAGATGGAATATGTCTTTCAAATTAAAATAAGACCTCTACATAGCTTAAAAAAAAGTTAAACATTAAGTTTTACAAAGCCCATTAAAAAAACATTAGAATTTTTATTTTTATTTTTTTAAACACCTGATGATAATCAGATTTACTTGAAATAAAACTAAGAAAACTCTCGATCAAGTCACCTTTCAAACAAAAAATACCGAATCTAAATCGGTTCAGCCGTTTGGGAGTTTGGGAGCTACGATGCCACAGATACACACGTTAAACTTGTAAGTCCGTCCCCGCACATGTGAGATGAGTTTTTTTTTATGCCATAGGTGGCAAACAAGCAGTCGGGCTGCCTGATGGTAAGCAGTCACTGTCGCCTATGGATACTTGTAACACCAGAGGCATCACAAATACGTTGCCGACCCTTTGCACAAAATCAAAATCAATACATTGCACAAAATCTCGAAAACTACTTGACTAACGAAGCTGAAATTTGGCAGGTAGATTCTTTATGGGGTGTAGAGGTCCGCTAAGAAAAGATTTGCGAAAGGGCCGAATTAAGGAGGACAAAAGGAGGTTGAAAGTTTATATGAAAGTCTACGCGTACGAAGTCGCGGGCAACAGCAAGTAATATTATAAATGGAAAAGTGTGTTTGTTAGTTTGTTTGTTTCTCTTTCACACGGCAACAGAGCGATAATAAGGCCTAAGCTATGGCCAATGTCTATTGCCGCTTTACGCTCGTATAATATTACCAGGTAGGTTCTGGAATGGAGACCACGGACCGGTAAACGCAGCGTAGGACGTCCACCCACAACATGGACGGACGACCTAAAAGAGACCGCAGGGAAACGCTGGATGCAGGCCGCTTCCAACCGGCCCTTTTGGAGATCGATGGGGGAGGCCTATGTCCAGCAGTGGACGTCCTATGGCTGAAATGATGATGATGAATATTACCAGCGCTCCGATGGCGTCTACTTCATCGTCCATCGCCTTCTGAGAGTTAGCGTCCATCTCGTACCTTTCCATCGTCTGCAGTTCTAGCTTGTGGTGCTTCTTCTGTTCTGTAATCAGTTATTAATCTACTATATAAAAATAAGTCGGGTTTTCCTTCCTGACGCTATAACTCCAGAACGCACGAACCGATTTCCACGGTTTTGCATTCGTTGGAAAGGTCTCGGGCTCCATGAGGTTTATAGTAGCGAGGCCGAAGGCCGAGCTCTACGCGTACGAAGTAGCGGGATTCAGCTAGTTATTAATATTATAAAGAGGAAACGTTTGATTTATTGTTCGTTTGTTTGCATTGAATAGGCTCCGAAACTACTGAACCGATTTGAAAAATTCTTTCACTGTTGGGAAGCTACACTATCCCCGGGTGACATAGACTATATATCTATACCCGTGCGATACCGGGGCGGGCCCCTAGTTAATGATAAATCAACAACAGACGAAAAGAAAATTATTATCTTGATTGATTGATTAACTCTTTATTATTCACACCATAAAATTTGATACAGAGGACAAAAAACTAGTGAAACAACTGGCAGCCTTATCGCTAAAAGCGATCCCTTCCAGGCAACCTTAGGATGGAAAGGATTTATAGAAGACGTAGAAGTTATGTGGTGGTACGGAACGGTTGCGCGAGCCCGACTCGCACTTGGGCGGTTTTATATCTAATTCTTGTTCATTTTTCTACCGGACGGCCAGGATGGTAAGAAAAGGCGACACCGTTTAATGGTTGATATTTTGCATACGAAGCGCTTTGATTACAGTTTTATTGTGCGAACTGCTAGTCTGTGGAATGCGCTGCCTATATAGGAATTCCCGATAGTTACAGTCTGGGTGTCTTCAAGTCACGAACGCCCAAATTTATAATTGGCTCTTTTATATTATAATTTACTAGCTGAATCCGCGGTGCTACCCGCGGTTTTCCAATTTTCCCGCATTTTCTGGGAGAATAAGTTCCCTGTCCATATGATGTACACTATCATCCTTCCAAAATTCGTTAAGATTGGCTTAGCGGTTTAGTCGTGAAAAGCGAACAAACATCCAGACAGAGAGACAGAGTTACTTTCGCTGTTATACTATTAGTAAGGATTTCTACCCCTGTTACTTAAGGCGGTTAGTTTCTCTAAATTTAATAAATAAATAATTTAATGAAGCTTAGGATCAGGGTTATTTTTTTTTTTCATTTTGGTCAAAGAAACCAACTGGTACAGGTACTGGTTCAGGTACTGTACTTTAAAAAAATAGAGAGAAAAAAAAAACTCCTATAAATACTACTACTGCGTTGGTTAGGTACAATGATAATAAATATTATCATTGTACCTAACCAACGCAGTAGTAGTATTTATAGGAGTTTTTTTTAAATAAAAAAAAAAAAAAAAAACTCTAAACTAGCTTTTTGCACTTGGTTACTTCTCCCACCACAGCGACGATATGTGAATGTTTATTTACTTACGAGCATGAACTTTCTTATCTGAAAAGAAAAACAATACATGTATTAATATAACTCTCCTAACTATAAACTCTTGTTGACTCTCCACATCTCTCTAATAGTACACGTATGGATTTGGTTGACCTCAACCGCCGTCTGACCAACAGGAGAGAAAGAGAGGGAAATATGATATTCTCACTCTTTCTCTCCCGTTGGTTGGACAGCGGTCCGTCAACCAAATCCATACGTGTGCTAACACTATGACATTAATTTAAACGTCCCCAGAATATGTGCAAGATCATCATCCGATCATCCTAAATGTTTAAATATCCCCCCCTATAGTGCGACTAATTACAGGCAAAACTCCTTCTTCATAAGAGCATCTAACTCCGTAAACACACTGGAAGACTTCCCCGACTTTGACTTGTTCAATACGTCCTTGAATTCAATTAGACAACATATTAGTAAAAGCTGGTTTGGTGTGTCTCCCTGACTGTCTTGCGTTTCATAGCATAAAAAAGTATAATATACCTATTTTGTTTTTATTCATAATATTAACGGCCTGTTATCCGAGTCGCGTAGGCAACAAAACGCTCCCTCAGCCCCCGCCAAGTTATAGCGACGATGTAATTTGCCACCCAAGAGTCAGGACGCCCGCGGGGGGAGTGCAACGACAAAAACGAACATAGGTCCGACCTCGATGACGCCTGGCGCGGTACTGAACGCGGTGCGCGCAATAAATCAGCTGTTCAATAAATTTTGTCGATTGTTAATGACCGTTTTCTATGAAACAGCTGATTTTGTTTCGCGATTTCAGTGGGTTTACTACTTTTTCTGCAATTTTCGATAGTCTGTTGTTGTTCATTATGCGTGGCACTTCACTAAGTTGACCCAACAATGAACAACGACATTATTTGTATTAAATTTTATTTTATCGGAAAAAATACGAAACTTCTTGGGCGTGACCTGCCAAAATTATCATCCTAAATTTGACAGGCCATAACCATCGAGATACAATACATATATAGCCACATCGTGCCAAAAAATTGTCCGAACTAAAAGTCGGCGCACGCTACGAATTGCGCAGACTTTTTGATTAGTTACAAGGTAACCGCGATCCGACTACAACGCCGCGCGATGCCAGAGCTACGATGACATAGCGGACAACTAACGTTGAACACTATGCAAGCGACATAACGTCTAAATTGGAGTAAATGTGGCATTGTGAACTATATAATTGATACAGTGTATGTACAATAGCGCTCGGACGTGTTTGACTGTTTTTACTAGAGCTTGTGACTCTATAGGAACTGTATCTCTATGAACATAACACACAAACATTGCAAGTTGGATAAAAACTTGTAAAAAGGTCTTTTTAATGTGACGCACCTCCTTGAGGGGTAGCTAGGTATTTTGTATGTGACGCACCTCCTTGAGGGTAGCTAGGTATTTTTAATGTGACGCACCTCCTTGAGGGCAGCTAGGTATTTTGTATGTGACGCACCTCCTTGAGAGTAGCTAGGTATTTTGTATGTGACGCACCTCCTTGAGGGCAGCTAGGTATTTTTAATGTGACGCACCTCCTTGAGGGTAGCTAGGTATTTTTAATGTGACGCACCTCCTTGAGGGTAGCTAGGTATTTTTAATGTGACGCACCTCCTTGAGGGTAGCTAGGTATTTTGTATGTGACGCACCTCCATGAGGGTAGCTAGGTATTTTGTATGTGACGCACCTCCTTGAGGGTAGCTAGGTATTTTGTATGTGACGCACCTCCTTGAGGGCAGCTAGGTATTTTTAATGTGACGCACCTCCTTGAGGGTAGCTAGGTATTTTGTATGTGACGCACCTCCTTGAGGGTAGCTAGGTATTTTTAATGTGACGCACCTCCTTGAGGGCAGCTAGGTATTTTTAATGTGACGCACCTCCTTGAGGGCAGCTAGGTATTTTTAATGTGACGCACCTCCTTGAGGGTAGCTAGGTATTTTTCCAGGTGGAACCGGAACTAGACCCTTACCGCCGCCGGGCGCGTTTTTAGGGGGAATCTTCGCTTGCAGGGGTTTGAACGATAATACGGCTTCGGACGGCTCAGTAACGAAGGTAGCTACATACTCTGAAATAAATGCAAATACAATGTTACAGTATACGCAAATCTTTTTGATGTCTCGTTGTGCGTGGGACATGTAAATGCACAATTATACCAATATTTTTTTTACTTTACTTTTATTGTAAGTGCTATAGTTTTTGGGCATGTTGGTTACTCAAGCGCGCAAAAACGCCTAACAACAAGCCCTAAAACAAATAACAACAATAGACAACGAGAAACAAATAACAACAACTTTTCCATCCGGCTGCGTCAAACTTTTTTTTTTTGGCTACGGCCCCTTTGGTTGCTTCAAACTTATTGTAGGTGTCTATAGGCAGCGGTGACCACTTACCATCAGGTGGCCCGTAGCTTGTTTGTTCTATTTAAAAAAAAAAATGGCATGATTATAGTACCCACTCTAAAATACTTACTGTATAACAATAAATACTGACCAAGTGCGAGTCGGTGACAAATATCTGTTCATTATCAAGTTAAGCAACGTAGGACGCGGTCAGTACTTGTGCCCGCCTGAGCGTGATGTTGTCTTTTTGCACCACTTTTTGTATTTATTTTGTTGTGGTACGGAACCCTCAGTGCGCGAGCCCGACTCACACATGGCCGATTTTTTATAAAATTATGTAAAATAAGACATCTTTTATCGGAAAGGTGATTGATTTGTGAAAAATAACAGACTTGGTGAAAAAACGCTGTTTTAAACTATCACGGTTGTTCACTAAAGTTATATGATTATTCCACAACCTTACCACGGTAAATATCCCGTAAATAATCATATAACTTTGGTGGAAAAGTTCGCAATAGGAGGAGGCTTGCAAAGGGTTGTAACTTTAAGGCCCTCTTTTCCGACATTTAGCTATTTGGATCATTCTAGTTTAAGTGTGCCTACCTCCATGGTTAGCTTAAAATTATAAAAACGGTGTCATAACAAAATTGTATGTTTTATCTAGGAAACCCAAAAGACCGAAACACGATTAAGGACGTTTCGCTCGATAGAAAATATATATGTAAGAAACACTTATTTGCGCTTTTCACTCTGTTTTTTCAGGCTCAAAGAAAAGTGTGGTGACTCCCGCACCGGCTCGTTCCTGGTGCAAAGGTTGGCCATTGCCATCCAACGCAGTAACGCAACGAGTTTTTTGGGCACCTTTGCGCCGGGAACGGTTAGGGGTTATTTGAATAAATAAATAAATATTCAGGACATTTTTTCACACACGGTCATCTGACCCCAAACTAAGCAAAGCTTGTGATATGGCTGCCAGAGACTGATATACATACATATATAGTTTTAAATACATACTTACATAGATATTAACAATCAGATATAGAACAAACACAAATATTCATCACACAAATGTTTGTTCTAGATGGGAATCGAACCCACGCCCCCAAGCTCAGAAGGTAGGTTCACTACCAACTGGACCAACGGGCTATCAATAGGTTTAGTCTTTAGTTTAGTTGTTGGTGAACACCATATATTATTTAGGTTTTAAACGTAATCGATATTTATTTTAAGTTTAAAATTAAATAACGTGAATTTTCTAATACTGTAAAATATCTTAGTAAATATTTCAATAAATAGACATTTCAAATAATTATTTATTAACTATGTCTGCGATATGGGACCGTCCATTAATCACGTGAGGCTTGAAAGGGGGGGAGGGGGTTTAGCAAAAATCACGAAATATCACAAGGGGGAAGGGGGGGGGGGGGGGGGGTGGAGTAAGATATCACGTGTTTTTTTTGTTCGTCAAACGCGCGATTTCTAATCCGAAATGGTCCTTAATTTCAGAATAAAATTAGATTATACTTTATACCTGTATTTAAAGATAATATAAAATACACGTGATTACGTGATTGGGGGGGGGGGGGGGTTAGTCTTAAACCTCACCATGTATCACCAAGGGGGAAGGGGGTTAAAAAATGCTAAAAAAAAAAACATCACGTGATTAATAGACGGCCCCTATCTTAATATACAGATTTCATAATTATGAAAGTAACTGCTAAGGTACATTTTACATTACAGATATACTTTTCGAAAATATGAGAAAAACCTCAAAAATAGAAGTAGCGAAACGCACGACTGTGTGTAAGCGCCATGGTTTTGCTCCGCTAAATGCGACTTTAATACAATAAACCAAGCCTTATGGTCATCTGTAGTAATAAGCGTTGTTTAAAAGTGGTAAAACCTCGCCTTAATCGTAGAAATAAACTCACCTTTTACCTCCTCATTGGTCAGAAAATATAATTTTTCTGAAACAAATAACATAATTTTCTCAAACATCGTGGATTAATTATTCATCGTTTCAATTATTTGAAGAGCACACTTCGATGAACTTTATGGTCTTGGCCTAATAGTAAATGCCGGCCAAGTTTTGTCTCCCTAATCATCATCATCAATTGTCATCTTGTATGTACATATTTCAATACACACAGTTTTTTTTAATGAAGTAATGGGCGAGCGTTTAACCACAACTCACCTGCCCCCCGATTCTACTAAACAAATTGTCTTTAAATTGTAATTCTTGCGATTTTAATTGTTAAATAATTGCCTCAAAATTAACAGTTATTTTTAATACTAAGTTATAATATTAGGTGGTTGTATTTTTCTAGTATAAAAAAATATTTGAAACTGTCAATTTTGAGGCAGTTATTTAACAGTTAAAATCGCAACAATCACAATTTGAAAACAATTTCTTTAGTAGAATCGGGGGCCTGATGGTAAGCGACGTTGCGGTCTAAGATGGGGAACGCTTGCAAGCACTTTTTCCCACTTGGTGCAAGCAGCGACTCTTTTTTCGACCTAAAAGAGACCGCAAGGAAACGCTGGATGCAGGTCGCTTCCAACCGGCCCTTTTGGAGATCGATTGGGGGCTATGTCCAGCAGTGGGCGTCCTATGGCTGAAATGATGATGATGATGATGATGAAATTTTATTTCGAATGACCTTATGACCAAACACTGAGCTGTCATCGCCATAAACCATATTACCTGCCACCTTCTCCGTAATCTTGGCCAGCAACTGTACATCCTCGCTCTCTGGGTACTTCTGCCGGTAGGGCACACAGATGTCTTCCGGCAGCATCTCCATACCCTTCAGTATATCGGCGACGCGCTCCATAATCACCTTCCTTAGAATCGTTTTCCGCGGACTCGGCTCAACAAACTCTTCACCTAAGAAAAGACAAAATTAGTAAACACGTATTTTGTTAACTTGGGTGTTTTTCTTTTTTATCATTCTAATATTATAAATGCGAAAGTGTGTTACTATAGAAACTAAAGTGAGCTTGATTTATTATTTAAAATTATTAATAATAATATTTTTATTAACGGCTAGCACTCACGGGTATTGAAGCCAAAAAAACTCGACCGATGCATTTTATATAACTTTGTATTCGCAAAACAATATTTTTCTATATGATTTAACTTCAAATTAACAACTTTCAGATTCTTTCCTTTATATGTGCTGTGAGACCTTGCTTCTTGGCAAATTTCATGATTCTAGGTCAACGGGAAGTACCCTTTAGATTTTGATAATGAAATGAAAAAATGAAATGAAATGAAAAAATGAAATCGCAAAATATGCGAAAATATGCGACATAAACGGTTTTGGATGATTGATTTTTTCAAAGCTGAAAGAAACCGTAGCTTCGGTTATTTGATATAAATTTCAATTTGATTCCTTTACGCGTTCCTGAGAAAAAAGGTCTTGACAGACGGACAGACGGACAACAAAGTGATTCTATAAGGGTTCCGTTTTTTGAGGTACTGAACCCTAAAAAACAATGGATGTAAATAATAAATCAATGGTTCATTTTGTTTGCACTAACTTAGGTTCAGGTTCTCCGTCACTTTATACATGACGATGTTTGACAGCAGGATCACGCGTTGCCGGTACTGCCGGTTGTTAGTGATCGGCCTTTTTAGTTTCGTAACCAGAACCGTAGCGGGAGCCTCCCGCGAGGTGTTCCCGCGCCCCTCGCCAATCACAAAGTTGGCCGCGTAATCTAGAACAAATTAAAGTGCTAACAGACGTGTGGATTAGGTTGACCGCGTAATCTAGAACAAATTACAGTGCTAACAGACGTGTGGATTAGGTTGACCGCGTAATCTAGAACAAATTAAAGTGCTAACAGACGTGTGAATTAGGTTGACCGCGTAATCTAGAACAAATTAAAGTACTAACAGACGTGCGGATTAGGTTGACCGCCGTCTGACCAACGGGATAGATAGAGAGGGAAATATGTTATTCTCCCTCTTTCCCTCCTGTTGGTTGGACGGCAGTCCGTCAACTAAAGCAACGTCTCTTAAATAACTTTATAAGGGTATACAATTATTTTTACCAGATTGCCCAAAAACCCTTGGGGAGTCGGGTGTTATGGGTAATGTTCCTTGGAATGTTCCCATTTGTTGTAGCTCCTCACTTTCAAAACACTCCCCTCAAGGTTTCGGAAAGCATTGGAATCCTTGGAGTCGACATTTCTACGAATGTAGTATGTAAGGCCAAGCTCGCCTCTAAGAAACTTGGTGTGCTCAACAAGGCGAAGCGATAATTCACGTCGAGACAAAGACTCTTGCTTTACAAAGCGTAAGTCCGACCTCACATCCCATCCCATCCCGTCCCATCTTTGGAACGGAGCACCCAAGTATCAGCTTGACCCACTTGATGCATTACAGCGTAGAGCTGTCACAATTGTCGAGGATCCCAAGCTCACTGAACACCTAGAGCCACTCAGCATGCGCAGAGACCCAACGTCTCTTTGTATCTTTTATCGCATTTACAACGGGGAGTGTTCTGAAGAACTGTTTGATCTGATGCCGGCGTCGCGGTTTTACCATCGCACTAGCCGCCACCGCCTGAAGGCTCATCCACACATCATAGATCAGTGGAAACCGCACACCGTGCGATTCACACGATCCTTCTTGACTCATACTTGCAAAATGTGGAATGAGCTACCTTCCACGGTGTTTCCGAGAAGCTACAACATGGGGTTCTTCAAAAGGCGAGTTAATCGAGTCCTAAAGGGTCGGCAACGTATTTGTGACGCCTCTGGTGTTACAAGTATACATAGGCGACGGTGACTGCTTACCATCAGGCAGCCCGCCTGCTTGTTTGCCTACCTATGGCATTTTTTTTTTTTTAAATAACCTTCCACGCCAACGGAACGGCATCGAAAGGACGCATGATTTACTTGTTAAGAGGATTAAAGTATGAAACCGCTTTTCGATCGATCTTCTTTCTCTCTCTCGATCTAGTTTTCTTTTTGCATTTTTTCCCTCTGCCCAGAATTATATTTGTTTATCTAAAAATAAAAGAATTCGGGACATTTTTGCACACACGGTCATCTGACCCCAAACTAAGCAAAGCTTGTGATATGGCTGCCAGAGACTGATATACATACATACATATTTTTAAATACATATTTAAATAGATACTAACAACCAGATATAGAACAAACACAAATGTTCATCATATAAATGTTTGTCCTAGGTGGGAATCGAACCCACGCCCCCAAGCTCAGAAGGTAGGTTCAATACCAACTGGACCAAAGGGCTACTAATGTAATGTAACTGTATGTAAGCATTTTTGTTTGTCTGTCTATTCCATGGAACTGCCGACTCTATACAGAGAAACTTACTGGAGAGCTGGGGGCTTAGTCCCAGATTTGATAGTTTTCGAAAACTTTTTTCGTTTACGTTTTGTTCCATACATTGCTGGGCTGAAAGGTATTCGAAAACTTTTTTCGTATTAGAGTGAAGCAATCTATACCGCCGATTTTAGTTCCTCCGCGTTTCCGCTGGAGGCGCTTTACTAAAATGTATGAAGCAATACGTAAACGAAAAAAGTTTTCGTTAACTATCAAATCTGGGACTAAGCCCTTAGAAAGTGTATTGCAAAAAAATCTACTCACCCTTCATATCTACACCGCTCATGCCTCCAAAATCTGAAAAATAATTATACCTATTTATTACTTGTAATCTATGTTTTATTAGTTCTTTTTTGCTATGACAGCTGTCATAACCTCAAAATGATTTTTTATTTTATTTTATTTTATTATGGAAAATGATATGGTTTTCACACATTTTATTTATATTACACGGGAATTACTCACGTAAGATTAAGCCGGTCACTCCGACTATAGATTCAACCGCATTAGGCGGTCTTTTTCAAGGTGAATGCACTCGCGCGGCTCGCTTAGCTTTGTCTCGGTGTGCAAAGCGAAACGCAGCCGCGCGCGTGCATTCACCTTGATTAAGACCGCCTAATGCGGTTGAAACTATAGTCGGAGTAACCGGTCTTACGTGAGTAACTCCCGTGTCTTACGTGAGTAATTCCCGTGTCTTACGTGAGTAATTCCCGTGTCTTACGTGAGTAATTATGGGACCAACCCTGAAATCACGAAATAAATATCAAGTGTTCCATACATTTTGTCAATGACCGTTTTTTATGAAACAGCAATTTTTTTTATGCTATAGGTGGCAAACTTGCTGTCGGGGTGCCTGATGGTAGGCAGTCACTGTCGTCTATACCACCACCACCACCTGTAACACCATACTCCAAAGGCATAGCAGATACGTTGCCGATATTTTATAGTACACTAGCGACCCGCCCGCCCGGCTTCGCACGGGTGTAATTGACGTGCGAAGCCGGGGCGGGTCGCTAGTTATATATATAAACTTTTCGTGAAAATTTGTCTAACTGATGGTGAAAACCGCAACAAAATCCGTTGCGTGGTTTAGGAGGAGTTAGCCGCCATACATACAGACAGCCGCGGAAAGCGACTTTAATTTATACTATGTAAATAATGTAGAGAGATTACTGTCGCCGTCTGTAATGAGTGTGTTGCTGGCAGCGATGGTGGCCGAAAGCGCAGCTCCAGGCCATCCCAGCGTGGTCAGTATTGCAGCTCTTGATGGACAAGCTGGAATAACGGCCGAGACCGAATGGCGAGGCCTTTCTAGCGCGGACAGCAAGGGCTGCAATGATGACCAAGCTTGAAGGTCGAGTCGAGAGAGTAGATAAGCTTAGCTCGAGGCCATCATAGAGTGGCCAGCAGCGCAGTCATTGCGGACCAAGGCTTGTATAGTGCTTTACTCAAACAATGCGAGTAAATTAAATAAAACCAGCTTAGTATTGGAAGCGTTTTTTATTTAATTTTTAATATTGGTCAATATTGCTTGTTCCGCCTATACTTGTTTTACCTGTACATCCAAATTCTGAATAAAATCATATTCACACTCACACACACTCTCACTCACACTCACACACATTCACACTTACACTTACACATATTCTTACTCACACTCACAACCCACACCCACTCTCACTCACACTTACAACCAACACACACACCAACACTCACACTCACACCCCCACTCATACTCGCACTCGCAATCACACTCACACTCCAACATTTCCTGCTACTCGAATAGGCGCCAGAAAGATCGTGTGAATCGTACAGTTACGATTTCCACAAACCAATAAAATGATAATATTTGTATCAATCTAACTAAGGAACTGAATGCTGCAGGCTGCTGGGGCGTTAGAATACTCTGCCTGTAAGAACCTACTGATCGGGGCTCGACTGATAGCGGTATAACCATCACGGAGTAGCTATATTTCAGACTAGTGACAGTAGCATCACCAGTGCGAGAAGCTACTTTCATGGCAAGTCATTAACATACCCATGACCCCAGTTCACGGCCGCCTTAGCAACCCTGACCAAGGCAGCTGTCATGGTAACGGCTGGGCAAGGTGCGTGTATCTTTGGGCACCGCAAGCCGGTTCACTTAGGTGATGTACAATGGAAGAACGATAGAGACAATATAAGGCTACTGGCAGTGGGTGGAAACGAATTGCCGAAGATCGGGCTGAGTGGCGTGCCTTGGGAGATTCCACGGGCGCCTATGTCCAGCAGTGGACAAAGATACGCTGACTATGATGATTGAGCAGCAGGACATCCTTGTGATTCTAAACTGACGATTATGTCAACAAGACCTTACGGCCAATTAAGTTACCGAAAGCGTTTTTGGGGAGATGAAAAGGGCTTTCGCGTGGTGGTGTACATTTAAACCGCTCCGTGTGCCTTACCCGCTTTCAGTACAGTGCAACTTTTAGTAGGCCATAAATATGAATGCCTTTTTCGCTTCAGCCCTGTTCGCGACTCCACCGCGTTTCGACTGTCCTAAACTAGTAAGTGCAGTGCAATTTTGAACCCAGCACAAACCAAAAAAAGTACTTATCCACGGCGCTTGTACGACGCGACTTACGACTCTTCATTCGGCAATAGGCCTTGTGTTCCGCAAACAAAGAGATCAAACGAAAAATATTGTATGAAAAAAGTTACTGGCCGGCTAGCAGAGCAGCACACTGGCTGTTTCTAAAATAATTCATGAGTAAAACGTAAAGGCATAAAAAAGTAAAGTATGTATGTATGCACACTCCACCAACCTCTTATCAGAAACCACAAGCATGTCAAGTTGTATGAAAACGTAGCATGCCGTATTTTTTGTACCTACTATGACGTCACGAGAGGAGTTTAGTGCTACTTTGACTCCATTCGCACGGCCTACTTTCGAAGAGTTTTTTTACTGTAGCGCAATTTGCCAATTTTGTATTGACGTCTGACATGCTACTGCCAAGACGACGGAGATGGAACTGAATTAAGCGAGGTGCTAGTTGGAGCATTGAACAAACTTATGAAAGGCCACAGACATGACAGGTAAGTAAACCCGCTCTTTCCTACTAATGTTTGTAAGTATCAATCGGCCGCAAAATTGTTTTTCATCGGGCGACATGTATTGAATTCCTAGCTTTGCTCAGGGTTCAAAACAACGCCCTCGCCGAACAAATATCATTTTGTTCCCTTGTAAAACAATTCACTATAGCTACCGTCACGTAGAAAATTAAAGTGTTACCTTACCTTCGACTTTTTGCTTCACATTTGAGTACATGTCGTGGTCTGTGCTTTCGGGGTATTTATTGCGGTAGCGCGAGGTGATGTCCGCAACTGTCAGCTCCTTGTTGGTCCCCACAATGCCATCGATGCGCGCAATCACGACCTTCCGCAGGGCACTCTTCAGAACGCTCGGCCCCACCAAGGCATCCTGCACGTTCAGATTCCTGATCGTATCGGACATGAGATGTTGCATACCCTTTACTTTACTCAACTTGATGGTATCGAGCGTCGTATGCTTAGCGGGCGGCTGTTTCGCTCGTGTATAGCTTGGTGCGGTCTGAGTGTGTGACTGGCGCGCAGGCTGGTCGCGGCCATCGGGCTGGTCGCGGCTATAGGGCTGGGCGCGACGAAGGTGTCGCTCCAGCCGGCTTTCGCGATCGCTCGGCCGTTCAAATCGGCTCGAGCCGTTCTTTGACCGCTCGTCGGGGAGACCGACGCTACGCGAAGGCTGTCCGCGTTCTTCGCGGAATCTGTCATGCCGATCGGAGCTCCGGTCGTGGCGGTCGTCTCTCGAGTCCCATCTGGGCCGTTTAGGCTCATGTTGCATTTCTTGGTCGAACGCGGATCGACGTCGGTCGTCTCTAGTCGCGCGGCCCTCGCCCCGCCGGGTCTCCGTCCTAATCTGGCCCTGCAGCTGCACCACTGGCCGACTCTCATCCCACCGACTTTCCGCCCTAGTCTGGCCCTGCAGCGGCAAATCAGAGCGGCCCTCATTCCACCGAGTCTCCGTCCTAATCCGGTCCTGCGGCGGCACCGCTCCGCGACTCTCGCCCCACCGGCCCTCCGCCCTAGTCTGGGCATGTGGCGGAAAGGCTGAGCGGCCCTCGCCCCGCCGAGTCTCAGTCCTAATCTGGCCCTGCGGAGGCACCGCTGGACGGTTCTCACCCCACCGAGTCTCAATTTTAGCCTGGCGCTGGGCCGGCACCGCTAGGCGGCTCTCGCCCCACCGAAACTCCGTCTTAGTCTTGCCCTGGGCCGGCGCGCCCATGCGGCGAACATACAGGTTATCGGTCTGAGGCATACCGTAACTTTGCTGATCATGACTCTGCTGATCATGACCCTGCTGATCGTGACCCTGCTGATCGTAACTCTGCTCGTCGTGACCCCGTTGATCGTAACCTTGTTGACCATATTCGTTGAGCGACCCTGGATACGGAGACATTAGTGTCTCAGAATACTGCTGTTGCCCGTACGCCATATAAGCGCTCTGGACGGCCTGGAACCAAATCGCTGTCTGTAAAAATGGAGGATAATATTAGCGAGTACTGCCACTCGAGCCGTACTTTGTAATTTATTGAAGAGTTGCCTCCTTTTGCATGTTAAGAGTTTGTTAAGATTTTGCTCAGCTTTGTTTCTTATTGAAGAACTGTCTCCCGGACCAGTCATACAAGCCTGGGATGCTATTAGGCATCGCAGACAAAATTGTGCTTTGATTCCAACTTCGCTAACTGTAAAACAGCCCTGCAGCTATTATGACCTGTGTAGAACAGCAGAAATTGTATGTTGAGTGGAAGATCGTGGTGCCGTAGATCTTGTGCAGGCCTGGAACTCTCCTTTGGCCAAAAAGGCCCAGAGGCTTAGGCTCCGACGCCAAGGGACACCAGTTGGCGAATGATTATGTAAAACCCACATTTTGGTTTGGTTTCATTTTATTTGTCATGTGGCCCTTAGCTAGCCCCTAAATCCAGGCTTGTTCAGAAGAAGCCTAGGTCCAGTAGTCCATAGACAGGCTGATACTAATAAAGTGTGCTAAACGTGCACCTTATCAAGAAGCCTGTAAGCTTCATGCCTGCTCTTAATTTCAATACTACTTATATTCCGATCTGACCTGGACCTATGCAGTTTCCAAGATGACATTCAGCATCAGCGTAAATCAGGTGCTTCGAAGTTTTGTAATTACTGACATGGGAAGTCGCTATACACTATGCTGGGTGTCTAGGGTCTGGTACTTTGAGATCCTTTAATACCAATTGTGATGGCGTGCCTTAGCTATGCAGAGTCAATCGGTTGAGCAGTCTCAGTCTTTTGGAAATTTTAGCGCAATCCTTTAGTGTTCTTAAAAAACTGAGCTACCATCAAATTCAACCGGCTGAATAACTGGAGTACTTTAACAAATGCTGGACGGCCCAGCGAATTCTTCTCAATGTATCGGTCTCAGGACAAAATCGGATAAACCCAAGGTTATGTTTAACGAACATGATGTTCTAGAGCCGGGCGCCATAAATGGCTTTACTCTAGAGATACAAGTATTGATTACCTAGAGCAGATGTTTCGACTAGGCAAAAAAATTAAGAATGAGGCCTAGAGAAGAATACAGTTGGACTGTGGGATTTCCAGTTTTCCAAGATGTGGGGGTCAGCTTTTTTGGCGGTTTCGGCAGTGCATGGCGACTGGCTAGTGTTGGCAGGAGCAGTCATCATCATCATTTCAGCCTATCATGTTCCCACTGCTGGGACACAGGCCTTCTCTCAGAGAGAGAGAGAGAGAGAGAGGATGGGCCTTAATCAGCTGGTCCAGTGCATTTTGGTGAATGTCATATGTCTTTGAACTTTTGAAGTTCTGGGACAAACTGGTTTCCCCACGATATTTTCCTTCTACATTTTTGAGCGATGGCATCGAAACTGCACATGATTTATTTAGGTACTAAATAAGGCATTGCTGCACGGCCGAGGATCGAACCGGGTGCCGTCAGAATGTAAAGTGCAAATGCTACCGCTCGGCCACCATCGCTCTCAATGACAATAGCAGTGTTCATTGGCATTAACATTTGTTCTATAAACGCTTGCAGTTACGCCAGCGACTCAAGGTTGTGCTCTGTTATTTCAGTAACTGGTTTTGAGTAGGCTGGCAGGGGGAAAGGCAGTGCAGGTGTTAACACCCTCATATTCGGAACATACTTAGAACTTGGAAACAACGGCACGTGTTTCCAACTTTTAAGCTGTTGTCGGCACTGTGTTGCCGACATGTTGCCGTACGTTGCTGGCAGTGAACTGCGACCAAAACCACCGGAGGATGGGCAGCAGCGTCCTCTTAATACACGGTGAACATACTGCGATCCCCAAGCCACCTGCCAAGCGTGGTGATTATGGCAACACACCTCTGAGGCCTTCGTTCAGCAGTGGACGTTTACTGGCTGATGATGTATACCACTTTCTCAGGCACATGCAAATGACTGATGTGCGCGCAAAGTTTCCGAAACACTTTTATGTAACTTTTCTGAAACTGTGTTTCCGTAATATTGTTTTGTATACTTTTATGTAATGTTTCTGAAACTGTGTTTAAGGAACATTGTTTCCGTACAATTTCACTGTAAGGTTTCTGAAACTGTGTTTCTGTAATTTTGTTTTGTACACTTTTATGTATTGTTTCTGAAACTGTGTTTAAGGAACATTGTTTCTGCACAATTCTATTGTTTTTGAAACTGTGTTCCCGAATCATAGTTTGCTAGTGAAATCAAGGCTATAAAGTCTTAATTGTATTGCAATTATCTTTATCTTAATACTATGTATTGATTTATTGGAAACCAACGGGAGCGTCAAACGGTACATAGTGGGTTCAAATCCTGTAAGTTGACAATTTTTTTAACTTTGCAGAAGAGGTTTTTTTTTATCTAACATACCTGTGCAGAGAGTTGAGGTTGGTACATAAAGTTGGTCATGGGTTGGTTGGTTGGCCACATGCCTATGGCCTTTGCTTGGGAGATGTCGTACGCTGGCTGGGCTTGCGACTGCTTGATATATTGATGATGAGCCATGCTCGTCCGATATGGTTGTTCTAATTCCTGGGAAATTAGATAGAATATGAAAAAAAAAAAACACAGATAGATATAATAGGTACAATGAGTTAATAATGATCCTAATTTGACTTTGATTCTATGTAAACATTGAGATACAGAGTCACAATCGTGCCAAAAAAAAATACCGAACCGAAACTCAGCGCACGCTACAAATTGCGCAGACTTTTTGGTTAGTTACAAGGTAACCGCGATCCGATATACAACGCCGCGCGATGCCAGAGCTAAGATGACTTAAAGTAGCTTGCAAGTACAAGTAACAAGTAGAAATAGCAAGTACAAGTATGTAGGTACGTTCATACGTAAATAGCCACTCGCGCGGTGACGCGTACAACTCGCGTGCGAGTACGTACTCGCACGAGTGTTCGAACGAGACAAACGATACGCAGAGGCCGTCGCGTGAGTAGCGCGGGGAATCTTCTCTGCGCTTCGTTCGCTCTAAAATTCTATTTGAGAAATTTATATGTGCATCAAATGCAAATCACATATAAAATTCCCACACTTTTTTACTTTTGTAATACTCTTTGATATTTGTTTTATTGCATTTGTTATTTCAACATTATTTATTTATTTAATTCATAAAGAAACACCAACAGTACACATATTAAATAATACAAATAACACTTATTTATAATTAATACAGTTCTGATATGTGCACCCTTACAACGTTCACAGTTAAAAGTGGTAAGACAAAAAATAAGAGATAAAAATTATATATATATGTGTGATGTGAATACAATATATATTTTACTAAAACATTAAATATTAATTATAAATATAATACATAACTATATTATAACATTCGTCAGCATTCACGGAACTGGACTGTATCTCTGTTTTATTTGTGAAAACTTTTAAGGCTTGTTTGTTCTTATTTTTCTCGCTATGTTTTATATTGATAAGGCTGTTTGTTTTCCGTAAATAAATAAATGAACAACTTTTACTAACCTTGCCCATTACGTCCATGAAAGAGATTACATTTAAAATATATTTTTTATTTTATGAACTGATCTTTTAGACACGCGTTACTCTCAATCCGTTGAATAAATGGGATTTTTGAAAAGTGAGTAAAACACTACAACGGGCAATATGGGCATGTAAATATTAAAACATCTGCTAATAATTTTTATTCAAATATTTTCACCTCATTCAACCATCTGTTAATTGTATTTAACATTCACCAATTAATCTTTTTTTATTTATTAAGAATTTAAGTAGGTGACTTTTTTCACCAGCCTTTTTAGGGTTCCATACCCATAGGGTAAAAACTGGACTCTATTACTGAGCCTACGCTGGCTGACCGTCCGTCTTACTTTTAACGGCTGTATCTTTCGAATCGTAATAGATAGTCAGTTAATATTTAGGAATATGTAATGTTACGGTAGATTAACTAAAAGAACAAAGAAGGCAAAAAAAAAAATGGGTTAATTATGAAGTCGTTTTTTTTAATTATTAACTATTGTATTTTGTGGTGGTACGGGACCCTCAGTGCGCGAGCCCCACACGAAATTGGCTAGTTTATTACACTAAACTCAAGAGCAATTACAAAAATACGTTAAAAAAATATGTTTGTTGTATGGGAACCTCCATCGTTTTTCTACTACTTTCTGTATGGAGTACTGTTGCGGAACCCTTAGTACGCGAGCCCGACGTACTTGACCGGATTTTTATTCTAAAATTAAAATGTCCTGATCTTCTTCTTTCGAGTCAATGTTTCCTAAATTATTATTTTATTGTTATTCACATATATTTATTTTCTTTTGTAAATTTAAGTATTTTTTAGAATAAATATATAATAACAAGATATCATACAAAAAAACTAAACCTAGAGTGATATTATTGCCCCGGCAGAGGTGCAATGAACCAAGCTACCGGTGCTTAGGCCTGCAGAGTGAGGAACCTCCTGACGATGCGCGCCGTGTCAAGGATTACCGCCTTCTGCATCTGACCCTTGACCCAACCGTCTAGCGAGAGCCTCTTAAGGTGTTTGTTATTATTATTTATATTTTTATTTCAATATAAACACGGGTCTAGCCCGGACATTTGGCAGGCATTGGTGGAGCCGAAGCCAACACCAAGAGGCCCCGTTGAATATAAAATACAATAATTATTAATGAATGTGTATAAAATGGATTATAAAACTATTGTACAGTATAGGATATAAAACATCTAGGCTATTGAGGTGAACAACTTGTGGATGGGATAACAGATCTATGGTATGAGGTACGGCACCTGCCAATTATGCCTCATTTCAAAATACTTAGGCAGGTGATGACTTGCCACTCACTAAATGGGCCCCCCATAATGGCTGCCGCATATTGGCACCGGAAGGGCAACATTGACGTGGGTGGCTTAGGGTGTCGAGAGGTGTGCTGCACTTTCACTAAGAGCTACTAGCGGCGTTATGCCCTTTAACACTTCCACCCTGGAGCTTAGGTTTTTAGCTCTTGCGGTTTCCACCCCCAGACGGCCGGTTAAGGCAAGCCAGGGGTCTGGGTCTCTGGGGTATATATTTATATATTTTTATTATTATTATTTTCGTAAATTATTGTCTTGATAAAAAAATTACATTAAAAAATTACCCTTTTCTGACGTTTATCCTCAACGTAGAGCTGCTGTCCCATGAAGTAGAGGCCGTTGATCTTCCTGACCAGGATGGCAGCATCCTCTTCTTCCGACACGCCGACGGTGACGCGCATCCCGTTGCCTTCATTCTGCAGGTTGTCCAGGATGGAGTCTTTGAGCCCACATTTTGATATGATGAGATCTTTAATGTCACCATACTGCGTCTGGTAATAGTAAAAGAATTTCTTAGTACTGTATATACTTTTTATTTTGACTATTTACCAACTAAATAAATAAATAAATATTCGTAGCATTTTTTGCACACACGGTCATCTGACCCCAAACTAAGCAAAGCTTGTGATATGGCTGCCAGAGACGGATATACATACATATATAGTTTTTAAATACATACTTAAATAGATATTAACATCCAGATATAGAACAGACACAAATGTTCATCACATAAATGTTTGTCCTAGGTGGAAATCGAACCCACGCCCTCAAGCTCAGAAGGTAGGTTCACTACCAACTGGCGCAACGGGCTATCTAACTAGCTGCGCCCTGCGGTTTTACCCGCGTTGTATACTTCCTTGTAGAAACCTCCTTGGTAGCGACATACAGCAATCCCTTTTGACTTAAATGGCTATTTATTTTTTTGTCTATTATGTAATATGTCAATCTAGACTTCAATTCTTGCCGTTCCCAAAGAGAATATATGGCCGTTCCATATTAAATGTGTGGGAAAATGAATTTTCTTAAAATAAAGTTATAAATACATACATGTAGTACTTATATGTCCCTTATTTATTATCTTTTCTTTTTTTCTAATGTAGAAGGTGTTTTGAGTGAGTAAATATGTTATAGTTAGAATTATCAAACATTGTTTATATGCTTTTATGTACATATGTATGTAGTAGCGTACATAAAAGCGCTCCGACTGGAAAATTCACAGTGGAATTGTAATCACCATCCAGATTTGTGCTCACTGGACCATCGCCTTCGTTTGATGGTTTATCCCAATATGTATCTTTAACGTACATACTTTTTAATAATTATTTTGGTGTTTTAATTTATACAACACCAATATATTTGACCTCCATCTCAATGCTATACAACCTCCTTGCTCAAAATATACTCAATACAAACTCCTTAAATCTTTCTTTCTCTCATAGTTATGGTATAAAGTATAGTATGCACATAAAAATATATTACTGAAAAAACACTGCTGAAAAATGAGTCTAATATCAGTACACCTGTTCAAAGTAATAAATAAAATTCAACATATATACACTTATATATATACTTCTATATATTTGTACTGAAATAGCGCCTACTGAATGAATACTGTGACATCAGTACCTAGCGATTTAAGTAGGTGTAGGTAAATATTTTAACATGTCTGTAACTCATCGAGATACAATACATTCATATAGAGTCACAATCGTGCCAAAAAATGTCCAAACCAAAACTCGGCAGACGCTACAAATTGTGCAGACTTTTAATTACAAGGTTAGTTACAAGGTAACCGCGCGCGTGATCAGACTACAATGCCGCGCGATGCCAGAGCTACGATGATAGTTGAAAACTAACGTTGAACACTAAGCAAGCGACATAACATCTAAATTGGAGTAAATGTGGCATTGTGAAGTATAATATAATTGATACAATGTATGTAAAATGATGCTTGGAAGATTTTGACTGTTTTTACTGAGAGATTGTGACTATATAGTAATTGTATCTCGATGTAACTACAATAATGTTTGCATTACAAAATTTCTGGTGTACACAATAAAGAGTTTCCATGTATCTCATAATAATTATTGCATTTTATGTTGATTAAATATCAGTCATGCTAGTAGCATGTCTCAAAAAGGCTGCAATAATTGTGGTTATTTGTTCTAGATTTAGAAAAACAATCGTTGGTTAGGTCAGAGGGCCAAGATGACAAAAATTACATTAATTTTAATCATTAGAAATTGCTTGTAAGCAAAGTCACCTACAATAGGTACAGAGGTCCGTATCGTTGATTGTTGTAAACAGCTTTGATCTATTTTGATAGAAATTACTTAGATGACTACAAATACATAAATTACCAAGTAAAAACTTACTCGTAACGGCAAATTGTGAATAGTTAACAGCATTTTGATTTGTGAATATATCACAGTTGTAATAACAACGTGACCCTAAAATTATAGCTTCTAGGTATTTCGGGAAAAGATGTTAATGTTACACAAAATCCAAGACTCATTTAGGTTAGGATATTATTTTACGAAAAGCGAAATCCAGATGCCACTGCACTGAAAGACAAACTGAAAGAATGTGTTGTAATGTGCATTTGATAATGTGCTCTATTACTATTACGCGCGTAGTATCAAAGTAGTATATTCTGAGAGTATATTCCATGTATATTCCTTGATTTTGATTATTGTGATTTTTTTTTTTTTTTTCTTCTTCCCCGAGTTGGGGCTTTTGGCTCCGCATGATTGATGCAGTTGCCATATTCAAGTCGTATGAGTTTAGTTTTAGAATTTAAAGGTAGGGAAACGATACGCGAAAATTAGGATATAGGAAGGATTAGGATGGACGGATCAGAGGAGTGTAAAAAATATAAATAAATAAAATTTATAGTTTAATGTCATTAAAGATGATAAAATCAGATAGAGAGTGGTAGATAGAAAAGGAATTGCTACTGAGAAGAGATTGTATATTAGTAGGTAATGGAACACGGAGGGATATCAAGTCATCGTAAAAGGAGGCATGGTCATGTAAAGGACAGGAAAAAAATATATGGTCCAGATCCCCATAATCACCACATTCGCACTGCGGACTATCTATGATGTTAAACCGAGCAAGGTGGGCGGGACAAGTGGTATGCCCAAGACGCATCCTGATCAAAATCGTTGATGGCACCTTGCCAAGGTTTAAAACAGAGAACCACGGTTTATTGCGAATCACCGGTTGTATACTAGCATAATATTTGCCTTTATGCATGCTACTATCCGCCCAGATTGCTTTCCAGGAATCCTGGAGGTGCAGCCTGGGAAGTGCAGCCAGGTCGTGGGTATAATTTTGATACGGAAATAGATCACCACACACCACAGCCTCATTGGCAAGTCTGTCTACTTTTTCATTACCAGTAATCCCACAATGGCTAGGAATCCATACAAAGTTAATACTTAAGTTTTTAAGAGTGCATTGATGAAGTTTTTCTCTGGCTCCTATTATAAGAGGATAATGTGACTTGGTCTTAAAAGGAAACTTCAACAGCGCCTGTAAAGCACTCATGGAATCGCTAATGATAATGGTTTTTTTAAGCTCACAAAGTAGCACATATTCTATAGCTTTAACAATGCCAAGACATTCACCTGTAAATACTGACATTTCAGGAGGACATTTTATCTTTTGTACAATACCATATTGAGCATGGTAAACACCCACACCCACGCATTTATTTGGTGAATGTTTTGAGGCATCCGTATAAATGTGGTGCCAATTGGGCCATTTATCGTTTACAGTGAATTTAAAATACGCGTTAGCATTTTGCTTATCAATATTTAAATTAAGGCAAACTATTGGAGGTTGTATTAATGCTTCATAATTGCAAGTAAATATACTAAGAGTTCGAGATTGATACGTTGGGGCATGTAGTGCCTTAAACTTAGTTAAGCTTTGTACTAAGCAAGGCAGCGATTTATGTTTCCAGTAATTTGAAGACTCAGTTAAATCAGCAAGAAGGTGGAGTTTTGAGATCAAAGGACTATTAGAAAACTGTAATACGCGATAAAACAGACGATCTGATAGGAATTGTCGCCTCAAATGAAGAGGGGGTTCAGAACATTCCACCTGTAGCGCATTTAGTGGACTAGACTTCATAGCTCCGGTGATTATTCTTAGTGCTTTGGATTGAATGTTATCCAATTTCTTAAGGGCAGCTACACTACTAGGCCCCAGCAAGAAGGTCCCATAGTCAAGAACGCTTCGTATTAGAGCGTTATAGAGGAGCTTCAAAGAAAAAGGATGTGCACCCCACCAAACACCAGAAAGGCACCTTAGTAAATTTAAAAGTTTTTCACACTTTGTGGCAATATACGTACAGTGTGGTAAGCCCGTAAGTTTCGAGTCAAGGTAAACGCCCAAAAACTTGACTTCAGATACTGTTGGAATTAAATTTCTATCATAATGTACAAAGACAGCTGGTGGAATTCGTTGACGTGTAAAATGAACCACAGAACTCTTAAGGGGAGATATGCTTAGTCCATTTTTCGCCACCCAATTTTTCAAATAATTTAAAGCTCGTGATATTTGACAGTGAATATCTCCAATCGATTTGCCTGTGGCGTATAAAACAAGATCGTCTGCATATTGTAACATATTAACTGAGCCGTGTAGAGATGATTCCAAATCATATGAATAAAAATTAAATACAAATACAAATACAAATACAAATAATCTTTATTTCTAAAAAGCTGTAGAATCTTAAACAAAAAACAAACTTAAGTTGTAATTCTTAAACAAACTAGACCAATGTAATAAGACTTAACATTAAGAAGTGAGAAGTTTCAGCATAGAAAAAATTTAAGATGTCGACTTTAACAAGGGCCCCACACTAGGCTCATGGCCCGTATTGTGGTGGCCAAGGGACGATGTATCCAAGTTAAGTTTTTTAATTTGGAGGCATCCAATTTTTCACTTCAACTTTTCCTAGGTTATAACTTATATTAATATTATGTACATTTATATTGGTTACTTTATTATATTACATTTCACTAGTTATTAAGTGTATAACTCAAATTATATTAATAAATAGGTATAATATTAGATTAAAAAGAATGGCTCAAGTAGGTATTTAATATCTAAAGTGTAGTGTCAAGTGTGAGAGTGCGTGTGTGTGTGTGTGTGTGTGTGTGTGTGTGTGTGTGTGTGTGCGGGAGATGCGTTTTCGCACGTGCGTTTTGGCTGTTGATTTATATTTTTATATGACTAGCTCACTGCGCAGTGCGAATCCGAGTTATAAAATTTTCAGTGTCATCGTATGATAAAGTGAGCAACCATTTTTTAGCTGATAGCTTAACTATAGATGTCCTTTGCATTTTTATATTAGGAAGAGCTCTAACGGTTTCGTTGTATATGCGAGGGAGAAGAGATTTTGGATGACGGACTGCGTATGCCGATTTGGTTCCACCTACAGGTACTCTGAATATTCGTCTACCTGTTATTTCTGAGAGCTGACTCAAATCCTTAAGTGACTTGTGCGTTGCGACTATAGCTTTCAGCATAAATAACTGCCTTACCGTCAGAACTTCGGCTTCCTTGTACAGACTAACCGTAGGAAATCTAAAGGGTTTACGCAGCATGACTTTCAAGACGGCTCGCTGGGCTCTTTCGAGCCCCAGCATAAAAGTTTTTGCTGCGCCTCCCCATGTCAGGTTACAATAGGCTAGTATCGATTGGCAAAGAGATGTGTATACCATCCGGAGGATCTTCAGCTCACACGAGTTGCGTAAACCCTTCATGACGTAAATGAGCTTACGAACCCGTCCCGATAGCTTTGAGATGTGATGTCTGAAGGTAAGTGACTCATCCAGCTCAACCCCAAGATAACGTATCCTATCGACCCGTCCAATAGATTCGCAGCTGCAACTCAAGGGGCAAATAAGATGGGACTTACAACTGAACCTTGCGGCAGACCTTTCCACACGAGTCTGCATTGATCTAGTGCTTGATCTAACTTTATTGTTCTTCCTGACAGGAGATTAATTATAAAACATGAAAGAATATCAGGGATATTTAGTTTATGAAGTTTTGATTTCAGGATATCAAGAAGAACATTGTCATAAGCTGATTCTATATCTAAAAATACTGCTAGAACTGATTCATTCCGCGAAAATGCGATTCTAATATCTGTGACAAGTGTACCCACACTATCCAATGTACTTTTGCCTTTTCGAAAACCAAATTGTGTCTCAGGTAAAATGCCTCTGTTTTCAACTATCCATTCCAGACGATTTTTAACCATGTTTTCAGCAATTTTGGATATAACTGACGATAAAGCTATTGGACGATACGATGCAGCATCTGATGGGTTTTTTCCTGGTTTAAGAATAGGCACAACTACTTGGGATTTCCAAGAAGGAGGAATGTTTCCGGTTAACATGGCAGTGTTGATTAAGTCTAAGTAATACGCAAGTGATGATTGACTGAGGTTAGCAATGAATGAATATGGTATACCATCTTCACCCGGCGCAGAATCTTTAACGGCTGACAGTACACCTTGTAGTTCTTGCATGGAGAACAAAGAATTTAATATGGTTGCATTATCTACAGAAGGGACTAAGCTATAGACTATTTCTTTTGGTGGTACTGTAGACGGGGCTAATCGAGTTAGAAATTGTTCAGTCAGATTCGGAGGTAAAGGTGAACAAGGTGTCACACTAACACCACTTCTGAATCTTCTAACATTACGCCACACAACAGTGGGGCTTATATTAGGAGAAATAGAAAGGCAAAATTTTCGCCACCCTAGTTTTTTTTTTTCTTTCAAGAGCTTACGAGTTTTATATAATAGGTCTGTCAACGTCTTAAAATTTTCATCTGTCATGTCTCTATTATACCGTTTTTCAGCTGCTTTTCTTTTCTTGACTGCTTCAGAGCATTCTTTATCCCAAAGACTACTATGTATATACGGAGATGTATGTATATGCTTTAGGGGTCTAGACAAGAGCCACACGCTAGTTTTTCCTTTCCTTTCCGTTAGCGTTAACGCTATTGCGTTAGCGTGACCAAAACGGTAGACAAGTTGCACAAAAGTCGCCTAACGCACATTCCGCAGCGACTAACGCTAGTTGCGTTAGTAAATCTATATTCTCTATGGAACAACGTGTAGCAGTTGTCAATCGAAATGTCATTCATGTGTCGCTAAAACTTGCCGCCAATTCCGCCAAATATTCTTATTGTTATTCGTTCCGGAAAGTTTTTAATGTAAGTAAAAGTGATTAATATCTTTAATAAAGTAATGTGGATGTACCTAAATAATAATTTAAAATAGTTGTGTGACTAGAGTTAGTGAAGTTCAACGTGAATACAGTGAAATCTCAATTTTATTTTAAAGTTGAATTAGGGCATTGGATAGGATTTGTAGACTTATTTTTATTTATAGATGGAATCCAGGCTACGTGCTAGCTATGAGCAATTTGCTTTGATGCTGGAGTTTATGGAAAGGTATGTTTTTCTCGCTATTTCTTCATTTATCCGGTTGTGCACCAATGGTGTTTCCCACTTTAAAAATGTACCTATCCTATTCGTGAGAAAACAGTCACCATTGCCGATAGAACTAAAAATCAAAGGCATGTGTATAGATCTAAGTATAATATCTATAGTCTTCTGCAGTATCAAATGCAGTAATGTAAACTATGGTCAAACACAATAGCCAATACCTAGCTATTGAATCAAAAAATTGTTGTTTCTTTACTCCTCACAGAGAAACCATGGGCAGAAACTAATAATATAAATAAATTAAATTGTTTAATCAACTTTTTAGAAATGGAGATCTGTCACGGCCGATATTCGTAGGTTTGCAAGGAAGGCAGACGTCGGAACGGCTGTGGCGAGAGCTGACCGACTTGCTAAACTCGGTAGGTGGCTGTGGTATCACCAAGGCAGCCGACAAGTGGAAAAGAGTATGTATTAAAACATTACATAAGTATATATTTTTATTTAGAAAAAGGTAAAAAAGGTATTAAATAAAATGGTTGAGTAAAAATATTTTTTGCTTAGTTACTTTTAATCAACAAAATTTAAACTCATCAATTATTTGTCTTGCACACTAGCTTGGCATGGCATCATGCTTCTATGCGCATGTGTTCATACTGCTTATAATGCTGTTTGTGTGTTTTAGGTATGGTCAGATTGGAAAACAAAAACAAAAAAAAAAGCTTCACTGTTAAGACAGGACGTAGGTGGTACTGGTGGAGGTCCCAGTAAAGGTAAACCCCTGACTCCTCTAGAGGAGAGGCTCCTGCAAGTGATAGGGCTTACTGCTATTACAGGACAGGAAGCTGTAGAAGAAGCAGGCTTTGGTGTAAGGGTTATGTGCTTTTACTAATAATATTACAACAGTATTCCCTCATTTATGATTGGATTCTGCCCAACTTGAATATTTATTTAGTTTCCTTTTTTGTAAATGTTAAATAAATTCATTGAAAATGTGAGTATCAAAACGTAAGCAACTTATTCTCATAACGTTAATAGAGTTTGGTAAAATCTAGTCTAAATAAATTATTACTTGTTATATTACTAATCTCATAAGCTTTGCATGTGTTTTGTCTTTAAGTATAGTTCATCAGCCAATCAGCAATCATTCAATAATAATATATCACTTTATTATACAACAAAATAAAAAATTCAAAAGTAACTCTAAGTAACAATCAGCCAATACTAATCCACTGCTGGACATAGGCCTCTCCCAAGCATGGCAAGGACATACACCACTCAACCCGATTTTCGGCTTTTTTCTTCCAGCCTCTGCCAGTTGTCTTACATATATCATCACTGAAACAAATCTCAGGGCGTTCTACAGTATGTTTGGCGACCACCGGTAAATCGCTTCGTTCCGGATACCTCAGAGAAACGACAAGCATAGCTCTTTCCACAGCCCGAGTATAGTCATTTAAATGAATACATTAGCCTTAAGTGCTTAACTATCTTTAAGATTTGGACAAATTCGTCGCTTCCTAATAAACTAGCCTAAGAACCAATTTGTACTCAAGTAAATAAATAAATAATTCATTAATTTTATGTTAATTATTTCTTCTAGGCACCGCCACGAGTACCATCTCCAATACAGGATGTTGAGTTGTGGGTAGAGTCAACCCCTGGTCCATCGGCTCCTGTCATTCCTGTGGCAGCTCCACCGGCTCCTGTCATTTCTGTGGCAGCTCAACAAGAAGGTGATTATTTTAAACATTAATATATTATTCTACTTTCTATTAAAATTATGATTATCAATATGAAACTTTGTTACTAAATTAATCCCAAACCACTGAACAGATTTAGATGGAATTTCACACATAATCAGACAGTATCCTAGAGTTTCCCCTGTTCTGACCTTGAAGTCCAAACTAATGAAGTCGTGGGTAAAAGCTAGTCTTAAATAATGATCTTACATAAATATTTCTTCAGGACTAAAAATCTTATGTAAATTGGTCATCATTATTGCACCTGCTTTTCTGCCAATGCTAAGCTAGTTCCTATCGTACTACTTACTATTACCTACTTATATTTCCAGCTCTAGTCTGTACGGCTGGTACGCCCACGACGGCTGGTCCCTTGCGACGTTCAAATAGCAGGACTGCACAACGAGGTATTTAATTCTACTAATATTATAAATGCATAAGTTTGATAGATGTTTATTACTAAGCCACTCCCGAACTGCTGAATGGATTTAGATGAAATTTTACATAGTTAATTAGTCCATATCCTAGATTAACACATAGGATACCTAGGTTCTTTTTACCCTGGAGCAGCATAAAACCTCAGAAGATAACAGACTATATGCAATTAGCGCTGTTATTTGTATCAGTATTAGTGTTTGTTGTTTCTAAATTTTATACTTTAGTAAATACATAATTATTATAATAATAGTAGAAATAACATTTTCTCTCCAGAACTCCTTAAAATGCGCAGTCCCTTAAGTGGCGCTATATATAGAGTTTACACTGTAATTTCCAAATTAAAATTATTTTTGTTGTTTGTAGAAAGATCGCCAGTGTCCAGTATCTCGAGTCAACGTCGTCCACGCCCGCGTCGCAGATATCGCCAGGGTCCTTTCGATCGAGCCACCACAGAATTTGCGGCCATCGAGCAGAGGCGGCTAGAGTTGGAGGCTGAAAGACTGCGTCTGGATAGCGAGCGCGTGCAACTCGATAGAGAGCGTCTTCAAGTCGAACTAGAGAGAGTTCGGGTTGAAGAAAAACGAGTTGGAGTTGAGGAACTGCGTATGGAGAATGAGCGAAAGCTGCGCGAGTCCATAATGGAGTTCAATAATAACGTCACTGCCTTAATGGTGAGGTTGGCACCGAAGGACAACAACCTCTAACAAATTCTTTTTAAATTGCTTTTCACCACCAACTCGCCTGTTGGTAAGCGACGATGTGGTCGAAGTAGAAGCAAGCCGTTTTTTTGTCGCGTTTCTCCTCCAACTCGCCTGTTGGTAAGCGACGATGTGGTCGAAGATGAAGCAAGCCGTTTTTTTGTCGCGTTTCTCCTCCAACTCGCCTGTTGGTAAGCGACGATGTGGTCGAAGATGAAGCAAGCCGTTTTTTTGTCGCGTTTCTCCTCCAACTCGCCTGTTGGTAAGCGACGATGTGGTCGAAGATGAAGCAAGCCGTTTTTTTGTCGCGTTTCTCCTCCAACTCGCCTGTTGGTAAGCGACGATGTGGTCGAAGATGAAGCACGCAGTCTAAGATGATACCTATTCACTCTGGCCTTGAAAAGGCCCAGATTATATCTCAGGAAACAAGGAAGCCGGCAGATTGTTCCAATCCTTCAATAAAATCAAATAATGTTTTCACGGACGGAGCAAAAAATGACAAGGAACTCAACAACAAGTCTCCAATACCACAACACCTTGCTAAATAAGGATAGAACAGTTTAGTCAGCGACCCAAAGCTGTGTTATTTGGCAGGGGAAAATGTACAATACACTCCAAGCAGGATGTCAGAACAGGTCTTATCACCCTCACTTTGAATTAGAATCCTTGGCTGTTATCATAACTTTTAGTAGGTATGTATCCAAGGAAAATCAGCTATATATGTATAAATTCTAACATAACCTCTGTGCTTCTCTCTCACTGCCTTATTTTGTGAAAAAACTTAATAAACCATCTTTGCATATTGAAATATTGTAGGCACATCCTTAGAGGAGACAAAACTGGCCATCAATAACAATGTCGAGGCCAATTATTTTCAACGAAAAGGGATCTTTAATTATTAACACACTACACACACATTAAATAGGTTACAGAAAAAGACATTTTATTATTTGAAAAATTTATCTGGTTTTGAAACAGTTTTATTTACTAATTCCAAGATAAAAATAATTTATTTGCACAAAACAAGAGTAAATTAAACACATTTAAAATTGCATACACAATGGGTGGATTAAAGTACAGTAAAGTAAAGGTAACTTTGTATCATGTTTTGAAGATTGCCTATAGGGCTAAGATTGGGTGAGAGATTATATTCTTGACAAAAGACTATCTAATACAGCTCTGCCTTGAAGTAATTCATTTTGGCTACCAACAAAAACAGGAACATTATCCTGTGGCAGATCATCTTCATCTTCTTCGATCAAAGATGGAGCGGGTATATTGGCGTCCAATGCCATGTTGTGTAATACACTGCAAGCAAGCACCATTTTCCCAGCTACAATAGGATCGTAATGCAATGTCCTGTGTTTTAGCAAGCAGCGCCAACGGGATTTTAGTAATCCAAAACAACACTCTATACGGTTTCTTGCCTGCACATGTCTCTCCGTATAAGCTTCTTCACGGGACCCAGAAGCTGCATTCAATATTGGAGTCATCAACCATGGTCGTTGAGGATATCCAGAATCACCTAAAAACATGTATTTAGTGAGCGACAAATGTAAGACAATGATCATGATAACATTATAAGTTGTAAAGTTGTCTGGAAGAGATTGCTTATAGAGAATTAAAGCCGCCAATTGTTTCACTAGCCATAAGTTGTTTTTGTTTTATGAATGTTATTTTTGTTGTGAACATTAAAAAGTTATCTATCTATTGGTTTAATTTTTAAGAGCCTTTTATTTAACTTCCCTGTTAGTATGTTCTTGTGTATGTTTGGGGAATAAATCTTGCAACTGAATTTTAGTCCAGTTATCCTCAACCGATTGAGCTGAAATTTGGCATACTAATGTACGTTCGGTGACGATGCAATGTTATGGTACCATCGAGCTGGACTGATGGAGACAGAAGGTGGCCATAGGATCTCCCTAAACAAAACGATGTAACCCCGTTGATTTGAGTTAGTTGGATTTGTCTTTCCAAGCACTTTGGTCCTAGATGATAAATTCAATAAGGCAGACGGCCCATGTTGGCAAAATATCCAATCTTATCTACCATCATGATATGGGCATCAAATGAAAGGGTTTACTGAAAAGAATATGAAAAGGCTTGATTCAAAAAGTATTTTTTTAAATCAGTAAAGCCAATTGCCATTTTGCTTCAGTACCCCAAGGACAAAAGATAATAGAATAGGTAAGTAATTTAAACAAAATACAACATAGATACCTACCTAATAACCACACTTGTTCGCCATTCTGATGCAGTTCCCTCATGAATGCTTCCATTCGACTGGATGCCCATATAAATGAATCATGGGTTGCACCACCAAATTTTGAATTTACATTCATGATTCTCATGTTACTGTCGCATACCTGTAAGTAATATTCTTTTATTAATATTTTTATTTTATACAAGTTCCTTTTCATTCACAAAGTAAAATGATAATGGTAGGTAACTTACCATTTGTACATTCAATGAGTGATAACCCTTTCTATTATAATATAAATGCTCGTCTTGTGACGGCCTCACGAGTGCCACATGAGTGCAGTCTATGCATCCCACTATCCCTGGAAGTCTAAATCTTCTCTGAAACCTGAAATAAAAGCATTTTTACAAATGATATTCTACCAATGCTGTTTTCCAGTTTGAATGGGCTGGGTGGGTGCCAGTGAAATTACAGTCTTTTCATCAGGGTTTGGAACAAAACGCTTTATCAAGTTCCATTCCGCTCAACTAGTTGGTCCCTTCAGTTGGTCGGAGTGGAATGACTGAATAGATCATCATTTTACTATAGGTAGGTATAATATTATTTACCTAGGTACCTAATGGAAAAGTGTTTTTGGGACATCTGTCTCCCATCAATTCAATTGTTTTTTGTAAAACTTACTCAAGCCTTATTCGGACTCGTTCTTGTTGCGAGCTCGGAAACACAATCCATTTATTTATCATGCTGGGATGACTTAATGCCTCTACTACTTGGCGTATGCACCTACTGACCGTTCTTTGGACCAAGTGTTGCGTGAGCCCAACAATACGTTGGTACGAACCCGTAGCCAAAAAGCTGAGAGTACACAAAACCTGAAACAAATTTTATCAATTTAGCGAGTATGTAGGTTACCTATTTACTATAAAAAATAGGACAAAAGTTCTACAGAAGGGGTGATAGAGCAACGGTATACATGTAGGTTTTTAAATCTCGTAGGTTATTTTAGGTCAACAGTTTCCAAGATCTTTGGTTAGGTCTAACTTACCTTAATTTCAAAACTTATTTCTCTGGTGCCTTTTAGGTTTGTATGACGTTTAAGATCATTGCAAAGCATCCTAAAGGATTCTTTGTTAAGCCGAAATCGGTGTACAAATTCCGAATCCGGCATGTCTTCAATTCTTTCCAATCTTTGGCGATTTCTTCCTCTTGTTCGGCGTCTTTGCGTCGATTCCTCGATATTCGCAGCCCACAACAATCTTAAAGCTTGCATTTTAACTCAAATCTTGACAAAAAATTGCTAGAAGAGTAAAAACCGCAGCGTAGCGACAGGGAGGTAGCTCACGATAATAAAGCGTGTTGCGGAAAAGAAAAAATAGCATTTAGCACTGTCAAACATGGCATTTGTCTACCATTTCTATGAAAAGTCGCGCGTAACGAAACGCTAACTTTTCCGCATGCGGAATTTGGAATTTTGGAGGGATTTTGTCTACCAATTTTGCAACAGTCACGTGACATCTCTCAAGCTAATGTCATTTTCATACAATTTCATCTTTCCGCAGGCGTGAACGCTAATAGCGTGTGGCTCTTGTCTAGACCCCCTGGGGGTCTAGACAAGAGCCACACGCTAGTTTTTCCTTTCCTTTCCGTTAGCGTTAACGCTATTGCGTTAGCGTGACCAAAACGGTAGACAAGTTGCACAAAAGTCGCCTAACGCACATTCCGCAGCGACTAACGCTAGTTGCGTTAGTAAATCTATATTCTCTATGGAACAACGTGTAGCAGTTGTCAATCGAAATGTCATTCATGTGTCGCTAAAACTTGCCGCCAATTCCGCCAAATATTCTTATTGTTATTCGTTCCGGAAAGTTTTTAATGTAAGTAAAAGTGATTAATATCTTTAATAAAGTAATGTGGATGTACCTAAATAATAATTTAAAATAGTTGTGTGACTAGAGTTAGTGAAGTTCAACGTGAATACAGTGAAATCTCAATTTTATTTTAAAGTTGAATTAGGGCATTGGATAGGATTTGTAGACTTATTTTTATTTATAGATGGAATCCAGGCTACGTGCTAGCTATGAGCAATTTGCTTTGATGCTGGAGTTTATGGAAAGGTATGTTTTTCTCGCTATTTCTTCATTTATCCGGTTGTGCACCAATGGTGTTTCCCACTTTAAAAATGTACCTATCCTATTCGTGAGAAAACAGTCACCATTGCCGATAGAACTAAAAATCAAAGGCATGTGTATAGATCTAAGTATAATATCTATAGTCTTCTGCAGTATCAAATGCAGTAATGTAAACTATGGTCAAACACAATAGCCAATACCTAGCTATTGAATCAAAAAATTGTTGTTTCTTTACTCCTCACAGAGAAACCATGGGCAGAAACTAATAATATAAATAAATTAAATTGTTTAATCAACTTTTTAGAAATGGAGATCTGTCACGGCCGATATTCGTAGGTTTGCAAGGAAGGCAGACGTCGGAACGGCTGTGGCGAGAGCTGACCGACTTGCTAAACTCGGTAGGTGGCTGTGGTATCACCAAGGCAGCCGACAAGTGGAAAAGAGTATGTATTAAAACATTACATAAGTATATATTTTTATTTAGAAAAAGGTAAAAAAGGTATTAAATAAAATGGTTGAGTAAAAATATTTTTTGCTTAGTTACTTTTAATCAACAAAATTTAAACTCATCAATTATTTGTCTTGCACACTAGCTTGGCATGGCATCATGCTTCTATGCGCATGTGTTCATACTGCTTATAATGCTGTTTGTGTGTTTTAGGTATGGTCAGATTGGAAAACAAAAACAAAAAAAAAAGCTTCACTGTTAAGACAGGACGTAGGTGGTACTGGTGGAGGTCCCAGTAAAGGTAAACCCCTGACTCCTCTAGAGGAGAGGCTCCTGCAAGTGATAGGGCTTACTGCTATTACAGGACAGGAAGCTGTAGAAGAAGCAGGCTTTGGTGTAAGGGTTATGTGCTTTTACTAATAATATTACAACAGTATTCCCTCATTTATGATTGGATTCTGCCCAACTTGAATATTTATTTAGTTTCCTTTTTTGTAAATGTTAAATAAATTCATTGAAAATGTGAGTATCAAAACGTAAGCAACTTATTCTCATAACGTTAATAGAGTTTGGTAAAATCTAGTCTAAATAAATTATTACTTGTTATATTACTAATCTCATAAGCTTTGCATGTGTTTTGTCTTTAAGTATAGTTCATCAGCCAATCAGCAATCATTCAATAATAATATATCACTTTATTATACAACAAAATAAAAAATTCAAAAGTAACTCTAAGTAACAATCAGCCAATACTAATCCACTGCTGGACATAGGCCTCTCCCAAGCATGGCAAGGACATACACCACTCAACCCGATTTTCGGCTTTTTTCTTCCAGCCTCTGCCAGTTGTCTTACATATATCATCACTGAAACAAATCTCAGGGCGTTCTACAGTATGTTTGGCGACCACCGGTAAATCGCTTCGTTCCGGATACCTCAGAGAAACGACAAGCATAGCTCTTTCCACAGCCCGAGTATAGTCATTTAAATGAATACATTAGCCTTAAGTGCTTAACTATCTTTAAGATTTGGACAAATTCGTCGCTTCCTAATAAACTAGCCTAAGAACCAATTTGTACTCAAGTAAATAAATAAATAATTCATTAATTTTATGTTAATTATTTCTTCTAGGCACCGCCACGAGTACCATCTCCAATACAGGATGTTGAGTTGTGGGTAGAGTCAACCCCTGGTCCATCGGCTCCTGTCATTCCTGTGGCAGCTCCACCGGCTCCTGTCATTTCTGTGGCAGCTCAACAAGAAGGTGATTATTTTAAACATTAATATATTATTCTACTTTCTATTAAAATTATGATTATCAATATGAAACTTTGTTACTAAATTAATCCCAAACCACTGAACAGATTTAGATGGAATTTCACACATAATCAGACAGTATCCTAGAGTTTCCCCTGTTCTGACCTTGAAGTCCAAACTAATGAAGTCGTGGGTAAAAGCTAGTCTTAAATAATGATCTTACATAAATATTTCTTCAGGACTAAAAATCTTATGTAAATTGGTCATCATTATTGCACCTGCTTTTCTGCCAATGCTAAGCTAGTTCCTATCGTACTACTTACTATTACCTACTTATATTTCCAGCTCTAGTCTGTACGGCTGGTACGCCCACGACGGCTGGTCCCTTGCGACGTTCAAATAGCAGGACTGCACAACGAGGTATTTAATTCTACTAATATTATAAATGCATAAGTTTGATAGATGTTTATTACTAAGCCACTCCCGAACTGCTGAATGGATTTAGATGAAATTTTACATAGTTAATTAGTCCATATCCTAGATTAACACATAGGATACCTAGGTTCTTTTTACCCTGGAGCAGCATAAAACCTCAGAAGATAACAGACTATATGCAATTAGCGCTGTTATTTGTATCAGTATTAGTGTTTGTTGTTTCTAAATTTTATACTTTAGTAAATACATAATTATTATAATAATAGTAGAAATAACATTTTCTCTCCAGAACTCCTTAAAATGCGCAGTCCCTTAAGTGGCGCTATATATAGAGTTTACACTGTAATTTCCAAATTAAAATTATTTTTGTTGTTTGTAGAAAGATCGCCAGTGTCCAGTATCTCGAGTCAACGTCGTCCACGCCCGCGTCGCAGATATCGCCAGGGTCCTTTCGATCGAGCCACCACAGAATTTGCGGCCATCGAGCAGAGGCGGCTAGAGTTGGAGGCTGAAAGACTGCGTCTGGATAGCGAGCGCGTGCAACTCGATAGAGAGCGTCTTCAAGTCGAACTAGAGAGAGTTCGGGTTGAAGAAAAACGAGTTGGAGTTGAGGAACTGCGTATGGAGAATGAGCGAAAGCTGCGCGAGTCCATAATGGAGTTCAATAATAACGTCACTGCCTTAATGGTGAGGTTGGCACCGAAGGACAACAACCTCTAACAAATTCTTTTTAAATTGCTTTTCACCACCAACTCGCCTGTTGGTAAGCGACGATGTGGTCGAAGTAGAAGCAAGCCGTTTTTTTGTCGCGTTTCTCCTCCAACTCGCCTGTTGGTAAGCGACGATGTGGTCGAAGATGAAGCAAGCCGTTTTTTTGTCGCGTTTCTCCTCCAACTCGCCTGTTGGTAAGCGACGATGTGGTCGAAGATGAAGCAAGCCGTTTTTTTGTCGCGTTTCTCCTCCAACTCGCCTGTTGGTAAGCGACGATGTGGTCGAAGATGAAGCAAGCCGTTTTTTTGTCGCGTTTCTCCTCCAACTCGCCTGTTGGTAAGCGACGATGTGGTCGAAGATGAAGCACGCAGTCTAAGATGATACCTATTCACTCTGGCCTTGAAAAGGCCCAGATTATATCTCAGGAAACAAGGAAGCCGGCAGATTGTTCCAATCCTTCAATAAAATCAAATAATGTTTTCACGGACGGAGCAAAAAATGACAAGGAACTCAACAACAAGTCTCCAATACCACAACACCTTGCTAAATAAGGATAGAACAGTTTAGTCAGCGACCCAAAGCTGTGTTATTTGGCAGGGGAAAATGTACAATACACTCCAAGCAGGATGTCAGAACAGGTCTTATCACCCTCACTTTGAATTAGAATCCTTGGCTGTTATCATAACTTTTAGTAGGTATGTATCCAAGGAAAATCAGCTATATATGTATAAATTCTAACATAACCTCTGTGCTTCTCTCTCACTGCCTTATTTTGTGAAAAAACTTAATAAACCATCTTTGCATATTGAAATATTGTAGGCACATCCTTAGAGGAGACAAAACTGGCCATCAATAACAATGTCGAGGCCAATTATTTTCAACGAAAAGGGATCTTTAATTATTAACACACTACACACACATTAAATAGGTTACAGAAAAAGACATTTTATTATTTGAAAAATTTATCTGGTTTTGAAACAGTTTTATTTACTAATTCCAAGATAAAAATAATTTATTTGCACAAAACAAGAGTAAATTAAACACATTTAAAATTGCATACACAATGGGTGGATTAAAGTACAGTAAAGTAAAGGTAACTTTGTATCATGTTTTGAAGATTGCCTATAGGGCTAAGATTGGGTGAGAGATTATATTCTTGACAAAAGACTATCTAATACAGCTCTGCCTTGAAGTAATTCATTTTGGCTACCAACAAAAACAGGAACATTATCCTGTGGCAGATCATCTTCATCTTCTTCGATCAAAGATGGAGCGGGTATATTGGCGTCCAATGCCATGTTGTGTAATACACTGCAAGCAAGCACCATTTTCCCAGCTACAATAGGATCGTAATGCAATGTCCTGTGTTTTAGCAAGCAGCGCCAACGGGATTTTAGTAATCCAAAACAACACTCTATACGGTTTCTTGCCTGCACATGTCTCTCCGTATAAGCTTCTTCACGGGACCCAGAAGCTGCATTCAATATTGGAGTCATCAACCATGGTCGTTGAGGATATCCAGAATCACCTAAAAACATGTATTTAGTGAGCGACAAATGTAAGACAATGATCATGATAACATTATAAGTTGTAAAGTTGTCTGGAAGAGATTGCTTATAGAGAATTAAAGCCGCCAATTGTTTCACTAGCCATAAGTTGTTTTTGTTTTATGAATGTTATTTTTGTTGTGAACATTAAAAAGTTATCTATCTATTGGTTTAATTTTTAAGAGCCTTTTATTTAACTTCCCTGTTAGTATGTTCTTGTGTATGTTTGGGGAATAAATCTTGCAACTGAATTTTAGTCCAGTTATCCTCAACCGATTGAGCTGAAATTTGGCATACTAATGTACGTTCGGTGACGATGCAATGTTATGGTACCATCGAGCTGGACTGATGGAGACAGAAGGTGGCCATAGGATCTCCCTAAACAAAACGATGTAACCCCGTTGATTTGAGTTAGTTGGATTTGTCTTTCCAAGCACTTTGGTCCTAGATGATAAATTCAATAAGGCAGACGGCCCATGTTGGCAAAATATCCAATCTTATCTACCATCATGATATGGGCATCAAATGAAAGGGTTTACTGAAAAGAATATGAAAAGGCTTGATTCAAAAAGTATTTTTTTAAATCAGTAAAGCCAATTGCCATTTTGCTTCAGTACCCCAAGGACAAAAGATAATAGAATAGGTAAGTAATTTAAACAAAATACAACATAGATACCTACCTAATAACCACACTTGTTCGCCATTCTGATGCAGTTCCCTCATGAATGCTTCCATTCGACTGGATGCCCATATAAATGAATCATGGGTTGCACCACCAAATTTTGAATTTACATTCATGATTCTCATGTTACTGTCGCATACCTGTAAGTAATATTCTTTTATTAATATTTTTATTTTATACAAGTTCCTTTTCATTCACAAAGTAAAATGATAATGGTAGGTAACTTACCATTTGTACATTCAATGAGTGATAACCCTTTCTATTATAATATAAATGCTCGTCTTGTGACGGCCTCACGAGTGCCACATGAGTGCAGTCTATGCATCCCACTATCCCTGGAAGTCTAAATCTTCTCTGAAACCTGAAATAAAAGCATTTTTACAAATGATATTCTACCAATGCTGTTTTCCAGTTTGAATGGGCTGGGTGGGTGCCAGTGAAATTACAGTCTTTTCATCAGGGTTTGGAACAAAACGCTTTATCAAGTTCCATTCCGCTCAACTAGTTGGTCCCTTCAGTTGGTCGGAGTGGAATGACTGAATAGATCATCATTTTACTATAGGTAGGTATAATATTATTTACCTAGGTACCTAATGGAAAAGTGTTTTTGGGACATCTGTCTCCCATCAATTCAATTGTTTTTTGTAAAACTTACTCAAGCCTTATTCGGACTCGTTCTTGTTGCGAGCTCGGAAACACAATCCATTTATTTATCATGCTGGGATGACTTAATGCCTCTACTACTTGGCGTATGCACCTACTGACCGTTCTTTGGACCAAGTGTTGCGTGAGCCCAACAATACGTTGGTACGAACCCGTAGCCAAAAAGCTGAGAGTACACAAAACCTGAAACAAATTTTATCAATTTAGCGAGTATGTAGGTTACCTATTTACTATAAAAAATAGGACAAAAGTTCTACAGAAGGGGTGATAGAGCAACGGTATACATGTAGGTTTTTAAATCTCGTAGGTTATTTTAGGTCAACAGTTTCCAAGATCTTTGGTTAGGTCTAACTTACCTTAATTTCAAAACTTATTTCTCTGGTGCCTTTTAGGTTTGTATGACGTTTAAGATCATTGCAAAGCATCCTAAAGGATTCTTTGTTAAGCCGAAATCGGTGTACAAATTCCGAATCCGGCATGTCTTCAATTCTTTCCAATCTTTGGCGATTTCTTCCTCTTGTTCGGCGTCTTTGCGTCGATTCCTCGATATTCGCAGCCCACAACAATCTTAAAGCTTGCATTTTAACTCAAATCTTGACAAAAAATTGCTAGAAGAGTAAAAACCGCAGCGTAGCGACAGGGAGGTAGCTCACGATAATAAAGCGTGTTGCGGAAAAGAAAAAATAGCATTTAGCACTGTCAAACATGGCATTTGTCTACCATTTCTATGAAAAGTCGCGCGTAACGAAACGCTAACTTTTCCGCATGCGGAATTTGGAATTTTGGAGGGATTTTGTCTACCAATTTTGCAACAGTCACGTGACATCTCTCAAGCTAATGTCATTTTCATACAATTTCATCTTTCCGCAGGCGTGAACGCTAATAGCGTGTGGCTCTTGTCTAGACCCCCTGCAGGGCGGAGAGGGAATTAATCCAGATGCTGAATTTTTAAGAGGGAATGTTTCATTAGCCGATTGTAATAAAACATTGGTAAAAGCATTTGAGCAGTCAAAAACTCCATTACCAATATTAGGCAAACTTGCTAACTTACTATTAACATTATCTTTGAATTTTGACCATAATGTGTTATCATTAATATTATATTGTAAACGTGGTTTTCGAGGAGGGTTACGATGCCAAGCCCTTGACAGGGTTATAAGGATAGGAAAATGGTCACTATCAAAGGTGGAAGTTAGTGTTTCCCATACCACAGAAGCAGCTAATTTCGGGGAACATATAGAGAGATCCACCGCACTAGTTATTTCGTGAGGAGCTGTTCGACGGGTTCGAGAGCCTGTATTTAATATACAAAGATTTTGTGCATCAATTACCTCTAGTAACTTTTCGCCGTAGAAAGATGAAATAGAGGATCCCCAGGAAATGTGATGGGAGTTAAAATCCCCTAGGATTAAAAAAGGTTTAGGAAGAAGTGATAAGAGATCCTGAAGGTGTTCAAAAGCTATTAATCGAGGTAAATATATATAAATAGAGACAACACAAATATTACCTACTTGTGCAGCTACTACGGAAAAATTATCATAAGAAGGAAGAGAAAGAGGAGAGAAGGAGATGGTATTTCTAATAAGCAAGGCGGCACCGCCATGACTATCAGATCTATCATCCCTTAAACAAGAAAAACCTTGGATTTTGAATATTGAGCCTGGTTTTAACCAGGTCTCTGAAAGTGCTAATAAACAAGTATTGTACTTGTTTATTAAATAAATAATTTCACTTTTTTTATGAACTGCACTTCGGCAGTTCCATTGCACCGCTTTTTGAAAGACTGCCATTGTTAATGGCATTTGAATTTTTAAACATGTCTAATATAGGGGCGACGTTGGACGGTATTCTTATGTTTGACTGCGTTAATGTATCAATTAAAATTTGAATAATGTCTGATGTAGACATTAAGATTGGGTTGTTATTCTTCATAGTAAGGGCACAGCCATCCTGTGGGGAAGGCATGTTATATTCATTTTGAATTTTTTGATGTGCAGCTCGGTCGTAGCCAATCCCTGGTTTGGGTGCTGGACGGCGGTTTGTAACAAATGTCCTTTTATATGACGTTTGAGGTAGTCGCTGAGTAGTAGAACTGTAAGAAGATTGTGTTTGTATTTGAGCTGTGCTATTAAAAACAGGTTTAAGAATATCAGCATAAGACTTTGATGCAGAAGGTATCAGTTTAGCTGCTTCACCATAAGAAATACAATTTTCTGCCATGGTTATTTTAATTTGCTTTTGGCGTGCAAACTCAGGACAAGACTTATTAATAGCGAAATGTGCTCCTGAACATAGACAGCATAACATGTTTTCTTCCTCTGAGTCGCAATTTTCACTATTGTGATCCCGGCCACACTTGTAGCACCTAGGTTTTGATCTACACTGCAGCTTTGTATGTCCGTATCGACAACAGTTAAAACACTGAATAGTAGGGTATGTATAAAGTACTACTGGTAGAGCATTGTAGCACATGAATATTCTATTTGGCAATACCTGCCCATCAAAAGTTGCAACAATATTCTGAGTTGGTTTCCATACAGGAGAACCATCCACCATCGTCTTGAAATTTATTCTCCTAACTTTTAAAATCTTACCACACCCATCAGGTACCGACACATTCTCTATCACCTCTTCTGGTGTCCACTCTGATGGCACACCACGAATTAACCCCATACGAGTTACGTTAAATGATGGTACAAATGCTTTCAAACTCTCATGTGATAGAGTACTGCTGCAGATGAATGAATTGGCATCGCTTGAGTCCGAGAAAGAAAGTGAAATTCTATTTCTCCCTATTCTCTTCACAGATCCGTTCACAATATTTTGGAAATTATTTTTTTTGAGGAATTTTCCAAATGAGACTGGGTGAAGAATTGTACCATCATCAGGTGATTTAGTTTCCCGTTGCACATGGACAGTAAATGGAGCGGTATCTGTTAGTTGATACATCGTTCTTGCTACAGGGGTGAAAACATGGGGACCTGAACCATTACTGTTTGAAGGAAGAGGAATTTGTGTTGGAGTTTGTAGAGGTTGGTGTAGGTTCGCAATATCATTGACAGAATTGTCGCTATTACCCTCACTATCAACGCAAAGACATCCAGTTTTGCCATCTGCTGCTTGAGCATGCTTCCTTTTCTTTTTATTGCAGGTTTTGCAGATTTTAACATGACGGCCTCTTTTACGATTCGATCGCTGTTGGCTACTAGACGCATCCGTGTCCATACCAGACTCATTAGAAACTATACTGCTCATATTTGTAGTAATAGTTACAAAATTATTGGCCGGAGGGACCATGCAAGGGGTGCCGACCCCCCCGCCGGGGTCAGGCGGCTCTCCCATATTAAAAAAATGCAAGAAACTTACCGGATAAAGAAGAACTATACACTTAAACTAAAATATATACAATGACTACTATTTTTATATACACTACGATACTCTCCTGATCCTTTTTATATTAAAATTATTAAAATTAAAATAACACGGAAAAATAACACCCGCCCAAATCAACGTTTCCCGCGCTTCTCCATTGTGATTATTTAACATAACCTGTCAACAAAAACAATTTGCAATCAATCATAAATCATAATATTTTTTTTGTTTTTACTTCTCTTTAGTGATTATTGATACTGAGTCCTTTAGTCAAAATAATAATAAGTTTTACATGGTAGGCAAACAAGTCACAGTCACAATCGGCGTGTAAGTAATAAGTGAAGTTAGTGAAGTAAGACAAAGTCAAGTCCAAGTCATGTTCTAGTAAAGTGCTGGAGACTTTACTAGTGTCTTCTGTGGAGTTTTGGAAAACGTAATAATTCACTACATTATATTAGCCTACATTCGAGCATGTTCAAGAACACTAAAAAATAATCAATTAATATAATACAGAAATACAGATACACAAGCTTAGAAAATACAATGAGGCTACATGTTTTTTTTTACGTTGACGTCAAAATTCTATTTTTAGTGCGATAAAGAAGGACAAAAGGACAAAAAATGCCATTCAGCGTGGCAATGCAGCCAGCATGCTGGGTACGCTGCCAACTGGTAGTGGGCTTGAGCATTTGGATTGTTTTTAAACCTTCAACGGTCTATGGGCAGTCTAACTGTATTTGTAGTGTTAGTATTAAAATGAAATGAAATGAAAATTTTTATTATCCGGACTTGCATCCATAACTTATTGTACAAATTACATTAATTCATTAATGATTAGAATAGATTAACTTGTATTTTGTTTGGTTAATAAAGGCACGTGCCCCAGAAAAAAAAATACTGTTTCTAGTTTGAATTTCCCGCCATAGCTGAAACGTTCCACCTTTGTTTTGCATAATTGGCGTATTATTGTAGTGTTCTTGAACGTGTTCGAGTCATTGAGATTTAGTTCGAGTCTAGCGAAATGGTATAATGAGGTTTCGCTAGGTGCAACATATATATTTTCGAGTTGTTTCCAAAACTCCAAAGCGTCTTGTAAAGCTTCCACCACTTTAATGGGGCATGAGACATGAGTTTGACTAGACACTAGACCGTGACCTATTTTGCTTGACTCTTGTTTCACGCTATTTGAATACCATGGAAACTTGTATTACGACTGAAGGACCATGTATCAATGATCTTTTTTTTTTATTACGAAAAATATATATAAGCCATAACAAACGGACTATACAACGGAGACATTTTTATTGGGTTTGGCGCCAACGTGGAAAAAACACGTCGGCTTATTGGATTATTTTCCTAAACTTGTGTATTTTCGAGTGTTAATTTGTACTAAATGGCGAATTATTATTCATTAAGCGCTCGTAAACGTGCTCGAGTGTGGGCAAGTGATATAACGAGGTAAAACGTGTCTTTTCGTGTTGTTTCCAAAACTCCGTAGGAGCCTCTTGTAAAATCTCCACCACTTTACGGGGGCATGAGTTTGACTTGACCGTGACTTACTTAGCTTGACTTTGACTGTGACTATGACTTGTTTGACGTTATTAAGACTATGTAAACCATTGATGTAAGTAAATATGTAAACTGTGTAAAATTACGACTAAAGGACATTGAATCCACGGTCATGAAAAAAAAAATGACATTATTATTTCTGCACTACAGAAAATTAAAAATTAGTTTTGCTAAAATTGCTAAACAGCTAAAATTATTAATCTCTGCGTAAAACTATTGCAATATCAATTTTCTGCGTGGATAAAGGATATTTTAATCGTGAATCTAAATGAAGTCATAACAAAACTTCCAAGATGATGATAACAATACACGGGCTGCCGCCCAAGGTAAACTTGTCGACATGATGTTGAAGCTTTGATAGGATTTTTCCGTATCTACCGCCGCATTCTATTGTTTTTCATATATTTCAGACTACTTTCCAAGCAGTAAAAGCGTTGGTGAAGCAGGAATGCAATATAATCGATTTCATTCTTGACAACCTAGTAGACGATGGTCCCAACTCCAAGAAGGTGCGGATCGGCGTTTCCGATGATGCTGAAGGATACCGCATACTGAAATGCTTGAACGGGTTCCGAATGTCCCCGAGTCACTTGTTGAAGATAGTTCCGGTCGGGAAGGTAACATTCCATCATTCATTGTGACTAATAATTTATTTATTTAATAATAGGCGAACCGTTTAAGCTGATGTGTCTATTTCTCAAATTGAATATTGGTCATAATATATTAATATTCACAGGACTTTAGATCCTGTGAGTGTGTAGAGTGACCACCCACCGATTATTTTATAGTGTCATAGATGTATAGAATCTCTTCATTATGTACACCAGAAATAACAGATAGAAAACACTAAGGAGCTAGTGCCACAAGTGGTGGTTGTTTTTTTTCCGTTCATGTAAGTGCTCCTCGTTTTTTGTACCTACTATATAGTCGCCGGTAGTGTTTGGGAATAATACTCTCGAAATTGTCGTTCCAACCTATCCTTCGAACGCATAGGGCGCGGAAATGAAGTTATAACTACCCCTAAATTGCTCTTGTGATGTTATAGTCATCATCATCAGACAAGTAGTTTACAGCTGAACATAGGCCTCCCCTTTAAATTCCACACTGTACGTCAGCCTGCTATTTGTATCCACTACTGGATGCCCACGGCTGTCAATATTTCGTCGGACCATCTAGTCGAAGGCCTACCTATGCTGCGTCTTCCGGTTCATGGTCTCAACTCAAGAACCTTTCTTCTCCATCGGTTATCAGTTCTTCGAGCAATGGGGCCTGCCCAACGCCACTTCAACTTGCAAATTTTAACAGCTATGTCGGTGACTCTGGTTCTTTGGTAAATGTCCACATTCCTGATTCTATCGCACAAAGAAACTCCGAGCATAGCTCTCTCCATTGCCCGCTGTGCAACTCTGTTCTTCCAAAAGACCAGCAATTAAGAACCAAGTCTCAGTACGACGAGACGATGTCACATACTTTCCCGTACACTGCCCATCCAAATTGGATTTTAATTTTTTATTTTAATTGATACTGAAAAAAATCCTCTAAATAAATTAAAATTATGTGATTTCTTTACAGCCTTTAAACCCCCCACTGCAGCAAAACTATGATCAGAGAAGTTTCCAGAATCAACCTAGAAATGAGTACCCCAATCAATCCAGGCCGGACTATCAACGTCCCATGGATGACTACATAGACCCTCACAGCAACAGCGGCCCTCGTGTTCCTACTGATACTAGAAAAGGGAAATATGTACCCCCAAATATGAGGCCTAAAAAGATCAATAGTGGGCAACTAGGCCCTAGAGATTCTGGACCATTGGTGCCGCCAGAGGTTCGACCTCATAGTATGGACCAGATGCACCATGGTCGTGAGCCTGGGTCTGGACCTTCTAGACATCAAGGTCGTGAGCCTCATAGCCACGGTTCAGGGCCTCCTGGACCTCACAGTTCTGGCTCTCATGGACCTCATGGTTCTGGGCCTCACAGTTCTGAGTCTAGGTACCCTATATCCCAGGGACCTCATGATTCGGTGCATGCCCCACAATGGTCATCCGAAGTGAACTCTACCAACAACCAATGGGTACCTCCGTCACAAGGGAACATGCAAGGCCAAAATACTTTCAACCAGAGGCCAAATCAAAGTTTTGGCCAACAGGTGAGGTATAATTTTTAAAAACTACCTATAAATTATGAATTATTGTAACACCAGCTTGCACTCACGATTATACTCTTATTTGAGATGAGGGCGATAAGTCCTGCACTGACGTCCCGCTCGGGGTGTATTGTGCATTTCCCCCTACCAGCAACTATCCGAGCCAACCCAACTCCTTGAAATATCTGAGTGAAGCTCTGGAGTGCTGGCACACACGCTCCAGTGGCGTAGATGGTAGTGTAAATAAAGATGATGAAAAGCAGTCTAGCGTGTGGTGATGTGGATGAAAAAGGCAATAGTGCCCCTAGCAACCCGGTAGCGTTTCTAGTTTCCTCTGTGGTTTCACAATGCCACAGAACATGCTCACGATTATGTTGCACCTATAAATTCTTTATACAACATGGCAGAATACTTTATACAGGGCCAGCGAATGGTTCCTTATGGTAAGCAATACTGGTAAATATTGCATTGTTCTTATATTCAACTTGCCCATTAGTGCTTATAGTCGGTTCATTATGTTAATCGCTTTTTGACAGCTCACACAATGTTGACGGCATAACTTTGTAAAGCGTTTAGCTAATTATATCCCATACAAATAAATATGTTTGATCCAGCATTACCTCTTTACAAGGTTAAGCCAACTTGAAAGCCAAGTAAATTGCTTTCAAGTTGACGTAACCTTATAAAGAGGTAATGCTATAATATAGAGCAACATGGAAAGAGGTCTCTTAGTACAAGCATTCCCATCTGTCAAAGTATAAGCCCAGGCGGCCATGCATTTTACACACTTAAACGTGTGTAAAGAATGTTAATATAGCGATACAACAAAGTTTTAATCTGTGAGTATATCCTCACCCCTTGCTTTTTTTGTAGCATTCGCAAGGAGTACAGGACCCTTACGGCCAGGGTAGAGGCCCGCCTTCCACGTCCACCCCAGGATTGAGTTTCCAACCGAAACCAGACCGAGTGGTATGTGATACATTTAGTTTACACCGAATACACACTCTACAGTTTGAATTTGTTTATGACTACTCACATTTTTTGACAAAAAAAGCAACAAAAACTTTATTTTTGGGGTTCTCATTAGTAAAAGAAAAGATAAAGTAAAAAGACCTATAAAAAATTCAAAATCTTGAATAAATAGAATTGTTGTTGATTAAATTAGGCTTCACTTTGCGGAGTCCATGTTTTATCCCATGTTTTTTTTAATACTAGCTGCACCCTGTGGTCCCAACCGCGTTATATATTTCCTTGAAGGAACCTCCTTTGTAGTGACAGCAATCCTTTGACTTAGATGACAATTTCTTCTTTTTGTGTATTTTTCCGATAATTTAATACTTATTCTGCTATTCGGGGCGGAGAGGAATCCAGCAAATCTAAGAACATGAAAATCGGTCCATCCTTTCTCGAGTTATAAATGATGTACACGACTTTGTTTTTTTTATATATATAGATAACATTATGCTCTTTGCCAGGCCTCACAGCGTGAAACGAGACAGCATGTGTTGCGAACAGTTGATATAGTGGACACTGTTCAGCCGCCTGCGAGGCAATACCCCCAGGAGAAACCCGTATGTATTAACTCTGCCTGTGTCATATCGAACTCTGTTAATCTGTGAGTTTGTTAGTCGAGCGGTAGCATGTGTGCTTCACAATCTGACAGCACCTGGTTTGATCCTCGGCGCTGCACCAATCACTTATTGAGTATCTAAATAAGTTATGTGCAGTTTCGATGCCATCGCTCAACAACAGTGAAGGAAAATATCATGACCAAACTGGTATGTCCGAGAACCTGAAGTTCAAAGGCGTATGACATTCACTAACATGCACTGGGTCAGCATGGAGAGTTAGGGTCCATCCTCTTTCTTAAGAGATGGCACGAGTCCCAGCAGTGGGAACATGATAGGCTGAAATGTTATGATGATTCTGTAGGCTACATTCAGTACGGCAGAAAGTATTGAAAATTTGTGTTAGTACTTTGATATTCCGAAATATGATAATTCCGAAATAGATAATCCAAATACATATTGAAATAATGAGCATCATTTCAGATAACAATAATGAAGGACAACTTCCAAGGTCCTAGTCAATACCCTGGGCAGCCCTCGCAGCACGGGAACTACCCAGGACAAGGACAGTCTTCAGGCCCTTTGTGGCAAATGGTATGTTAAGATACATAACATACATACATAGATAAAACAGATGAGGAAGCGTTTAAACGCAAGCCTAAACTAAAAAAGCGGCCAAGTGTAAGTAGGACGCGCATCCTGAGGGTTCCGTACAAAATTAATAAATATGTATGTAGATAGTTTATCCATTCCGGGTAGTGAGTCTCGACGAAAAACGGTTAAAAAGGTTGAAATATTGATGGACAAACTTAACTTTCTAGTTGGAAAGGTGTGATGTTTTTTTATCATTTTTTATCTAATTAACAACTTTCGGATTTTTCCCTTTTTATGTGCTGTGAAACCTTGCCTCTTGCCAAATTTCGATTCTAGGTCAACGGAAAGTACCTATAGATTTTGATTATCTTAATCTTGACAGACAGACGGACATTGAAGTCATCCTATAAGGGTTTCTTTTTTCGTTTTGAGGTACAGAACCCGAAAAAAAACTTAAACTCACTTTAGATGCTTTGGCGAAAAAGCTCCTTATTAGATGCACTTGAAGAGCCCTCACAGATTTTTTGATTAACAAAGCATCGAATACTGATTCTATCAAATAGAATCTATAGAAAATTCAATTTCTGTAACAAATTAATCTGTTTTTATTGAAAGTAATGGCTTCAAATTCTTTTGAAAACTCAACATTTCAACTTATTACCGCCAATTTCAATGCTCAGGGTTTCTCTATGACAGGGGTGTCCAACAAATTTTGTGGCGGGCCGGATTTATTAACTTTGTATCTATGGCGGCCCAAGAGATGTTTTGTAACTGAGCAAATTAAGACCAATATGAGTAAAATGGTAGAAAGGGTATAATTATAACCTTTTGGCGGAATTCACAGCAGGTTTCACTTGTAACTGCATGCACAGGCACACTGATATAGATGATATAGATATGAATCTCCGTTCTTTACAAAATTACGTGTAAAAAAGTTAAAAGTTACCCAACGTTTGACTCATTCGCGGGCCGGATTAGGAACCTTGGCGGGCCGCATTGTGGCCCGCGGGCCGTATGTTGGACACCACTGCTCTATGAGATCGTATCAGAAATGAGGAGGTTCGTAGATGAACGAAAGTTACCGACATAGCCCACCGGATTAGCAAGTTGAAGTGGCAGTGGGCAGGGCACATAGCACTCAGAATAGATGGCCAATGGGGCCAAAAGGTTCCTGAATGGAGACCATGGATAGGTAAGCGCAGCGTAGGACGTTCACCCACAAGATGGACAGACAACCTAAAAGAGACCGCAGGGAAACGCTGGATGCAGGCCGCTTCCAACCGGCCTTTTTGGATATCGATGGGGGAGGCCTGTGTCCAGCAGTGGACGTCCTATGACTGAAATGATGATGATGATGACCTCCGATTTACAAAAATAGTTTTTGTTACTTACGGTCACTACTGCTAGTTACTGACATATAATAAACAAATTTAATGTTATTATTGTTATATATTCGTTTTGACAATTATATTTTTAAGGCTTTATATTTTAAGTTTTTGCCCGAAAATCCAATCATATTCATCAGCCAATACTTTTATCAGGAAAAAAACTTACGATTCTTAAGGGAATGCCCATATGGCGCGCTAGTGAAACCGCGGGGCGCAGCTAGTTTGTTACATTAGTGTACATTTTCCCTTAAACTTCAGTCTTTTTGAGATTGCCCATTTATTAAATCTCTGGCAACACCCTTGGACCAAAATAAAATTATTGGACAGGCCCAGAAGAAGCGCATTTTTGTAGATCACAATATGAGCGCCGGCGATCACTTCGTTTCAGTCGGTCTCTAGCCGTAGGAAGTGCGACACAAGTCTATTGTTACATGATAACGAAACATCTGACTAAATTACGCCTTCGTGTGCTTTCCCAAAGTGTAAATACACAAAATAAATTCTGTTTTTTTTTACATATGTACTATACATGGTTATAATTAGGTGTCGAAGTATATGTCCGACGGTTTTGACTCGTTTTTACTGAGCAAGTTATGGCCCGTCCATTCATTTTATTTTCGTCGAGGGAACACCCTGTTTACCGTTATTGTTCTTCCAGGGTCAACAATCGAAGCCGCAATCGTACGACGATCGTCATCACGCCCCATTGGACAAGCGCCCTGACGTTCCCAAACAAGACTATGAGAAACGTGGCCATTTCATACCTATAGGCAGCGTAAGGCCGGTGTCGCTTGGTAGGCCTTCACCTTCTAGACCCGGTCTACCCGCTAACAGGTTTGTACTGTCCCCTTCTAAAACCTAGAGCATCTACTAACAAGCTTGTACTGTCTCCTTCTAAAACCTAGAGCATCTACTAAAAAGTTTGTATTGTCCCCTTCTAAAACCTAGAGCATCTACTAACAAGCTTGTACTGTCCCCTTCTAAAACCTAGAGCATCTACTAACATGTTAATACTGTCCCCTTCTAAAACCTAGAGTATCTACTAACAAGTTTGTATTGTCCCCTTCTAAAACCTAGAGCATCTACTAACAAGTTTGTATTGTCCCCTTCTAAAACCTATAGCATCTACTAACAAGTTTGTACTGTCCCCTTCTAAAACCTAGAGCATCTACTAAAAAGTTTGTATTGTCCCCTTCTAAAACCTAGAGCATCTACTAACAAGCTTGTACTGTCCCCTTCTAAAACCTAGAGCATCTACTAAAAAGTTTGTATTGTCCCCTTCTAAAACCTAGAGCATCTACTAACAAATTTGTACTGTCCCCTTCTAAAACCTAGAGCATCTACTAACAAGTTTGTACTGTCCCCTTCTAAAACCTAGTTTGTGTGGGTGCGCAATGGTCGCATATATGTTAGGAAAGACGAAGATTCTCAATACATTCTTATAAAAAACTCTAACAGTCTAGATTTAATCAAATAATGTACTTTTATGTTTGTTTCCAATACGCAGTAAAGATTAAATACCCAATGCAAATTTGTACTGGTAAGTTATGGTTTAAATTAACTAATCAAAAATGCGTTTATGTTTTGTTTTTAAATGAGTTTAACTGGTATAATTTCAGAACTTCTGTAATTTTTGTACTAACGTAGCCATTTAATTATTATTTTTTCTCTCCCTTTTGATTTGTGTCTTGCTTATAAATGTTACCTATACCTTACTCTATGTTCTGGGTGTAGTCATTCAATGGCTTTATCTATTTTTTATCAAAACATACGTGGTTCGAGAACTAAGGTTAATGAAATATATAATTCGGTATTATGTCAAAATTACGATGTGATATGTCTCTGTGAAACTTGGTTGGACGACTTAATTAATTCTGCTGAAATTATTGATAGCAGGTATCAAGTATGGCGTTGGGATCGTTGTGAATTATTTAAGAAAAGGTTTGACAAAAAGTATGGAGGAGGTGTGTTAATAGCCATTAAAAAAAAATTATGTTCAAGTAAGATCTGATTGGCAATTAAACTTAATTGAAAATTTATGGGTACAAATAAAAATTTACAATAGACTAATCATGAATTTGTGTACTGTTTATTTACCAGAATACTTACCGCCTTCGATTTATACTGACTTTTTAAGCCGTTGTAAGGAAGTGCTTAGCTCTGCCAGTTGCCCTACTTGTATTATCGGCGATTTCAACTTGGGTGATTTAGAATGGTCAAAGGAGTTAGGCTGCCCAATAACATTTACATGCGAAAAGTCAAAAGCTCTCTATGAACTGCTGCAGGCAACTGCACTTCATCAACTTAATTATATTCACAATCACAATAACAGAATACTAGACTTAGTTCTTTTTGACAAGCCGGAGGACTGTGCTATATCAGGCGCTCCAACAGTTAGTCGCCTGGACAGTCATCATCCTCCCCTTGAGATAATATATTGCTGTTTTCTCCCAACTTTACTGGAAAATAGAGAAGTAGAGAAACTTTGCTTTTATAAAACAGACTACGAAAAGTGCATTAGTGAGATAAATTCAGTGAAGTGGAATGAATATTCCGAAAGTCTAAACTGCGAAGACTTTGTTCAATTCTTTTACAATAAACTTTATTCAATTATTGAAAGTTATACTCCCAAAGTAAAGCTCGTAACTGCAAATTTCCTGTTTGGTTTTCAGAAGAACTCATTCGATTATTAAATAAAAAAGATAAGTACCACAATAAGTTCAAACTATATGGTAACCCTCGAGACTACGACACATATTCGTACTTCCGAAATACCGTAAAGAACTATATGGACAATTGCTACAAAAAATATATTCTACGCATTGAGGATGAGTTATCCAGTAATTTAAAAGCTTTTTGGCGTTACACAAAGAGTAAACGAGTCACAAACACTATTCCGAGGAGAATCAAACTGCAAGACAGAGTTGCTGATACCGGACACGATGTTGTGAACCTATTTGCTGACTATTTTTCGTCGGTATACAGCACTCCATCCAACGGACACTATTATCCTCACTTTGCACCAACGAGTTTCTCTACATATTCTATAGTTATATCGGATGTGGACTTATTAACCCGATTAAAAATTTATTTTTTATTTTTTTGTGCCACAGGGCTCAAATCTTGGTCCACTGCTATTTTTGGCATTTATTAATGATCTCCTAGATCAACTAGATTGTAACTTTCTGGCGTACGCAGATGACATCAAGATATTTCGTCAAATCTACTCAAAGATTGACTGTGCACGTCTGCAGGAGGATCTTGATTTGATTGGTGACTGGTGCGTAGTTAATCATATGTCGCTTAATGCTAGTAAATGTCAAATAATTTGTTTTACTAAAAACAAATCACCCATTTGTTTTAATTACCACCTTGATGAAACGGTCCTAAGCCATGTTAAAGTCGTTCGCGATTTGGGTGTAATGTTTGATTCCACGCTCTCTTTTAGGCCTCACTACGATCTCATCACTAATAAGGCAAATGGAAAGCTCGGTTTCATTTTGCGTACAGCTAAACCTTTAAAAAATAGTGCCACATGGATTATTTTATACAATAGCTTGGTAAGGTCAATTCTGGAATATTGCTCTTCTGTGTGGTACCCAATATATGATACGCATGTAGATAGAATTGAGTCTATTCAGCGTAGATTTTTGCGGTCACTGTGTAGTAGACTTGGTCTAAGGCGGAAAATTAAAGAATATTCGGACAGGTTAAAACAATTCAAAATGAAAAGCCTTGATCGTAGAAGAGGTTTAACTGATTTATGCACATTGTACAAGATTGTTACTGGTATGTCTGGTAGTAAGTTGTTGTCAAATGTCAATTTTAAAGTTCCCTCACGTTCTGTTCGAAAATTCCAGTTATTTAACATGCCGCCTGCCTACAATAATGTCTCGTGGAACAGTCCTCTAACCAGGATGTGTCGTAGATACGATGAATTGAGTGATCCCAGAGACATGTTTTCATGTAGTTTTTTGTCCTTCAAATTTTCAATTAATCAATAGCATATTTTTTTTCCCGTGAAGCTAATAACAAAAAAAAAAACTGTTTAATATTTTGTGTCAATATTTATATTCTATGTACCTATAAGCTGTGTGCGGTTTTAATTGGACTTTAGGTTTAATATGTTATGTTGTGTGTTATACCTGTATGTGAAATGACCTAAAGCCTGTAACCGAACCTATTTCAATAAAATAAAAATAAATAAAAGTTTTTACTGTCCCCTTCTAAAACCTAGAGCATCTACTAACAAGTTTCTACTGTCCCCTTCTAAAACTTAGAGCATCTACTAACAAGTTTCTACTGTCCCCTTCTAAAACTTAGAGCATCTACTAACAAGTTTCTACTGTCCCCTTCTAAAACTTAGAGCATCTACTAACAAGTTTCTACTGTCCCCTTCTAAAACTTAGAGCATCTACTAACAAGTTTCTACTGTCCCCTTCTTAAACTTAGAGCATCTACTAACAAGTTTCTACTGTCCCCTTCTAAAACTTAGAGCATCTACTAACAAGTATCTACTGTCCCCTTCTAAAACTTAGAGCATCTACTAACAAGTTTCTACTGTCCCCTTCTAAAACTTAGAGCATCTACTAACAAGTATCTACTGTCCCCTTCTAAAACTTAGAGCATCTACTAACAAGTATCTACTGTCCCCTTCTAAAACTTAGAGCATCTACTAACAAGTATCTACTGTCCCCTTCTAAAACTTAGAGCATCTACTAACAAGTATCTACTGTCCCCTTCTAAAACTTAGAGCATCTACTAACAAGTATCTACTGTCCCCTTCTAAAACTTAGAGCATCTACTAACAAGTATCTACTGTCCCCTTCTAAAACTTAGAGCATCTACTAACAAGTATCTACTGTCCCCTTCTAAAACTTAGAGCATCTACTAACAAGTATCTACTGTCCCCTTCTAAAACTTAGAGCATCTACTAACAAGTTTCTACTGTCCCCTTCTAAAACTTAGAGCATCTACTAACAAGTTTCTACTGTCCCCTTCTAAAACTTAGAGCATCTACTAACAAGTATCTACTGTCCCCTTCTAAAACTTAGAGCATCTACTAACAAGTATCTACTGTCCCCTTCTAAAACTTAGAGCATCTACTAACAAGTTTCTACTGTCCCCTTCTAAAACTTAGAGCATCTACTAACAGGATTTTACTGTCACCTTCTAAAACGTAGGTTTTCCCTAAAACTGCAGTCTTTTCTGCCATAGACCATCATGTTAATTAAATAAATAAATAATGGTTATGGACCCCTTACGGCTGATTATACCATTTCCGCGTAACATTGTGTAAGGCAACAATGTTACAACCTATAGATTTGTCCTTTCTATACAGGAGCTACCAGGAGCCCAGCAGGGGTTTGTCGCCAACCTTACCAGGGCGAGGTTTCCCAGAAAGACGCGTTTCCCCCAGCCGACTCGGACCCAGGGACTTTTTGCCCTCTGAAAGAAGAACTTCGCCTGGAAGAAGAATTTCACCTGGAAGAAGAATGTCCCCAACTGACAGACGGATGTCACCTGGAAGAAGAATGTCGCCCGGAAGAAGAATGTCGCCCGGGAGAAAAATGTCACCGGGAAGAAGAGACGACTCTCGCCGGATCTCACCAAGTATGATGCACTTTAATACGCAATCTAACGGATGTTTTTTTTTATAGTTTTATAAAAAAATTACCATAAATATAGCCAGATCACAAACAAAATTAAAATGTGTACAAAACTAAGGAAGATACAATAATTTGCTAAAAACAGAGACACCTTACTTACAAATACGGGAAAAAGACAGCATTCCTTCCTAATTCGACCAAAAACTGCTATAGTGTAACCTGTAAGTGCGAGCGAGATAGACAAATATGACATGTGGGTGCGAGCGAGATAGACAAAATGATTTATGACCTGACGACTCAGATGATAATGCGTAGTCAGTGGAATGCGCTTCCTGAATAGTTCCCCGATACGATCTGGTGAATCTGGGTGTCTTTAAATAGAAAGTGAATTGGTTTCTTCTAGGCAAGCATGCTCCATCGAAACTATGAGAAATAGCGAAAAGAACTGAAAGGAATCCCGGGCCCGATTTATCCTATTTATCCTGTTATATCCTATTTGTATACTTTTCTTTTTTAAATAATAAATAAATGAAAAAAAAAAAAAATGAAAACTAAAAATGCATTATTGGATTTTTGAAAAATCTATACAGTGTAAACTCTATACATCGACACTTAAGGGACTGCTATTTTCTTTTATGGCGTTATTGAGAGTTGTCGTTAAATGGAGAGAAGAAAAATCTAAATTATTTTATTAATATGTATTTACTTTTACACAGAATACATATAATTACAAGTACAAATCACTCTGCAAAATCATTTAAATAAGTAGTGACTCTTGCTACTATACAATAAAGTGCAATTCAGGACGTGCGAGCGCTAACTACCTGCAGCTATATTAACATAGATGTTGCCTCTCTGTCTATCGCGTAACTCTTGTCGCGTTATCTCTGTCTATCTCGTGACAGCGGGCGCGGCAGTTCCGACGAGTCGGCTACTTGTAGCTTCATACCTAAAGTGCGGAGTGCACCAGGCCTGGTAATACTTGCATGGCCTAGGGGCCATGCTAACATAATACCTGCAAGTGTTGCACTAGGGTGCAACAGAGGGTGTTATGTTAGCCAGCTAGGCATTAAGAAATTTGATTAGATTTATGGATTTGACTCATCATTTATGATTTACTAGCTGCGTTTCGCGGTTTCACCGCGTAGTGATGACTAATGGTGATGGTGATGATGATGATGAAAAGTAGGCTATGTCACTCTCTGGCTCTTGAACTATACCCATGCAAAAAATCAGGTCGATCCGTTGTTCCGTTGCAGCGTGAAAGAGGAACAAACAAACCAACAAACAAACACACTTTCGCATTTATAATATTAGTATGATTCTGTATTTAAAAAAAAAAAATATGCCCACCAGCATTCCTCACGACGTTTTCCTTCACCGACTTATTGATGGGAATTGAACCTACACCCTGCTACTTGCAACTCAAACGCGCCAACTACTGAGCTATCATTGTTTGGCCTTCCGCAGATGACAAAAGGATGGGTCGTCGCGATTCCCCTCGTCGGTTCTCGCCCAACAGATTCTCACCAACTAGAAGACTCGTATCACCGCCTCGATCCAGGTAAGAAATTAAAAAGTGTATTTTTTTTTTAAACCCCCTTTAAAAAAGCTGCTAATCTTGAAACGGCTGAACAGATTTCTTGAATCATACCTATAGGTAACCAAAGGCCCTGGTGCAACAAAAGAACTGGGGCCCTATCTGTACTGGTTAGGTTTTATCAAGTATAAATATATTTTATACTACCTGAAAGACGTTGTACTGTCCTAGAACTGTCAAACACGCAAAGTCAAAATTGTAAATCTTATTTTTTTACACCTTGGTGTACATTATTGGAGTTTTAGTAAGGATCCCTATTTTTTTTTTTAAATATAACATAGCCTATGTTACCCGGAGATAGCGTAGCTTCCCAACAGTGAATTTTTTTTTCAAATCGGTTTAGTAGTTTCGGTGCCTATTCAATGCAAACAAACATACAATCAAATCTTTCCTCTTTATAATATTAGTATAGAATATAGATGAATACTCTAAAGGTGCAAAGCTACTTATTAGGTACATGTATGTGTGAGTTATATTCTGAAGGTAGTAGAAATTTTCGCGAATTCTGTTTGTGGTTTACTGGTCGGGGTCCGAGGGCCCCCTGAGCTTGAGGGCCCCGGTGCACTCCACCACCTAGCCCTCCGATAGCTACGCCACTGGCTCTAAGGGTGGGTTCCTTTGGATAGAACCCTAAGATCGTGAGTCCAAACACAAACAAAACAACAAAATTATCAAGAATTTATTTTTGAAACGAGTCCAAAACCCTGCGAACGAAGAAAGTATGAAATTTTGCAACTAGCGGGTGATTCATTTAGAGGTACTTTTTTGTCTTTGGATTTTATGACGGATGTAGCGTGAGTGGATTCTTCTTCAGCCCTTGCGGGAGAAGTGGGTAAATTGGCTGCGAGGAATGATCCTCTCTGCCAAGGCTGGGCGCTGGGGGCAACTGCGGGGGGTGGGTGGAGGGAAGAGTTTTTTTTAATTTATGAAAAAAGTACCTCCAAATGAATCACCCATTAAATCAGAGCTTACAAAAATTTCCACAGAAGAGCTATACATTTTAATAAAGCATTTTTTTAAAATACAAAGATCGACTTTTTAAACTTTTTTTTTAAAGAATTGGTTTACGTTTGGCCTCCAACTCACCTGATGGAAAGCGATGCTGTGGCCGAAGATGGTGCAAGAACTATGACAAAATTTAAGTAACAGCATTTTCAAGGAAAATTCTTGAATTGGTTTCTTTTAGATTATAGGCAAGCGTGCTCCATCGTAGACCGCACCATCGCTTAACATCAGGCGCGATGGCGGCCAAACGCAAGCCTATCTATTATAAAAAAATAAAATAAAAGCATACTTTACCTGCATAATTTTTTCTTTTACATTTACATAAAAAATAAATATATGTACTTTAATATGAATATGATGTTTAATTGTAGATCGTATCTTGGCAGATATTCGCCCAGTCGCCTCGGCGATAAGTCGTCCGATAAGTTCTTGGACGCCGGACCGAAGGCGGTTCGTCCTGCTTACGAACCTACTCAGGTAAGTGATTTTATAGGTCAACTACTACACTTACTCACTTTTCATTTAAAGTGACAATTTAAGTGAGTTTAAGGCTTGGTTGCACCATAGAAGTAGTTAATAATGATAAATTTGACAATAACAGTAACGCTGACTTTAGCAGTTACTGTGAAATGCGTTGCACCAGCGTATTCACTCGCATAGAGTTGCAAATCAATTGTGACCTTATTTATCCCAGATGCATTATATTTTATGGCTGGAATTATATTTTATGCATCTGACAGATATTTAACATAATAGCGAAGCGTGGGCAGTTACGGTTAACAGTTAAAGTTATGACGTCATTTAACAAATTGTCAGATGGTGAACATTTTTTTGCCTAACCGGAGCTTTAACTGAAATGTCGATGTTTGTCAAAGCTAAAGTAAGATGGTGCAACCCACCCTAAAGCTATAAAATCGTTGTATATGAAACTTACTGATTGAACATCAATATGAAAGAGTAATATGAAACTGAGTCATTCAATGCAGTAATTTCTTAAACTCACAAGGAAGATAGAATTTTATCATCGGCATCGTTTTAGAAACGCTAATAAATTACTTCCCTGGACTTCAAATTTGTCTGGAACTAACCTCAGGGATTTGCCAAGCTGACATCACATTCCAGAAGAACTAACAGACAGCACATGAAAGATGATGGAGTCACTCCAATGATATGACTTGTGCTTGAAAATACCAGTACACATAAACATTATTTTTAAAAACACCCTTCTCTTTTCACTCTGACTTCGAGTTTTACTAACCTCAATTTCCGCAACTGGAGCAACTCTGCCAGTACCCAGAGCCACGTTTGGGTATAAAAACGAAATAAGTTGGTTTGGCTTGGGGAGATGCTGACAGGAAATGCACAATATGCTTACTTCGTCAGTGCAGAACTCATCGCCTCCATCTTGAATAGCAATAAAGTTACATACAAAGCTATTTAAACGATCTATATTGGTTCAGCACTCACAAATATATTTATATATTTTTTTTCATTGTGAGACTTATCGCTCCCATATTGTATAAGAATGTGCCTATAGAAGCAGTATTGCGCTTTGCAGCCACTATAATAACGATTCAAGAAAATATAAAAAAGGTTCAAGTAATAATTCCCGCGTCAGTAGCACTAGAGATCGCATAGCGCGACTACTTCAGTAAATACATTAGCGTCAAAAGCATTGATGTTAATCCCCGCTCACCAATGATACAGCAATACTGCGGAGCCGTTATGCCAGCGATCCAAAGCTGTGCTCCGGTCTCCGGTACTTTAAGGGGCTCTGTTAGTTTGAGTATGCTGACGAGGGGAAATTCACGGGCAGTACTGCGGTTGAGACCTTGAACGGTGTCGAGTTCATTGGTGTTCAGAACGGACCTCCTCAGCTAGTTGTCCAAATGGTTTGATTTGCAGAAAATCTGATGAAATGTCCTTAGAAACTGAAATACATGCTGGGACATCATGCGAAGACTTTTGATCATAGCATTGAAGAAACGCGAATGGACAAGGAGGTTAATACAAACAGGCAGAAAGTACAAAGGAGGTAAAGACCTACCGAGCATAAGAACTTTATTCTACATAGGCAAATCTCTTTACTAATCTTATGAAAGTAGCACTGCAAGGCCATAGAAGACCTACGATTAAGTTCGCCAATACCACAATACCTGGCGGAATATGAGTGGAACAGTTATGCCAGCGACCCAAAGCTGTGCTCCGTTATTTTAAGGAGCTCGAATGGTTTGAGCTGGCTGGCCGGGGGAAATGCACAATACACCCCAAGCAGGACGTCACTGTATGTCTTCTTATCTCGATTTTGAATTAGAAGACTGGAACACCTTCATACAATTTGCTGATCTGAGAAAGATATATATTTTGTTTGGGAATGGTATTTACAAGTTAATTGAAATATACAAGATCATATATTATTATAGTTGTTTATCATTATGTGTCTTACACACGGTGCACCTAAATTGCACAGCTACAGAAAGATGCGCGTGTCATACATTCGTACATCCCGCTTTCGCACGCGCGTCGTTGGTCTTCGTTGCGCAGGTTACTTGCACCGTGAGCAAGATGTATCAATGTTTGCATTATGAGTGATAATTCCAACTACAAGTTAAAGCTTTCCGAATAAGACAAAAAAGAGGACTCTAGAATAGAGTTTTGACCAGTGTCACAACATAAAATGCCATGCCAAAGGCTTTGGCCGAGAAATTTAGACAAAAAAAGAAGATCTTATGACGTACATGCTCACAAAAAAGAGGAAAGGTGACGACGGTCAGCATAACATTAACATGCCGATAAAACCTTGGATCCTCGTCAATAAATCATACCCTGAATACCAAACTACGCAACGAAACGTTCATAAAACCGACATTCAAAGACCACAGCTGAATTCAGACAAACCATAAATAGACGCATGTCAGAACTTTAATGCTCACTAAATCAGACGACGCGGACTCGTAAGTGCAAGAGATGGCACGATGTTAACGTCTTGACATATCTGGAGTATAGGGGTTGACTGGAATCAGCGAAGACCGTCAACACCAGAAAAGCTGGGAGCCAATTGATCTCTATTCAATAAATATTCCTTGATCTGACTGCCTACAAAAGAAAATGTCTAGAAACGATGTATAACTTGCAAATTGCCTATGGCAAATACTAGAACTAGATAAACACACAGGAAACACACAGAAGTTCAATAACTAGAAGTCAATATACTCAAGAAGACGAGTAGATAATTATCTGTATCCGAAATTGTGGATCCATCATTACCTGTGAAAATGTACATAAAGTAACCGTATCGTGTAGCGCCATCTGTCGCACGCGGTGTGAACCTGCAATGCACAATACTCCGCAAATGTTGCATCTTCAAACTTCAGTCAATAAATCAACTGTCAGCAAAAAGCGATTCCCGCCGATTTATCCCTTCTTGATCGAGATTACGTCACGCATTCGTCATCGACGCGCGGGTCAACCGGTCTCCTTACCGTGGTCGCAAACTATAAACATCGCATATTTTGAACTCCTACGCCGTGAAGAGTTTATTCACGTATCAGCAAAATCCTTAAGGCGTCATCAAGCATGCAAGCAGTGACAGCAAAAATACAAGCGATCTCCTCGCCAGTCACCCACAAGATTTTAATGCATCGGAATATGTTCAAACAGTTCAACATAAAGTGTATGGCGTACTGCATGGAACGGTAGTGGAGGCAGAGTAAAAAAGTAATATTTGTTGAAAGCAAGAAAACTACAAACAACAACCCTATAGATCAAAAACGAATATAACAAATGAGAATAATTTACAGCAGCTGTATTCAACGTCATCGAAAAAACTTAAGTAGTAATATATCAATGCAAAATATTCGCCGTTCCGCGAACATGTCCATGAAACATGGTTTTCCCGTACCGACTGTTTTCCCATTGTATGTCTTCTTTTGTGTTTGCAAACATAATTTCAATTTACAGGCACTGAACCAATCGTACACAGGTGGTTACCGTGATAGCCTACAGTATCCAATGGGCGGGCGGCAACCAGAACCCCACCACCCGTGGCAGAACGAGAAGATTATGTTTCCTTCTAAAGCGAAGGAAGAAGCCAGGCGCGAAATGGCGAGACGCATCGACAAGCCGCTGGAGGTATCCCCAGGGCGTTTATCTCGATCGCCGCGACGCGATCGCTCGCCGCTCAAAGAGCGGTACCGGCGCTCGCCATCGCCACGTTCGTCCCGTTCGCCGCGCCGCTCCTGGGCGTTGGAAAAACGCAGCCCTGATAACAGGGAACCGCCGCCGCCGCCAGTCTGGCCCGGGCAAGATCCTGAGCTCAAGTCTCGGAAACCGACTCGCTTCGACACCGATGACACAAAATTAAACGTGTGGGATCGACTCGACGAACAACGCCTCCAGGAGAAAATTCGCGTGCGAAGCGACTTAGAAGACAAGTTCTCAGACAAGTTCGCGCCGCCGCCTCGGAGAGAGTTCGACGTACGCGACTACCGGGAGAATGACCGCAAGCCGATCGATAGACCTACGGACCGCGACTACCATAGAACCGATGAGCGCCCCGATGACTTCCGAAAAATATCCCCCCGACGCGACAAGAAAGACCGAGTCTTCAGCGACATCGATAAAGATTTCCAGGACATATACAAGCGAGCGGTCGAATTCAGGAAAAAGACGGAGGAGCGACAAAAGTCCGGTGAGGGCCGACGCGAAGACTACGAACGACCTAAAGAAGACGAGCGCTACAGACCAGTATCACCGCGACAGATACCTCCCAGCGTCAAAGCAAAGCGAGACAAAGCCGTCGACGAGATAGTGAACAGAATAATAGACAAGTACGACTTGGTAGGCGACCAGAAGTACCGAGTAACGGAAGAGTTGAAAGTAGCCGTTGCCAATATATTCCTCGACATGTTTGCCCATAAGGACGTATCATTCATCGAGCTGGTTATCAAGTACCAAGCTAAATATTCGCCCAAGGAAGAGAAGAAGCTTGTACAGGAAGTGCTGTCCACGATGCCCGGTCATTACAGGAATTTGAAACGAAAGGCTACAGGAGGTAAGCATTTTTTTTTTTTTAATTTTCTTGGTTCGACTACTTCACTCGGTGGTCTGATGTTTTTTTACATTATGGTATCTTCACATGCGTTTTGCCGATATACTATGCTTTGACTATGATAATCTAATTTCAAACTTATTTTAAAGTTTGAACAATACATCCATCAACACCATGGTGTCAAGATCTCGAAGTTTTACCATGTAACACTATACATTTCAATATTTTTAACACTGAAGTTTATAACTAAGTGGTTTCAATGATGATCAAGAAATCTTCCATCAAAGGCAAAAGTACAAAAAGGGGTATTCAACAAGGCGGTATGCTTGCAGATGCATCAGAAGTCGAGGCAAAGAATCCACGGCGGTCTCCACCACGCAACCCTAGAGAAGGTTAGAACTATCTTATTACTAAAACAAACAAGTTTCATACTTTACCAACCAAAAGTTATCTACATCAAACTAATATTTTCCAGATAATTACCGCCCAAAACTGTCCGATTCAGTCAGTAAGTACCCTCAACATTTTTTGTACAATTATCTACATTTTAGCTTGTATTGATTGTTTATACCAGTTCCAGATTGGAATATTGGTCTGGAGCCGCCGAAGGTGATGAACATGTCCTTGAGCGGTATGAACGTGGCTCCCGCTATGAGCCTAGTGGCTCCGGGCATGGTACCTCCGCCCTTATACGTTCCCACGCATGTTGAAACTTTCCAATCACCAACACCCGTTTTCAATCAACAACAACAGCTGCAGTATGGCAACAATCCAATCCAGCAACAGCAACTGCAGTACGGCAACAGTCAAATCCAGCAACAGCATTTCAGCGACAACATAATGCAGCAACAGTTCGGCAACCAGCAACAGTTTACCGAACAGAATTACGAACCCACCGTACCCCAATCCAGCGAGGGTTACAACCTCTACCTTTGCCAAGACGATTTCGAACCCTTCTCCTCGATACAAGCGGAATACCTCAAAGACTTTCTTTACAACCAAATCGTGAAAGTGACTGAAACGTCCAACGGCTGGGCGCCCGATATCACCCTCAAAGGGCTACAGAGCTTGTATCGCTACGAGCTAAGCACCAAGGATGAGAAGTCGAAAGATTGGGTTCTAAACTTACACTTTGCCGAGTTCGAGTATTTTAACGTCCTCGTTTATACTAAAGAGGAGCTCTGGTATGAGAGAGCAGCTATTTGGCTACCGGGGCATTCAAGGAGCCGCGCCGTCGAGCCGCTCGACAAATTAAAGATGCAGAACAGGAGTCTTGACGGCGTCAACATGGGTAAGTGGAAATTTGTAAAGAAAATCGTCACTGTAAAAGGGACGAGACTGTACGTGGATATGCCACCCTCATCCGCGCGCGCTCTCGAAAAACTCAAGATGTTGCTCAGTTACGAACTTCAAAAGGTTAATGTGTTCTTAAAAGCTGTTGCTGTTGATAAAGACGTTTTCGACGCTGGTCTTAAAGAAGTCTCCATAACAGACCCTTCGTCATTAACTTCTGCCTTGCAAAACACCCCGATGCCCACATTGAACCCAAACTCCGAGCCGGGTATAGTAAAAATCGGCCTCAACGGTCGCAAGTCGTTAACCGTGGAAGAGGCGCGCAAGATCAAAGAGGTGGTCGTCTACCACCTTGTCAAATACCTTCAACAGAGAGGTCCCAGTAAGACCGACTTTATAAAATTCGGCTTCCTCCCGCCGAATTTTATCGGCATCGTACCAGAAAATACCGAGTCTAAAAAGTGGCTCATGAGTCGATCTTTCGGCAAAATGGCCCGAACAACCATAGTGGTGTTCGGAGACGACAACGATAACACGAAATATTTCAAGATGTTCGCTATGATACCGTACGAATATCATTCCTCAATGACGCTAGCGTTCGAGCGACTCAAGCAGAGCAACCAAGGCATCAAGGGCATACACTTCAACCTGTGGAAACCTTGCAAACTCACCACCGAACGCAAGAAAGCCCGCCTCGAGGTCGATGTTGATATCGAATCAGTCGAGACGATTGTAAAAATGAAATTCAAACTGGATTATGTCGGAGAATATGGCATTCAGGTTGTCAAATTCGAATCTGAATATTCGCTCTCGAAACTAGAAGAAAAAATCAAAAAATGTAAGATGGAACAAGTTGACAGCTATGACGTGGCCAACATGGAGCTGGATTCTGATTCCGATAAAGATGAAGTTGTTTTCATTAGTTAATATTAATGACATACTTATTACAACAATTCTAACGACAGTACAATATTCTGTATAATATTGTTTATTGTCGTAATTATTATTTACTTTACATAGATGCACTATTCAGTGTCACATCTAAGCTAATTCTTTCATTTGTGCTTGCTGTTTACTTTAAGTTGAGTGGGTATTAATAAAAATTCTCCGTAATTATACTATCTTTAGTTTTCTGGTCTCCTCTTATTAATAAATCAAAGACAAGAAGGTAAGTGCAAATAATTTTAATGTTTCTTTTGTAAAACGATCAACATAATTTTAAGGCGTTCGTAAAGTTATTTGAACTAGAATTTAACTATACTGTTATTTCAGCTTAACTTTTCGCTTTGACAACAAATTGTTTGTCCGACAATTTGTTGTGTTCTTCTGCATTTATGTTTTGGAGAGTTTCAGTGGAAATTGCAGAGAGGTTCGCAAAAGCGGCGGTCATTCGAAGCTCGGTCTCATCGTTGCCCGTTTCACTCGTTTCGCTGGTGAAGATTCAAAGAAAGCTGTAGTACGTCCAGAGCCGACGAAGGTTCGTAAAGCTAATAAACGATTTTTGTATTTTTCAGCATTAAAGGTTTACCCACATTGGCATCCGCGCATCAGTGACAATTTGACGAAGGAGTTCCTTCATCACAAAGGTATTAACTAAATGTACTTTACTGTACTAATAAGCAGCACTAAATGTACTTTGAAGTACAACATTGAAACTTCATTACTATGCCGAGACGAGAGTGTATTGAGAATCCAGGTAAGAGTTTTTGAAGAGGTGAAGCAAATCAGTCTTTCAGCTTTCTTCATGCCTATTGAGAAGTAAAACACGCTTTGGCGGCGCAGTTTCCAGATGTTAACATTCAAAAAGTAATAAAAATAAAAGGATACGTAAGTTTTCTTTGATATACCTCTCCGGTACGGTGTTAAGGTGTCAACGCATCAAGCTTCAAAATCTCGTCGCCAGTCTTGATCAAGGTATGTTCATACTTTATTGGATATCGGTGGTCCGTTTCAGGCATTGCCTCTAATGTACTGTCACATGGTAATGTTGTATGAGAATTAATATTTTTCAGAAACCTTCGTTCGTCAATTTCTTTTGATCAAGTAGGTACTACATTCAGTATACGAGTGTATTACTTCGTTGTAAATTTTCAGGAATTGCTTTCAATTTTTCAGAGTTGTTAATCAGGCATTGGTATATTGGGGCAGAGAAGACCTACAACTCGATATTTTTATTTATTATCTTCGAGCTGCAATATAAAAAATTAAGTTATATAGGGCTGTCATTGTAAATCGCGAAAAAATATTAGCTGTTCCGCATAAAAATGTAATTCACTCTCAAAGACATATATTGTATGAAACAGCAGAATTTCGCTATTTTAGGGTTGGGTCCATTGTAAAAGATGTTCAACAATAACAATATGCTCCTTTCGGCTTAGTGCCACTGTTTCATGCAACCCTTTATACACATTAATTGGTCTTGACAGTGTTTCAATCCAGCATAATAAATTCCAAAATAAAAATATTTCATTTTCTTCTGTTACAGAAATGAAGCATGTTACTAAGATGAGAAAATATGTTCCAACAGAACGTAGACATGGTATGACCACTGCGTTTAAACGTGGAGTTAGCGTCATAAAGAGACCTATGATTCCGCGGACTGGGGTACGTGAAATTACAAAAAAAAACATGCCCACCGGAAAACTAGCGTCTCAAGCCGAAAAATTAGTCAAGAAGATACCTCCAAGAAAACCTGAAAACGCGAACGTCGCAGAATCAGCGTTAAGAAGCACTAAAGGTAAGGCAATACTTGTATTTTTTGTAGTCTGGTTTGATAAAAACTGGACCTAGCGGATCACCTTGAGGCAGACCTCATCTTATTTTCTTAGATCTAGTTTTTTTTTTCTGCTTGAACCAATACCTGACAATCACCTACAGAAAATACAAAAAACGAGACAGATACGCGTTTTTAATGTTTGCCTATCTATGCGTTTTTAAACCGTACAGCGAACATTATGCGAATGCGCTGTTAGACACCTCATGCTCGTTCGCTATTGCTATTGCGACCACACACTGCCAATAAAATTGCTCCGCATCGTACCGATATTCTGCAAGCACTGACGCACGCAAGCGAATCCTTTACTTCGCGACTCGCGTTGCTTTCACTGATACTTGATCCAATATAACTCGTATGCTCGCGTTTGCCTATTCGTTAGATCTGTACAATGATAACCAGTAAACCAGGAAACATCTTAACAAATGCACAATAGTCGCTTTTTAGGTTCCTTTAATGGAACGACAGAGGATGGGTGGATTTCGAGTAATTTCGATCGCACAAATCGATTACGTGAGTGTATGTGCCTAACCTGGACTAGATTGGCACAGGACCGAGGCAGATGGCATAGCAAGAGAGAGGCCTATACCCAGCAGTGGGATAAGGAAGGCTGTGGATGATGATGATGATGTGCCTAACGTCCGTAACTTTCCCCCACTACGCCGCTTTTAGATCAAAATGTTTGCCGGTCAAAAAAAACTATTTTGATCAAAGGTTTCCTATGATGTACCTATTAAAATCCCAACATATTAGTTAAAACACATTTTCTTATGCCATAGGTGGCATACAAGCAGACTGGCTACCTAATGGTAAGCAGTCTCAGTCGCCTATGCTATAAAAAGAGTATATGAATATCTTATAACGTTTTTTTCTCAACGTGTTCTTCCAGAGGCTTTAGTGAAGAAAGTAGAAGAGAAAAAGCTTGAGCCGCCATCGGTGGAGCCGACTCCGGACGGCCACTACGAGCTCAGTCCGATGCTCACCAAGATGGTTGAACTTGAACTGCAAGATGTTATGACGAAGGTAACGATCAAGCCGCCCTAGAATTATAACCCAATTAAAACAATCAAGCCGTTCTAGAGTTTTAACCGAATCAAAACAATAAAGCTGTACTAGAATTATAACCCAATTAAAACAATCAAACCGTACTAGGGTTATAACCGAATCAAAACAATAAAGCCGTACTAGAATTATAACCCAATTAAAACAATCAAGCCGTACTAGAGTTATAACTGAATCAAAACAATAAAGCCGTACTAGAATTATAACCCAATTAAGCCGTTCTAGAGCTATAACTATAATATTAAAACAAATTTAAAGTCCTACTTTTTAACAATCTGATGTAATTGCCTCGCTCGCTGCCAGTTGTGTACTTACTTAGATATTAAAACATTATTATATAGTAAATCGGCGTAGACTAAAACTCCATAATTATGGCATTACTAATAAACCTTAGTGGTTTTTAAATGCTATTATATCCTATTTGTATACTTTTCTTTTTTAAATGATAAATAAATGAAAAAAAAAAACAATAAAGCCGTACTAGAATTATAACCCACTTAAAACAATCAAGCCGTACTAGAATTATAACTCAATTAAAACACGTAGTTTATTAAAACAAACTATAAGATCCCAAAACGTACTGATTTACTCGTAGCTATTGAAGAGTTTCACTATCACGTCTCCATCATCAGTCTCAATCACCAAGTGTAATTATGGGACTCGTTAAACCAAATGGACTCCGGTTATATCCTAAAACTGCGACCTGAACCACCAGAGAATGGGCAGCAGCATCCTATTAATTCAAGGTGACGATCTCCAAGCCTCCTGCCAAGCGTGGGGAATATGGCAACACCGCTTGCTAAGAGGGAGGTCTTTGTTTAGCAGTGGACGTTTACTGGCTGATTAGTAGCTTTTTAAACTGAAATTTACAGGTATGGGAGATGCGCCCGTCCAACCCTCATGATGCTGCGGAGAAAGTAGTTGCAGGCAGATTCAGGAATAAAGCTGGGGAAGCTCTGCGGAACGTAAGCATATTTTAACCTGGTTTAATAAAGGAACGAATCTATGATGGCGTTGCTAATCTTTACCTCTAACTTGCACAATATTTCTGTCTATACTCAAAATAATATAATTTTGGTTTTATGCTGTCTTGACGCTCTCAGTTTTTAGTGTACCGTACACAAAGGGTATAAACGGGACACTTACTGAGCCTACGCTGTATGTCTGTCTGTCCATCCTACCTTTTAACGGCTGTATCTTTCGAACCGTAATAGATAGCCAGATGAAATTTACACATAATTTTAAATGTCACGGCAGATTAACTAAGGAATAATAATAAACGTAAAGATTAAAAAGAGGGATTAAAAGACTTAAGTATGTTCAATTAACAGTATTTTGTATTATTTGCAGACTCTCGGACTGAATATCACCAAGCGGTTGTTGAATGTCCACAACCCACTCTATGTAAAGGTAATAAGCTTTGTTCGTCTAATCTACATTCCAGAAACTATAGATAATTCGATTGGATCGATCGAGAAATATAGGTCCGCACCAAAGATAATATAACCACTTGTACCACCAAAGATAACAAAGGCGCTTGTGATTGGAGATTCAAAAGTCATTAATACAATTCGCGCCTGGGATTGGCCCGCTCGAAACAGAATATGCTGAAAATTTTGTCCTGCTTCATCGCGGCATGAGCAGTCAAGTGGTTTTAACGTCATTGGTCCGCACCCTAAGTCACGCGCTGACTCGAGAATGCAGGGTCGTCTCGACAAATTAAGGCCTTGTGATATCCTACCCTCATTTTATCCTTGCGAAAACGTAGGGTTGTCACCACGGTACAACGCTACTGTATCAACAAACTTCCTTCTTAGAACCTACACTGTAATACGAGCATTCTTTTATACGGGATTCCACGACGCCGATAGCAGTAGTGTGCAATCATAACTGTCGGATTTCGCAAACGTCAGATCTACAACGTTAGATTTAAGTCAAATATCTCAAGGTCCCAAGCGCAGTGCATTGTTGCACGGGGATTTTGAACTTTTAAAATTCTACTTTCTGGATGGCACTGTATTGTTATGGGCAAGCGTGACGCTTACCATCAGGGGAGCGACTTGCCTGTCTCGTCGCAGTTGCATAAAAACTTAAATCAATCAACCCGGTTCAAATTGAGATGTAAAAAAAAAGTTCATCCATATATCTATACTAATATTATAAAGAGGAAAGATTTGATTGTTTGTTTGTTTGCATTGAATAGGCTCCGAAACTACTGAACCGATTTGAAAAATTCCTTCACTGTTGGGAAGCTACACTATCCCCGGTTAACATAGGCTATGTTATATTTTCAAAAAAAATAGGGATCCTTACTAAAACTCCAATAATGTAACCCAAGGTGTAAAAAAATAAGATTTACAATTTTGACTTTGCGTGTTTGACAGTTCTAAGACAGGACAACGTCTGTCAGGTCAGCTAGTCATAGATATGTGGAAATCGCACACTGTCGCACATCCTAAATATATTTAATTATTATTAGTTTGTACCTACCTACTATTAAGTACCTACTTTGTATTGACATTTTTATTTATAATTTTTACATCTGACATATACTGATCGTATGAATAAATGAGTATGAGTACACAAAGATAATATAAACTGTCATTGGTTTTTCTCAATCTTTTTTGCCTCACACCGTCAATATGTGGAATGAGCTTCCTCCTGCGGCATTTCCGAATAACTATAATGGGGTTCTTCAAAAGAGCTGTTAATAGAGTCTTCAAAGATCTGCAACGTATCTATGCCCCTGGTGTGACAGGTGACGGTAATCGCTTACCATCAGGCGGCCCGTTAGCTTGTTTGCCAGTAAAAAACCTAAGCTTAACCTTTTTGCTAACAGATGGTATTTTCCGGCAAGCCCCTTCGTGCAGAATTAATCGCCTTCCTCAAGAGATATAACATCTCAGCGTTCAAGCGGGTCGGCGAGCGCGGCGGGACTTTCGCCGCTAAGATGCGTACCTTCCAGGACTTTGACGACCTGTGCACGGATAAGGGTTTAAAGTGCGGTAAGTTACCTATTGTTTCATCATTTCAGCCGTATTTCTGCTGGAAATAGTCCTCCCCGATCGATCTCCAAAAGGGCCGGTTGGAAGCGGCCTGCATCGAGCGTTTCCCTGCGGTCTCTTTTAGATCATCTGTCCATCTCGTGGGTGGACGTCCTACGCTGTGCTTACCGGCTACACCTCTACACCTATTGTTAACTCGAAGTAAATCAAGTTGAAGTGGTCCCCTGAAGAATCCAACTCGTATACGCGTTCGGGAAATTACGTGACATCTTTTCGTCCAAAATAACACAGTGCCTAAAGACGAAAGCCTTTAACCAGTGTAAGTTGCCAGTGATGACATATGATACTGAGACGTGGTTTTTTAGGGTTCCGTACCTCAAAATGAAATAACCCTTATAGGATCACTTTGTTGTCCGCCCCTTTTTTTAGGCAACATAATCATATATTTCTCAACATAATCAAGCCTCTTTGCACATTGAAATATCAATGTACAAGATATAAGTGGAAATGCACTTGTGATGCCGATTAGTTCCGCGACCGCAAACCGTATCTCGGAGCTTTAAGGTTCACGTTCGCGTGATTTTCCGCAATCACCTAAACACAAAGATAATAGTTATAACCACTTGATCGCGCATGTAATGAAAATTCAATTCTCGTTTGCAAAATGCAGCCACGTCGGTCGCGGGGGGCAGCTTGTGATTGGAGACTCGACGCTACTCGACGCTTGTCAGAATCAAAAGACATTTATTAAATTCGCGCCTAGGATTGGCCCCGCTCGACATAGTTTAGGTTGACATTTTAGAACCTTTGGCTTATGCGGGTTAAAGGATGAGCAGTCAAGTGGTTATATTGTCATTGCCTAAACGGAATCGCTTCAAACAGGTGGCGGTATTTTCTTTGAGAAAAGTTTTTCAAATGACCACATTAGAAATAATTTGTGTGTAATTTTTTATTTCAGGTAAAATTCACGTGACCGTTACACCATGCTACCAATTTATGGCATGCCCACCAAACCTCAGAACGCGCTACGATGGCAAGGATAGTAATAACGGTATTGCCAGCTGTAAGCTTTCTCAAGAAACCAGCAAATCCGTTGAAAAGGGCACTGAATCGAATATTGCAAGTCAAGAAAGTGTAACTCCTAAGCCAAATCAAACAAAAACCGGTGCAAAAGAAACCCCTAAAGTTCAAACTGAAGCTAAAATAGCCCCAAAAATCACTCCAACTAAAGTACAAAATAAGCCTGCAGCAAAAGCAGTAGAAATTAAACCAGCTAGCAATGAAACTCAAAATGTTGCTTTAAAAGTAACTCCTGTGAAACCTCCAGTTGCGGCACAAACACAAAATTCTGCTAAACAAAGTCAGAAAAACCAAAGTCAGGTTCAGGACAAACCAAAACAAGCACCTACAGAAACGCCAACTAAAACGATACAAAATACTGTGTCAAAAGTAACTCCTAAAACTGATCAGGCTCAAAAAGCAACTCCTGCCAAAGTCACGCCACAAAATACTGTCCCAAAAGTAATGCCCGCTAAGGCAATACAGAATCATCAAAATACTGCCAAAGTGGCTAACAAAGCTGTTACTCCATCCAATCTGGCAACACCAAATAACCCAAAAATTTCAAAAGTTGCCATTTCAAAACCAACACCTGCTAAAATAGCAGGATATAAACCCAAAGTTGCCACAAAAGCTAAAGTGTCCCCCAAAAAGAAACAAAATGATTATGACGAACTAAGTGACTATGATATTCTAGCTCTTATTTCTGAGGGAATAGTTTTGGATGAATGCAGTGGATCTGATATAGACTGACATTTAAAAAAAATACCCAACGAGAAACTCTTATGGCGGAAAACAAATTAAGTTTTTTTATTATTATGGTTTCGTGTAGATATACAGTGACATCAAACATGATTTATGTTATGTAACCATTGATTTATAAACAAATGGATGTTGGGTGACGAAAGACAAAATTCATAAAAAAAAAAAAAAAAACATTGTATATTTTAGTGTAAAAAGCTGTTGGTTTTCCAATAAATAAATAAATTAATAAAATAAAAAAAAAAAATCCCATTTTTTTTTCTTTAATTGGCTGTGCGTTACTTGGGCTTGAGTTTACAGTTATTGTTATAAACATAAACTATTACATTATTGAAATCATTAGTAGCTAATTGTAGAGTGTGTGTCCAACGGCGTTAATACACAGATATATGCATTTTATCTTTTGTTGTGAGTAAAAAAACCCTAGAGATATTTTTTTCGGGGCTTATCGTCTATTAAAACTGTTTAGGTAAAATTCGTCTCGCTAGACGTTTTGACCATGTTGCAATAGCTGTGGTCGAAAGCTAACTGATTTATTACAAATCATTTGCATTGTATAGCATTTAACGTTCAAAAGTGTACATAACTGTACCAAATTGATAAAAATAAATGATTGATTGATTGATGACTAAGGGTAGGTGCAGTGAGAATGAGAAGTGCGGGTGTTGTGTACTCGCTTGATGTTCCTATAATTATCAATTTAAAAACCCGATTTCAGCATTTGTAAGCGCTTGAACAAACATATTGATATTGTCAAATCAACAGTACCCTTAGTACAAGTTTTGATAGTATTCGAAAACAATTTTCGTTTACGTATTGTTCCATACATTGCTGGGCTGAAAGGTATTTGAAAACTTTTTTCGTATTAGAGTGAAGCAATCTATAGCGCCGATTACTACCGATTTTAGTTCCTCCGCGTTTCCGCTGGAGGCGCTTTACTACAATGTATGGAACAATACGCAAACGCAAAAAGTCTTCGAATACTATCAAAACTTGTACTAAGGGTACACAGGCACTCGAAAATAAAACAAATAACTGTATTATATAAAAGCAAAATACCACTCACTCATACCGCTAAGGATTTTGGTAAGGGGCCAAATTAAGGGGGGCAACAGGGGATTGAAAGTTTTATGTTTAAATCTACGCGTACGAAACGCGAACAACAGCTAGTATATTTACAAAAAAAAAAAAAACTAATTAAGAATCATGAAATACCCATAAACTAATTTGAATCTTATTACCAGTTCATATCATAATAATGTCAATATGGTATGGATTATAGAAATGCTTGCACCGCCATAAGTCCCAGAAAGAACAGGTCAAAGGACTTTTAAAATTATTGGATCATTGACACAACGAAAAAGTATAATGCCGATATCTCAGGATAATTTAGCTTGCAACATTGTAGACTGCATACACAGATACCGTAATAGTTGCTATGGTTTTAGTTGGTTCTCATTCATTAGTTTTAAATCGACATCCATATTTCTAAATATCTTAGTATCTATTATGATAAATATAGATATTTAATTCTTTTACTTATCACAATTATATTAAGAATATTAAATAAAAGTAAGAAATACTCGTTTCGTGTTTTATTTTTCTAGTCACTATAATTTTTTTAATGAGAATTAAGAATTTTTGGTTTCGAGTGATTGTGCATTACTAATTTTACTATACTCTTTGCTCGTGGTTCTAGAATCGAATTGATGTATCGATCCACCATGTCAGATCGATTAAAAAAAACTATTTTCCGATTAAAGATCGAAAACCCTAATTGCAATTTTAAAATGTTTGGTTTCTCTCTGTTTTGTTTTGCGTAGTTATAGATTACTCTTTGGCATACTATTAATATTCTCTTTTCAAAAGAGAGAATAGCGTAGTAATAGATTACTCTTTGGCGTACTATTTATATTTTCTTCTCAAAAGAGAGAGAAATACTAATCCCTAGGAGGGTTTTGACGCCAACATGGAAAAAAACGTTAACTATTATCTAAACTTGTGTATTTTCGAGCGTCAATGTGTAATCATCATCATCAGCCAGAAGACGTCCACTGCTGAACATAGGCCTCCCCCTTTAACCTCTAACCTGAACGACAGCCTGCCTTTTGTCGTCGGTCCATCTAGTGAGAGGCCTACTGCGCTGCGTCATCCGGTTCGTGGTCTCCACTCAAGAACCTTTCTTCCCCGTCGGTTATCGGTTCTCCGAGCGATGTGGCCTGCCCATTGCCACTTCAACTTGCAAATTTTAACAGCTATGTCGGTGACTTTGGTTCTTTGGCGAATATCCACGTTTCGGATTCTATCGCGCAAAGAAACGCACGCAATGTGTAATAGTGGTGGACTATTATTTATTAAGTGCATGAGCGTGGGAAAGTGATATAACCAGGTGAAACCATGTCTTCGTGTTGTTTCCGAAACTCCATAAAAGCCTCTTGTAAAGCATCCACTACTTTACTACTCCGGTAGGGGTAATAGTATTCCGCCCGGTATATATATTACTCTCTGGTATTCCGTGAGGGCATGAGTCTGACTTGACTGTGACTTACTTTGCTTGACTCTGACTCAGAGCAAATTTGCTCTGAGGACTCTGATTATGACTTGTTTGACGCTATATTTTAATACTATGTAAACTTATTTAATATTACAAGTGAAGGAATCTGTATCCAAGGTCATGATTTGTTTTACAAAAATAACTTGTTTTTTTTGTTTGACGATACAGACGGTATAGCCTTAAAGGCTTTAGCCTGTCCGATGAGTGAATAATAATAAATATTTAAAAAAAAACTTTGACGCAAAGACGGCAAGAGTAGGTACTTTTTGTTTTTGTTTTTACAAAGAAAAAAATCAAAACAGTTTCAAGTTTGACGGACGGTTAGGTTTGTGCTTGGTTTGTGCGAATTACAATAAAGTATTGTGTGAATTTTGTTGGGTTTATTGCTAAATTCATTGATTATGAGACGTGGTACCCGGGGTGGTGGCGGCAGGCCAGCAGCGTCCCATGCCCATCGGCCTCAGCATAATATTCCGAGGCAGCTACAGCCTGCACATGCTGCACAATCACAAATCGGTCCGCTTATGACCGGCCGTTTACAAGGATTAAAGGTAAACAAACGCACCACTTTACTTGGAAACACCTGAATAAGTTTCCGTATTTTTACCAGCATAATTATGTCATTTCAGTACGTACTTACCTATTTATGTCCCTTGTTTCGAACAGAACTGGGGCCTTACCGACAACTGCTATTGCGGCACCAAATTAACGTTAAATCCGCTCAGTTGGAAAATCACGCGAACGTGAACCTTAACGCGCGCAGATACGCAACTGAGCGGATTTAACGTTAGTTTGGTGCCGCAATAGCAGTTGTCCGTAAGGCGGAAGGCCCCAGAACATTTGGTACCTACCTTAGATGTATTTGTCAAAGGTACCTACTTACCAAATATTGTCTTAGTAATTATTAAACTTTCGCGATTTGAAAACATTGTTTTAAATTATTGTTTATCGGGACTTATCACGTATTATTTAATTTTGGTAAAAATATGTACCTTTCGCTCGACGTTTCGACCATGTTACACTGGCCGTGGTCACGAGCTGACTGAAAACTGCGGGTGAGTCCGGCGAGAAGAGCGGGTGTTTTGTTCTCCTACCCGCACTTGAAATAATATGTGATAAGTCCTGTTAAACATTTAAAAAATATTGAGGCCTATTCTGTCATACCACTCACTAAACTAAACCAATCTGACAGGACTAAAATTATCTGCCTCTCTTTTCATTTTAATATGTGAGAGAAGGATGGCAACAAGTTTAGAGCTGTCAAATTTAGTTAAAGTGCTTTTCATGAAAGAAGTCCCACGGCAAACAGCGGAACTAAATTTCCATGTTGTAGTTGTCAGGTGTTGTTCTTGTTACTGTGTTTGGACGCTAGTGAGATTTTTATTAATTTTCCATCGTTAAAGAGTCGTGTACGATGCCAAAAGTTGTTAAAGTTCTACTCGAGAAATGATACTGATAGTGATTGATACGCGATGACAGGGCCGCGTCTGCGGGACTTCTTTCGTGAAACGGACTCTAGTTACATAGTTTGTTTAGTTTAGAGTGCATCAGAATCGATGCCACTGTCATATCAATTTAATTAATCATCTTGCACTGAATTTCTACTTACGGACTCTGAGCAAATTCATGTATATTTATGTTAATTATTTGCTTTGAGCTTGCGGATGAATCAGTCTAGGATAATAGCAGTGGCAATAATTTGGTTACCTATTGATTAATTTCTGAAGCAACATAAAAAGCTGATCATAAGTTGCAGTTTAAAGACGCTGTACCTAATTTAAAAAGTTAAAGCTAGTTTTACCATCTCTATAGCAAAAAATACTGTTTTTCTAATTATTTCTCGTTTAATCCGCCGTAACATAATATATTCTGTGAATATTTCAACTGGCTTTCTATTACGATTCAAAAGATACAACCATTAATAGGTAGGACAGACGGACGAATAGACCGACAGACAGACATCGTAGGCTTAGTAATAGGTTCCCATTTTTACCCTTTGGGTATGGAACCCTAAAAATGACCTCAATATTTATTATTAGTATTTACGTTTTGCTTGTTTTGTTTTAACAGGACATTAAAATGGAGATTGAACTCCTCAAGAGAGAGATAATTGAGGAGCAGATATTGTCCAACTCTTATACACAGGTCAGTTTATTACAACCTAATATATTAACCACTGCGGGATTTGTCTATCCAAACCACAGACCTATATCCAAGTAGACTCCACAAGTCGACCTACCTTGTGTGTCATATTTCCAATACAATTATGATTAATCGTCATAATTGAGTCTGGCTTAAATCAGTCTGCTCAGTCGGTGCCGCGACAACACGTGTCAGTTTGAAAGGAAAATGGATAATTGTCAATACTGAGTTGTAAGAATACCGCAAATAAAGTTGGCCGTCAAAATAAAGATATTTCTTTTCAGTTATAGGTACAAAAAAAATTACACGCTAGTTTTCATACAGTTTGGATCGCTTGTGAAGTCAACTTAGATGAAGTATAGGTCTGTGATCCAAACCTCCGAAAAATTATTCATAGAAGACATGATTCACTAGATGTCGAAAATTATAGTTAAAAAAAACATACAATCGGATTGATAACCTCCTCCTTTTTGAAGTCGGTTAAAAACATCCGCTGTTTTATATTATAAACATAGCATATACAATTTACAACTAAACAAAACTATTTTACCAAAACAACCATATCATCATCATCATCATCAGCCAGAAGACGTCCACTGCTGAACATAGGCCTCCCCCCTTAACCTCCACACTGAACGACAGCCTGCCTTTGGCATCCACTGGATGCCCGCGACTCTCACAATGTCGTCGGTCCATCTAGCGGGAGGCCTACCTACGCTGCGTCTTCCGGTTCGTGGTCTCTATCTTTCTTCCCCATCGGTTATCGGTTCTTCGAGCGATGTGGCCTGCCCATTGCCACTTCAACCATATATTTTTATACATTTATGGCTGAGTTTCTATCTCTAATGTAAGTTTGATTCGTACAACATTGTCCAAAATCGTCAACCGTCATTTCACCTTCAAGTGACACTGCGCTTATGTCTGAATCGCAAGTAGGAAAGAAATGGACAAATTTTTTAATGTTTGAGGGGAAATAGCAATAGTCTTGGTACATGTGTGAAAAAGAATGCTGCGTGATCAAAATACTATACCTAATTATGATGATAAAATTCGTGATAAACAGTAATGTAAGTTTGTTGTAGTATTTACTTACCGATGATATGCTCCGCCATTTTTTAAACATTTGTTTTGTTATTCTATCAATTTTTCTCAGAGCACTTATCATTGTTACGGTTAGCGCAACTATCGCTGTTCTAACTTGGCCCAGTATTGAGTCGGGACAAGTTGAGTGTTGCCGCGATTAGTGCGCCAACGTGGCATCTTTGTATTTTTTGATCGAAGATCCAAACACACAAACAACAAAATTTGAGGTGACTGTTCATTCCATTATGGTTAGAACGAGTCATATGGGGCTGGTTTGGGTTCTAAATTGCCCAAAATCATCAAAAAAAATATCGCACACCTCGCGCATTGTTAATAATATGTGTATATCTCAAAATAAGACACTCATGTGTAAAAATTACAAAATGAAAATAAGTCATGTTAGGTAATTAATTATAAAATAAATACACTAAAAATTATGTATTTATTTTATCATTAATGCGGGCTGTACACACTCGTACGAGAGCCTTTTGGCCTAGACCGCTGAGGTAAGGCAATAGAGACCCAATGTCTAAAAAACTTGCTCTCAGCCTGTCTCGAAGTGTTTAGGCGAGTCCACAGCCAACATAAGGCTCAACCAAGAGAACCAGTATACTTTTTTAACATTCACTAATGCTTGTATTGTATTTCAGAGGAATGTTTACGAACAGCCTATGTTTAGTCAGACGCGCGAGGATCCTCACGATGACTACCCGCGTCTGTATGACGACTTGCGAGAGTTCGTGCAGTATGAGGGACGCGAGGGCAGCCGCAAGCGCCCTCACTTTCCGGTTTCTGAGAACGAAGCGCCTGCCAAGCGGTTCTCGGCCCCCAACAGGGTGTTCAAGAAATCTTTCGGCTCTCAGCTTGGTCTCCCACCGAACTACCCGTGCCCTGACTTCCAGCGACCGCCAGAGTTTCGCTTCCCCACCTCCAAGCCGTACAAAGGGCCGCCGGTCACTGAAGCCATGGCGAGTGGTGTGGCCAGACCGCCTGCCACGGCCAACAAGCTGCTATTGCGCGCCGATTGCAAGCCCTCCTGTCTCATGTTCGCCTGGCTGGAAACCAGCTTGGGTGCCATCATGAAAAAAGTTAGAACCGCTAACCCACAGCACGAATTGCTGTTCAAACAACCACACGTAACGCGTGCTATGAAGCAATGCGTGCGCGACCGTATCCGGACTGCCATGATCGGTAAAGCGGTCTCTGCCGCTGATGAGATCGAAAGCGCTTATTATGACATGTTTCCTGATGGTAGCGATAATGATGTCATTATGAAGGGCTTACAGGCACAAGAGAACAAACACTTTATATCCGTCAACACAGGTAGTGATATTTAACCGTTCCATAATCATGCCTGCTGCAGTCTTTTTGAGTTAATTCCTGCAACCTTTATTTTCACAGACCTTTATCAGGCTAAACCCCGCGAGTTCGCCTACTTTGCATGCTCTGTGGCCTGTCTTAAGTTGGATCAACACTCCAACTACTACGCTGCATAATTCAGTTTGATCTATTCGTCTTGGCAGTAGCATTATGTCAGACGTCAATACAAAAATGCCAATTTATGAATTGTAATAGCAGTTGGCGGTGCAAATTGTGTTTAACTACCACTAAATTGTTCCTGTGATGTTATAGTAGATACAAAAAATGTGGCACGCTGGGTTTTCATACAACTTGACGTGCTTGCAGTGTCTATCTTGATATAGGCCTGTGTTCATTTTATAGTTTGCATTGTGCAGTGAAATGGTGAAATTGTATGTTTATATACAATGTACCTGTTGATTCTGGATTCTGCAAAATCTAATCATGAGTTTGACTGCCTTCGGTGCCATAACTAGCTTTTTATGTGCCCGGAGCAAGCTTCTATAACTGCGTCCTTTAAAAAAAATCTAATCTTACCCAGCTTTGGCAATAAAATGGACAAGTTCTATAAAAAAAGTATGTGCCCGGAGCGAGCTTCTATCTATAACTACATCCTTTAAAAAAATCGAATCTTACCCAGCTTTGGCAATAAAATGAACAAGTTCTATAAAAAAAGTATGTGCCCGGAGCGAGCTTCTATCTATAACTACATCCTTTAAAAAAATCGAATCTTACCCAGCTTTGGCAATAAAATGGACAAGTTCTATAAAAAAAAGTATGTGCCCGGAGCTTCTATCTATAACTACATCCTTTAAAAAAATCTAATCTTACCCAGCTTTGGCAATAAAATGGACAAGTTCTATAAAAAAAAGTATGTGCCCGGAGCTTCTATCTATAACTACATCCTTTAAAAAAATCTAATCTTACCCAGCTTTGGCAATAAAATGGACAAGTTCTATAAAAAAAAGTATGTGCCCGGAGCTTCTATCTATAACTACATCCTTTAAAAAAATCTAATCTTACCCAGCTTTGGCAATAAAATGGACAAGTTCTATAAAAAAAAGTATGTGCCCGGAGCTTCTATCTATAACTACATCCTTTAAAAAAATCTAATCTTACCCGGCTTAAAAAAATATTAAATTATTTTTTCGCAAATTCATGTTTGGCCCATAGTAAAAGTTGTTCATAATTATGAGTACAATGTAAATGCGTAACCCTGTAGATGTTCTTGCGTTTTGTAGAAGGATGAGACTAGGAGATATACCCCCATATTCATAGACGTAACTATACCTCTAATCTATAAAAGCTCACAAAATCTCAAAAACTACCGGACCTACAAAGCTGGAATTTGGCAGGTTCCCAAGGCTGGTTAGGCATTTATGAAAGTCCTTTGTTTTTGATGTCAGGGATAAGGAATTTGGTATTCAGGTTAATGGTTTAAAATAAATAAATGCTGTAGTAAGATTATTTCGAAAAGAACGGATTAAGGAGGTGAAATGGGGGTTCGAATTATGTGTTAAAAGTTTTGCAACTACGAAGCGGAAATTATAGGTCTTTAGCAATATTATGTGTTACAATAATTGTTCTTTAAGTACATTTAAAACATTTTGCAGATAACCCCGAGGTGTTTTTTAAGGAAAACATGCGTAACTTGATTTTGCTCAGAATTGAAGAAATTACCAATACGGTAGGTAAAAAAAGGAACTTATACCGAGTTTAAAAAACTGAACTTGACTGCATTATAGTCGATTTTTAGGTCTCTAGCAGAAAAGGACAAAGGGATTTCGACCCCTAAACATATTCAGGAAAAAAACTAAGTAGTGGGGGAAAATTTGATTGCACTTATTACAACCAATCAAAGTCATGGACAGACGACCTAAACGAGACCGCAGGGAAATGCTGGATGCAGACCGCTTCCAACCGGCCCTTTTGGAGATCGATGGGCAGCAGTGGACGTCGTATGGCTGAAATGATGATTATGATGATGAGCAGTCAAAATCTCCCTTTAGTCCCTTACAAACTGCCAAAGAGACCTAAACATTTTATTTGTCGTTTTTTTTTTTCTTGATTCGGTTCTTTCGGTTTTTTCTTGACTTGATTCTGCTCAACTTATAGGCGATGAGAAGTTAGTGGGAAACTTACCAGTCTAGGACACCGCCGTAGCGAGTCTGCCAATTTTCTACATGATTCAGTTCTTATGTGCATCGGAATTCGGAGTTTCATGACCTTACGAAGCTGCAACACTGCGATCGACGACGCAAGGTACAAATCTACACGCCATGTCCATGTCTCACTAAAAACTAAATGAATGGTCAGTTTTCTCGTACGATGCCGCGTATGCGATGAAATTTTTGCGACGCGCCGTTGCACCGCAGTGTTGTGGCCTCGCCCTTATTCTATTACCCCCTTTCTACTACAGGACAAGTAAAAAATCAGCCCACTATCATCTATACATTGTAGATTTTCCTTCGATACGTACCAAACGTTTTGATTCTACATTTCTAATCCGTACGCCTAAACTGTTGTTAACTGTTGGCCTCTTGGGAAAACTCAGAGTCACACAGCGGGCAATGGAGAGAGCTATGCTCGGAGTTTCTTTGCGCGATAGAATCCGAAACGTGGATATTCGCCAAAGAACCAGTCACTGACATAGCTGTTAAAATTTGCAAGTTGAAGTGGCAATGGGCAGGCCACATCGCTCGTAGAACCAATAACCGATGGGGAAGAAAGGTTCTTGAGTGGAGACCACGAACCGGAAGACGCAGCGTTGGTAGGCCTCCCACTAGATGGACCGACGACATAGTGAGTCGCTGGCATCCAGTGGATGCAAAAGGCAGGCTGTCGTTTAGTGTGGAGGTTAAAGGGGGATGCCTATGTTCAGCAGTGGACGTCTTTTGGCTGATGATGATGATGATGATGAATCCGTACGACCAAAGATTGGAACAACCTGCCGGCTTCCTTGTTTCCTGAGATATGTAATCTAGGCATTCTGCGTGCTTCATCTTCGACCACATCGTCGCTTACCAACAGACGAGTTGGTGGAACGCGAACTTATTCGCGATTAAAAACGAATGCAAAACTGTCATTTCTTCATCAACTTGACATTTAACACATTTATTATACCTACAGCTTCAGGAAATATATGGCAGTGGTGCAAATACAAAAAGCAAACTGCAAATACGGCAAATAGACACGAAACCTAAATCTAACATAGACGAGCCCAAAGCAGATAGGTCTTCTAAAGAAGAAACTCAGGCTGAAGCTAAGCCTAAAACAGATGGTGAACCTGAAACGGCCGCAACTCAACTGAAAGCAGACGATACTACAACAGTTGAAGCTACAGAAGAACCCACTAAAAATGAGCCAGAAACTCAGCCTAAAGAGCCAGCACCAATAGAAAAGGCTGCTATAGTATCTGAAAAGGCTCCAAAAGAACTTATTGATAACAAACATTACATGGCTTTGGATAAGCGTTTGAATTTCGAAATGATGCAGTTAATCAACTTTCACAGATTCACTCGGGTAAGCCCTAGTTTCTAAATATCAAATATAAATAAAAAAAGTTATGACTTCTTAGAGTTCAATACCTCAAAAGAAAAAAAAAGGAACCTTTATAGGGTCACTTTGTTGTCTGTCTGTCTGTCTGTTAAGACTCTTTTCTCAGAAACACGTAGAGGTATTAAGTTGAAATTTCATCATGAAATCGGAACGCGAGTACTTGTCAGATTTTTATACATATATAAGCTTATATATATCTATATACTATATAAAAATGAATCCCTATTTACCTTGGTCACGCCATAACTTGAGAATGATTTTACCGTTTTTTTTTTTTTGTTTTTTGTTATTTTTTTTCTTTCTTATACTTCGTAGAAGGTTCTCACGGAAAGAAAAAATAATAATATTGTGCAGAAAATTGGAAAATTTCTGAAAACTTAACGATAATTTTAACCTGCGAGTGAAACAGCGGGGCGCAGCTAGTAATATATAAATAAACAAATAAATATTTCGGGACATTTTGCACACACGGTCATCTGACCCCAAACTAAGCAAAGCTTGTGATATGGCTGCCAGAGACTGTTATACATACATTAATAGTTTTAAATACATACTTAAATAGATATTAACAACCAGATATAGAACAAACACAAATGTTCATCACATAAATGTTTGTCCTAGGTGGGATTCGAACCCACGCCCCTCAAGCTCAGAAGGCAGGTTCACTACCAACTGGACCAACGGGCTATATATAATTATGTTTGCATAGGTAGCTCTTGTTAGCATCATTAAAGCGAACATTCTTAATTCTTTCAGGAGTTTACAAAGAACATAGAAATGGATACAATGTACCAGAAAACAAAAGCGACTATCATAGCCGAGACTGCTAAGAAATTGGAGCAAAACTCCAAGTGTAAATCAGCTTCCAATGAGGAGGCGCTTGACACGTCGGCTACGGCAAACGCGTCAACAACACAGACACCCAATGACGCCAATGAGTCGTTGCCGATGCTATATTATGCCAAGGTACCTGAGGGCCATACAAATATTCATCATCATCCAGAAAACGTCCACTGCTGAACATATTAGAGCCTCCTTAGACCTCCACACTGAACGACAATCTGCCACCTGCATCCACTGGATGTCAGCGACTCACGATGTCGTCGGTCCATCTAGTGGGAGGCCTCCCATTCAAGTATTACGTAAGCAAAATTTTAATAATTTTTAAAGCCCTGTCAGCATAAATAAGCAAAGCTTTTCTACACTTAAGTAAAAAAAAATCGTTTCTTTATTGTTATTCATTGATGATTGGGCAATTCGCTTTCGATCATAGACAAGTAGGGTTGCCATATTTGTTAAAATCAGAGTCTACTATTTTTTGCAGAAACACCATAAAAAGTCAATCAATAAATATTTCTGACGTAATCACCACCCCACCCCGCCCCTCTTCAGCCCGTTGGTCCAGTTGGTAGTGAACCTGCCTTCTGCGCTTGGGGGTATGGGTTCGATTCCCACCTAGGACAAACATTTGTGTTTGTTCTACATCTGGCTGTTAAATCTTTTTAAGTATGTATTTAAAAATATATAAGTATGTATATCAGTCTCTGGCAGCCATATCACAACCCCGATCCGACTGCTCCTAGCAATAGGAAATATTCAGTTTTTGGTACAGGCGTCGGTTACCAGAGGCACACACACACACAGCGATCCCGCCGGCAGGATCGCAGACCCACAGGATCTGTTAGAAGATCGGTTAGATTCTCTCCAAATAATCATTCAGTTCAACAAACCGTTAGGGCTCCAGGGCACACCCCCTCTGGGGTGCCTGGGCAAGTCTGATTCCCACTCCCGGCGACGGCCCAAGCCGAGGTTCGTACCTTCGAGGTGCCCTTGTGCTAGTCGCCTATAAACTTAACCACCAAGTTATGCCGAACGCACTCTGCGTTCGCTAACTAGTCCGGTCAAGCTGTAGAGGCCAATAGGCCAACAGTAAAAGTCACTCATAAAAAAAAAGCCATATCACAAGCTTTGCTTAGTTTGGGGTCAGATGACCGTGTGTGCAAAAAAATGCCCCGAATATTTGTTTGGTGCTTACGTAACACTTGAATCGGCGCCGGCCCTGGCCTGGGGTAGAACTAGAAGAGCGGTCGCTCTAGCCGCCAGATAGCACGGGGCGCCAAAATACCAAATGGGGGCGAAAATAAATTTTGATGGCGCCTCGTGGCTGGGGCGCGGCGTGGTAAGCGGCACACTTGTATTTTTTGTAGGCATAATGTAAACTGAAAAAAATATATTTAAATCAGCATATATAGTTCTCAGTTTCAATATTTTTGGTTGGATTAGGATTAAGTCATGCAGCATGCTCTATCCCTTTTCCGCAAAATGAGTGTCAGTATGGAGATTGTATGGCATACTTACAAGTGACGTCATTTATAAGTATATTGCGCTCTCTGTCAAGAAAATATCTTCCTTAGTTTTGAACAGTCGTTAATTTAGTATTTTTATAATACTAAATTATTTTGTATTTAATCTATACTAATATTATACAGAGGAAAGATTTGATTGTTTGTTAGTTTGCATTGAATAGGCTCCGAAACTACAGAACCGACTTGAAAAATTCTTTCACTGTTGGGAAGCTACATTATCCCCGGATGACATAGGCTATATTATATTTTCAAAAATACTATCCTCCTTCCTTCCTTCCTTACTAAATTCCAATAATACCCGTGCGAGGCCGGGGTGGACCGCTAGTATGGTATAAAATCATCATTCCGGCAGCTTATTCATAATTTTTTGGTGAATTACAGATCCTTGGCAAGCCGTCGCTGCCCAAGCGCAAAAAATTGGAGTCTTTCTTCAGCCAATTTAACCCCAAGTCCATTAAAAAGCACAGAACTATACGTAACCTACTGTTTGTGGGTTTCGTTGAGAAGGAGCCCTATGAGAAGATACTTGCTGCAGATGGAACTGCTATTGGTAAGTCAATAATTAGGTTATAATTTTAGGGTACCGTACCCAAAGGGTAAAACGGGACCCTATTACTAAGCCTACGATGTCTGTCTGTCTGTCCGTGTCAACTTGGCATGATTATAGTTCACACTCTAAAGTATAACAACAAATAATGGCCAAGTGTGAGTCGGTGACAAATTTCTGTTCATTACCAAGTTATAACTGGTAATTCCTTAGTTGGATGACCTTATCATTTCACCGAATTGAAATGCCATATTTTACTAATTTTGAAGTATTTTTTTAAATTTATCACTAATTTGTTTTTTTGTGGTGGTACGGAACCCTCAGTGTGCTAGCCCGACTCGCACTTGGCCGGTTTTATATAGAATAGATCTACATTTAAAGATGCATCAATACGCCTTTTTGCCTGTAAACTAAATAAATAAATAAAAATATTATGCTTTTCACATGATGAAATTAAATGGGTCGGCGAAAATATAATTAAAGCCAATGTCTGTTTAATATTGTTACAGAAGGTTTTAACCTCGACATCAAAACGGCTAGAAAAAATAAAAACAATCAGAAGAATACTAACAATTCTCTGATAAACACCGAAGCAGATAAACTCAAAGATTTAACAGAATATATAATTGACGCCGATTTTGATCAGCAAGTCGTTGACTTGCTTACATCCATAATAAATTCCGAATTTGATAATTTTAGTGAAGATATCATGATGGATGAACCGCCAGTTACCAAAAATGCTGTAAACAAGGAAAATAGACATTCTACTAAAATGGAAGAGGTCTGCGATGCTGATCAAAATTCAAATCACGTAACTGAGGACGATGTCATAGAATTAAAAGATGATGATGAAGATGTTATTGAAATCAAAGATGACACAAACAATTCATCTCAAAATGTTAAAGAAACGATTAATGCATCTCAAAATGGTGATGAAACAAACAATCAGTGGCCTAACAATAGGGTGGCAGAACGGGCAAACTGCCACAGGCCCCCGGCCGGAAGGGGCCCCTGGCACGAGAGGGTCGCGTGCACAGGAGGATCCTAAAATGTATATTTACAAAACTTTGTAAAAAAATATTAGAATTCAATTAGTTTATTAAAATACCATACACATTTGTTATTAATTGAAAACCTGCAACGCTGGTTCAGCTTTTTTGTATTGAGGGAGGGCTGTAAAAATGCTGATGAAATAAATGATACATCTCAAAAGGTCTATTCCACTTTAATCACCTGGGTGATATCACCTGGGTGCTAAAAGTCGACTCTTTAGTCGACTTTGATCTCCTGGGAATATAATCACCTGGGTGATAATAGGCGACTCCGTTTAAATTATTATTTGAGTATCCTTTGATCACCTGCACCTAGGTGACCATAGGCGACTCGATTAAAATTATTGTTTTGGTGTCTTTTCATCACCCATGGATATGCTGATGAAACAAACAATTCATCTCGAAATGTTAAAAACCTAATGATGCATCTAAAAATGCCGATGAAACAAACGATGCATCTAGAAATGCTGATGAAACAAACGATGCATCTCAAAATGATGAATGAGAAACGAATGATGCCTCTAAAATAGCTGATGAAACAAACAATGCATCTCATAATGTTAAAGAAACGAATGATGCCTCTAAAATAGCTGATGAAACAAACAATGCATCTCATAATGTTAAAGAAACGAATGATGCCTCTAAAATAGCTGATGAAACAAACAATGCATCTCATAATGTTAAAGAAACGAATGATGCCTCTAAAATAGCTGATGAAACAAACAATGCATCTCATAATGTTAAAGAAACAAACGATGCATCTAAAAATGCTGATGAAACAAACGATGCATCTCAAAATGATGAATGAGAAACGAATGATGCCTCTAAAATAGCTGATGAAACAAACAATGCATCTCATAATGTTAAAGAAACGAATGATGCATCCGAAAATGCTGATGAAACAAACTATGCATCTCAAAGTATAGATGAAACAAACAATGCTCCAAATTTTGTAGAGTTTATAATGACCTATAGACCTATAGATCTAATTTACATTATGAAATAGGTATAATAAGTAGATTGGTCAAATAAATTATTAAGAACATCTAATAAAATTAAGAGATATTATTTTGTGTTTTATTTATTTCGAGATTCTAGTTTCACTACAATTTTTGAGTGCATTCTATCTATTGAGTGAGTATTTAGTATGTATCTTAGGTTCGAGTGATGACGCATCTATTCCTCGATGTGGGTGGGAAGTTTTGGTGGCTCCGGCATTTCAGTTGCATCTTCCTCCACCTGGAATATGAAGGCTTTTTAAGATGACAATAAAGCACCTATGTTCATACAATTCATCATCATCATTTCAGCCGTAGGATGTCCACTGCTGGACATAGGCCTCCCCCATCGATCTCCAAGTTCATACAATTGATCGGACAGAACCTACAGTGCAAGTACCGTTCTTTATCGATCGTAACATTCGATAAAATACCATAGAATCGATCATCGCGAGTACAGAACAAATGGCATGATAATACGTACAAGCGTCAAACTTGGCACGATTGTAGTACACACTAAAGTATAATAATAAATAATGGCCAAGTGCGAGTCGGTGACAAATTTCTGTTCATTACCAAGTTATTATAATCGAGCGCATATAGCAAATTAGTCCGACAGTTTTTGAAGGCGTTATAATAACTAGTAATCTGGTTACTTGGACAACCTTATTGTATTTTGTGGTGGTACGGAACCCTCAATGCGTGAGCCCAATTCGAACTTGGCCAGTTTTTTTAATACATTCGTGCATAAAAATGTATAATATTGTAGAGGTTCCTGTTTGTAGCATCGATTGCGAAGTTGCGAACTGCTAGTCTGTGGAATTCGCTGCCTGAATGGGTGTTCCCCGACCCCCGTCAGTTACAATCTAGTCTTCAAATCACGAGTGAATCGGTTTCTTCTAGGCAAACGTGCTCCATCGCAGACCGCATCGTCGCTTAACATCAGGCGAGATGGCGACCAAGCACAAGCCTATCTATTATTAAAAAATTATAAATGAATTGGCGCCAAAGTGAAGAAAACAACATGTCGCCTCATTGATTCTTTATTTTCCTAAACTGCTGGTGTTATAATAGTGGATTATTGTTTATTATGTACCATGAACGTGCTCGTGAAACGTGTATTTTCAATATTGAAGTGTGCGTTTGTGTGTGTGCAATTTACTTTACTTTCGTCGAAGGTGCAACACGTGTTTACCTCGACCCCTGCAATTTTTGGCAGACTTTTTTCAGTACTAGCGAGGGTTCATGGTCAGATCCAAACTATATTATCAAGGTTTGGATATTTATCTGAGCCTCTAGTATTCCACTACTTTAGTGGGGCATACATAAGACAGTAAAATACGTAAGACGCGTAAGCCCGGTCTTTTTTTTGGTCGACGCTTACACTTCATAAATTGAATATTTTTCGCAATTGGCATTTTGGCGCTCCTTGCTACCTGGCACCTAGAGCGACCGCTCCACTCGCTTTACCCTATGGCCGCCACTGCGTAAGTCTAGCAAGTTTGATGAGATATCGTCAAACGAGTCATAAAGTCAAGCAAAGTGATGGAGACTTTACCAGAGCCTTCTGTGGAAAATCCGAAACATCACGAAAAAAAATGTTTCACCTCATTATACCACTTGCCTACACTAGAGTCCGTTCATGAACACATAATAACTAGAAATAACACACGTTTAAGATAATAATATAATGCGGCGACATGTTTTTTTTTTACTTTGGCGCCAAAACTCTCGCGCATTTGTCTCTTCTGTTCTGACCTAACAAAAATTTAAGTTTTTAGTGAGCTGGTAACCCTATTAGCAGCTCACTGGAGATAGAGCGAGACGCCAATCATGAACCTGCGAAACATGGCGTTCAAACTTCTTACCAAACTCCAGTAAATACATCTCCCATTCCTTATTTAGCCATATCTAAAATGTTTTTCTTCTTGGGAGCTGCTGCTTCTATTCTAAGCCTCTCTGCTTCTAACTCGTCGGCTAGATTATAAACGTCTTTTGGGGCTATCTGTAGGAAGAGGATGGGTTAAGGAGCTGAATGGAAGGATTAATAGGATAGGTATTTGCGCACATTTAAAATAAGATTTAAATAACTAACTTTGAATTTTCAAACCTAGTTTTGCTATCTATCATAACATACCTACCAAACTGAATTCTTTAAGCTACCAAATAATGGCATTTAGTATTAATATCTTTTAAGTTGACGAAGTAATAAGCAAAGAGTACCTTTTTATAATTATATTGAAATGGTAATAAGCTCATTGGCAACTACCAGTGCCCTGGGCGAGATTTCTACGGCGCGCGGCGCACCTCTAGCCCGCGCCACCAAGGAACAATATTACTAGGAGCGGAGCGCGCCAACTTTAAAAAAAATCCGCATTCCAACCCCAATTTTTTAATATTCGCCCATCGGGCAGGCTAAAGCCTTTAAGGCCATACCGCCTGTTCATCTGTTTTGTATAGTCTTAATAGCGTCAAACAAGTCAGAGTCAAGCTAAGTAAGTCACGGTCAAGTCAATCTCATGCCCCTGTAAAGTGGTGGGACTTTACAAGAGGCTCCTATGGAATTTGGGAAACAACACCAAAAGACACGTTTCAGCTCGTTATATTACTTGCCACACTCGAGCACGTTTACTAGCACTTAATGAATAATAATTCACCATTTAATAGACATTAACACTCGAAAATACACAAGTTTAGGAAAATAATAGCACAAGCCGACATGTTTTTTCAACGTTGGCGCCAAAACTCTTCCCCCAAAATTAATATGAAATGCAAACAATATAAATTAAAAACTTACAAGTATCAAGTGATATTATTCCAGGCATTTCAAACAAATTTTTGGGGTTTCATTGCTGATATTTTTTAATTTGCCGCGCTTTTTCAGTCTCTACTTTCATTACTCAGACTAGATTCGGATTCAAAGTTAAAATGTTGGAGCATGAATTGCATTCCTAAAATCACAGACAAACAAACTGTATCGATTAAACATCCACAGAGACGGAGACGTCTGAGCTTCAGACATCACTATCTATTTCCGTATTCCGACTTTAATAATTTTTGAGTTTTTTTACCTCGTCACTATTTCATGACATGGCGGCTTGATAATTTTGTTTGCTGTCCAGATTAATTGACGTAAATTCATTTCAATTTTGAAATCGTGGGTTTGGTTTTGTGTGAATCACAAAGTATTCTGCGTGAAATTAATTAGGCTTTTGCTATATTCATTGAATATGAGACGTGGTACGCGTGGTCGTGGTTACGGCGGTGGCGGCGGGCCGGCGGGGTCCCATCGGCCTCAAAACAACATTCCGAGGCAGCTACAGCCCTCGCAACATGCTCCACAATCACAAGGCGGTACGATGATGACCGGCCACTTACAAGGATTAAAGGTAAATGCGCAACTCTACGCGGAAACACTTGAATAAACTTGCACATTTTCACCTTTTGTATGTCATTTCATTATCTATTTGCTTTGTTTCAAACAGAACAGAAAGAACACTTGGTACCTACTTACCAATTACTTTAACAAATATAATTAATCACCTTGCACCTACTCTGCTTTCTGCTTGGGGATGAAACCCTGTCTAGGATAGTAGCAGTGACAATCATTTGGTTATTTTATTGATTTATGTCATTGAGGCAACTTATCAGTTGCCCAAAAGATGCAGCTACAAAGACTGCACCATAAGTTAATGCAAGTTTTACCATATCTGTTGTAAAATAAACTAAACTCTCCGACAAGTCTAGGATATAGCCATTCTAGTTCAAAAAGTCTGATCACTTCAATATTAAATCTAATTTATAGTAATCTGGCAAAAAATTGCTAGCGGGTAGTAATTTACTTTTAGCAAAAAGTTTACTTGATTTAAATGTATGCTTAAATGATCCAGGCAGCGGTCAACAATGAGCGAACTGCCTAATTTAGCTTTGAACAATAGTATTTTAAATGCTACTATTGTTCCAAGCGAAATTAGACATTATCACGGTGACATAGGATGTATGTTCTAAAATGTGTCAAAGTTGGACATTGAATACTGGCAGTGTACAATTTTCATGAACTTTGTACTATACTTAACATCTATTTGCTCAACAATAAACAATCCTAACAGTGTTTTGGTGTCACTTGTTTTGTTAACAGGATATTGCCATGGCTATCTATATGCTCAACAATAGACGATCCTAACAGTGTTTGAGTGTCAATTGCATTTTTAACAGAATATTGACATGGCTTAACACCTATTTGCTCAACAATAGACAATCCTAACAGTGTTTGAGTGTCAATTGTATTGTTAACAGAATATTGACATGGCTTAACATCTATTTGCTCAACAATAGACAATCCTAAGTGTTTGAGTGTCAATTGTTTTGTTAACAGAATATTGACATGGCTTAACATCTAGTACGTGCTTAACAATAGACGTTACTAACAGTGTTTGAGTGTCACTTGTTTTGTTAACAGAATATTGACATGGCTTAACATCTATATGCTCAACAATAGACGATACTAACAGTGTTTTAGTGTCACTTGTTTTGTTAACAGGATATTGACATGGAGCTGGAACTCCTCAAGCGCAAGAGAGAGATAATCGAGCAACAGCAGCAGATATTGTCCAACTCTTACAGACAGGTCAGTTTATTACAACCTAATATATTAACCACCGCGGGACTTGTTTGTCCAATCACAAAGTTTGAGATGCCTTTATTAACAGACTTCAAAAAGCAATCAATGCAGTTGTTTTTTTTATTTTTACCTTCGAATTCATAAATTTATAACCTGATTTGGGAAATATGTTTTTTAATTATAAAAGGTATACTTATAGATTTGCCCATAAAAATTTCATCAAAATCGGTTCAGTAGTTTGATTTTTGAGTCAAAGTAGGTGAAAATCAATCAATCTGGGTGTCTTCAAATCACAAGTGAATCAGTTTCTTCTACGCAAGCATGCTCCATGGTAGACCGCATCATCACTTATTATCAGGCGAGTTGGCGGTCAAACGCAAGCCTATTATTAAATTATCCACGTCAACTAAATTGCGTATTTACAAATTTTGAAGTCGGTTTTTTAAATTCATAGTTTATCCTGTAAGGTCAGACAAGCCCATAGTTATGGGGTGGTATAGGTTCTACATTGACCAAAAACATCAAAAATGTTGCCATGCTTGAGCAATGTTAATATGTGTATATCTCGAAATCTTGGCGCTGGCTACATGCACGTTATTAGTGTGTATTCTATGTACATGTCATACATAGTAAATTTGTTATAAAAAGACCAAAATTATTTGTCTCAAAATCTTTGCGCTCGCTTAACATGAGCATTATTTTGTCTTTTGTCCTAAATTGCTCAAAAACATCTCAAAACCTTAGTACTCTTTGCTTCTGTAATATTTCAGCATAAATGTCTTATTAGTATTTGTCATTTACACAACGCCTGACGTGTAATAATCTGCTTTTAATTGTATTATAATAATATAATTTTGAACATTGACCAAAAAAGGTTTAAAATGTTCAAAGTCCTAACAACCACCAAACATAAATCGTGGCTATGGGTCTGCCACTAGCTGGTTTTACTAGCTGGCTGGTTGGCTAGTGGTTTTATTTTTTACAATTTTCTAGATTTGTCCGCGCGCACGGCCTTGATACTAGTTTTGGCAGTCTTCGCCCCCACACATATCTATCAGGAACGCTAAAGTATATCCGGATTGTGCACTCTCAGCAACTTGATAATCTGTTCAAGTGAGCCTCAGAAACATTCCCTGAGAATGAGCATCTCAATCTTTATTGGTATAAATTACAAAATGAAAACAAGTCATGTTAGGTAATTTTAATCATAAAATAAATACTTACATGTATTTATTTTATGCTGTACTCTCATTCGAGAGCCTTTCGGCCTAGACCACCGAGATAAGGCATGAAGTGAGTGAGACCCAACGTCTAACAGACTCGTTCTCGGCCTGTTTCGGAGTGTCTCGGCGAGTCTACAGCCAGCATAAGTCTGAACCAAGAGAACCAGTAATAGATTTTAAACATTCACTAATGCTTGTATTGTATTTCAGAGGAATGTTTACGAACAGCCTATGTTTAGTCAGACGCGCGAGGATCGTCACGACGACTACGCGCGTCTGTATGACAACCCGCGAGAGTCCGAGCAGTATGATGATCGCGGGGGCCGCGGCGAGGGCAGCCGCAAGCGCCCTCACATCCCCGTGTGGGAGAACGAAGCGCCTGCCAAGCGGTTCGCGGCTCCCAGTAGTAGGGGGGTCAAGAAATCGTTTGGCTCTCGGCTTGGTCCCTCACCGAACAACCCGCGCCCGAACTTCCAGCGGGCGCCAGAGTCTCGCTTCCCTAACCCCAAGCCGTACAAACGAGTGCCGCCCCCACATCAAAAGAAAAAAGAATTCGCCCCCACCAAAGTGGGCAAGCCTTCGGCGGCTCCGCAGCTGAAACTCGCCAGTTATCAGCCGGCGGAGCGCAAGAGGCTGGTCAATGAAGCCATGGCGAGCGGCGCGGCTCGGCCCGCCGCCGTGGCTGATGACAAGCTGATCTTGCGCGCCGACCGCGAGCCCTCGCATCTCATGATCGGCCGGCTGGAGCTCACCTTGGGCTCCATCATGAAAGACGTGAAAACCGCAAACCCACAGCACGAAATGCTGTTCAAACAACCACACGTAACGCGTGCTATGAAGCAATGCGTGCGAGACCGCATCCGGACTGCCATGATTGGTAAACCGGTCTCCACTGCTGAAGTGATCAAAGTCGCTTATTATGACATGTTTCCTGATGGTAGTGACAACGATATCATTATGAAGGGCTTACAGGCACAACAGAACAAACCCTTTGTATACGACAACACAGGTAGTGATATTTAACTGTTCCAGAATCATTTATGCCTGCTGCACAGTCTTTGTGAGTTAATTCCTGCAACCTTTATTTTCACAGACCTTTATCAGGTTAAACCCCGCGAGTTCACCTACTTTGCATGCTCTGTGGCCTGTCTTAAGTTGGATCAACACTCCAACTAATATGCTGCATAATTCAGTTTAATCTCCTCGTCTAGGCAGTCGCATGTCAGACGTCCATACAAAAATGACAATTAATAAACTGTAAAAACGCGTCGAAAGCAGTTGGCCGTGCGAATGGAGTTAAACTATCACTTAATTGCTCCTGTGATGAAATAGTAGGTACAAAAATGTGGCGCGCTGGGTTTTCATACAACTTGACCTGCTTGCAGTGTCTTTCTTGATATAGGTCTGTGTTTATTTTAGTTAGCATTGTGCAGTGAAATGGTGAAATTGTATGTTTACGTACAATGTACCCGTTGACTCTGGATTATGCAAAATCGAATCATGAGTTTGACTGCATTAGACTGGCCTGGCCATTGTCTACACAGGAAAATATCATGATATCTATTTCATGTTTTCATTGGAGCTCTTCAGCTGTTGCAGAGCCCTGAACTACTTAGCGCAAGATGACAAGACTTTATTGAGGTGTTCTTTTTAACTGGTGATGCGGATATTCAGAGCAGACAGCTTTGTATTCATAAATGCATTCTTTCATAAGATGTTTTGGGATACCGCTGTGCTATGAACTCCATGTATCAAAACTAGAGCTTTATCTACTATCTACTATGTATGTTCTTGCGTTTTGTAGGAAGAGGCCAGGAGATAATTCCACCATAAGACTGTGCATTAGGTCGGGGATTCTTTCAAATGTTAGGGAAGTTGTATATTAAAAGTATTTTATTCAAATACTTGAGATAGACATTGAAAGTGTTGAGACCTTGTTTTTATGGCGATTATGGCCTTACTTATAAAGGTTACTTAAAAGTTAAGCAATGCTTAAAAGTGTTGTCAACTTCTCTCTGACGGAAATGTCACAGGTGAAAACAAGACAAAGCAATTTTAAGCTTAGCTTAACGTAAGTAACGTTTATAAGTAAGGCCGTAAAAGACAAACCAATTTCATGGAAATACATGGATGAGATTACCACTGAACAGAAAATTGGAGAAGGGTCGAGGCTTATGCCCTGTAATGGGCCGAACTCAGATCATACAAACAGACATCCCATATTAAATTTATATAATACTAGCGGTCCGCCCCAGCTTCGCACGGGTATAGATTATAGCCTATGTCACCCGGGGATAGTGTAGCTTCCCAACAGTGAAAGAATTTTTCAAATCGGTTCAGTAGTTTCAGAGCCTATTCAATGCGAACAAACAAACAATCAAATCTTTCCTCTTTATAATTATATAATATATTAGTATAGATTTATGCTATTTCTAGATTTGTATGTCTACTAACAAGGCAAAACAAGATGCAAAGTTACTAATATTTAGACCTAACTATCGATCAAAAAGCCGTAGGCAAAAAAGGGTTTGGGAGTTCAAATCCTTTTTTTACGAATCTGGGTGACAAGACGAGCAAGTTGCTTGCCTGATGGTAAACTTCAGGCTTGCCCGTAATAGTTCAGCGCCATCCAGAATTTAGAACTTCTGTTTTTGTATGGAAAGATTATTCTAAATAGCAATATTATTTGTAACAACTATTGTTCTTTAATTACATTCAAAATATTTTGCAGTTAACCCCGAGGCGTTTTTTAAGAAAAATATGCGTAACTTGATGGTTCTCAAAATGGAAGAAATGACCAATAAGGTAGGTACATAAAAAGCTTGTTAGTTGTATAACATTTACAGCTGCACTCAGAGACGTTACTTAAGCTAAGGAATACTTAAAATTGCTCTGTCAACTTCTCGTTGACGGAAATAGTCACACGTGAAAACGAGACAGAGCAGTTTTAAGTATTGCTTAGCTTAAGTAGTCTCTGAGTGCGGCTGTTAGATATTTAGGCCTTACTTAAAAACGTCACTCAAGTTAATCTATACTTAAAATTGCTCGTGTCTCGTTTTCGCGTGTGACCATTGCCATTGCGAGAAGTTGAGAGAGCAATTTTAAGCATAGATTTTCTTGAGTAGCGTTTTTAACTAAGAGCCTTAGTGTTACTTAGCTTGTATTTTTAGTTAAGAAAGACAAACACAGCTCCAAATAAAAAATTTGAACTTGAAAAATTATCTTCACTGTATAATAGTTGATTTTAGCAGAAGGGACTAAAAGGGGATTTTGACCGCTAATGATATCTAGAGAAAAAAGTAGCATAGCGAGGGGAGAATTGGCATTATAAATGAATACACATGCACAAATTACAATCAATCACTCAGACTCGAGCAGTCGAAATCCTCTTTTAACCCCTTTGAACACCCAAAGATACCTATATTTTTTTTTACTTATAACTAAACTATAATTTCTTCATCGGCTTAGAATTTCACATATTACTGAATATTATGTAAACCGGACAAGCCCATAAAGATAATCTTTATTTTACTTAGATTATAATAATAGACTTACTCTTATGACAATAAAGAATATCTTATAATTTTTATACAGCTTCAGGAAATATATGGCAGTGGTGGCAACACACCAAGCAAAGTGCAACATCGCCAAAAATACATAAAACTTGCACCCAAAACAGAAGAGCCTAAAGTGGACACGGACGGGTCTCCAAAAGAAGAAACTGAGGTCGATGCCAAGCCTCAAACTGATGAAACTCAGAATGAAGAAAACATTGAGCCTAAAACAGACGGTGAGACAGAAATGGCCGAAACTCAACTGATACAAGACGATGAGGCCATACCTGTTGAAGCTACAGAAGAACCAACTATAGATGAGCAAGAAACTGAGCCTAAAGAGCCAGCAGCAACTGAAAATGCTTCTATAGTATCTGAAAATGCTTCTACAATAGTATCTGAAAAGGCTTCTGCAACTATAGAATCTGAGAAGGCTTCGACAACTATAGAATCTGAGAAGGCTTCTACAACTATAGAATCTGAGAAGGCTTCTACAACTATAGAATCTGAGAAGGTTTCTACTATAGTATCTGAAAAGGCTCCCATTATAGTAATTCCAAAAGAACTCATTAATAATGAGCATTACATGGCTTTGGATAAGCTTTTGAATTTAAAAATGATTCATTTAATCAAGAGATTCACTCCGGTAAGTTCTAATTTAAAATGTCGAAGAAAAGGTAGTTAAAGAATTTTCGAAATTGTTAACTTAATTTTTTTTGTATAGTTCAAAATTTTGTTCTGATGAGACATAAACTTTTAAGGGGGTATTTATTTTAAGCCTTATTAAGTTAACGAAAATTCTTCATTCTTTCAGGAGTTCGTAAAGAACATGGACCTGGATGCAATGTACCGCAAAACAAAGGCGACTATCATTGGCGAGACTGCTAAGAAACTGGGCAAAAACTCCAAGACTAAATCAGCTTCCAATGAGGAGGCGCATGACACGTCGGCTACGTCAAACGCGTCAACAACACTGACACCCAATAAGTTACGGTTGCCGTTGCAATATTATGCCAAGGTACTTAAATAATGATACCTATTTTCCAGCTAAACCTTAATGTATCTTATGTGGCAAGGAATAAAGTTTGGAAGCTTTTGCTCTGGTCCCCAAAACTAGGCTACAAAGCCTGTGTCTTGGGTGCCCAATAGATCCCACTAAACATGTTTAATGATCATTAAGGCGCTTGCAGACGATGCGTAGTACAAGTAACAAGTAGATGTAGCAAGTGGCTACTATGCATCGTCCGCAACGGTGGGCTTAGTGAAAGTAGCAGTGAAAAGTGAAAGTGCTTAGTAGCACTTCGCGCTGGTCCTTGCGCAAGTGAAGCTTCGTTTCACTACTTTCCGTACTCGCACACCAGTTGTGGCGTCACCGCGTGTGCGAGTGGGTGGCTACTAATCGTTTGAACGCTTACTTTTACTTGTTACTTGTACTGTGGATGAACGTGGCTGCGAGTTTTTTTTATTGTTTTTTTTTACTATCATTTATTGTTTTACTTTCCATTGTACATTGTGTTTTTTTTTTTGCCACAATTCAACTAATGTCTATGTCTGTTAGTAAATTTTTGGTGATTTACAGATCCTCGGCAAGCCGTCGCTGCCTAAGCGCAAAGCAATGGGACATTTCTTCAACGAATTTAACCCTAAGACCATTAAAAAGCACAGAACTATACATAACCTATTGTTCGTGGGTTTCGTTGAGAAGGAGCCCTACGAGAAGATGCTTGCTGCAGATGGAACTGTCATTGGTAAGTCAATAATACATTTGCGAAAAAAAATACCGAGGTCGCTGGATGTCCACTAATATTTTTAATTTTCCATTGTTATGGTGGAATATTATATAATGTATACATATTCTTTAAAAGTTGACATGAGATTTTCAATTGTGCTCCCTTCAGTTGAAATGATATTTCATGAGATTTTACTGGACATACCTAAAATAAATCCTATTAAGTAAATAAATTATCACTAAACTGATGTTGCTCTTTTCTCTCTCTTTTAATTTTGATTTGTGAAAAGGAAGTAAATAGTGTCAAATGTACAGGTAGAAAATGGGCACTGCCACGTCGATGTTGAAAGCCTAATTTTTCGTACGTTTCACATACTAAAATAAAAAGAGACGGCGAAAATTTTATTGAAGCCATTGTCAATTTTCTATATTATTACAGGACGTTTTACGCTCGACATCAAAGTGAGTGAAAGAAATGACAATAAAAAGAATCAGAATAATACTAACGACTCTCTGATAAACTCCGAAGCAGATAAACTCAATGATTCTACAGAAAACATTGTCGGGGCCGATCTCGATGAGCAAATTACGGACTTGCTTACAACTATAAGAAATTCCGAATCTGACAATATCTTTAGTGATGACATTGAGATGGCTGAACCGCCAGTGACTGACGTTGCTGTAAATAAGGAAAATGGACTTACTACTAAAATGGAAGAGGTAGTGGACTGTGATGCTGATCAAAATGCAAACAACGTAACGGAGGACGACGTCATCGAATACAAAGATGTACCACAAAACGATGATGTAATTGAAATCAAAGATGACACAAATGATGCATCTCATAATATTGATGAAACAACAGATGCTCAATATGTTGTCGAAGACGATGATGACGTTGGAATTTATGAGGCAACACCTGATAACAAAGTTACAACGGAAAACGAGGAAGTTGAGAAAAACGATACAGTGGGAGCTTTGACTGACGTGAAAGATGTAAAAGCTACTCCCACCAGAGCCTCTGCAAGATTAGCCACTCCTGGTGGTATAAAGACCAGGCGGATGAGCAAACTTCTTGAATAAAATATATGATTATTGGAATTATTCACAGACCTCCATTAAGGTAGACACCGTGAGCACATCTACTTGTGTGAAAAAAAAACTTTTTTAACTATATTTCTTTTGTTCTATTTTGACATTATGAGATCAAATTAGTTGTAGTTTACTGCTTTCAGAGTTTTTCTTCTTTCAGTTTACTATGGCTATATTTATCTATGCTATGGCGCAATTAGGTATTATTTGTATTGCGGTCTAAGATAATTAATATTAATATGTAGATGCGTTAACTGCGCTCAATAATACAAAAATGTTTATTTCCTGTAAAACCAATAACCTACATGAAACCTTATACAAGCATTACGTGTATACAAGGTTATTCAGAGTGCTTGTGGACCCTGCACTGGGTGAGACCTGTATCGCAGGGCCATTTCAGTTTCGATTACTGTTACATAGTATGGTGCGGTGAAAGATACAGTAATATGTATAAGTAGTTTTAGGTCTTATTGCTACTGCCAAGACGACGTAGATTGAACTGCATTATGTGATGAAGCATTCTTTTGATCCTACTTAGGACATGCCACAGACATGCAAAAAAGGTGAACTTGCTGTGTCTATTTTTAGAAAGGTCTGTGGAATTACAGTTCTTATCTCTTAGGTCCATAATTCTAGGCCAACTTTGATGTATGCTAATTTTTAAATATTAACATTAATCTATCATTAATCACATATAAATTAAGATATATTAATGTACTTTCTAGGTAGGTATAAATTTTAAATACGCACGAATTGATTTAGTCTCAGACCCAGACCTCTAGAAATCGTTTTTATTTTTGTTCTGAGTAAATTTGTGTAATTGTGATTTATTTTTGACAGGAGAAATATGAAGTAGCTATTATAAGTTAGACTGGTCAAATAAATTATTAAAAATGGTAATCTAGTGTTATTTATTAACATTTATTTGAATATGCAAAAATTAATATTTATATAATACTAGCGACCCGCCCGCCCGGTTTCGCACGGGTGTAATTTACGTGCGAAGCCGGGGCGGGTCGCTTGTTATATCGTGAAAAATTATCTAACTGATGGTGAAAACCGCATCAAAATCCGTTGCGTGGTTTAGGAGGAGTTAGCGGCCATACAGACAGACGCGGAAAGCTACTTTAATTTATACTATGTAGAGATAGAGAAGAGATATATACGTTTGGCTTCCAATTCCCTTGATAGTAAGCGACGTTGCGGCCGAAGGTGGAACACATTGATCTAGAAGAAATCTAATCACCAGCCTTTTCCCCATAAAGGATTCTGTAGTATACTACAAAGAATCTTTGTAAGTCCTTCCGTCTGGCTGTTCGTAGCTTTACCTAGTCTGGTCTGTCCTAATTCTTTAGAACCTAACTTCTACAGTTAGTGCATGAAACAAACAGACAACTGGACAACATTATAAGAATGTTTTGAGTTTTAAAAACCTTATTTATTGGTCTGTGGGTGGTAATTTGTACTACCAGTCAAAACTCGCTGGTTGGAAGTTGGAATTAGTGAGCTAGGCTACCAGCACAAAAACGGGACCCTATTACTGATCCTACGATGTCTGTCTGTCCATCCGTCCTACCTTTAAACGGCTGTATCTTTCGAACCGTAATAGATAGCCAGTTGAAATTTTCACAGAATATGTAATGTTACGGCGGAAAATATAAATATTAATTTAAAAAAAAATTGTATTAGTAGTTATATCTATTGTAAAAACGGTAATACGTACAAGCGTCAAACTTGGCATGATTATAGTACACACTCTAAAATATAACAATAAATAATGTCCAAATGCGAGTCGGTGACAAATTTCTGTTCATTACCAAGTTATAACTGGTAATTTCATTACTTAGATGACCTTATCATTCGAACCTCGACCACCGAACACACGCCAAACACCGTTTATTTCACCTAATCGAAATGCCATATATACGAATTTTGAAGTTGGTTTTTTAAATTGCTTATTATTGTATTTTGTGGTGGTACGGAACCCTCAGTGCACGACGGGCTCGTGCACTGAGGGTTCCGCACTTGGCCGGATAATTTTATGATACAATACAATCCATGGTTTGACTTGAAGTTGGTAGCTTAAGTGGATAAAAACGTACCATGAGCTGATTGATGTAGTACTCGTACGTGATAGTGTTGGTCACAGGATCTAGCGCAGTCTGCATCAATTCGTCGAATTCCTCCTGTTGATTATTATATTGGATCATCAGTGCCGGTTCTGCCGAGACTTCTATGTCGCACCCCCCCTATTCAAACCGAAAAAACTCAAAGAATAGAATACATCTATAGATTTTTATATACACACTACACACATACTTTGTATATAGTGCCCCTTTTTATCTGGCGCCCTGAGCGGTCGCCAAACCAGGCCCTGCCCTAACGCCGGTACTGAAAATAATAATTAGGCTATATTTGGGTACGGAACTCTAAAAAAACAGGGTCAACTAAAATGAAGTCAAAAGCATATTGCATCACATTCTGCTGCTTTGACAATCACAAGGATCCGAACCTCACGGTTTTCACAATTCCAAAGGACATCGAAAGATAAATAAATGCACGTCTCACTCATACTCTCACACACACACACATCCACATACCCACACTCACTCACACATCCTAACTCACACTCTCACTCAGTCATACTCTCGCACACACTATCTTACGATGTGTGGCATGTTGATTGCTCAAAATGGCGTCTGGTTCAAAGAACAGTTAAAAGTAAAGTAAGACCAGTGGGGCAGTGCCGTGGTAGCCTATTTGGGAGACCGCTAGGCTTGAAAGCGTGAGGTCGCGGGTTTAAACCCGGGCCCGTACCAATGAGCTCTTTGGAGTTAATGTACGGATTTTCATACCACTGGCTTTTCGGTGAAGGAAAACATCGTGAGGAAACTGCATACGTTCGGAGAAGGAATTCAATGGCGTATGTGAATCCACCAACCCGCAACTGGGCCAGCGTGGTAGATATGGCCCAATCATCCTTTCGGGGGTGGGCTAAAATGATGATGAAGGCCAGGGGGGGCTACCACCTCAAAAACATTCTTATAATAATCTTACATTGAGCTTTGTCTCGCTCTCCCGGCTCATGAAAGAGCAAGACAAATTTCAATGTAAGATTATTATAAGAATGGTATGTAAATCAGTCTCTGGCAGCCATAACTTAGTTTGGTTGGGGTCAGACAGATGACCGTGTGTGCAAAAATGTCCCGAATGTTTATTTATTTTATTCTATTCAAGATAGTATTAGCAACCCTCACCTGCGTGAAAGGTTCTCCTTCTTCCATCATGAGCTGCTTGAACCGCTCCTTGGTGAGGTATCCGTGTCCGTCTTTATCGAAATACTGGAACGCGGTTAGTAACATCTCCGCGCTGGCTGGGTAGTACCTATAACGCCGAATTACCTAACTCATAATGATGTATTATAGAAGAATTAATTGAAAGTTGCTACAAAATATTGTTCCTTGTGGCGTTGCGAGAAGTCTAGGTGCCTCCAGCCAGGCCCAGATTTTTCTTCTAGGTATCATTAACGGTCTCACCCAAAGAGAATGTAACGCTACGCTAAGAGTCTCACCTATGCTCTAACATAACTTTACACATGAAGGGCAGAAAGTTAGCGAGAGGCACATTTCCGGTGGCCTCTTTATTTTCAGTTGCCAGTATCACTTCTTGAATCTCCGCTTCGGTGGGACAGCAGCCTGGAATAAGACAAGTAATGTATTGATGCTCCTATAAATGTGAAACTTTAGGAGTTTACATGTCGTGAACTTGGGTTGCGTTGCATCAATTAACGCGGTTATGGCAAACAGCAACAAATTCATATATTTTGGTTATAAATAGTTAAGTATACAAGTAAGTTCAATGTAATTTTGGAAACATCATTGGTGAAACTTTTCTCGATAGAATAATTCGGCAAAAACAGGCTTTCTAAAACACGTTTAAAGTTTTTTCTCCGCGTCAAGAAAGCTCGTAACAATTTATTAATTCATATTCTAATGATCATTTGTGTAATGTAAATTAAAGTAAATTCGTTTTATTTAAAATTCAAATAGTTCTTGAGTAATTTGAAGTTTTTAGCATATGTCGCTTCCGTAATATAGTTCTGAGTTGAGTGGGTGCCGATTCGTGCGTATATCTTCCTGCAGACGTAGAAAGTATATTTTTGTCACTGGTTCGCGCAGAGGCAAAACTTGAATTTGAGCTGACGACATATCGACTCTTAACATCTAACTAAGGTATAAAATACATAACATAACTAAAATATTATTATCAATATTCTAACATAGTCATAATTTCGTTATTTTAACTTAACAAAAAGTAATTAAAAAAAATATTTAAAAAACTAACATTTGTACGCTGTAACAGGCAAGGACATGAGATACGTCTCCATTCTTACGACCATGTATGCTACTTTATATGTATGTGTACCTACCATGTTCTAACAAATAAATAATTTGAATTTGAAGCAAAAGATATATCAAGACGGGGCGAAACTAGTCATGCATGACCAGGGGCGGATCCAGGATTTCCATTGGGGTGGTGGGTAGGGGGGGGGGCATTCTGGATTTCATTTTGGGAGGGGGCATTCTGACAAGGTTCGAAGGAATCAAATCGAAAAGTTGAGTCGAATGTCCGCCAATGTGCATGACTTTGGTCTTGTGACGTGTGTGCGCGGGCCAAAAACGTCAAAACGCGCCCTTCTTCGCTGTTCGGTTCATTTTTTGTCGCCTATAGTAGAGTCAAACACTGAATAACATCTTTTAATCATACAGTCCACAACAGCTGGTCCTTCGAGCCGGATTTAAGACCACAACAGCTGGGCTATTCTCTACTCGAACGCTTAGTATGCGCCAACATAAAAAAATGTGGCTCGGTGTGCGGCGGCTCTGGTACCTATGTCAACTAGTTTTATGGTGGAAACTGACGTGGTTCTCTCATACATAATTTATTTATTTTAAAAGGAAACATGTAAGACTAGGCCGGTTACTCCTCGGACTATAAGGACTATTGTTTCAACCACAGACGTTTTTTTTTTCCAAAAGCATTTTGCATCTTCTACGCTACGAAGCCACAATGAACAATACTGCCGAATGCAACTGCAGTCGTAGTAACAATGACAGTTTTTCCACTTTTACCTACATCAATGCGTAGTAACCGTTATTCCCGCATAATATAAACAAAACATTATCTCTAAAATGAACCCTTTTTTTAAGTTCGGTAAATCCGGCGAAGAACTTTTACCAAGGGAACGAAGAATGGTTCCGACCTCTCTTACGTCGACGACTTGCTTGCCTGAATGGTCGAATACTTCAAATCCTTCCATGATTCTTTGCTCTAATTCGTTATTTGCCACAACTGCAAAGTAGTTTTTTTAATGTTATTAAATTATAGCGAATACATACATTTTCACTATATCCAAAATGTACTTACTCTTGGTGTCTTCTTTTTTCTGAACGTGATGATGAGCCATGACTATAATTTAGTTTGTTTGAGATTCTTAAATAATATCAATAAGTTAAAAATAAATTACGCTAAAAATATGATGATTAAAATTACATAACAAAAAAGTTTGTCGGTTTCCAAGCAACAACAAAACCCGCCAAAATGAAAAAAAGATTTTTGTTTTGTTAATTCCTTGTAGGGCGTAGGCGTAGGGCTGTGAATGTTTAAAAATAAAGCCGATAATCGTATTATAGCTGGCAGCATTGTGTTATCCACTTTAAATTGGAGGAGTTTTGGCGCCAACGCGGAAAAACATGTCGGCTCGTTGGATTATTTTCCTAAACTTGTGTATTTTCGAGTGTTAATGTGTACTAAATGGTGAATTATTATTCATTAAGTGCTCGTAAACGTGCTCGAGTGTGGGCAAGTGATATAACGAGGTGAAACGTGTCTTTACGTGTTGTTTCCAAAACTCCATAGGAGCCTCTTGTAAAGTCTCCACCACTTTACAGGGGCATGAGTTCGACTTGACCGTGACTTACTTATCTTGACTCTGACTGTGACTATGACTTGTTTGACGCTATTAAGACAAAGTAAACTGTTTAATATTACGAGTAAAGGACATTGAATCCACGCTCATGAAGATTTTAACAAAAAAAAAAAAAAAAAATAGGGTGTTTGACTGCATTGAAAATATTATGCCAATAGGGTACTTGACTGTATTAAAAATATTATGCCAATTGACGCCATCCATAAACATGACATAATGAAAAAGCATATTTCATTGATTTTTTGATAAAAATATGCTTATTTTTTGTAAAAAACGCGAATAAAATAACTGTATTTTCGACATTTGATCACGTGATCGAAAACGGTCTGTAACTGGCTCCATCCCTAGTGACGTCACACAAATCTAAACAAACAGATTTTGTATTGATATTTGCGAATTTAATGTTGTAAAGCTGTTTTGAGAGCGATTTATCCAGAAATTTTCACCAAAAACATTCCGGAGGTTAAATGTGAGAAGAATGGAGAAACACTTTGTGCAAGCAGACAGCAGTAACTTACCCGAAATTAATGTTTTTATGGTTGCATATTTCTTTAGTAATAATCCACGTCATTGTTTCTACGCTGCAGAACTCAAAACGTAAAAACTACAATGTCAGTATTAATTTTTAATTGTTCTCCAAGCAAAACATTCAATCAAGTTGTACAAAAAGTATGTTGTAGTAAGTGGATATAACTATTTTGTTAGGTTATGTCGAGCTTTACAATGTTTAAAAAGAAAGTAACAGTACATAAAATAGTAATGCAATAAAAACACAAATTATAATAGAAATATATAGACTCAAATATGTACCTCAAAATGATCTTCGCACATAGAAACACTTGAATTAGCTCCAATACTTTTGGGTTCTCTACGAGCTACTAAGTTCCAACCTTAGATTGGTTCCAACCACTTTTTTCGAGTTTTGGGGAGTTTTGGGTGCATTGGAACAGGAACAAATATTTTATCCGGTGTCTTTATGGAAGTATTTGTACATTTTGGCACTACACAATATTTATAAACCATTACTTCTATCAGAAATTAATTAATCATCGAACTTTTGCAGCCTGGCTGCAGTTGTTTTGTTTTGTGTGACGTCAATTAGTCATGTGATCGGAGCTATGACGCAGGTCTGCGTTTTGGCGCGATATTTTTTTATTCAAACTTTAACATCGATTTATATCGCAAATACGACTGATATCCAGAAAATATAAATGCAGTATACATTATTTTATATCAGACAATAATGTGCAATAGTTTCCCAAAAGTAGTCAAATACCCTATTGACATCATCCATAAACATGACATAATGAAAAAGCATATTTCATTGATTTTTTTGTAAAAATATGCTTATTTTTTGTAAAAAACGCGAATAAAATAACTGTATTTTCGATATTTGATCACGTGATCGAAAACGGTCTGTAATTGGCTTCATCCCTAGTGACGTCACACAAATCTAAACAAACAGATTTTGTATTGATATTTGCGAATTTAATGTTGTAAAGCTATTTTGAGAGCGATTTATCCAGAAATTATCACCAAAAACAGTCCGGAGGTTAAATGTGAGAAGACTGGAGAAACATTTTGTGCAAGCAGACAGCAGTAACTGTTGGGTTATCCTACAGATCGATTTAAACACAGGAAGAAGTAGAAGATAATGGTTTTATGAAAACATAACGAAATACAATTTATAATATTTTTTCACACATGACAGACACCAATCAACAGGCATTGACACTTGATGTCAGTACACCGTCTATGGTGCTCAGCCTCTTTGCCGATAGCTGTGTTGTGCGTAGGTCGTATATTTACAACACTCCTCCTCACAATGATGCTATCGTATTCCTAGGCATCTCCTCAATTCCAGGTGGCGAGGACCAGCCATTCCCTTTGTCAGGAGATCTGCGAGCATCTTTGATGTCTCCTTATAGTTGACTGTTATTGTCCCATTCGAAATATGCTCTTTCAAGAAATGGATGCGAATGTCTATATGTTTTGTCTTACTGCTTATTATAGCATTTTCGCACAGTTTTAACGCAGCTTGATTGTCGTTAAAAATCATTATTTTATCCTGCTTTAGTGCAGTCATGTCTTTCAGAAGTATTCTCAAGTGAAGTGCTTCTTTCACTGCATCTGACATGGCCATATATTCTGCTTCTGCAGTTGACATCGCTGTTGCTCTTTGCTTCCTGGACTCCCAGCTAATGACTCCATTTGCCATCATAAAACAATATCCAGTGTATGAGCGTCTATCGATAGTGCAAGCTGCCCAATCGGCATCTGCATAACCAATAATTTCTTTATTTTCGGTATTTTCGAAACTAGCCCCCATTGTTTTTGTTCCTTTTAAATATCTTAGGATTCTTTTTGCCGCTTTATAGTGCTCGTTCCCGAAACAATTATTAAATTGTGACAGATAGCTGACCGCAAACATAATATCGGGACGCGTGGCAACAGCTAAAAACATTAAAGATCCAATCAGATTTTGGTAGGGTAAGTTTTCATCACCTTTTCCTTTTTCTAATTTGAAACGAGGCTCTATTGGCGTAACGCTCGGTTTACAATCCTCCATTCCAAATTTGATAAGCAGTTTTTCTATATACTTGTCCTGTTTAAGTTCTACTTTGCCTTCTCCTAGTTTTATTTCAATTCCCACAAAGTCTTTTACAGGTCCAATATCTTTCATTTCAAAAATAGTCTTTAACTTTTCATTGATCTCTGTAAACAAATGTTTACAGGAATATGCCATTAGCATGTCGTCAACGTATAATCCAAGAAGGACTTTAGCTCCTCCTTTCTCGAGTATATAAATACATGGATCAGCTGTTGACGAGACGAAGCCAAGTTTCTTTAATTCATTGTCTAGCTTTTTGTACCATTGTCGGCCGGATTGCTTAAGTCCGTATAAAGCTTTCTTGAGTAGGCATACTTTTTCTCCTTTTATCTTTGTAATGTCTTCCAACATTTTCTTTGCTTTATAGAAAATAGTTAAATCTTCTTTTTCACTTTCATCTATCAGAATTTCTGTAACATACTCTTCCAAAAAATCTGGCTTTTTCATTATTATTCTTTCATCAAGATCGCCATTTAGATAAGCAGTTGTGACGTCTAATTGATGAAGTTTCAAGTTTTCTTGGACAGCCGTCGCGAGTAGTAGTCTTATTGAACTTAGCTTAGCAACTGGTGCCCAAGTTTCAGTGTAGTCAATGCCAGGTCTTTGTGTGAACCCTCGTGCGACGAGACGAGCCTTTTTTACGTTGTTCGCTTTTTCTTTGAGTATCAATTTAAAATCTACGACGTTTTTATTATTTTCATCTTGTTTCTTTACTTGCCATGTACCATTTTTAATATGTGCTTTTATTTCTGCTTTTATAGCTTCGCGCCATTCTTTATCTTTTCCATTCTTGTTGTCAACTTCACATAAATATGTAATTTCATCTATATCTATTCCATCTGATACCTCCTGGTATTCATCAGAAGACGAAGATTCTTCTTGATCTAGGACATAGTCTTTTTGCCAGATGGGAGCTTTTCTTTGCCTTTGAGATCTTCGATTTTGATTCAAAGTTTCATTCACCTCTTCGTGGCTAGGAATTTCAATATTACCCGGAAAATTGTTTTCAGGAACAGGCTCTGCAGGCGTTTGTATGATTTCAATATCAACACTAGGTTTGTACCCTTTTTTCTTTCTTTTCGCCTCTCTTTCAGGTTGCAGTTGTTCCTGTTCGCCGAAAAGGTTATTGTAATTACTACCATTTTCAGCGCTATCGTTGTTATAATACAGTCTGTCAATGACCTTCACGTCTCTGCTTATTATAACAACATCTTTTTCTGGTAAGTAGATTCGATATCCTTTGGCATTTTGAGCATAGCCAACGAAAATTCCTTCAGTCGCTTTTGGTGTAAATTTTCCTCTTCTATGTTTGTTCAAAACAAAAGCTTTACATCCAAAAACACGGAGATGATTTCCTGATGGTGTACGTCCAGTCCATTTTTCATAAGGTGTACATTCTTTCAGGGCTTTTGCCGGACTTCGATTTATTAGGTAATTAGCTGTATGTACCGCTTCCGCCCACAAATTTTGAGGTAAGTTTCCTTCAATCATTAAGCATCGGGCCTTGTCCAATAGGGATCTATTCTTTCTTTCACTCTGCCCATTTTGCTGCGGTGTATACGGTGCAGTTAATCTACGTTTAATCCCGTATTCTTTTAGGTAAGAATCGAATTCTCTATTACGGTATTCGGTTCCGTTGTCCGATTGCAAATTCTTTATTTTATATTTATCGTGGAATTTCTCGACTTTGTTTTTGTATTCCTTGAATTTCTCGAACACGTCGTTTTTGTTTTTAATAAAATATATGACACAATATTTTGTGTAGTCATCTATAAATGTTAGTATATATCTAGCTCCTGCTAGAGTTTCAGGCTGTATTGGGCCACAAACATCAGTATGGATTATTTCCAGAGGCTGTGTAGATTGGGGTCCTTCTACAGACTTGAATGGCAATCGTGACATCTTCCCTTTTATGCATACTTCACAATTGGGTAGTTTTTCTGTAGACTGCAGTTCTAGACCTTTTATAAGTTTTCGCTTTGCAGCCAATTTCAAGTCACTTTCGTTTAAATGACCTAATTTTTGATGCCATTTCTGGAGATCAGTGTCAGCAGTTCGAGCCACATTCGCCTTTTCACAATTCATGACATAGTATAGACCATTTATTTTTTCAGCAGTCAAGGATATTTGGCCTTTGTCATCTTTGATATATGCTTTATCTTTTGTGAAAACGACACTGTTTCCTTTTTCAGTTATTTTGGCTACTGACAGAAGATTGGTCGACAAGGCAGGCACATACAAGGTATTTAGTAGGCTAATTACCTCATCATTTATTTGTAGACGTACTTTGCCTTTACCTTCAACACTTATAGTGTGACTGTTTGACGCTAGGCTTAGTGATCCAGTTTCAGGATCCATTGTGTCGAAACTATCTTTCTGTGCGCACAAGTGTGACGTGCATCCGCTGTCTAAGCACCATGAGTTTGATGAATTCGCTGCTAAACAAGGTGATGTTAAGTTGTATGACTTTTCTTTATTTCCTTTTTCTTTTTTCTTGTCTTGTCTATCTTCTTTATTTTTATGCCAGCATGACTCCATTGAGTGTCCTTTTTTCTTGCATGTATTGCAATATTTGACTTTCTTTTTTGTATAGAATGCTTCTTGAGCTCCTTCTGTGAAGTTTTTATTCTTTCGGGCCTCATTTTCTTCTATTATTTTTATTTTCAACTCTTCAGGAGTTGGAAGCACATCTCTGGACTCGATCGCTATTCTGAAGTTTTCAAAACTTGACGGTAGACTATACAGCATCATAATACTTAATAGTTCTGGATGTATCTTTACTTCCATATCGGCCAGTTTGTCAACAATGTCAAAGAAATTGTTGAGGTGATCTCGTATGTCTTCATTTGCGTTTATTTTCTTTAGTACTAACTGCTTTAGCAACGTAGCTTTCCGTGCGGGGCCGGTACTTTGGTATGTAGCCTTTAATTTCTCCCACACTTCTTTTGCAGTGACGCATCCTTTTACTTGTTTTAATTCAGGTGGGGAAATCAGCAGCATAAGTTCCGCTCTTGCCAACTGATCCCGTTTTTCAAATTCTTCCTTATTTTCTGCGTTTTTCGTCCCCGACACGTATTCCCACAGTCCATTTTTAATTAGTACTGCTTGGGCTTGCAGACACCAGGTATCATAATTTTCTTTTGATAGTACTTCTATATTTACACCCTGTATACGGTAGGACGACGAAGTCATTTTTCTTCTACTACTGTTAATCGATAAGTAACAAACCACGCTCTGCTACCACATGTTGGGTTATCCTACAGATCGATTTAAACACAGGAAGAAGTAGAAGATAATGGTTTTATGAAAACATAACGAAATACAATTTATAATATTTTTTCACACATGACAGACACCAATCAACAGGCATTGACACTTGATGTCAGTACACCGTCTATGGTGCTCAGCCTCTTTGCCGATAGCTGTGTTGTGCGTAGGTCGTATATTTACAACAGTAACTTACCCAAAATGAATGTATTTATGGTTGCATATTTCTTCAATAATAATCTACGACATTGTTTCTACGCTGCAGAACTCAAAACGTAAAAACTACAATGTAAGTATTAATTTTTAATTGTTCTCCAAGCAAAACATTCAATCAAGTTGTACAAAAAGTATGTTGTAGTAGGTAGATATGACTATTTTGTTAGGTTATGTCAAGCTTTACAATGTTTAAAAAGAAAGTAACAGTACATAAAATAGTAATGCAATAAAAACACAAATTGTAATAGAAATATATAGACTCAAATATGTACCTCAAAATGATCTTCGCACATAGAAACACTTGAATTAGTTCTCTACGAGCTACTTAGTTCCAACCACTTTTTGCGAGTTTTGGGGTCTATTGGAACAGAAACGAATAGTTTTTCCGGTGTTTTATGGAAGTATTTGTACATTGTGGCACTACACAACATTTATAAACCATTACTTCTATTAGAAAATTAGTGATTATCAAACTTTTGCTGCCTGGCTGCAGTTGTTTTGTTTTGTGTGACGTCAATCAGTCGCTCGACCGGAGCTATGACGCAGGTCTGCGTTTTGGCGCGATATTTTTTTATTCAAACTTTAACATCGATTTATATCGCAAATACGACTGATATCCAGAAAATATAAATGCAGTATACATTAAATTATATCAGGCAATAATGTGCAATAGTTTCCCAAAAGTAGTCAAATACCCTATTGGAGGTTTTACGCCAACGTGAAAAAAAATGTGGGCTCGTATTATTTTCCTAAACTTATGTATTTTCGAGTGTTGATGTCTAATAATTGTGGATTATTATTTATTAAATGCTCGTGAACGTGCTCGAGTGTGGCCAAGTGATAAAACGAGGTGAAACATGTATTTTCGTGTTGTTTCCAAAACTCCATATAATCCTCTTGTAAAGTCTCCACCACTTTACTGGGGCATAAGTTTGACTTGACCGTGACTTACTTTGCTTGACTCTGACTGTTACTGTGACTTGATTAACGTTATTTAAGACTAGCAGGGCCCTGATTCCGTATCTTTAACAAGCACGTAACGCGCCGCGTTAAGTGAACCTGTTAAAATTTGTACTCTATTCCTTAGGAATAAAGACCAAGTTTTAGATGTAAACTTAACACGGCGCGTTACGTGCGTGTTTGTAGTTACAGAATCAGGGCCCTGACCTGACAGACGTTGTCCTGTCTTAGAACTGTCAAACACGCAAAGTCAAAATTGTAAATCTTATTTTTTTACACCTTGGGTTACATTATTGGAGTTTTAGTAAGGATCCCTATTTTTTTTGAAAATATAATATAGCCTATGTTAACCGGGGATAGTGTAGCTTCCCAACAGTGAAGGAATTTTTCAAATCGGTTTAGTAGTTTCGGACCCTATTCAATGCAAACAAACAAACAATCAAATCTTTCCTCTTTATAATATTAGTATAGATGAGAACCTAATTAATATAGCTACTGAAGGATTTTGTATCCATGGTCATGAAAAAATATAACATTTTAGTTTGTCCATAGTTCATTCATAGACAACAACTCTGTTGTTTGGTCTGTGTTTGTTGTCTATGTGAACTTCCTGTGACGTCGCCATCTTGATTTAGCTTCGCGCTTTCTTGATGTGAATTTTTCGCGAGTAATGAGTTTACTTGACTTGTGTTGTTTTAAGTGATAATAAATAGATACATTTTGTGATTTGTGAGGTGGTAAAAGTATAAACATTCGACCATGGATCCTGCAAAGATGAAAGTGGTGGATCTAAGGTCCGAGCTTGGCGCCTTGGGGTTGGACACGAAAGGCAATAAGCCGGCACTCGTTGAACGGTTGAAGAAGGCCTTGGAAGCGAAAACTGGAAAAGGTAAATGTTTGCATGATTGTCAAACAACGTAACTAAACATGATTCAGTCTTGCTCCGTAACAGTATCAAGATATGCGTCTTGCACGTGTACTTATACTCCATCTAATCATAGTGCTTCAAGGCAAGAGCATGTTAGTTTGCATGACGTCAGTTTTGTAACCGCAGAAATCGTACGCGCATTTTGGCAGTCTAGTGATAATAAAAATAACTGATTCTGACTGAAAAGCCATTTATACACTTCGGTAATGTAAAGACGTTCTATTAGTACCTAACTCCTAAACACTTGCAAAAAACGACCTTGGTCATTGAACTGGCTAAATTTGATGCCAAAATTTAGACAGCCATCATGAAAAAAATGCCGAAGATCATTAATTGTGTTAAGGTACCTAGACCAAACAAGCTGTGAAAAAAAATAGTTCTTATTCTATTCCACTCTGAAATGTTTATTTGGCAGGGATTATTTAAATTGTTCTAAGAATGATCGCTTGTTTGATGCGCATGAGCAAACAGTTCTTACTCATATTCGAGATGAGGGTGATAGGTCCTGCGTCCTGCAGTGACGTCCCGCTTGGGATGTATTGTGCATTAGCTTGGGATGTAATGTGCATTAGCTTGGGATGTTTTGTGCATTCGCTTGAGATTTATTGTGCATTAGCTTGGGGTGTATTGTGCATTGTGCAATCAGTTAATGTTGTCTAGACTCTAGGGTGCTCTTTGGTGTTCAAACTTGCTCCTCTGAGTGGTCTCTTCAAAGTGTTATTATATTTAAGTGACTTGACCAAGCAAACAAGCTGGTTCTTGTTCATTATTTGGGTGAGGCCACAACACTGCACCTGCACTGCAATGTGATGTGTTGACGCAATGCAAAAATTTCATCGCACAGGGTATCGGACGAGAAAACTGACCATTAGTTTAGTTTCTAGTGAGACATGGACTTAGAGTGTAGATTTTTACGGTGCATCGTCACACCGCAGTATTGTGGCCTCGCCCTTTGTTATGTGTAAATGGTGATACAATAACTGATGTTTACTTACTAAATTATCTAGTATTACCATCAAGAAGAAAATAACTCATACCCTGCTCTGTTTGTGTGGTGTTACTCAGTTTTTTTATGAGTTTTAAGATTCCCCCCCAGTCATACCCCTTTTTTAGGGTTCCGTACCCAAAGGGTAAAAACGGGACTCTATTATTGATCCTATGCTGTCTGTCCGTCAAACCTTTTAATGGCTGTTCTTTTGAACTGAAATAGATAGCCAGTTAAAATTTTCACAAAATAATGTAATGTTACGGCGGATTAACTAAGAAATAATAATAAAGTAAAAAAAATCAAACTACAACAAACGTTTTTTTAATCGTATTTTGGTAAACGCTCTTGTGTAAAAATGGTAATATGTACAAGGGTCAAACTTCTAGTTTCTATAGAGATTCTAGTTTCTTAGAAACTAGAATAGCTACCGGGTTGCATGAGGCACCATTGCCTTCTTCGTCCACATCACCACAACAGGGCGTCAAGTCTGCTAATTTATTTAAAATCCCATTGGCCTGCCACTCCCACGACACTCCACTGTGATTCTATTATGAAAGTGACAAAAAGGGTATTCTGCTAAAACTTCAGTGGCCTTTCAACGGAATGGCGTGGGAGTGTCAGCCCAACTGCGATCGATGTTGCCTGTCAAAACCTACCACAAGTTGTATTATTTAATACCAAACTATTATCTCCTTTTTTGTTAATGAAATTGCTATATTATAGATTGTATTGATTGTACAAAACTTCCTCATCAATAAAACACACCAATTATAATTATAAAATGCGTTTAAAGGAAATAAACAGTAAAAATACCGATGACGAGGCGGTATGGCCTTAAAAGCTTTAGCTTGCCCAAAGAGCAAAAAAAGTATCCTGTCTGTGACATAATTAAAAAAAAAACGAAACCAAAACGAAACTAAAGCGCAGCGCAAAGTAAATAAATAAATTAATATCCATAATTGTTATTTACCTAGTAATTTATCAGTGTAAATAAGTATCTGATTGCTGTGCTAAAAGAGCAAGAAGTGTAAGTATTTATTTGGGATTTATGTTCAATAAATTGTGTGGTTTGAAGTCTTTTCCAAGATGTACATCATAATATTATCAATCTTCATGAAAACTTTTACTTTTTCAGAGAAGATACTGCAGAATTGTGCACTCTTCAGACAGCGACTAACCTCACCTAAGGACCTTCCAAGTTTTGGATCAGAACAAAACAGTAAGTAATTGCTATAATAATTATTAACCTAATATACCATTAGAGTTTCTGTTTTCAAGATGCTGCTTTTATTGACTTCAGGCTATGAACTATAAAGTTTATTAAGTAACATAAACATTTATTTCTGAAACGCTTTTACAATATCACATCTGCGTAAGTTATACATAGTCTAATATAGGTTATAATTGACTTAACAGTGGGCCCCAAACTCGGCTAGGCCAGTCTCTTATTGACCGTGAAATAGAAATTAATTAGAACAGAAATTAATTAGATGGAGCAGGGATGTGTAGGTATGTGAGGGTGGGATGAGTAAAGTGAACTAAGTTTGAAGCTTTACAAGATCTTCAGTATCTCTGTAGGTAGCTGATAATTATTATTAAAGAATAAAATGACTATGGACTTGAATCTATCATGAAATTAAATAAAACTGTTTTAAATAAAAGCTATTTTCAATAGTAATTTATATTATGCTTATTGTATAATCGCTGCATCTCCAATGTAAATGTGCACCTGGAATCTGTAACAAAAATATTGTTTTTAATTGTGATGTTTTAGTTACTAATTATTAAATATCTCCTACACTGTCATGCAAAGAAATATAAAGTAAATAGAAATGTATGCATGTTTTAACCCATGACGTGACTGTATAGGTATACTTACATATTTTTAAAGTCTTCTTTCTCTCCACAGCCTGTCGACGAGAGCCTGTTGCAATGCGCGGCCCGTTGAAGTTCGAGGTTGACACGGCGGTTATGCGGATTCTGTGTCGAATATACTCTCCGCTCCAGATCTTAATTAATCTTTAACCTATAGGAAGCAGAAAATGATTAAAGAAAAGTTTTTTTAATACTATCGCCTCTAGTATATAATCTTTGATACTATCGAGTAACGAGAAGTCGCTCGTCTGATGATAAGCGCCACGCCTACCCATAACAGTTACAGTGCCACCCAGAAACTTGGTTGCAAACCTGCGCATCACTGCAATACTCTCGCTATCTTTAGACGTTAGCCAGTTTTTAATGTACTGAGGTTACGAAGGAGTATTGTGCGGCATATTTGGATTTAATTTCTTTTAACCTCTTTAGAGTGTGGTACACGTATGTAACTTGGATGACAATGCATTATAATAGTACAATGGAGCTTTTCTGATGATGGAGTCGGAAGGTAGGAACTAATGAACGCAACAAGATAACACCATCGAGTTGCCCCCATAAATGCTTGTTTAAAAAAATGTTTTTACTATTAAGTTAAATTATTAGTGACTGATTGTGAGCTGTAGATACATAACAATAAAGACATCACACAATACAATATTTTAGTTTAATTTTTTATTTGAATATGTATGTACTTACCAAGCAAAAATAAATTCGAATTAAAAGCATACCTCAAGTACATACAAATATAGTAGTTACCATAGCAATAAGTAATCCTATGTAGGTACTCACCTTGCCTTAATTTGATACCTTTCTTGACGCTGCATTGGCCATACGACATATTTTTTGTAGACAGAGGGGTGGTTCAACGCTTCTGTGTCTTGTCTCACAACCCTCGTAACTGTGGTCTGTAAGACGTTGTGAAACACACTCTGGCCAACTAGTGTCTGGTAAGATCCAGTCGCGTAGAACCTCAGGTAGATCCCGAAAAGGATCTATAGTAAGCCTTAATAAAGCGCGGGATTTCCGGCGCTGGAGCAGCAGTTGGCGTCGGCGGTCACTGACGTTGGCTAATGATAAAATACGCCAACGTAATGTTGGTACTGCAGGCCTCATTTTGTAAATCAACTTTCTTTTACTTTTTAGGGCTCCTGTGTTTATTTAAAGCCCTTAATAAACACTTGTACCCTTGCACTTTCACAAAAAAAGGTGTGTCTGTCCAATAGCAACTCAATCGTAGTTCGATGTCAAAAAGTCCATTGGAAGGCCATTGAAACAAACGTCAAATAACGAGCAGAATACCAAATGTTCAACTATTGAATTTACACTGATACGCCACTGAAGAACAGAATACCAAATATTACAATGGCAGTTCGATGGAAGGTCATTGGAAATCCACTGGTCTTAAATAACTAGCAGAATACCAAATGTGTAAAACTATTCCAACGACACTCTATCGACACTCCATTGAAACATTCATAAATTAGCAGACTTGGGCCCCAGCTAGACTGTTATTCATCATCATTATTTACACTACCATCTACACCACTGGAGCAACTGTGCCAGCGCCCCAGAGCCTCACTCCGATATTTCAAGGAGTTGGGTTGGCCCGGGTAGGTGCTGGTAGGGGGAAATGCACAATACACCCCAAGTGAACATAAGTAACATAAGTAGAACACTGGATAACAATCCAGTGTTCTACTTATGTGATAAATTGGCCCAAACGACACTTTTTTTTTCTTTTTGAAACTGTGCTTCGGTAATTTACGACGTTAATTTTAGCTTTGAAAAATAACTGAACCACATTATGCAAAAGTAGTGAAATTTTACATTTGACAAAAAATGAACGAGTTATATAGCGGCCCGTCATATTCTGGGCCTTATAATAATTTATTTATTTCCAAGTAACATAGACTCATACAAATCAAATCAAAAAAAAAAACAATAGAAAATAATAATAATAATAGTAGCTAGTCACATTACATTAATAATAATTATTACCAATTGAAATTTAAAATAGACAATTAAGACAGTATTGAATTTTGAATGTTTTTCTTTTACCAGTTCTCCCTGACACCTCTATCCTGGACACGACGACGGAGGGAGATGACGAGGGCACCCCGCGACGCGCCGGCCCGGCCGCTAGGACCCGACGCCGGTCTTCTTCGTCCAGGATCACTGCCACACCGGCTAAGGTATACAATGAACTATGAACCACAGAATAAATAACGGTACTAGAACAGAAGGCTCACAACACTCACATTAGAAACTCATCACAATAAAGTTTATTTCAGCATGCACAGCAAAGCATACGTTCATAACACACATATCTATTTAAATATGTATTTAGAAATACATATGTATGTATATCAGTCTCTGGCAGCCATATCACAAGCTTTGCTTAGTTTGGGGTCAGATGACCGCATGTGCAAAAATGTCCCAAACATTTATTTATATAAAACACTGTTTTAAACTATCACTACTGTTTTTGTTTTGTCTTTTCTATTTATTTATATATATCTAAAAGACGCTTGAAGTGCAGGCTTTTCTATCTATCTTATAATTGCGCGCAAAAGGTTCTTTTCCTGTGATCGTTTCAATATTACTGTCACTTTCTCGCTCGCAAGGCACGTTGTCAGCTCGGCTCGTAAACTCTTAATATTCTCCGATTGACATAAGACAGGGAAAATCTATCTTGAATCTATATATATAAAATAAATCAAAGTCGTGTATGTTACACCATTTATAACTCAAGAATGGCTGGACCAATTGACATGATCTATGATTTGTTGGATTCCTCTCCGCCCCGAATAGCAGTGGAAAATTCAAGAAAAATAAATTATGAAGAATTTTCATACATACATATTATATGGAACGGCATAAATTGAAGTCTTATACATTGACATGATTTATTACCTACATAGACAAAAAAAAGAGGTTGCTGTCGCTACCAAGGAGGTTCCTTCAAGGTAGTATATAACGCGAGTGAACCGGGGGCGCAGCTAGAGTGGGTACAAAAGTTTATTCTCATACAAACTAAATGTTAGATTAGCACTGCTGTTATAATATCAGTTACCCCTAAAATACCAGTAGTATTTTAATGAGCTGATTCATTCCCAGTAACCACAATTGGTAGGTAGTTATAGATAACAACTGTCATTGATAATGCATGTAACAATTCAAAATGCTATGCCTAACCATTAGGCCAACTGCAAACTGAGGTGGGTCAAAGCAAAAAGGAACAAGTATAAATAGTTTTTTTAATAAAAGTAATTGGGCCATTAAAATCCAAGGAACCCAAACTCTACAGGGTTATGTTGTTTCGTTAAGGAGTTCTTATGGCGACCTTCTGTCTCTATCATCAGACCAGCTAGATGGTACCATGATATTGCATTGTCACCGAACTTACATAAGCTCTAATTTCAGCTCAATCCGTTGAGGATAACTGGTCTAAAATTCAGTTGCAAGATAAGCCCGACACATACCGCGAACATACATACTAACTAACAGGGCAAGTTAAATAAAAGACTGCAAAATATATATTATTCTTGCAGCATGCGAAACGGGAGTCTCCGGAAACCATCCAAGAGTTGCAGGATGAGGGCAACGAGCGCTACTCCCCGCAACCGGATTCCGACTCCAACTCCACATCAGAGCCGCTGAGTCACATGTCCCCAGTCAGAGAGAAGACTCCAGAAAAGGCTGTCAGGGAGAAGACTCCAGAAATGGATGTGGTAGAAAAGTCCCCTGATAGGCCAAAATCGCCTGTAGAAGAGAAAACTACCAAAGTGGCGGAAAAGACCCCAGAAAAGAAGTCTGGATCGGATATCTATAACATTGATGATGAAGGGTAAGTAAAAGCTAGTACGTTTTTTTAATGTTTTGATGCTAAAGTCAGTCCAAGCATTTATTTGCTCTGACATGACAGCTGCAATAACATTATAAAAAGCCATATAAAAACTTTTTTCAATATGTCCCTGAAGATTTTACTGACTGACTGACTGTTTTATATATCGGGTACCTGCTACAGTCTTACTATTGAAACACTAACAAAAGTTATTAGAATTCGTGGTTTCCAGCAGCTTTTTAAAATGTTACAATACAATACAAGCACTGTTACTGCAGCTGTTTGATCAAATAAATGCTTGGGCCGAGTTTATACAGGGGTATTTTTTTAAATTTTTTTTTTAACCTCTCGCAGTCAGCTTCCCTACATCATACCTCACATACTTTTGTTCCCTTTTATACACATGTAATAATAAAATTTTATATTAATGGGTGCCGTCATTAAGCGCCCGTAATACAACGGGCGAATGATGTCACTAGAACGTTGCTATGTAAACAAAATGGCCCCCTAGAGAGCGGTATTTGACACCGTATCACCATAACATCAAAAAGTGGTCCTGCCATTTGCATGACGGCCGTTGCGCCCGTAATGTTGCGTCAACTACGTGACGACGCCGCTATCCTAGCCAGGGTTGGGCAGTATTTGAATTACTTCTAATTAAAATATGTAATTGAAATACAAATACGTATATGGTATTTGTATTTCAATTACTTCATTAAAATGTAATTTGTAATTCGTATTTCAAATACCTGACGCCGAGGTATTTTGTAATTAGTATTTCAAATACTTGAGGCTTCAAAATACATTTTAACATTGAAATACATTAAATTTCATTTAGCGATCGTGAGTGCGAGGCGAGAGTGTAATGATGGTATAGCAGCTATTAGAGTTGGCAACACTTCACCTGGGGCCTAACGGACAACAGCTATTGCGCACCAAACTAACGTTAGATCCGTTCAGTTGGAAAATCACGCGAACGTGAACCTTAACGCGCCCAGATACGGTTTGCGGTCGCGTGATTTTCCAACTGAGCGGATCTAACGTTAGTTTGGTGCCGCAATAGCTGTTGTCCCTAAGGCCCCTGTTATGTATCCTGTACGTCAAAATTGCAAAGCAAAGAGCTTTCAATTCTTGAGCGCTACAATCCAAATATAAAAAATGTGTTAATACAATTTAACACAAGTTTGTGCTCATCAGGACCTGTAGAAATATTGTTTTCTTTAGCAGTTTTTATTCATTCTCCAACAATAGGCTATTTATGTGACAGTACATTTAAAAATCTAATGTTCATGAAAGGTAACTCTGGTTTTGCTGATTAATTAATAGACATAGTTTTACGACAAATTTAAATACACTAAGAAACAACAGGGGCCTTACGGACAACTGCTATTGCGGCACCAAACTAGCGTTAAATCAGCTCAGTTGGAAAATCACGCGAACTTGAACCTTTACGCGCCCAGATACGGTTTGCGGTCGCGGGATTTTCCAACTGAGCGGATTTAACGTTAGTTTGGTGCTGCAATAGCAGTTGTCCGTAAGGCCCCTGGTCTAGATTACTTATTTTGTAATTTGTATTTCAATTAAAAATAGCAAATTTATATTTTATATTTTAAATACCTTACTTAAAAATATTTTGTATTTTAATTACTTGCGAGACAGTATTTTGTAATTTGTATTTCAATTAAAGCAAAGCATGTATTTTGCCCAGCCCTGATCCTAGCAAACCAGAGTTAGTGGATCTCAATTTCAATAAATCGCTTAGAAGATCTCCACAGACCACTAGGAATCTACCTGCAAAATTTCAGCCTCAAAGGTTAAGTAGTTTTCGAGATGAGTCAGGAAATGTAATATCTCAGTATCTCGGATTTATATTTAAAGATTTAAAAAAATATATATTTCAGATCGCATTCTCCTGTTGCGGAGAAAGAAGCTGAAGAGGAAAAACAAGGTAAGACATCTATTGACTACTGTCGTGTCCCATGGTTTCACTTTAGATACCCCGTTGGTTTAGTTGGTAGTGATTCTGCGCTTGGGGGCGTGTGTTCGATTCCCTCCTAGGACAAACATTCATGTGATGAACATTTGTGTTTGTTCTATATCTAGGTGTTAATATATATTTAAGTATATATTTAATAATATATATATATATATATACATGTATATTAGTTTCTGGCAGCCATATCACAAGCTTTGCTTAGTTTGGGGTTAGATGACTGTGTGTGCAAAAATGTCCTGAATATTTTAACTTTTATTTATTCACTGTCTGATTAATACGTTGCCGACATTTATAGACTATTAACGGCCCGTTTGAAGAACCCCATGTTATAGACTTGGAAATACCGCAGGAAGGAGCTCATTCCACATATTGTAGGTGTGAGGCAATAAAGATTGAGTAAAACGTGCAGTGTGCGATTTCCACAGATCTATGATATGTGGATGAGCTTTCAGGCCGTGGAGGCTTGTGCGATGGTAAAACTGCGACGCCGCCATCAATTCTTCAATACATCACAGATTAGTTTTATTTTTATGCTATAGTTGGCAAACAAGTAGACATGCTGCTTGATGGTAAGCAGTCACTGTCGCCTATGGATACTACTTAACACCAGAGGCATCACAACTACGTTGCCGACCCTTTAAGAATCTATTAACTCGCCTTTTGAAGAACCCCATGTTGTAGCTTCTCGGAAACACCACGGAAGGTCAATCCACATTTTGCAGGTGTGAGGCAAGAAACATTCAGAGATTCAAGTTTTTCAGAACAATCCCCCTTGTAAATGTGATAAATGATACAAAATTTCCCAAGGCACGCCACTTAGTCTGATCATCAGTTTTTAAGCATTCCCTTAATAATACTAAGCATTTCTGTTCAGGTGATATAGATAGTAAAGAACCTACGCTAGAAAAGAAAGAAGACACCAAAGATGACGAGTCAGCAGTGAAAATGGAGGTTGACGAAGAGAAAGAATTAAGAGCAGAACGCTATCGGGTTTGTATTCAAATGAATTTATTGATAAAATCATGATTATGTGCTTATGTTGCTATTTTTACCCGACCTTTCAAGCCTCACGTGATTAATTGATTAATGGACGGTCCCCATGCTAATTCATTAGGTATAATATAATGTAAGTACTTGTTATGACCGCTATTGTCACATTGTACAGAACCGCGAGCTGACTGAAGACGAAGAATGGGACCAACTGAATGAGCGGCTCAAGGTCAAGGAACAAGAGCGCATCGAGCGGGAGAAGCAACAGGCTGAGGAGGACGCTAAGAAACTGGAGGACCTCAGCAGTGTATGACTTAGTTATAGTATAGTCAACTATAGTATCTTCAGCCAAGTGTGCTCCATCATAGACTGCATCATCCCTTAACATCAGACGAGGCCATCATATTATATTTAACCAATAAAACAAATACACTACCATCTACGCCACTGGAGCAACTGTGCCAGCGCCCCAGAGCCTCACTCCGATATTTCAAGGAGTTGGGTTGGCTCGGGTAGGTAGGCTGGTAGGCTGGTAGGGGGAAATGAACAATACACCCCAAACGGGACGTCAGTGCAGGGCTTATCGCCCCCATCTCAAATAAGAATCTTATTCTTACCAATAAAAAATCATAAACACATTCATCAAAGGTCAAGGTCCTAACATCTATCTATGACTAGCTGACCTGACAGACGTTGTCCTGTCTTAGAACTGTCAAACACGCAAAGTTAAAATCGTCAAGTTTTCTGAAATGTTCCAATTTTCTGTGCAATTTTGTATATTTTTCTTTCCGTAAGAACTTTCTACAAAGTATTAGAAAACTTTAAAAAAAGATGAATGATATCGGTAAAGTTCTCAAGTTATAGTGTGACCAAGGTAAATAGGGATTCATTTTTATATAAATACTAGCTGAGCCCCGCTGTTTCACCCGCATTGTGATGAAAATTGGTAATGATGGTGATGATGATGATGATGAAAATGTTTACATGATGATGATGTTTTTCAGGTTAAAAAGTAGCCTATGTGTTAATCCAGGTTATAAGCTAACATCACATCAAATTTCATCTAAATCGGTTGATTAGTTTCGGCGGTGAGTTCAGCCAAACATACACACTTTCGCATTTCTAATATTGGTATGATATGATATTCAATTCATACACACTGTCCAGCCTGTCAGCGATCATAGCCAGGACGGCGTTAGGGCTGGCCCACACCCGGCGCACCAGGGACGCACTCCGTTTGCGCATAGTAGCGTGAAAACAGTCAGTGCTCGCCATCGCGAACATGCCTGATGCACTACAGGAGTAGGGCAGCCCCAACACCGCCCGGAACGCGTTGTTGTACTGGACGCGGAGGGCACCGTAAGCCTTTTCAGTGTAGTCCACCCAGAGGCTGCACGTGTACAGAGACGTGCAGAACGCTTTAAACAGCGTGATCTTCACATCATCCGAACATAAAACATGACGGATTTTGAGAGCATGTCAACGTTAGTAACTTAAGTTATATGATTATTTACGGGATATTTACCGTTTCATATAACTTTAGTGAACAGCCGTGATAGTTTATAACAGTGTTAGTAACTTAGTTCCTAAGTTATAAATACTTTGATATTATCAACAGGATCCTGTAAAGTTGAACCGCTTGAAACGAAAGCTAGAGAAGAAGGCACGATGGAACAACTTCTACAGGGCTGTGGAAGTCACCAACGAGGTGTTGACGCCTCCTGCAGAAGTAAGTAGTAAAAATGACCAGCGGCAACAGCGTAACATTTCCGTTTCTTCTGACAGTCTTTGACTTTGAGGGTTTATGGAAGCCAAATTGGGTTTATGAAAGTCAGACTGGCTTTATAGACGCCAGACTGGGTTTTTTGGAAGCCAGACCGGCTTTATGGAAGCCATATTGGGTTTATGAAAGCCACACTGGCTTTATGGAAGCCAAGGGCTTTTTGAATCCTAGACTGGATTAATGGAAGCATGACTGTGTTCATGGAAGCCAGACTGAATTTCATAAAGCCCAACTTGGCTTTCATGGAGGCAAAGGCCATTACTAGAAAAACTACGCAAAAGAATAACTGTGTTTTAATTTCTCATACTTGAATAATAGCTCAATTCACCAAAACTTAGATTTATGCCCGTTTTCATTAACCATAGGAGTCGTCTAAATCAGATGCCTAAGTATTTAGGAGTTGCCTAGCGCAAACAAATCTTTCACCAAATTTTAGGTGATAATTAATTAAATTTTAGTCACCGCGTTACCAACTGTGTCGTAGGGCCATAAACGTCATACCATAAGACCTGTAAGTGCAAAGTCAAAGTCATTTATTAGTCAATTTAAATTTACAAGTCAATTAATAATGTCATTATATTGAACATGGTATATAAAAAGTTATATACAAAAAACAAAAAATTAAAAAAAAAAAAAATATGTCAGCTATTATTAATTATTAATATTAAAATTTCACAAGTGTATACTTATTTAATCAATTCTGTGCGAGCGAGATAGACAGATTAAGACCTGTAAGTGCAAGCGAGATAGACATATAATAATTTATGGCCCTACGACTCAGTTGGTAACGCGGTGACTATAGTGACATTTGCCTAATGAGGCGACTCTTAAACTGACAACCTGCGCCATGCTCGCTCACTCACATCAAAACCATAGATAATTGTCAAAAAAACTGGCAAATATTAGCTTAGGAGATACCTATTACCACCCATTGAGATTTCAAAACCATGTTGAAAACTAATTTGAATAAAAAAGCTTATAAAGCCAAATCGGTTAGTCTAGAAAAAAATACTTCAGGCTTTTTTCGCATTTAATAAATAGCACGTTGTGCATGACATTCCCCAGGGTGTAATTATATAGAATTTTTTCTAATTATTTATTTATTGAATTACAGGAAGACTACAAAATAAACAAAGGGAAGAAAGAAGTGGTTGAGACCAAAATGGTCGAGCCCGAAGTTGACGAGAACAAAATCGCTCTGTCTTGGTGTAAGTAACAAACCTATTTTCTATTTTCGCGCCGCGGATTCTCCCGTGTGGTCATTTTGATAATTTTCCCAAGAGAAATGTATCTACTATTTCAATCCGGCCCTCCAACTATATCCTTCCAACGATCAGTGTTAAAAAATTCGTCCGTTGCTGCTTGAAAGAGGAACAGCAAAACACATTTTCGCATTTATAATATGTCTTGTGACCTGCTATATATTTTACAATGGGATAGAACCTGGAATAGCAAAAAAAATTGTTTGGGAATAAACAGTAAAATGTGTTTTTTTTTTTTTTTTTTTTTTTTTAAGGATTTATTGTGTTGTTACAGACGATAGCGATCTCAACCAGTATTTAGAAGAGGATCTGAGTGGCGTAGTGCCCCTGAGTGATGGTGCTTTTGCCCACGCGTGGGCAGGTGCGAGGGCCTCGCACGGCGTCACTGCCGGCAGAGTCTGCTACGAGGTAAAATACATCTTCATCATTTCAGCCATAGGACGTCAACTGCTGGACATAACCCTCCCCCATCGATCTCCTAAAGGTCCGATTGGTAGCGGCCTGCATCCAGCGTTTTCCTGCAGCCCCTAATAGTTCATCTGTCTACCTACGCCACCTTCATCTTACAGAGCTTGAAATGCGATCACATCATCGTCATTAGCCTTTTTCTATTTACAAAAGGTGAGATGAGCTTGATTCCTACTCCAGTGTCTGCTCCACAAAAGCACTCGACAACGAGGAAAGAAAGGGAATAGAGGTTTCGCCCTAAAATAATTTAATTAAACACAATATGAGCTGTGGTGGCCGACACAGAAAAGAGAAGTTAATAGAACGGGAATGAGAAGGAAAGTCTGTCGCCAGGTATTATGACAGAACCTTGATTGAACATTCGTATTTATGTCAACGCGTCGAACTCCACATCCAAAGAACTTGGACCTTACCTTTTTGGGTTAGGTCTCAAAGTGCGTGGTCCGCATCACAGTTGCTAGCTGATTTCGAATGACTGACGTTTCGTTTATATGGGTGCAACTGGCTCCAACAAATTTAAACTAAAAAAAAAAAAATCTTTTGTGGCTGAGCAGTAGCATGAGCGCTTTACAATCTGGCGGCACCCTGGTTCGAGACTCGGTCCTGCACCAATCACTTATTTAGTATTTAAATAAATCATGTGCAGTTTCGATGTCATCGCTTAACAACGGTGTGCAGATAACAATTGTGAGCAAAACCGGTATGTCTAAAAAGTTCAAAGACATGACATTCACCAACAAGCACTGGGCCAGTATGGTGGATTAGGGCTCATCCTCTCACTCTGAGTGTCCCGGCAGTAGGAACATGAGAGGCTTACTTACTTACTTACTTACTTGTGTAGCGGGCATTTTCCGCAACTAGGCCAGTCATTGGCCCATTTTGCGTCACCCGGCTGCAGCTAATTCAGCCACCCGGTCTCCTCCAGGAAAGCCAGCAAGCAGCTCGCTTATGCCTGCGCACTGCGCAGGCCTCCCAGAGAGGCTGGTAATGATGATACCATGATACAGTAGTTTATCGCGAATAATTCCAACGCGTTTGACAACCAACTCGCAATATACACAATATAACGAAAATATATGATTTTCCAGGTACGGGCAGGGGCTGTGATAACAACAACGGAGAATACTGAGAAGGAAGCAGTATCCAGCGGTCTGAGGATGGGCTGGTCCACAGAAGATTCTTCCTTGCATCTCGGTAAGTGGAAACTAACGCAACACTGCGTACCAAATCCTCGGCAACAGAGACGTTTACAGCTGGAACGGCTAAAGGTTTTTTTGTCTTTTCAAAATTGATAAATGGGTTATAAAACAATCTCAAGATGGATAAGATTGACGAAGATGATCATAAAAGTCAGATAATACATTTTGACACTAGGATATAGGATAGGTGCGTCAGGGTATGCTGCTCGACTATCAATATACAAAGCTTTGAGCACCAAGACATTGTCGTGTGCTAAAAGATGGGTAAAAAATAAGACCATTATTGCCATTGAAATAGCGTCTGAGTAAACGATCTTTTCTTCTGGTGTCTTAAAGTTACACTTTTAATAATGTCATAGATTTACAAATACAAGGACAGTGGGTCCAGTACAAAATTCACATAAGTGTCCCGAGTTACCCCCAACATAATCAACATAAATTTAGATACATTTTAGAAATACTGACCATCTGATTTAAATCCCATGTCGTCTTTTCAATGGTTAATTTAATTTTGCAGGGTAACTTTGGAATTTTTTAGGGTTCTGTACCTCAAAAGGAAAAAATTGTTATAGGATCACTTCGTTGCCCGTCTGTCTATCTGTCAAGACACAAGGGAATCAAAACTTATAGGGTACTTCCCGTTGACCTAGAATAATGAAATTTGGCAAGAAGCAAGGTCTAACAGCACATAATATAAAGGAAAATCCAAAAGGTGTTAATTTGAAGTTACATCACATTAAAGAAAATGCTATTACAAACTTAAATTTTGTAGTTAGAATGTATGGGAGCACCAGTTGGCCAACTACAAATTTAAGTTCGTCAATCAATATTTCAACCTTTTTCGTCGTGACTCGATTTCCGGGATGAATGAGCTCTATCTACAATCTACATACACATTTATTAAGTTTGTATGGAACCCTCAGGGTGCGAGTCCTACTCACACTTGTCCGGATATTTTATTGTAGTTTTCCTGTCTTATGCCTAAATGCTCGAAGCTGATCGATTCATCATCATTTTGTAGCTGCAATAATAAGAAATGTGTTTTGTTTAGGTGAAAGTGAGCTAAGCTGGGGCTATGAGAGCACCGGGCGAGCTTGCAACAACGGAGAGTTCAAGGAGTACGGGAAATCGCTTAATGAGAAGGACGTTGTTGGGGTTTACTTGGTGAGTTGACACATTTACCGCTAGGATAGAACAGAACATTACTTCCCTCAAAAAATCTTTTTTTGGTCGATTTTTTTATGACCATAGATACAAAGTCCTTCAGTCGTAATATTAAACAAGTTTACACAGTATTAAATAGCGACAAACAAGTCATAGCCACAGTCAGAGTCAAACAAAGTAAGTCACGGTCAAGTCAAACTCGGCATGCCTTGACCATTACCAGTAAAGTGGTGGAGGCTTTACAAGAGTTTTCTATAGAGTTTTGGAAACAACACGAAAAGACATGTTTCACACCGTCATATCACTTTCCCGCACTCGAGCACGTTCACGAGCACGAAATAAATTATAATCCACCAATGACGATCTAACTACTGGACTGCGCATTCTTTACCTTGCCGTAAGCTAAAGTTACACTATTTCAGTTTAACCTTTTTCATGCTGGCCAACCCTAGGGCCGAATTGAATGAATGACTTTTGAGTCTCCAATCAGAAGCGCCATAAGTCGTCTTCGTAGTCGGGAGCGTTCCCTTGTAACAAAAGAGGTTATATCTTGTGCTAAAACTATTTACACTGAACTATATACAGATACAACAATTTTATTAACCCGTGTTGTGCCAGTAACTGCAGCCCTTGTATAGCAAAATATAATATTCTTTCCGAATCACACATCTACGAATTAAGGTCAAAAATTAGCCTGTTTTGCTTAAGTTCAGATTAACACTTAAGGCACCTCACGGGTTAAGAAAGATTGTTAACTGTTATTCTTAGTGTCCTCCAAATTATCATAAAACGTAAATGACTCTTTCCCAGGATTTGGAATCCAGTCCGTGCAAGATTTTCTATACGTTGAACGGCACTGAGCTCGGCACAGCGTTTGAATTCGAGAAGTCTGCGCTCGACGGGAAGACGCTCTTCCCTCATATACTGACCAAGAACCAATGTTACAGAGTCAACTTTGGATATGACAGGTTAGTTTTAACTCCCATATAAACGCTTGATGACCTTGACTTGTCTCAAAGTATAATTTCGCTAAATTATTATATATATATTTAATGCTAAATGTACCAAATTATTGTTACTAAAGTAACTAGATTATTCAAAATGTACCAAATTCTTGTTATAAAGGTAACAAAGATTTTGGTACACTTTGCAATTTGTGGAACTGAAAATAGTATTATAAAAAAAAGCTTCCAAACAAGCCACAACATGGGGTTCTTCAAAGGGCGAGTTAATGGAGTCCTTAAGGGTCGACAACGTATTTGTAATGCCTCTGGTGTTACAGGTATCCTTGGGCGACGGTGACTGCTTACCATCAGGCAGCTCGTCTGTTTGTCACCAATGGAATAAAAAAAAACCGTCTCTATTTACCCAGTAGTTTCTATTCACCCCGTATTACCGGTACTATCGCATAGCGCGGCTAGTGTACTAAACATTCTGTTGCTATATCTATGTTCCCATTGGCGCATTGGTTGTCACGGCCGCTTGCCAATCCAATGGTCGCAAGTTCGAATCCCGTCGCCTGCTCTTCTATTTGTATGTAACTTACTACATGAAGTTATGATGTGCGAGCAGGCAGATTAAACGTTCCGTATTTACTCTCGCACGTTCTGTGACGTGGGAGATCGCAAGCGGAAATACATTTTTAGCGTTCCGTACCCAAAGGGTAAAAAGGTACCCTATTACTAAGCCTACGCTGTCTGTTCGTCCGTATGTCCTACCTTTAAACGTCTGTATATTTCGAACCGTAATAGATAGCCAGTTGAAATTAACATGAGTTTTACGAATTCTGCTACTTCCAACAAAAGGCACAACATTTGAAGTACGTCTATCAGAATCCTACTTCTCATAAAATATCGAAGCAACTGATTCGAAAGTATCGCTGTATTCGGAATTGTATCGACCGCCGCGACAGGCGACAGCGGCAGACTGTCGCTTATACAAACCATCAAAAGAGCGGTCTCCTATTTTCACAGATTAAAAAAATCTTACCCTTTTTTCCCAGATACAACATGATAACGAGAACAAAGATTGTCCGCAACCGCATCGAGATCCCGGTCGAGCAGGTCCTAGAGGAGAAACGCGCGAGAGAAGCGGAACTGCAGCACCAGAAGGATGAAAAGGAAAGGAAGGAGAAGGAGAAGAAAGAACGGGAGAAGCAGGAAAGGGAAGAGAGGAGCAGGAAGAAGAAAGAGGTATGTATATGAACTTCCATATCAATTGGTTAAACAATATGACATAATTGCACATAGTCATAATATAATAAATAATAAATTCATTTATTTCAGGTACTTATAACCCATACACAGCAAAACAGTAGACAATTTATAATATTCAGGTCACATTTCACACACAATTAAGTCACAAATAAAAATCAATACATCAAAATAAATAGTTATGTCATCAGAAATAAAATGTCATTAAAATATAAAAATCAAGTAATTTAAATAGTAAAATTTAATATTTCAATGGGGCATGTTGGCAAAATGTTCTTCTCTTATGCTGGTACAGCCAGAACGTGGAATCCAGAACGATTCGCTGTGGTACCACAGTCACTGACTGTCAGCTATTAAAATTTGCAAGTTGTAATGGCAACGAGCAGGCCACATCACTCGAAGAACCGATAACCAATGGGGAAGAAAGGTTCTTGAGTGCAGAACCAGAAGACGCAGTGTAGGTAGCTTTCCCACTAGATGGACTGATGATATTGTGAGAGTCGCGGGCATCCAGTAGATTTAGATGGAGGACTGTCGTTCACTGTGGAGGCCTAAAGGCGGAGGCCTATGTCCAGTACTGGATATCTAGTTTCGAAGTACTTCCGCCGTAGAAATCTCGCCCGGGCGCTGGTAGTGCTTAAACCGGCACTGCAGGAGCGCCATACAAATGCTACACTAACACAGTTTTGCAACAAAAGGACGGAGCATCCACTCTCTGTCCCCACCAAAAACTAAACGCTCGTATCTCAGAGATTTATCAGCCAATTTAATTTATTTTGTCAGTTCGGTAATGTATTTATATTATAACACTTGCCTATTGCTACCATTGCTAAAAGCTATTGGTCATTTTTTTTTTTTTTTTTTTTTTTTTAACTTTCGCTTTCAGTCAGCTCGTGACCACGGCCATTGTAACATGGTCGAAACGTCGAGCGAAAGGTACATATTATTACCTAAATTAAATAATGCGTGATAAGTCCCGATAAACGTTTAAAACATGAGCTATTGGTCACATTGCTAACAGCTAATATGTTTATTTTCCATGCCATAGGAGAGCGAAAGGCAAGACAAGGAAAGAAAGGAAAAGGAAGCCCAAGAGAAACGCGATCGGGGCGAGGAAGATGACAAAGAGAAGGAGGCCGAGAAAAATTCCCCTGAAAAGGATGCTAAAGAAGCTGAAAAGCCAAAGGTAACTTTTCTATAAAAATTGCAGTGCACAGTGCATTGCCACCATTGAGATACAATACCTATAGTCACAATATCTAAGTGAAAACAGTCAAAAATCGTCCGAGTGTCGTTCTACAAACCTAGATATCAAGTATATAGTTTGCAATGCCACATTTACTCTAATTTAGACATTATGTCGCTTGCATAGTGCTCAAGGTAGCTTGTCCGCTATGTCATCGTACCACTGGCATCGTAGTTGTCATACTGGGACAGCTTACATTTTATTCGCTATTTCAGGGTTCTTCCCATAGTAAAAGTTGTTCATAATTATAAGTACTATGACCTCCTTTCGGCTTAGCATATAAGGAAAGGATTATTTACGGGATATTTACCGTGGTAAGGTTGTGGAATCATATAACTTTAGTGAACAACCGTGATAGTTTAACCCTGTATTGCATAATTGTTTCATGTAATTTTAAATTGTTATTTTTGTTCTGTATATGAGCTCGATAGTTATATCTTAGTTATATCCACAGAAAAGAGAACGGAAATGAGAAAGAAAATCTGACGCCAGGCATTATGACAGAACCTTGATTGAACATTATTATTTATGTCAACGCGTCGTACTCCGTATCCATAGAACTTGGACCTTACCTTTTTGGGTTAGGTCTCTAAAGTTCTTTGTCCGCATCACAGTAGCTAACTGATTTCGAATGACTGACGTTTCGTTTATATGGGTGCAACTGGCTACAACAAATTTCTAACAAAAATGCCTTGACAGCCGTTCTAATTTAAACAAAAATAAAAGATTTTCTTTTGTTAGTTATTAAAGGCACTAGCCCGAAAAAAAAAAAAAAAAAAAAAAAAAAAAAAACTGTTATATCTATAGTTATAGAGATATTAGTTATATCTAAGACCCAAAATAAATTAATTTAATTGAATAAAAAAGTCACAGATAATTTTTTTTTTTTGGTGCTATAGGAGAATGGTGACAAAGCAGATGCAGTGGTAGAAGTGAAAGAAGAGCCGATGGAGACAGATCATGCTCCAGTGACCGACCAGCCCGCTGCACCCGTCGAAAACAAGGATGTCAAGGAAGAACCTGGTTAGTATAATATTTGAGGCATATTTGGTTGGATGCGGCCTGCATCCAGCGTTTCCCTGCAGTCTATTTTAGGTCGTCTGTCCATCTTGTGGGTGGACGTCCTACGCTGTGCTTACCGGTCCGTGGTCTCCATTCAGGAACCTTGCAGCCCCATCGACCATCTGTTCTGCGTGCTATGTGCCCTGCCCACTGCCACTTCTACTTGCTAATCCGATGGGCTATGTCGTTAACTTTAATTCGTCTCTTCATTTCTGATTCGATCTCGTAGAGAAACCCCAAGCATAGCCCTCCATGGCTCATTGTGTGACTGAGCTTTCTTATGACACCCCAAGATGGCAGACAAAATGTTCTTATCTACCATCATGATATCGGTATCAAATGAAAAGGTTTGCTGAGAAGAATACGAAAAAGCTAATAATATATTTTTTTTTGTTGATTGAATCAGGCGTTCAGGTTAGGTTTAAATTAGCATCACAAATATCTATAGAGAAAAATAGTTTGTCCCAATCTTTATTGTACACAAAACGACGTAGAAGCGGAATTACACTAGAAATTCATATAACCATTATATTTTTTTAAATAAAAGTTAGGCTTGCGTTTGGCCGCCATCTCACCTGATGTTAAGCGACGATGCTGTCTACGATAGAAAAAAAATGTTTTTTTTAAATTAATAATTTTATTCAACCCCCAAAGCAAACAGAGAGGCTTTATAACTGCAACGTATGTGACTATGTGTCTGTGACGTAGCTCCCAAAATGCTAAAACGTTTTTTTTTCTTCATCATCATCATCATCAGCCAGATGACTCCACTGCTGAACATAGGGCTACCCCTTTAACCTCAACACTGAATGACAGCCTGCCTTTTGCATCCACTGGATGCCAGCGACTTACTATGTCGTCGGTCCATCTAGTGGGAGACCTACCTACGCTGCGTCTTCCGGTTCATAGTCTCCACTCAAGAACCTTTCTTCCCCATCGGTCATCGGTTCTCCGAGCGATGTGGCCTGCCCATTGCCACTTCAACTTGCAAATTTTAACAGCTATGTCGGTGACTTTGGTTCTTTGGCGAATATCCACGTTTCGGATTTTATCGCGCAAAGAAACTCCGAGCATAGCTCTCTCCATTGCCCGCTGTGTGACTCTGAGTTTTTCCAAAAGGCCAACAGTTAAGGACCACTTTTTTTTTACGTTGTCTATATCGAGTGTGTTCTTTCGTAGCTGATTCGATGATTCAAGAAAATCTGTTCAGCCGTTTGAAGACCGTCAGCTCTTTTATCCCGTCGAACGCGAACGAAGGAGTTTTTTTGTGGCTAAAAAAAGGAAAAAAAAAAAAAAAAAAACATACAGTCGAATTGATAACCTCCTCCTTTTCGAAGTCGGTTAAAAATGGGGAATTAAACCTACCGCTCAGACAACATTAAAAAAAAAGTATAAAATATGTGCATAATATTATATACCATTGGTATTGTGTATAAATCTTCTTACACACAATACGCGCGTCGGACCACTTTTCACTTACGCCGACATGCGGTGCGTAACGCATTTGGGGGGTTATTGGGGGCTTTTAAATATTTACAATTTATACTTGTTCCACAGAAGGTGATGTTGTTGAAGTGACAGAAGATGAAGTCCTTCTCGGCCATGTTTTGGACAAGAGGATTCAGTTTGTCATTCGGTAAGATGCCTATTGTATTTAACTATTAGCTGCTACCCATAATCTTACTTCTACCACAGAAGACAATAAAAAAATATAAATATTGAGGACATTTTTGCACACACGGTCATCTGACCCCAAACTAAGCAAAGCTTGTGATATATACAAATACAAATCATTTATTCGGGCATAATTTATAGTAAGCTATAGTAATGATCCCAGAGGCTCCCGAACTAGTCAAAGACTGTGACGGGAGCCAATGGCTTCTCCTATTAATGTATCAATGAATTATACCAAAACAGCAATATAACATTTTAAAATTAAGTAAAAAATATGGCTGCCAGAGACTGATATTAGTACAAGTAAAAAGATTCACTCCGCAAAATCATTTAGTAAGTAAAGTAGTTAAGTAGCGACTCTTGCTACGATACAATAAAGTGCAATTTAGGATGCGCGAGCGCTAACTACCTACAGCTATATTAACCTAGAAGTTGCCTTTCTATCGCGTAACTCTTGTCGCGTTATCTCTGTCTATCGCGCGTCAGGTCCGACAAGTCGGCTACTTGTAGCTACATACCTAAAGTGCGGAGTGCGCCAGGCCGGCTTCTAACACTGGAATGTACTACTTGCATACCAAAAAAATTGGCCATATTTCAAAGGTGAACCCATTAAAACGTAAGAAAATATTACACTTCTAAAGTTGTAAAATTACAGGTTGATGAACTTTCCATGAAGTCTTTTTGTAAAAATGTATTAAATAAATTAATATTCGGGACATTTTTGCACACACAGTGATCTGACCCCAAACTAAGCAAAGCTTGTGACATGGCTGCCAAAAACTGATATACATACATATATAGTTTTATGTACTCAAATAGATATTAACACCCAGATATAGAACAAACAATACAATACAAAACTCTATTAAAATACCACAAAACAAGGATAACATAAACATTACAACAAAAATATTATCTAGGCTTTTAACAGGCGGCCTTATCGCTTAAAGCGATCTCTTCCAGGCAACCGTGCACGGAAAGAAAATATATTTAAAAATGTGTGGCCTTAACTAAAAATAGAAAGTAAATACCTATGCAAACAACAACAAACAATCAATAGACTACAAATAAATATTACATACTAATATATACATATACATAGACTACATAAAATGTACACAAATGTTCATCACATGAATATTTGTCCTAGATGGGAATCGAACCCACGCCCCCGCAGAAAGTAGGTTCACTACCAACTTGACCAATGGGCTATCCAGTGCCAGATTAACCACGTAGCAAGAGTAGCAATTGCTACGGGCCCCGTATATTTAAACCCACTCATCTCTGCCTCAGCGTAATTTTTTGAGTGAAACTTATTAAGTGGTATATTGAAGTTACTTGATGTCACAAAATCGTGAAACGTTACAACTCTTCCTACCAACATTTTTTACCACTATACTTAAGAACCCATAGTAGATCAAGGGCTCTTTGAAAGATTTGCTACGGGCCGCGTGCTTGCTTAATCCGGCACTCTATCTCTTTACTAATGTTATGAAAGCGAACGTTCGCTGTTGTTGTTTGTCGCTTTTCACGACTAAACGGCTGGGCGGAACTTAATGAAATTAGGCAGGATGATATTGTACATCGTAAGGACGGAAGTGGGAAGGGAAAACAGTTCAGCTAGTTATTATGATATTGTTTCAGGTACACTGTGGACGAAGAGTTGGACGGTACGGAGGCATGCCTAGTGCCGGGCTACGTGCTCATCTCGCTCGCCTGCCTCGTGCCCGGGCCCAGGGCTCCGGCCACCATCGCCGACGCAGAGGTTACTTTCACACTTACCATACCAACCTATCCGATCTACCAGGGCAACGTGTTTGTGATGCCTCTGATGTTACAAGTATCCATAGGTGACGTCAACTGCTCGTTTGCCACCTATGCATTAAAAAAGTTACTGTGACGTATCAAGTGCAATTTAGTGATTCCATTTTTAGGGTTCCGTACCCAAAGGGTGTAAACGGTACCCTATTACTAAGCCTATGCTGTCTGTCTGTCCGTCCGTCTGTCTGTCCATACGTCCGTCTGTTGGTCCGTCCGACACCAAAACGGCTGGACTGATTTTGCGGGACTATCACTGGCAGATAGCTAATATATAAAGAGTAGTCCACAGCTAGTTGCTGAGAATCCACAGTTAGTTGGTAATAAATAACAAAAATTTACTGCATCTCATTTCTAGGGTATTATTAATCAAGTCTTCAAATATATTAGAATCCTCTTGAGTAGACCAATGGTTGATATCACACAAAAGGTTCACACATTTGCATCAAAAATTTATCGTTTCCTTATTAAGTGGTCTAATATTCTTATTCGACATGGAGGCGATAGGTCCTGGACTGCGTCTTCCTTGTAATTTATTGTGCATTCCCCCTACAAGCATCTACTCGAGCCAAACCAGCTCTTTGACATATCGGAGAGAGGCTCTGAAGTGCTGGCACACAATAGATGATGATGATGCTTCATGCAACCCGGTAGCTCTACAGTTTTATTCTCCTATATGCAGCTGAAACTGTCCAAAGCGAGCGAAGTAGTCTAGTCTTCATCATCATCAGCCATAAGACGTTCACTGCTGAACATAGGCCTTGGAATGTCACACTGAACAATAGCCTGCCATCTGCATCCACTGGATGTCCACCTACAGGTAGGTCTACCTACGCTGCGTCTTCCGGTTCGTGGTCTCCACTCAAGAACCTTTGTTCCCAATCGGTTATCAGTTCTTCGAGCGATGTGGCCTGCTCATTGCCACTTCAACTTACAAATCTTGGCAGCTATGTCGGTGACTGGTTTCTCGGCGAATATCCATGTTCCGGATTCTATCGCGCAAGGAAACTCTCTCCATAGCTCTCTCCATTGGCTGCGCGACTGGCGCACTTTGCATGCGTTTGAGACCACAATCTCACCTGATGGGAAGCAAAGATTTGGTCGAAAATGTAGCACTCCTTGCCTAGAAAATACATGTTTTTTTTTTAAACCCCCGGATTGTACCTGTTCGTAAAGACAGACGCAGGTAAGAAGTTTCATGACACTACTGTTCAATTCAGAAAAGTAGATTGAAAAAAACGCTTTGTGCATCTGAATGGAATTTCTACCATAAGAGTGTCTCTTTGTCGTGCGTCTGGTACTGCTATGTAAGAACGGTGATGGCAGTATCAGGTCGTGCATGCGTGCTCTGTAGCCTGGATTCCAACAAGTCTGCATTCATCATCATCATTTCAGCCATAGGACGTCCACTGCTGGACATAGGCCTCCCCCGTCGATCTCCAAAAGGGCCGGTTGGAAGCGGCCTGCATCCAGAATTTCCCTGCGTCCCCCAGGTCTTTTAAGTCTGCATTGAAGAGCCTCTTTGCACGCTTTTGGACTCCATAGAGTCCAAAGCCTCAAACTGGCACTTGGCAAACCCTTGCAGGTGGCAGCATCACTCCATAAACGACTGAACCTGTGCTTGATAAAGAGTGAGGAGCTGTTCTGGTGCACCTTGCCTTCGATAGGTACCTAGTTACTTACAAGCGACTTAAGAGCCATATTACGAAATCGATCGTTATATTTCAGGTGCCTAGATTTTAGGTTATAAAACGAAAAAATTAAGCCCTAATTGTCATGACGAATATGAAATAAGTAAACCAAAACATTCAAATTGTTTAATTTATGTCAAGAATTTAACGATATGCTCTCACAAACTTTCCCTCCCAAGAGTGACCAAAAACTGCTTTTGAAAATTGCAGGTAATAAGTGATCTATGTTGAGTTTTTCTAAAATTTGAACGCGTTATTTTCAATAAAAAAAATAAATACAGACCTCTTTATTACAGATATTGATTTTCTATAGGTTTTTCTATTTGATAGAATCAGAACGCCAAACATCCAGTTTCCGATCCTTTTTTACCCGACTGCACAAGGAGGTTTATGTTTTTCGAGTGTATGTATGATGGTTTCTTTGGCACGCCCTACAGCCTAAACGACTTAATGGATTTCAATATGTGAGGTGTCATTTGAATCGTTTTAATAGTGAGTGTGCAGCGTGTCCTACAACTTGCACATTAGACGATCTGAAAGAAGCCACGGAGAGGGCCATTGGGGGTGGCAAAATTTTGGTCAATAAAAGAGGTCCCTGAAGTTTTCCCAAAAGGCCAGCAGCAATGTAACATGGAGTTTTGACATCAGGTTATCCTCATGGTCGGCATGCCCGGGTCTGGCAAGACCCACTGGGCAAAGCAACACTGCGCCGCGCATCCCGAGCGACGGTACAACATCATCTCCACCGGAGCGATCTTCGACAAGATGAAGGTACGCACTCAGCCACTCACACACACGCACCGCTCACCAGGATACCGACTTGAGGACGTGAACTGAGGCCCAAATGGCGCGCCGCTATTTCATTCGCACATTTGATGGGTTTTTCTTTTTAATATCAAATTGTTGTCTACTTATGAAAAATATGCTTGGGTCATAAAAAAATATTTAGAACAAATTTTTAATTTTTCTATTGTGACCACAAAAACGGGATAAACAATATACCATTCAATCTGCTCAAAAAAAAGGTGTTCTAAATACTTTGAAATATTAACGTCGTAATATACCGAAGCACATTTTTCATGAGTAGACACGTCATTTTATATCTGTAAAAGAATCAAGTGCGCGAGCGAGATCGTTGCACCCGATTTTCTGGCAGTTTTTCAGTTTGGCTTAGAAAACATTTCTAATGTCATATCTTCAATACGGTATCTATCGTCGACAGACACATGAAAACTATGCATACTCATTTTTAATTACAAAATTTTATTTTGAAAAATTGCGATGTCACAATTATCTGCATTAAGAAACTAATATGTTACGTTGTTTTCCTATTTTAAACTATCACGGGTTTTCACTACAGTTATATGATCATTAACGGGATATTACCGTGATAAGGTTGGGGGTGGAGCTCCGATATTTCGGCGCAGTTACATGCACCATCTTCAATCCATCTACAACCTTATCACGGTAAATATCCAATTAATAATCTTATAACTGTGGTTACCTATTTGTTAATAAGTATTTTACCAACTATTAATTTTAATAATTTCCTACGTAAGGTTTAAGGGTTGTGTTTTCAAGTATAAGGGATTAAAAGACATCCAAGATTAATAAAATCGTGGATACTATGTTTTGTGTAAGTATTGAAAACACGAAAAATGTGTCTGAAACTGCCTGTTATTTCTCCCTGAGCGGTAAGTTCGAACGCTACGTGAATCCCTTGGAGATGCAGTAAGACCTAAAACGGTGAAGGAAATAGTGGAGAAAAGTGCCAAAGGGTCACCGGCGAGTTTTCTCAGTGACAGTTTTGTCTCTGCGTCAGTCTATGGAAATTCACCGCTATACATTTTTATCAACGGTAACAAAGCGACAAAAAGAAAAGTGGCAAAGGCTCATGGCCTCCTTTTCTCAGGTACAGTTTTGTCTCACTGCTTTAGTCTGGAAATTCACCGCTATACAATCTTTATCGACCGTAATAAAGCTACAAAAAGAAAGTGCCAAAGGCTCACGGGTTACTTTTTTAGGTACAGTTTTGTCCCTCTGCTTCAATCCATGGTAATTCACCAGCATACATCTTTAAAGACTGTAACAAAGCGACAAAAAGAAGAGTGCCAAAGGCTCGTGGGCGACTTTTCTCTGTGACAGTTTTGTCTCTCTGCTTCAGTCTATGGAAATTCACCGCTATACATTTTTATCGACGGTAACAAAGTGACAAAAATTTACGGAGCTACAAGTAGACAACAGACAATATTTTATTTGTAACAAAAATCCATACACACTTAGAGCTACACACAAATTTAAAAGTGAAAAAGTTGGACAAGCAAGTCGCTTGTGCATACTTGAGAAACAACTGCTGTGGACTGAGATTTGGGACCACTGGGATGCACGTAATGAACTGTTTATTAAGATACTTTTTCGACATCTGTTTATGGTTTTCAGCAATCTTAGGCGCAAGTCACACTTGTAACACACGGTGCGGTCCCTCCCATACAAACTATTTCAACCTTAGTCTCCTTTTAATACGATACAAAAAGTCGTGATCGTGTCTTACTTCCTCTGCCGTCGCGCGATTACTTTTGTTATATCGTACTAGCTATTGACCGCGACTTCGTACGCATAGACTTTCATATAAACTATCAACCCTTTCGCAAACTCCTTGTTTAGCGGATCTCTACACCATAGTAGGAATCTATCTGCCAAATTTCAGCTTTGAGCGTGATAGTTCAATGAGTGGTATTTCGCTTACACACTGGGTGACTGATGAGACAGTGGAAATATTCGAAGATACGTATTTATTCTCATTATGAACAACTTATACTATGGGACCAATACTGACATCGCGAAAAAATAATCAGCTGTTCCATACATAATGATAGCCCGTTGGTCCAGTTGGTAGTGAACCTGCCTTCTGCGCTTGGGGGCGTGGGTTCGATTCTCACCTAGGGCAAAAACATTCATGTGATGTTATATATCTGGTTGTTAATATCTGTTTAAGTATGTATTTAAAACTATATATGTATGTATATCAGTCTCTGGCAGCCATATCACAAGCTTTGCTTAGTTTGGGGTCAGATGACCGTGTGTGCAAAAATGTCCCGAATATTTATTTATTTATTTCCACTGTCTAACCAGTCACCCAGTATAAAGATTAAAAGGAAAATAAGAATGAAAATTACTTTATACGAGAGCGTCTCGTTATGAATAATTTTTATTTATGTTTGATTTGTAATTATGGAGTTATAAAATATTGCATTGTGTTGAGTGTGTTTTGCGTCAGAGTGTAAACGGTAAGTTGTCAAGTATAAATTACATGCGTAGTTTTTATTATAATGTGTGAAAGATTCAAATAGGTTGAATTAAAAGGTAAGTTGAGCACGAAAGTTGCATGAAAGGATTTTTTTTTTAAATCTTTATTTTTAATAGTTTGGTCAGACATGACCATGCCACCCTCAGAAATGAAAATTATGAAATACACAATACTTGTTGGCATCGCAATTTTTTTAAATAATCTCTAAATAAAACTTTAATACTACACAAATATCACACTAATGAAATCTTCTCTTTCAGCATTTGAGGTTTGAAAAAGCGAAAAGCGTTTCAACTTTACACATTGATACTAATGTACGTCTGTTTTCAACAGGGCGCCAAAAATGAGCTACACAATTTAACAAAAAAAAAAAAGCAAAAAAAAAAAAAAAACATCTATCGACCTTTAGAGGTCGGCATTAGTTAGATACCAGTGGACTATTATCCGAGCCAATGTTTAAATACATGTAATGTGACTCGACGAAGCGGGAATGGACGCAAGAGGAATAACGTGTCTCGACACTCGCAACATCGAGGACCATCCCTGGTATCGAAAACTACCTTTATCTCTAGTATAAGACGTAGGCTAAGTGTAGTCGCGCCGGCTATCGCTCGGTTACTGTATAAGTGTGTACATCGATTCAGGTGGACTATAAGCCCTACAAAGCAACCTACGAGGGAAGGTGGGACGCATTCGTGTCAAAGTGCGCTAAAAGCGTGCTTAAGTTGTTGGAAATGGCGCGTGGACGCAAGAGAAACTTTATCCTGGATCAGGTGAGAACTTTTCCGATTTTACCTATATTTAAAGATCTTTCTAGTTCAGATCTCAGTCATGTCTGCCCCCGTCTCTGAAATGTATTTGAATTGTGTGTGTGTCCCCTCTTTTTTTATAACCTCTTCACATGGTGAGGTACGTCGTATGCTAAGTAGGTGTCGATATGTCGGCCCGCGTCGCTCCCGCGCTAGGCTAGGCTCCGTGGGTATGAAGCGGGAGCGAGCGGCGCATATTCCGCCTAAGACTGTAAACCATTCACCGGTTCTGGAGACACCATGTTCTAGGTCGAGACCTGTGCGACGACGAAAAATCTAATGACGAGAAAATTTTTTTTTCAACCCCCGACGGCCGTCATCGCTGGATATCATAAAACGTAGACAAACGTCTATCCCTCCGCTCAACGTCGTAAGCTAAGGGATTTTGACGGCTATAGGCGCATCGCTGTCGTAATAGCCACCGACGAGGAGACGTACAAAGAGCGATGCAAGCAGCGCGAGGAAGCCGACGGCAAGGAGGTGCCCGACGCGGCTATAATGGATATGAAAGGTTCGTACGAGAGCCTAGCGGCCCGACCCACACCGCCCGCCGCGCTATCGTCTCCGCCCGACCCCTAACTGGTGCGTCTCACCCCGCAGCTAACTTCACTCTGCCGGAGAAATGCACGTACATCGACGAGGTGCTTTACCCCGAGCTGAAAGAAGAGGAGGCTAAGGCGGCAGTGGAGGCGTTCCACAAGGAGGCCAAGGAGGCCGGAGTGGTGAAGGAGAAAGAGCGGCGCGAGCGCTCCGCCGGCCGCGACCAGCCGCCTAACAAGCGCGCCAGGGAAGACAAGCGACACAGCCGGGACAATCGCGACCGCTCCCGAGACTTCCGCGACAGAGGTCAGTTATACTTAAACAACACACACATACATCACATCAGCAGCCATTAAACGTCCACTGCTGGACAAAGGCCTCCCTCTTACAGAGGGGTGTTGCCGTAATTCTCACACTTGGCAGGCGGCTTGGGGATCGCAGTACGTTCACCGTATACTAAAAAGACGCTGCTGACCATCCTATGGTGGTTTTATTCGCAGTTTTATGACATACCCTGGTCCATTCTTAAACACAGTTCACAATGAGATAAATATCGGGACATTAGGGAAATTTTTTCACACACGGTCATCTGACCCCAAACTAAGCAAAGCTTGTGATATGGCTGCCAGAGACTGATATACATACATATATAGTTTTAAATACATACTTAAATAGATATTAACAACCAGATATAGAACAAACACAAATGTTCATTACATAAATGTTTGTCCTATGTGGGAATCGAACCCACGCCCCCAAGCTCAGAAGGCAGGTTCACTACCAACTGGACAAACGGGCTATCTAATATGGCTTGTTGCTTGTAGATAACAGAGTGTCTTCGCCGAAACACTGCATTTAAATTAAATTTAAAGCTATTAGCTAAATTTTGTACTACAAACTCTTCAACCCAAGCCATAAAGCTCAGAAGAGGCAATGCGGTCGAAAACGTCTAGCCTAGAATTGGAACTGACTTTCATGTTAGGATTTTAAGCAAATGCAACATTATTAAAAATTATTTACTGGGAAGCTCTGACATTTTTTTTTAATTACTTGAATTTCTCTTTTGACCACCACCTCGCCTGTTGGTAAGCGACGATGTGGTCGAAGATGAAGCACGCAGACTTGGATGAACCTATTCACTATAACCTTGAAAAGGTCTAGATTATATCTCTCAGTGAACAAGGAAGCCGGCAGGTTGTTCCATTCCTTGGCCGGTATGGTTTTGACACGTAGAATCAAAACGTTTCATACGTATCCAAGGAAAATCCACAACGTATTGTAAATGTAATCTAATAATTAATAATATCAGCACAGCAAACACAAACACGCACACACACGCTCGCACACACACACACACACACACACACACACACACACACATATATACACATGTCATCATACATTCAGGCATCAATAAAATTATTACTTAATCTTTTTCCAAATCAAATTAATTTAAATTTAGTTATATTTCAAAACCAAATGTTAAATTAAATGTATTGATACTGCACCGCACTGATGCTAAGTAAACGCTAGAATGTAGGCCCTGCGACACAGGCGTCTCGCCTAGTGCAGGGACTACAAGTACTGAAACCTTAATTAACTTGCCCCGTTCCTGTATTTATTCAATTTGTTTTATATTAAATATTGCACATGTTCTTGTAAATTAGGTTTAGTAAGTGTACTGGTAAATAAAATATTTTATATTTTGTATTAATTGTATTGATTTGTACAGAGGATAGATGGGGCGGCGGCGGCGGTGGCGGCGGCGGTAGCCGCTGGGGCGGGTCTGGCGGCTCCAGCAGCGGTGGAGGCGGCGGCGGCGGGCGCGGCGGCTCGCGCTGGGGCGGGCGGGACAACCGCGCCGGCAACCAGGGACCTCCCGGACGGTTCGACCGCTGGGGACCACCACCGCCACGGTACGTTCTCACAATCGGAGGGTGCATTGGCGACAGATCCGCGGACTGAGTTGAGGCCATTTTTGTGACACAACTTTAAAAAGTTTTAGTTATTCAATATTGCTCACCTGACTACGTCAATTAATGTTGCTGCAACAAAATATTACTTTGTACCCTTGTAACACAAATAACTATTTATTTCTGGTATGCACAATGTATGTATAAATAAATTACTATTCGAGACATTTTTGCACACACGGTCTTCAGACCCCAAACTAAACAAAACTTGTAATATGGCTGCCAGAGACTGATATACATACATAATATTTATAATTTTAAATATATACTTAAATAGATATTAACAACCAGATATAGAACAAACACAAATGTTCATCACATAAATGTGTGACCAATTATAGACAAAATTCTTACTTTACAAGAGTGTGTAACAACTTTAATTGTAAATATTCCAAGGACGTTGACTTGTTTACAGCCAGACAAAACTTCTTCAAAAATTATGCTTTTTCAGCTTTTTTTTTCATCTGATTCAGTTTCTTGAATAGTCTGTTTTTTTTTTTATTTATTTATTGTTCCTTACTACACTTTTCATTAATATATACTTTTTTTTTTTAAATTGTAAGATTGTATTTTGTAAATTTTACTTGTACTGTTTGTTATTTGTTTTATTGCATTTGTTATTTCAACATGCACTGGATTGTATCTCTGTTTTATTTGTGAAATCTTTAAGGCTTGTTTATTCTTATTTTTCTTACTATGTCTTATGTTGTTAAAGCTGTTTGTTTTCCGTAAATAAATAAATAAATAAATGTTTGTCCTAGGTGGGAATCGAACCCACGCCCCAAGCTCCGAAGTTAGGTTCCCTACCAACTGGACCAACGGGCTATCAAATAGGCTATGGTGTGTTTTTATCTATAACAATCGAATCAAACTACAATCTGTAATGAAACATTTGTATTTTGTATCACAGAGGTGGTGACTTCGGCAACCGTGACCGCGACAACTTCCGCGGTGGGCGAGGCGGCGGTGGCGGGCCCGGTGGCCCCCCGCGCGGTGACCGCCGGGGGCCTGGCGGACCGCACGGTGGGCCGCACGGTGGACCGCCCGGCGGACCGCCCGGTGGCGACCGAAGCCTGTTCAGCCGTGACAACAGGCCTCCCCGGGGCATGGGCGGAGGAGACAAAGACAAGAGGCCCCCACCGGGACCTGGCGCTGGCTTTGGCGGCGGACAAGGTTAGCGATAGCTTGTGTGGTGACAGCGGAGGTAGAATTTTGACAGCCTTTTCGTGCCTGCCCGGGCCGTTAGATAGAATATTTATTATAGGTAAAACTACACGACTATATGAATTGTTAAAACAAACAGAATGAATTCAAACTCTAGGGGTTTACTGGTAGCCAAGTGTTCCGCTATTTACTTGCTTGCTCCGTCATCAGATCAGTTTACAATATCAGGGGTATTATAGTAACAAAACAAATAAGGGTATTATGGTAACAAAACAAATAAGGGTATTATGGTAACAAAACAAATAAGGGTATTATGGTAACAAAACAAATAAGGGTATTATAGTAACAAAACAAATAAGGGTATTATAGTAACAAAACAAATAAGGGTATTATGGTAACAAAACAAATAAGGGTATTATGGTAACAAAACAAATAAAGGTATTGTAGTAACAAAACATATAAGGGTATTATGTTGATGAACGTCTTTGAACTTTAGAGGTTTTATTATGGAAACTGACGTGGTTTTCACACATTTTGTTTATATAAACAAAACGATCAATACAAAAAAAAAAACATACGTAATTCCCGTGTTATATTAACAAAAATTTAAGATGTTCTCACGGTGGCCTAACTATGTTTCCCTTTACTGTTTTTAAGTGATGGCAGTGAAACTAAATAAGTTGTGTTTAGTTGGAGAACTAAATAAATCATGTGCTGGGTTGAGTATAGAACCGAGTGCCGTCAGATTGTAAAGCGCACATGCTACCGCTCGGCCACCATCGCTCAAATATATAAAAAACAAGATCAATTGATAGTAGTTCCACGTTATTGTATTGTCATCCATATTAAATATACTTATTTGCCAAAGTTATTAAAGTACGACTGGGCCGGTCATGTCAGACTAATGTCAGAGGATAGTTGGGCCAAAACCATGGCACAGTGCTTCCACAGGATGTCAAACGATCTAGGACGGCCCAGACAGAGATGGAAGGACGAAATGGACTCCTACTTGTAGGACTGGGCTAGAATTGACAGAGAGGAATGGAAGGAGGGAAGGGAGTCCTTTGCCATATCGTGGGACGATGCAGGCTGACATAAATAAACTTGCAAAGTTGCAAATAGATATGACAAATAAGAAATGGGTTAAAATCGAATTCCTAGATGCGTTTTCCTAGTTTGTTACGATGAAACGAATAATGACAAATATAAAATTAAAAGTGGCTGCTGCCATTTTTCTATCGGAATTAGGTCGTGCACATCCTACGTACTCTCCTAAATGTATCTGCTAAAATCGATTGGATGTTTCGCATTAGTTGTTATAATGTTTTGTTGTAGCAGGTGGCGCGGGATCGTGGCAGCGAGGCGGGCAGATGGTGCAGAACAACCGCGGCGGCGGCGGTGGCGGTGGCGGGGGTGGCGGTGCGCGCGGGGGATCCAGTGGCCCGCGCGGGGGGGGCGGTGGCTCACGCGGGGCCCTCTCCAACCAGCCGCGCGCTCCGGGACCCGTGGGACCAACCCCCGGGAAGGTATGCCCTACACTACCTTACAGACAACCAGCTACAATCTTAAGCCGGCAATGCAGGTTGGCCATTGGTTGGTTGAATGTTTTACCACCCGGGAAGGTATACCCTACACTGTTGTACACTACCTTACAGAACACCAGCTATATAGTTTTTTTCATCAAAAAAGTTAAAGGACTTAATAATCAGTAAAAAGTTTGCTTGTGTACACGCACACATGCAAAGGCTTCAAATAATCGCGTGGACTCGTGTAGTCGCAATTACTCGAAATCCCCTCGTCCCTCTTTTCTCCGCCAAAGAGACTTGAAAATCAATTATTGCACATTTATGACGCTTTGACGTATTAAGTGGCACTGTCTTTACGAATTTGTTTTTTTCAGGATGGTCAGCCAAACTCCGGCCAGCAAAATGCACAGGGATGGAACCAGTGGGCCAGCGGTTGGGGCGGGTGGGGCAACTGGAACCAAAACCAGGGTAATTATTGTTTAATAATCATTTACCACTATATTATAATCCTGGTCAATAGTATTTCCTATCAGGTATGGTATCTAGTCCTTCAATGAAAGTCACTGGTTCAGGCACTGGTTTATTACACAATAATTATTGCCGATTGTTTAACGCGCCTACCTAACGTGCCCGGAGGGTGACGACTGATGTACTCCACTCGCGTCATGCATCGCAATCGCTGGAGTCAGCAATTAGTATGCAAATGCAATACAATGTGTCGCTACAATAATTTTAAGGTTTTGTACCCAAAAGGTGTCAACGGGACCCTAATCTAAGCCTATGCTGTCTGTCTGTCCTACCTTAACTGCTGGGACACAGGCCTTCTCTCAGAGAGAAAGGATGAACCCTAATCCACCATACTGGCCCAGAAACATGTTGAATAGAGAAGTTATCAAAGGATTTTCTATAAAATGAAAATGGGTGTTCTACGATAGTTATAATCTTGGTGTCTTAAAATCACGAGTGAATCGGTTTCTTCTAGGCAAGCATGCTCTATCGTAGACCGCATCATCGCTTAACATCACGCAAGTTGGCGGTCAAACGCAAGCCTATTACAATATCAAAAAATTAAAATAAAGTGTGTGCTTAAGTACTACACGACAGAAAAGACAACTTCATGAAGGTTGACTATATATATTATATATATATCTTCTAAGAGATAGAGATAGCCTCAACAACCTTGATGACTATATCTCTCGCTCTATTAGTCGATTCGAGCCGACTTTACCCGAACGACTATCTGAGCGTGACGGTCACCAGAGTTTAGTGCTTTTCCCCATTCCAAAAAATGCCCAACGTGCCTAATTGAAAGAAGTTTTCACTTCAACAATTTTATTGTTGTTAAGCGACCATTACATGAAATGTGGCTTACGAGTCTACGTAAATCCTTTTATAGTTTTACTAACCAATACTTGTCATTCCAGCCGGATGGGGCAACTGGGGTAACTGGGGCAACTGGAACCAGGGCCAGAACGCAACAGGCAACCAGCCAGCAGCAGCATCGGGCAAGGCGGGCCAGAATCAACAGCAACCGGCACAGGGGCAGGCTGCGCAGCAACAGTGGCCCGCCAACTACACCGCGCAGCAGTGGTACCAGTGGCAACAATGGCAACAGCAGCAGCAGCAACAGGGCTGGCCCGGGGTAAGTATATCGCTCATCGCGTCACCTTATCAAAATTGGGGTTACAGACAGTCCACTATGTAGGGTGTATGGAGGTCGAAGAAACGGCCACGCATTTGCTGCTAGAGTACAACGAAATAATATCTTCGGGTCACCGAGGACGCTCCGGGAAGTCTGCACCCGGCGTCAGCGATGGCTGTCCTTCCTGGAGGAGACCGGGTGGTTGAACTAGTTGCAGCTGGTTTACGCAAAAAGGGCCTATAGATGGCCTAGTTGCGTCCGCACCACAACCTAACAACGTAACGTAGCATAAGAGAGGAGGCCTATAAGCTGTAGGTTGATACAAACTTATGATGATGATAATAAACAATACATTTAGTACATTCCAGCCTTAGCTCTAAGGACTTGTACACCAGAGTTGGCTCAGGCACGCCTGTTCCATCTATCTCGGAACTGGTCATAAGCCGACATCCTGGAAGTTTGCTAACATTTATTTATTTAATTTAATTTTTTAACATAATTATGGTGATGATAACAAAGCTAATATATAATACATTTAGTAACCGGTATTCCAGCCTTAAGTTTTTGGATCTGTACACCGTTGGTCCTGCCACTCCTTTTCGTCTATAACAGAACTGATAAAGCTGAAATCCTGGAAGCTTGCTAACGTCCAACATGTGCCTATAAAGGTATTAGTGCCGACTCTTCCAACTACAGGCCAATCTGTCATGTCAATACTCCACAAGATTGGTGCGTGTCCTTATCAAACGGACTCTTGGTGTACTTGGAGCATTCCTAAAAGGTTCCACCTTCACTGGTCACGGCACTTAGGAAGGTGCATTGTTGATTTTACTGAAACCAGTCTTCTGAGGATCTTGTGGACACCACTCACACCTGGAGCTCGTTTTTTGTTCTTCAGTGATGCAACTTATCATTGCTTTATCCCTACGGCTGCATGAAAGAGAACGAAACTGTAGAGCATGTGAAGCCACAGAAGAAACTAGAATCGCTACCGGGTTGCATGAGGCACCGTTGCCTTCTTCATCCACATCACCACAACAGCTAGACTGCTTTTCATCATCATTATTTACACTACCATCTACGACACTGGAGTAACTGTGCCAGCGCCCAGAGCCTCACTCCGATAGTTCAAGGAGTTGGGTTGGCTCGAGTAGGTGCTGGTAGGGGGAAATGCATAATACACCCCCAGCGGGACATCAGTGCAGGACTTATCACCCCCATCTCTAATAAGAATAAGAATCCTTACGCAAAGGCAAGAATATCTTCAGTAAAACCTGTAAGCATAGCTAGTTCACCTATAATCTACGTTTTGCTAGTCTCCATTGCCTGGAACACTGACCACCATAATTGGTGCTTGTTATATGTAAACTTTTCTTTTCCAGTACGGACAGCAAGGTCAAGGGCAGCAACCGACTGCGGCGGAGGCACAACAGGCATGGGCACAATATTATCAGGTAATTTGAAAACTATAAGCATTACTGGGCATCCTATGCACAGGCCATGGTCCGCTGATCACCACTCATGGTCTCCGCTGTAGAACACCTCATCAGTTATCAGTTCTGCGACAGATATGACCGGCTCACTGCCACTTCAGGTTGCTTATACGCTGAGCTATGTCAGTGATTCTGGTTCTCAGGCGAATAAGTTCATTCTGGATATGATCCCTTTTTTAAATAATAGCATGCGTTTGGCCGCTTAGCGATGATGCGGTCTACGATGAAGCACACTTGCTAGAAGAAACCGATTCAAGACACCCAGATTGTATCTATCGGGGAACACCCATTTAGGTAGCGCTTTCCACAGACCAGCAGTTCGCACAGTAAAAGTGGAATCATAGCTCTTCATACGGGTTTTCGGAATATCAACCATAAAGTGGTATTGATTTTTCGTGCCCACTCTGGCAGTCCGATAGAAAAATGGGCAAGAGGGAATTAGATAATTTCCCTTTCCCTTAGAGAAATGCTGAGCATAGCTTTCTTCTTACGACTAAACGACCTTAAACTTTTGGACTGCTCGCAACTGTTAGTGTCCACGTTGATCCGTGGACCTCGATATACATACTTATAAATATGTTTGCCTCACACTCAACTTTTGTGAACAGAACTACGGAGCGAACGCGGCTGGCAACGCGGCGGGTGCGGTCACTGGCGGAGACAAGAAATGATCCGAGGCTCCGCCCCGACGCAAGCGCAACTAGCAATATACGCGGAACACCCACGCGGCGACACGGCTACATCTCATCACCTACTATTAAACTTGGACAGGTTTCTTATCATAAAGGAAATAGTGCCGTTGAGTTCTGCACTGACGTCTCACTTCATCATTTCAGCCGTAGGATGTCCGCTGCTGGACATAGGCCTCCCCCATCGATCTCCAAAAGGGTCTGGTGTAAGCGGCCTGCATCCAGCGTTTCCCTGCGGCATCTCACTTAGACAGGTTTAAACTCTATTACAACTAGTAGTTCACCCCAGACTGTGACCTCCCGACCCATAAATCTTTGGAACTTCTCAATCGATATTGCCCATATTCGAACTTAAAAATTGTATTGAAATGAACTACTCACCTACAAAGTTTCAAAAGTCGCTCACTGGCCTTAAAAGTACTTGAATAAGGTCACCGAATAAAATTATATAATTTACAAATTTTGATTTCGTCTGATCTAATTTTTGAATACAAAGATTGGGAATGGGAGGGTTATGTGAACCGTTTACTTAAAAAAATACAATAAACAGGTAAAAGTGTCCGCGTGATGCGTCTGTGACTATTTACCTCGTGGTAATTCTTAAGATATTTCTGTCATAAAATTTTAGTTTATAAGTTCGATAGTCCTTAGTATACACGTGTGTCGTGGTTGACCTAAACACCAATGTAATTTTTTTAGGGTATAAATTAATTAAGTTAGTAATATAATTATTTTTTTGTTTAGTTCCTAAGTGGAATGCCTTGGTTAATTTTTGATGGTATTATCAATCAATATTTACGAATCTAAAAACCACACTGACGTTTTTTTAATCAAATTGATTAATATTAGGTATGTGCAATACATATTATTTTCATTCTAGTTCAGTTTTTGGCTTGTAACTATCTTTTATAAGCTTGTCGCTTGTCACAATCTTGTCACATTTAACAACTTTGTATAATCTTGTCGCTTTTCACAATCTTATCACATTTAACAACTTTGTATAATCTTGTCACTTGTAACAACCTTGTATAATCTTGTCGCTTGTCACAATCTTGTCACTTGTAACAACCTTGTATAATCTTGTCGCTTGTCACAATCTTGTCACTTGTAACAACCTTGTATAATCTTGTCACTTGTAACAACCTTGTCACTTGTAACAACCTTGTCACTTGTAACAACCTTGTATAATCTTGTCGCTTGTCACAACCTTGTATAATATTGTCTGGAACAGTGAACTTCACGTTTTATAACGTTACTAAGTTTAGGTTTGAATTAAGAAAGTTTTCTGTTTTTCCCTCCTATTACAATAGTATTAGGTGGCGAACCATAGCCTTATTGTTACACAACAACAAAACTAGTCCTTGAACTGTAGTTTGACATAAAAAATTTGCTCACGAAAAATGTTGCCTCAATTATTATTTTAATTTATTGCATGTCCTTAACTATGTGAAGCTACTTTGCTGACAAAATAACCAAAAAAACGTATGCTTTTCGTTTTTGGCCGGTTCAGTGTTGTGTGAAAATTAGGTGTTATGTTAACCCCTTGAGAGCATATGCCTCGTGCGTTCACTATCAAGCACCAACCGCATTTTAACATATCTGAACATATGAATGTCATCATCTTCATTTCAGCCATAGCCCTCCTCCATCGATCTCCAAAAGGGCCGGTTGGAAGCGGCCTGCATCCAGCGTTTCCCTGCGGTCTCTTTTAGGTCGTCTGTCCATCTTGTGGGTGGACGTACTACGCAGCGCTTACCGGTCCGTGGTCTCCATTCGAGAACCTTTCGGCCCCATCCGTCATCTGTTCTGCGTGATACGTGCACTGCCCACTGCCACTTTAACTTGCTAATCCGGTACACTGGTAATCCGATATGGATATGAATGTACTTATGACAAATCTAAGAAACAAGGCCTAGAATATAAAATGAATTCAAATGAAGGGTGAATAGAGTCCTCAAAGGTAGGCAACGCACTGACAATGCCTCGGGTATTGTAGGTGTCCATAGGCAGCGGTGACCACTTACCATCAGGTGGCCCGTAGCTTGTGTGCTAATTATTGTATAAAAAAAACATTAAAAACAAAAATTTCGTATTGGGCCAAACAAGCTTTTTACATACATAAAAATCGATTTAACTTTAACTCTGTCTTTATTTAAGTAAGAAATCTTGTTTGGACCAATTTGAAATTTATGTTGAACATTCACAATGTTTTTTTGGTTGCCATGTTTTCTTACATTTTTCGTAAGTACATTCAGACGTTTTATATCTTCAGAAATGTTGAAATGCGCGAGCGAAATAGCGAACGCACAAGGTCCTTAAAATCAGAGCTTTGCCGTAGCATTTATGTACCTAATATGGTTTATTGGTGTGGTAATTTTATGTTGGAAGAATCTTAGTTAAACACTGTTTTAACCTAGATGTAGTTTTTTTTACACCTACTTAGGATTATTCATACAGGGTTATACATATAAACTACTAAGCCGAAAGAAGGTAATTGTACTCATCATTATGAACAACTTTTACTAGGGCACCAACACTGAAATCGCGAAAAAAATATCTGTTGGTCCATAGAAAACGGTCATTGACACTTACAAAACGTATGGAACAGCAAATTTTTTTTTGCAATTTTAGCGTTGGTCCCCTAGCAAAAGTTGTTCATAATGATGAGTATAATGACCTCCTTTCGGCTTAGTGCAGTCTAAATGCGTAACCCTGTATTAAAAATCAAAATTCTTGGCAAAAATGTAAACAAAGAAATATCACCTTATGTCAATGTCATAGTGAGTTTGTGGGTGACGTCGGTATGTGGTGATATTTAAAATTATAACACAATTTATTTACGGAATAGATTGAATTGAATTTAGCATTTACAAATAGGCGATATAACAGAGAAAACAGTAAACAGAATAAAATTAAATACCAGTTTGCGTGAGATAAATTAAAATAATAAGTAAGCGCGCGTAAAAATGCCGGCGTCTCGAACCGTGCGTCCGAGCGAGTGTCCCGGCGCCCGCGCCGGTTGCCGTCACAGTTGCCTGCGTAGTTAGTACGCGCGCCTCTGCAAAACCAGCGCTCCGATTCTACTAAACAAACTGTCTTTGAATTGTAATTGTTGCGATTTTAATTGTTAAATAACTGCCTCAAAATTGACCGTTTTAATTATTTTTTTTATACTAAGTTATAATATTATGTAATTGTATTTTTCTAGTTTAAAAAAATATTTAAAACTGTCAATTTAAAGGCAGTTATTTAACAATTAAAACCGCAACAATTACAATTTAAAGACAATTTCTTAGTAGAATCGGGGCCCAGGTTTATCGGAGGCAGAGTGTGCCATTAGCGACAGCGATTTTATAAATATATAAATTTTTATATATACTGGTTTTGCAGAGGTGGCGTGAGTTGGCACACCACAAGTTCTAAAGTAATAATATCACAACAGTTTTACGTGACTCTTTCACTGATACGAATATTAACCCTTTAGAAAACTTAAGTACATTTGAAGTATGATCCTCTGTATAAAGGTTGATTTAAACGGTGGTAGTAAAAATCAAATTCTTATAGAATAAAGGGGCTATAATTTATTCCGGACTTTTTTAACGGAACAGTAAAATTTGGTGACAAGCATGTGTAGAAGCCATGTGGCGTTTTTTCATACAACAAAGCATTTAAAAGTCGCGACAATGTTTAAACAACTGTGTCGTAGGTTTTTACACCATTGCCTGCCATATCCTTGTTTTTTCTGTTATAATAATTGTCGCCTAGTTTGTAAATTAAATTAATAAAATTAGCAGCAAAATTATCTTACAACTAAAGTGATTGCGTTAGAAATCAATTGCAGTCGAGGCAGGGGCGGATCCAGGATTTCATTTGGGGGGGGGGCATTCTACAAGGTTCGAAGGAATCAAATCGAAAAATTGAGTCGAATGTATGGAATTGCTTGGCGTTTTGGGGGGGGGGGGCATGGCCCCCATGGCCGCCCCCCCTGGATCCGCCAATGAGTCGAGGCTCGCTCGCGCGCATAGCCTAAAACCCATCTAAGTGACGTGACATGTGATATGACAAATTTTCCTTGCGCGTTACCAGCCCCTTGTCACGCGTTGTATGGAGATTTTCAGGTCACCTCGCGGACCCTAGATGCAGCGATTACGATTGACAGTTTACATAATCAGGCTGCTGGTTTCGAGAATTTTTACTATGTCCCTTGGATTTAAATAAATTATTTTTAAGCCTTACTTTGAAGTAACATATTTTTGATTATTATCTAGGAGTAGGTTAACTATAATAATGGGTCTTAAAGCTAAGTGTTTGACTATGTACTATTAAGTAACTTGAACGAATGTCGGCTCAGTTTGTGTACAAACGGCAATTTCTGCGTATAAATGCTAATGAAATGAAATAAATTTAATTAATTTGAAGCTTTGTATTTTTTTTCCCTTCGAACCTATTTTTACAAGCTTTATTTTATTTTAACTTGTGTTGCTCACATTGTGTGGGACAAATCTTGCCAACTGAATTTTAGACCATTATCCCCAACCGAATGAGCTGAAATTTGACGTACTTAAATTCGGTGACGCAATATTATGGTACCATCGAGCTGGTCTGATGATGAAGAATTGAAGACAAAAGGTGGCCATAGGAACTCTTAAACGAAACGGCGTAACCCCGTTGTTTGGGTTGTTTTCCAAGTCCTAGATAATAAATTCAATATGGCGGACGCACCAAGATGGCGGACATGATATTCTTATCTACTATCATGATATTGATGTCAACTGAAAAGGTTTACTCGAGACGAATACGTAAAACCATGTTTAAAAAAAGTATATTAAGAGATTGTAGAGAGCAGAGCGAGCTTTGATTACAGTTATTGGGACGTAATGAGCGTTGATAGCCGAGCTTAGCACGAAGCAAAGCGGTCCAAGAACCTCAAAAGTTCAAAGTTATGACATTCCCCAACATGCCTGGGCCATGGTAGATTAGGGCCCATCCTTTGAATGGTTGTGTACCAGCTGTGGGAACATGAAAGACCGGATGGTGAAGACTAGGTACGCCCCGTAATTTCACATCGATAAAAAAAAACATTTTTAAAAGCCCTGAACCGAAGAAGTTTCCACGCCACTAGAGCGTGTGGTTGCGGCATATAAATAGTGTGACCAAAAGGAGGCCAACTGTAATTATTCCTTTTCTAAGAATGGACATTAAGGTGGTAACTCAGCGCATTTTTCCACACACACCTTTGGTCCCTTAAAGCTTCAAAAGTAAACTTTTTGTAGTGAATACTTTAGGCACATTGGGCACTTTGTAGGGTGGGAGGGTTGGGGGGGCGGGGGAAACACTGAATACGCGTGACCGTCACGCTCAGATACTCGTTTGGGAAAAGCCGACTAAGATTATGCCATAGATAAATATATAATAAAGGGAAGTATAGATATAGGTACAGAAATTAAAGAATAAAACTCGCATTGAAAACTTTTTACATTTTATTCTTTCAAAAACACATGTATTGCCATCTTGACCATTGACAATATGGGAACAATACCGCTATTCAACGAGCGAATATCAGTACCATTGAATACATTTTAACAGTTTATATATTTTAATTATTTCTAATTACTTAGATACATTGTCTTTTAGTTACATATTTAAATAGATTTTACTCCTCGGAACATCGAAATTTATAATTACAAAAAAAGTATAAATCAATTACATTGCAAATAAGTAAATACACAAAAAATTTAAGTAAAGCCCTAAAAAGGCTATGAAATTAATTTAACACATCCGTTTAAATACGTAAATGCAAACCTTATACATCCTAAACCTTACTCTGGTAAATAATGTGTTAAAAATAACAATAAAATATACAGAATGCGCTAATTCTGGTATGAACCAGTAATTTATCAAACCAGTCATTTAGCCACACGACATTTCTTTATAATGGCAGCATTTTGTCTATGGTTAATGTCAAAAAACAAACCAAGTGTCAAACTGACGTTCAATGTTGTCATAAGAGTTTTTAAATGAGATTTTCCCGTCGTTTTTATACAAAATACACTGGTTTGACGTTGAATCGAAAGATCAGAAATTAATGTGTATTTGTAATGAACAAAATTTAATGTTTTATGATGATTATAGAAAACTGGTTGAACTGTACCGAATCAGCAGTGCAAGTACCGTTCTTTATCGATCATCAAATTTGACAGTTCAGGTTGTCAAATTCGATAATATGCTATTTGTTCAGTACTCGCTGTGATCGATTCATGTGGCATTTTAGCGAATTTGACGATCGATAAAGAACGGTACTTGCACTGCTGGGTCTGTTTTCTGGCACACTTGAGATTGTATCCGATGCTCACGCACGATTGGGATTAAGGGTATTTCTCTCTCATCTCATAAGTTTCAAGCAAGTCGCTGTAGGTGGATGGGCGGTGTACTCCGAAGACCGGCGGAGTACGTCTGCAACCAGAACATTGTACTCCTTGGAACAAGGCCTCGTGGCCGATTGCGAAAGCTTGACATGGCCTGCGATGTCTATTTAATTTCTGTTTAAATGTACATTGTATACATTTTATTTACTAAAACAACAAAATCGAAGTCATCACAAAAAAAATAAAAAATTGGGGAGTCTAAAACAGTAGAGATTAGCAACATCAGTTGCATTACTGTAGAGCGCCGCGTCTACGAGACTTCTTTCCGTGAGACGGACTCTAAAACTTACTTGCGGCACGTCAGCAATTTTTGCACAACTGTCAAACGATACATTAGCTGTCAAAAACAATAAACAAAAGTCGCCATTTTGGGCAAACTCACATCACGTGACCTTGTTTCATATCCACTACCATGGAGAATCCTTGGTGCGCCATAACACAGACCGATATTTACAATGTTGACTTTATTTAGTATGGTACAGGGAATGCTTTCTCAAGTCTTCATGAAAGTTAAAAGGATTGTCATGTAGGCGTGAGAGCTATTTGTTAGTATAAAAGTTTACAAAATGTAAGCAAACGTTGTTTACTTAAAAATCTAATAAAATGATCATAAAATAAGAAATAATGTAAGACACAAGTGATGAAATCGCCATTCTACCTCCACACATTTGGAATTTAGGTGGCAACACAGCGCCAAATCTTTAGACAACTTTGACTCGCCAAAACTTGAAACCTCTTTTTCGCTAGTTTTTAAACAGGTATATGTGATTGTAATTTTTTAATCTTTAATTTTAATATGATGAAACCTCTTTTGTCCATTTTTTTTTTTTTACTAGTTTCACATAATCAAAGATTTACTGTAAAAATAAGGAAAAAAAATTACGGCCAGCCTAGATATCACTGGAAAGATGCCACAGTCTGTGGCGTTATCTTTTGTTGGAGGACAAGCGACTGCGCTTGCGGAGTTCGTAATAAGGGTTATTAAATTTGCCTAAATTTAGAGCATATTTTTAGGATGGACTAAAAAGGCGTTTTACGCTTCCTATATTTATTCTGTGAATTTAGACAAATATAATAGCTTAAGATTATTTTTTTTGGCTTTTGTCCACATTTTTATTGATTTTTAGTTGTCCTTATTAATGTAAAACTAGTGAGATATGGAAATACAACATAAAAAGGTATAAGTACTTTTTAATTAATTGTTGGCAGGTCAAAATTTAAAAAAAAAATTGTCGCTCAGTGAATCCTTTTCGTTCTAAGCGTTTTTTTTTTTTTAGATATAATCAATAAACACAAGTATGGCAATGTCTTTGGTTCGACTCTTCCAAAATGATTTCATAGTAGGTACTTTTTGTATAAAACGGAACTTCTTGCGAGTTAACTCCTTACTCTATGTAATAATTAATTGTAATAACGTCATAACCTAGGAACCTTCATGGAACTACCCTGCAAGTTAACTTTTAACTCGATTTAAAAAAAGTCCGGGCGGATTCGTATTTTTGCGTATCCTGTATTACTCCGTCATTTAATTTTGCAGACCGATTAATTATTTTTAAATATTGCGAAAGTTACTGTCGCGGTCGAGGTATTTGATGGTCGAATGCTCAGAAAAATAAATAAATGAAGCGTTATACCTAGTTTCTCCTTAAGCGTCGGCCATTTGATCAAATTTTGAACACAATGTTTGCAGTTGTGTGCCGCTCAATATTGAAGTGTGCGTTTGTATAACTAGTAAGAATGTGTCAGCGAGTGCAATATGTGTTTACCTCACCCCCTTCAGTTTTCGGTATTAGGTCGAGTTTGGCAGATCCAAACAATATAATATTATCAAAATGTAAATATCAGACGCTGACTTGGTATATTAAGGCGAAAAAAAGCTAAAGTGGCGTCGTCATTTAAAAAAAAACAGGTTCTCAAGAAGGCCATGAAATAGTAAAAAAAAGTTTTTTATATATTTTTTTTAACATAGTTTTTTGTTTTTGTGTTTTGTCTTTGTGTGTGTATTATTTTTTGTACTTAAATAGTTCAAAAAATACAACATTACCTTCTAGAGATTCTGTCAAATTTTTATTTACTTATTATTTATCTTTCTTGTTACGCTTTTTTTTTAATGAGGGGTGAACCCTATAGCTTACCTTTCGCTTACCTTTAAAGGATATATCACACAGTAATTAAGGAAATGCAGAACGCGGGTAATCTTGCAGGATAGTCCCATGGTATTGCCCCTTGAAACACTGAGGTGTAAAGTGGCACATAAAGTAGGTTAAACATACACAATATGATTTTTATGAGATAATTTAGAACCCATTTCTCGTACTTCCTAAGTTTTAAGTCACTTTACGGAAGGAATTGCAAGATTCTTCTCAGAAGTTCTCAAATGAAGAAAATGGGTTTTCGAGGCATATTTCAAGTAGAACTATAACAAAATCGAAAATTGGCATCAATTCTGCTGTATCAACTATACTAAAAACTTTTTAAAATGTCTGACCTCATTTTAATATAAGTACAAGGTTATTTTTAATTTACCTAAAACCAGATAAATTCTATCATATACGTACGTAACAACTTTAATTTCATGACTTAATTAATAATAATAATATTCGGGACATTTTTGCACACACGGTGATCTGACCCCAAACTAAGCAAAGCTTGTTATATGGCTGCCAGAGACTGATATACATACATATATAGTTTTAAATACATACTTAAATAGATATTAACAACCAGATATAGAATAAACACAAATGTTCATCACATAAATGTTTGTCATACATAATTTGCTCCTTGTATGCTTGTAAAAAAAACTCTTTTTTTTAAATATCTATGCTAATTCTTTAGCTTCGCCTGGTTGCATTCCTTCACATTAAAGGCTTTTGTAAAAAGTTTTCAACAAAAACAACAAAAATATTTAAACTGGGTCTCAAATGTGACGGAATGCGCCCGGGCGAAGCTAAAGAACCAACTTTTGTACCTACAAAATACAAAACAAAAAAAAACATCCATACTAAGTTTTATAATTCATGTTTTTTTTTAAAGTATGTATGGTAGATAGATTGAAACTATTTGTACAGCATAAATAAAAATTACAAACAGATAGAAACCCGTACGAGCTAGTGCCATACGTTGCGGCCTTATCGCTAAAAGCAATCTCTTCCAGGCAACCATTACAGTATGATGTAGGGAAGCTGCATGCGAGAGGTTATAGTAATTTAAAAATAACCCTGTATAAAAAAGTTACACTTTTAGAGATATCAAAGAGCATTGTCCATTTGTTATTTGCAGGGCGCAAATAACAAATTCAGAAGAAAACCATCGAATTGATAGTATTTTCCACGACCGGTCAAAACATCCCTACAAGTTTACTAGAAAATGGTACCTCAGAATCTTTGCAATTCTCGTTTTCTATATGAAATATGCCGTCTTCGTTTGGCGCATTGTCAAGTAGCTTGTTATTAAGTTAACCTTATTATTTACTACTAAAATATAAAATGCTGACACTAAGGCTCGACGCAGACTTGAGAGTAGGCTTCGAGCGTCAAAGCGGCCGAGGAAAGTAAACTCGGTTCAATTTGTATGTCATAATAATAGCTTAGAACAGGGTTACGTTCAGTAGATAGGTCAGAGCGCGCACAGAGTGCAATTTTACCGTTAATAAAATCTGTGAAAAAAGCGCAAACCAGTGTTACTTTCGTATTTTTTTTCTATTGAACGATAGGTCCCACGTTTCGTTCTTTACGGTTTCCTAGATAACACATCCAATTTTGATGTGATACCGTTTAAGTAGACAAACTAAAACTAGAATTAAAAATTGCTTAAAGTGGGAAAAGAGGGCCTTAAAGCTACGGTAAAACGGTCCGGTAGTTTACTTTTCTACGGCCACTTGTATGTTGCGTTGCGACATTGGCATCGATTCTGATGTACCATTCTCTAAACTAAACTAAAAAGACAGCTCTAAAATTGTTGCCATCCTTTTCTGACGTATTGAAATGAAAAGAGACGCAGTTGATTATTGTCCTGTCAGCGGTGCAAGTACTGTTCTTTAGCAATCGTCAAATTCGATAAAATGCCATAGAATCGACCATAGCGAGTACTGATCTAATGGCGTTTTATCGAATTTGACGATCTGAATTGTAAAATTTGACGATCGATAAAGAACGGCACTTGCACTGCTGATTAGTTTAGTTTAGAGTACACAACAGAATTGACGCCATTGTCTCGACCTTCAGACAGCGTTCCTCCAGGGGCGGATCCAGGATTTCATTTGGGGGGGGGGGGGGGATTCTGATTTCATTTGGGGGGGGGGGCATTCTGACAAGGTTCGAAGTAATCAAATCGAAAAATTGAGTCGAATGTATGGAATTGCTAGGTGTTTTGGGGCCATGGCCCCCATGGCCGGGGGGGGGGGGGCATGGATCCATGACCCTGGATCCGCCAATGGCGTTACTTCTAAGAATGAAATTAGAGTGTATATAATAGGGAATATATTATCAACTACATTTAACAATTCCAAATGTTTGTGGTTTTCATTTATCATATTAAACGAATGGCACTTAAGATCGCAGTTTGGTTTTAATATGAAAATATTTATAATTTAAACTAATTGAAGACAAACACGGAACACGAAGGTTACCGACATAGCCCACCGGATTAGCAAGTTAAATAAATAAATATTTTGGGACATTTTTGCACACACGGTCATCTGACCCCAAACTAAGCAAAGCTTGTGATATGGCTGCAAGAGACTGATATACATTCATATATATTTTTAAATACATACTTAAATAGATATTAACAACCAGATATAGAACAAAAACAAATTTTCATCACAAAAATGTTTGTCCTACGTGGGAATCGAACCCACGCCCTCAGGCTCAGAAGGTAGGTTTCACTACCAACTGGACCAACGGGCTATCAAAGATGAAGAAGCAGTGGGCAGGGCACATAGCACGCAGAACAGATGGCCGATGGGGCCGAAAGGTTCTCGAATGGAGACCACGGACCGGTAAGCGCAGCGTAGGACGTCCACCCACAAGATGGACAGACGACCTAAAAGAGACCGCAGGGAAACGCTGGATGCAGGCCGCTTCCAACTGGCCCTTTTGGAGATCGATGGGTGAGGCCTAGCTACAAGGACAAGAAACTGTTTGAAATTTGAATTTTTCGCCATAGGTGAAACGTACCACCTTAAATGTAGCGCATGACAGCCAAATATCTGTCTCTTTCTTAATCATTTCAATTGCAACGAGAGCAAAAGAGAGGAGTGACAAACATTATGATGGGATTGTAGTTGTCAGGAGAGGCGTTTGACCACATCTCACTTAATGTAATGTGACGGTGTGTTAAAAGATTGTGAACACACCTTGGAATGAATTTAGTTGACAAAATAAAACCCTAATTATCAACAAATCAATGGGCGCGTTCCAAACCTTTTGGGTATTCTTTAGCGCTGTTGGCGTAATTCGGAACGTACCCTTTGTGGATGAGTACTGTAAATTTAGTTCGGTATTTTATACATATTCAGCGAAATGTAGAAATATAAGGACGGACTACTAGCCTACGTTTAGGTACACAAAACAAATAGACAGACACACAAACTCATGCTTCAGAAGGGAAACGTAAAAACACTCTTTTTTTGCTTAACAATTAAGGACCGTCCATAAATCACGTGAGGCTTGAGGGGGGTGGGGTGGGGGGGGGATAGCGAAAATCACGAAACATCACAATCAATAGTCTTAAACCTCACCAAGTTAATGGACGGCCCCTTAGATGAGCTGTAAGCTTTTGGACGCGTCCCGAACAACACTGCACCCGTCAGTCGCGTCCGTCAGCCGTGGCTTATGGACGCGTCCGATAATTTTATGCAGCTAAAGTCTATAGAAATGATATCGCTTTTGAATAGTCGCAGAAAGTGAACACAAAGTGGGAAACATTAATTTCATTCGTTCAAAGACGAACATTCATTCATTCGTTCAGCGATGAGCTGACGTCACCTGGGGGATTAGACAAGACCCACTTTCTGTTAGCGTTAACGCCTGCGGTAAGATGAAATTGTATGAAAATGACATTGACAATGACATTAGCTCGAGAGATGTTATCTCAAGCTAATGTCATTTACATACAATTTCATATTACCGCAGGCGTGAACGCTAACAGAAAGTGGGTCTTGTCTAACCCCTCATTTCTTACTCACTAAACACCCTGGGGCTAAATATTTTCATACCGACGATAAAGTTAAATACATATTACCGAACCCGCCAGTAAGAAAAAACTTTTATCCAATAAGAAAATTAACAATTCGAGAGAACCCTACGTTAGTTATAATATATTTATAGTTCATGAGTTCATAACGTATTTATACAATATTTTAGGAAGGTCAAGGGGTTTTTTTGGACTTAAATTAGGTAATTCATATAAGACAGGGCCACTTTTGAATTTGAAATACTTATAGTGCTAACAGACGCTCGAACGCGGCTGACGGACCGCCGTCCAACCAACGGGAGAGAAAGAGTGAGCATATCATATTTCCCTCTCTTTCTCTCCCATTGGTCAGACGGCGGTTGAGGTCAGCCGCGTTCATACGTCTGTTAGCGATATTATATATAATAGAAATCAGTGAGGTTATTTCAATGTTTTTGACAAATATTTTTTGTCTATGCCGAATAAATGCTGTTAGCGTCAATACTGCCATACTCACTAAACCAATCTGACAGTTATCTGCGTCTCTTTTTCTTTCAATATGTGAGAGAGGGATGGCAACAATAGGGTAATTGACTGATTTTACTTTTTTTTTTTTATCGTTTTAAAATAAAGCAATCTTGTGATTTAATCCTCATAATTTTCAGTATTTGTGTTTTAAATGGCGGATCAAAATTCAAATTATTAAATTACCAGGTAAACGCTACCTTTGGCATTAATGGGGCCACGTGACATTAGTGACGTCACACATAAGCAAACGAGTTCTTCTCGCCATACAATTGTTGCCTCTATTTACTTTTGTGTGACGTCATAAGGACATTCATATTTTATTTTTCTGAAAATCGGTAGTTTATTTTTACTTTATCAAGGTAAATATCCCGTTAAGACGAAAGGTAAGTTAAATTTTAATCTTGAATTGTTTTAATTATACGTAATCGGCCTTACTTATAAACGTTGCTTAAGTAAAGCAAAGCTTAAAATTGCTCTCGTCTTGTTTTCATTTGTGACAATTTCCGTCAACGAGAAGTTGACAGGAATTTTAAGCGTTGCTTAACTTTTAAGTAACGTTCATAAGTAAGGCCAAATGTGTCCAAACAAAGTGACCCTGCCTCCCCACAATTCGACAACGCGCCAAACAATTAGTTTAGTTAAAGTTTATTTAGATCTAGTGTCGCCCCAAACACACCTCCGCCGCGAAACTGTGCGAAACCGCGTCTCGTTGAAATATGAACCTTATATAATGTGCCTTAAAGCAGAGTATTAAAAACGTTTGGGAGAAACGCCAAATGTGTCGAGCGGCACCTCCGTTCCAAGTTTGCTGTTTAAATTACCGCTGTATGTTACACGATATAAGGTTGACATTTAAACTAGTATCGGTTCCGCTGTTATGGTTCCGCAGCGGAGGTGCGTTTTGGGCGTGTAGGCGTTACCACAACACGACTCGTATTAGCTGCTACGGGGCAGTATCTCTTCTGTGGACAAACAAAAACACCATTCAATATATTTTAACAAACAGGGTAAGAGTCGTGGTAATGGAAATTTGGTGATGTGACCACAATGATGTGTCAACTTATAAAAAAACACGCTACTACCAAAATTGGACTTTAGAATTTTTGGAATTGGCATCGAGATTACATATCGATGCCACGATACGAGACACAATATCTATAATAAGATAATAATAATAAAGAGGCGGCTTTATGGTGAGCCGTCGGTGAGTGGCGACACCGCGTACCCCGATTCCATGGGGCTAAAACCCCAGAGCCCCGACCTCTGGCTTGCCTTAACCGGCCGTCTGAGGGCGGAAACCGCAAGAGCTAAGAACCTAAGCTCCAGGGTGGAAGTGTTAAAGAGCATAACACCGCGAGTAGCTCTTAGTGAAAGTGCAGCACACCTTTTTTACAAAATAAAAGTCGACCATAAAACGGTGTCGCCATTTTCGTGCCGACCCTGGCCACCCGATAGAAAAATGGGTAGGACGGAATTAAATCAGACAGATCCGATGCACCCTCTCCGAAATATAAGCGGTGCTCAAGACTAAGAAGATTAGTCTGAACCAGGGATTCGTTGCTGATGAGCTTCTTGGCACGCTTCTCAATTGACTTCAATGCCCCAAGCTGGTAATTGGCTGATCTATCCTATAAGTGCGAGCAGTACTGCATACATGCCCCAAACTTGTGCTTGGTAATTGAAAACAACTGATCCGATGTGAAATACAGTCGCACCTTTAAAAAGATACCCAGCTTATTGGCAGCCAATCGAGAGGATATTCTTAATATAGGAGCCAAAGTTGAGGGTTGACGTCAGAGTAACGCCCAAGAGCTCAAGGCAGTCAGTTATTGGAATAGATACATCCCGGAAAGTTGGAGCCAGTTGGAATAGCGTTCTCTTGGCGGAGAACAGACATGCCTGAGTCTTCGCATTTAACTTGACCAGGTTGGCATCGCCCCAATCGGAGACTGCATTCTGAGAAAAGTTCACGTGCTCGGCCATGGCCTCTCTGCGAGGCTGGCTTTGTGAACCAATAATTCCTGCATTTGATATGTAGCTCATGACGTGCGTTAACTTGGAGGACTTCTCGAGAGAGCGTGGCACGGACAACAGTTTGTGCGGGTGAGGCACCTTACATTAGCCGGGAGAGCGAGACAAAGCAATGTAAGATTATTATAAGGTTTTCGAGGTTGTGGTAGTCCCCCTGGTAAACTTAGAACCGAGAGCAGGACGCATGTATGCAGTCCTTCTCTAGCGCAGGTCAGCCGCGCCGCGTGCCGGGTGTACTGTGGCCGGTGGTGTGAGGTACTCACGGTGCTATTGTGGCGTGTGCGGCGAGGAGGAGCGCGAGTGCGCCGCCAGGGACTGCTGCAGCGCTGCCGGGGTCAGCCACTCCCTACAATATATACCATACATATATAAATACTATATAATATAAAATCGAAATACCACTGACTCATCACGAAATTACGGCACAAAAATTTGACAGACCTTATGGGTATGTAGGGTGGGTCCGCTATGAAAGAATTGTGCGAAAGGGCCGAATTAAGGGGAGCAAGAGGGGGTGGAAAGTTTATAAGAAAATTGTACGCGTTCAAAATCGCGGGCAATAGCTATAAACAGCTGTTATTAGTGTAATTGGCGTTTGAACCGTGCTAATTGAATAAATAAATACAAAATACATATGATACACATAATAGTTCGTAAAATATAACGTGATTCCTAGCAAAGCAGACCCCCTCTTTTAGGGTATAAATCGGAAAATATCGAACCTAAGAAAAAAAATTAGAAAAAAGTTGTAGGAAATTTAATTCTAAACAATTTGTTAATACTAAACAAAAATTCACCCTTAAAATAAAGATGGCGGAAGACGCAACGGATCGAGTACCACGCAAAACAAAATTTAGACTGCCAGTGACACCCCCCGAATACCGAAGGAAAATTGCTCAAAATTTTAAAATAAATCTCGTTTTGCCCCTTTTTTGAGCTAATTTGACTGGGGATATACCAGGCCTGGCGCACTCCGTACTGTAGGTATGAAGCTACAAGTAGCCGACTTGTCGGACCTACCGCGTGATAGACAGAGATAATGCGACAAGAGTTACGCGATAGACAGAGAGGCAACTTCTAGTCTAGGCGCGTCCTGAATTGCACTTTATTGTGTAGGAGCAAGTCGTTACGTATTTAAATGATGTTGCTGAGTGAATCTTCTGTACTTGTACTAATATGTATTCTGTGACTATACACACAGGTTTCAGAATAGTCTTATATACGCATTGGCGGATCCAGGGGGGGGGGGGAGGCATGGGGGCCATGGCCCTCCCAAAATACCTAGCAATTCCATACATTCGAGTCAATTTTTCGATTTGATTCCTTCGAACCTTGTCAGAATGCCCCCCCAAATGAAATCCTGGATCTGCCCCTGTATATACAATTGTTGTATATGAACGCGTACGTACTTGGGCAGGCAGCGCTGCAGGAAGGGAACGCAGGAGCTCACGTACGCCAGCCGGTTGACCCACGCTGGGATGTCGCGCGAACACAGCGCCTTCACAAACAAACAACTGGGTCAGTACAGTAAGGGTCACATATTAGTACTGCAATGTAAATGTCTGTCTTGCAGTGGCGTAACAATGGAAACTCACCAAACAAAACGCTGACGTAAAGTGGTTGCAGTTGTTGTTCATTAAATGGTACCTGAAATTAATAATGAATGTCAATAAAAACTTTATTTTAACAAAGTACATGGTTTTGAAGAGAGTAAATATTATTACACTGCCATTAGGGGCCGTCCATTAATCACATGATGTTTTTTTTTTGCATTTTTAAACCCCCTCCCCCTTGGTGATACATGTTTAAGACTAACGTCATCAGCAGCCGGAAGACGTCCATTGCTGAACATAGTCCTCCCCTTTAACTTCCACACTGAACGACAGCCTGCTATCTGCATCCACTGGATACCCGCGACTCTCACAATGTCGTCGGTCCATCTAGTGGGAAGCCTATCCACGCTGCGTCTACCGGTTCGTGGTTTCCACTCAAGGGGCCTTACGGACAACTGCTATTACAGGCACCTAAACCGCTCAGTTGGAATATCACGCGACCGCAAACCGTATCTGGGCGCGGTAAGGTTTGCGGTCGCGTGATTTTCCAACTGAGCGGATTAGGTGCCTGTAATAGCAGTTGTCCGTAAGGCCCCAGAACCTTTATTCCCGATCGGTGATCGGTTCTTCGAGCGATGTGGCTTGCCCATTGTCACTTGCAAATGTTAATATACTTGACCAATACACCTCTAAAAAACTAAGTAACATTCGGTTGAGCCGTTTGGGAGCTACGATGCCACAGACAAACAGAAGCAGAAGTTAAACTTATAATACCCCTTTTTTCCGTCGGGGGTTAGTGATACAAAGTACGTACCTGTCACCGCGGAACTGTTTCCCGAGCTCGGAGACTAACCGTCTCACTTCCTCTTCGCTGAAGTCTGTATATCCTATGTGTACACTTTGTCTGAAAACAAAAATTAAATAACATTACTGAAATATCTCCATTGATCGAGCGAAGAGAGCTCAGTTTCTAATGGCTAATGGGACAAGTGCATGTCGGCGTGCATGGTTTGTTAGAAGATAACTTTGGCGTATCGTTGATTCTATCTTCATGAAACTTTGTAGGCAAGTAGTTCATTTCAATACAATTTTTAAGTTCGTACAAGGGCATAATTGATCCGAAGGATTATGAGTCGCAAGATCACAGTTCGAAGCTATTAGTTCATCTTAATTTACGTTTGAAAGTAGGAAAAGTGACAGGCAGACAGATAGTGACGACCAGTGATGACTAGCGACATGCCGACACAGTGATGACCAGTGACGCTAGATGGAGTTTAAAGAATGGGCTGTCAGCGTTTAACTCATCGCGTTCAGCGATGGCGACGGTCTATGACCCAAGTGATTTACGAAGACGCATCAAAATATGGCGGTCGCATGTAAACTGGTACTATTTACTCTAGTCTGCGTAATACATTTGCTGAGAGCCAATAGGTAAAGTTTTCTAAAGGTATAAAAACATACATATCCGTCTCACCCACTCTTACTACTGATGTGCTATGCATGTCCTTCTCTTGTTATTATTGGTATTGAGTGGCCTGTCTATTGGTCATATGCCGTCAACGCCAGTGGCCTTGCAGCTCAGTGACCGTTGGCGCAGTGGCATAGTGACGGGTGAGCGTCGACCTTCTTTTAGTTATCCTGGAGTGGAACTGGTCGCCAAACTCGTGCTCGTCACGCAGCGATTTCGGTGACGCAGCCACATGAAGACGACAATGAATGCGTTCCTATATGCTATGTAACACGGTACAGTGACGGACGGTAAATCGCCGGTGCAAGGACGGACTATGACCCTCCGGCCTGATATCGAGCAATGAGTGATTTATTTTTATTCTACTTAGAAGCGATGAGCGCATTGAAGTCTCGCTTAAAGAGTATAATACATTCCCATTGTCAGTGCTGCGATCCTTCTTAGCTTCTTAAAATACCGGAATGCAGCTCTGGGCCACTGGCACCGTGGCTCTAGTGCCGTAAATAGAAATGAAGGAAGTGCAGCTGGTGTTAGTTAACTGAAGAGGGACTGGTCGTCGTATTCGCGCTTGTCACACGACTGATTCTTGAAGACTCCAGTAAAACTGGAAGTAATCAGTCGTGTAACAAGCGCGAACTCAGCGACCAGTTCCGCGTAGTGGTGTTCACTATATAACATTGGGCAGTGACTCGCCGACGCAGTGACGGACCGAGCGAAATAACAGTGACAGGCAGTGAGCCGTCACGCTAGCACGGTGACGAATGGCTCGGCAAGCCCGCAATAGTTACCTGAAGCGGAACTGGTCGCCGAGCTCTCGCTCGTCGCGCGGCGAGATCTCGAAGACTCCAGTGAATGCATACGGGTGTCCGCCGTACGCCCACTCCGAGCCGTGCACTTGCACGCCACTGTGGAACACTCCTACACCCGCACTCGCCGTGTACCTGCCAGGGAAAATATGCTTTATCGACAAATGAGCAACTTGGGGCGTGTTCCGAATTCCGATCCCACGCCACCCGCACTAATGAGAACCAACACGGCACGAAAAAATGTCTTTGTTCGCTGTTGACGACATTCAAAACGCGCCCTTATATTGAAGTTCTTGTTTTGTTTGACTGTCGGGACTAAATATATTTAGAACTATGGATGATTAAAGACAATGAATACATTTTATACTTAAAAAGCTGGATTTCCGAACAGCGCTCAAACATGTATAAATCAAAAGTAGACCTCAACCGCAGTAACTATTTCTACAGTTTGACATATGAGAAATTAATTAATTTAGTAACTAATGCTTCCACATGTTGGTTAACTTCAATAAACTATAATAATATGTTTAACATAGTACCATAACAGTGAAGATAAACACTAACTAGCAATTATTATTATTATATAATAGTTTTTTTTATAAACACTGTTTTGTATTTATCCTACATATTTAATTTGTCAAAATAGTCCGTTTTGACCGGTCGCTTAGCATCGCGCGAACTATAGAACCGAGCGGTGAAGAGTGCTTGTACGCGTCACAGTGCAATTGCACGCAGCTAGGAATCTGCAAAGTTTGACTTTATTTACCTAATAGTGGTAATATGTCGTTTAAAATATAGTTTATTTATTTATTTTTGAAATCATTTAATGACGCTATATTTTTCAAGTTAAATTAGATACTTTTATGCCTTTACTAGCTGCGCTTCGCGGTTGCACCCGCGTTATATACTTCATTGAAGGAACCTCCTTGGTAGCGACAGCAACCCCCTTTGACTTAGCTGACAATTTTTTTTTGTCTATGATGTAATATGTCATTGTATAAAACTTCAATTCTTGCTGTTCCATATAAAATGTATGGGAAAATGGATTTGAATGGATGTACTCACCAGTTGGTCCAATACATATCGTAGACGTTGAGAACGACGGGCGCCTGCCCCGGGCGCGGCGGGCGCGACTCTGACCGCCGCGACATCAGGGACATGCACGACGGGAACATGCCACAGATGCCGCACGACTGCAACATTGCAACAACACCATAAGTATCACTGCAACAGTGCTTGTTACACGCTGAGCGTCACTGCAACAATGCTTGTTACACGCTGAGAAACACTGCAACAATGCTTGTCACACACTGAGAAAAATTGCAACAACGATAGTTACACGCTGTGAAAAATTGCAACAATGATAGTTACACGCTGAGAAACACTGCAACAATGATTGTTACACGCTGAGCGTCACTGCGACAATGATTGTTACACGCTGAGCGTCACTGCAACAATGTTTTGTTACACGCTGAACGTCACTGTACCAATGCTCGTTAAACGCTGACCATCACCAAAATAATGCTGTGTTTCAACGCAGTGCATTTCAGCTATGCTCATGCTCATTGTACGCTGAGTATAGAAAAACAATTTACGAGTATTTAAGATGGCAAACTTGAACATAACTTTAACAAATACGTTTTCACAGAACTTAAAAATGTATATTTTTTGTTTTATTGTCACGCTATTAGTTTCACATAACAAAAAACACATCGCGACTAAAATCGAAGTAATATTTAGATTTTTATTGCTATTTCTTTTCGGTGATTTTGTTATTAATTTTTAGTGGCATGTCCATGGTTATTTGAAACTAGTAGGACAATAAAAAAAATACTTTACAAATTTTGGCACTACAGTTGTGCGAAAATTAGGCGCTGCATTATACCAGGTGGGTTACCATAATCTCAAAAACATTCTTATAATAACCTTACATTGAATTTTGTCTCGCTCTCTCGGCTAATGAGAGAGCAAAACAAGTCAATGTTAGGTTATTATTAAGAATGTTTTGAGAGGCTTAGAAAGGTGCTGCACCACCACAGTGATACCTCAGTAGCAATAATTAATGCTAATCGATAATGAAGCTAACGAGGATACGTAGCAGAGTAGGTACCCTATACTCCAGGTTCCAGAATCAATCAAAGCGAAGAGGAGCGAAGCGGCGACAAATTTGGCGTGCACATCACTCCCCTGCCGGATATAGACCTACGCCTTTTCTTCTAGTAGCAAGGCGATCGGAAGCTAGAAGCCGATCATCCTTTTGTTTTTAAACCGAGGTAAAAAGAGCTAAAGGGGAAACTGTTGCTGTAGGTTATAAGTTTATAACACTTCCATTTCTTTTTTCTGAGAACTGTGCACACAATTAAAAAAAGCGCCATCTAATAGTTGAGTGGTGAAATATTTAACAAAGGATGGCAACACATTGTTAAACGATAATGTATCTTTTGTACTCAACAAAAGGTGGCGCCTATGTGATTACCCAGTTGCCACTTAGCGACTGATCCACTAGGCGTTCACGTCAATTTTATGGCTTTAAAATGTTTGCCCCTCTGCTTTTCTTTGCTTTAATACCGGGGCTAAAAACAGACAGTAAAAGCATCTTCCTCGTGCTTTAAAATTACCATGCAGGTGCTGACAGTGCGTAGCAACTTCAAACTAAATAAATCCATATAAGCAGCAAAAGTAATCTTTGTTTTTGTTCCAATAATGTTCCTTCATTTCGAAGCTCTAGAAACAACGCGACGTAATTTTTGTACAGAATATTCTATCCATTCACCAATATGCACTGGCCCAGCTTGTTGGATTAGGGCCCATCCTCCCTCTCTGAAAGAAGGCCTAATTCCCAGCAGTGGAAACATGATAGGTTGAAATGCTGATGATGATTCTATTATTCTCCTTTTTTCAAATATATTTTTAATAATTTTATTTCGAAAGATTATTCACATTTGATGTTCTGTTTCACAAAATACTCAATAATATATATATCTTGGTTCTATTGATCTAACTCTGGTGCCGGGGCATTATGTTACGACACCGGTATCCCTCGTCCATAGTAAAAGGATACTAAAAGGAGACTTCTTGGCTCGAATTTGACCATCCACCCAAGCAAGCCTTGGAAGAGGGCAACGATGTTGTGTGATCGACTTGGTAGCCGGCGGAGGAGCCAACACGCAGTGCTGAGGGCCTCGGTGTGTTCCTATGGAGATCCCGGAGCCCTATTTGTCAAGCACTAAGGCTGGTCACCCATTGTATAATCCACCTAACTTAGCTACACCCCATCACACTTCGACAACAATAAAATGGTAGTGAGCACTTTTTCGTGTCGCTGGCATCCAGTAGATACAACAGGCAGGCTGTCGTTCAGTGTGGAGGTTAAAGGGGGAGGCCTATGTTCAGCAGTGGACGTCATGATGATAATGATGAGCACTTTAATTGTCCAAAGATTACCCAAAGGCGTATAATATATGTGTATGTGAGCTCAAAGCATCCCAGACGATGTCCAGAACGTGCCGTAGAATTTTGGGGAAATCGCTAGAAAACCGGCGGACAATCTCAAAAAGCTGTCATAGGAAAGATGTAAGGATCGACGGGTGAAGCCCAAAAGGATGGTCAGACCAGGTGTCTCAGCATCTTGACAACCCGGTTAGTGACGCGATTCATGATGGCACTGATCGGCAGAGATGGCGACAGATTAGTCAGAAAAAGACTATTCGGGATCATCGACGCTCAGCATTGACCCAGCGACTGAAGAAAGAGGGTTTATTTTGTAGGAAAAGATTTCCATTCGCTTTAGTGAACGTGCACTGAAACAGTAATATAAACCTACTATTATTCTATCGTATTTTAACGCACGCTTTATACATTTACGCCTAAAACATTTCATAACTTCAACCTTGGGTTCTTACGTAAATAGGTAAGAAGTATTTGCAAAAGAAAAACTTCATTGTAGATATTGTTAGACATAGTGGTTCGGCCTCATGAATTAATTATACCTATCACTTAAAATGGTAATTAGTTTTCAAGATCACCATTATTTGAGTAGGATAACTATTTTACATGGTCTTTGTCTCGTCTTACAGCCTTAACTAATAAGTGTACTACCAGAGATCAGGGGTCTTGGATCAACAGTTTCGACAATGAATCATCATCATTTCAGCCATAGGACGTCCACTGCTGGAGATAGGCCTCCCCCATCGATATCCAAAAGGGCCGATTGGAAGCGGCCTGCGTTCAGCGTTTCCCTGCGGTCTTTTTTTAGGTCGACAATGAAAATTTTGTAGAGAATATTATATTACAAAATGCATAGTTAAATTTTAGTTATCTGAATTTACAGGCATAACATCAAAAAAATTAAGCCGTAATTGTCATGACTAATAGAAAACAAGTAAACCATAACATTAAAATTGTTCATTTTATATCAGTAATTTAACGAAATCTACTATCAAATTTTCCCTCCGAGAGTTTTACATATAACTTTTGTAAATTGGAGGTAATATTATGTTGAGTTTTTCCAAAATTTGAAGACGCTAAATAGATCATCATCATCGTCAGCCAGAAGATGAAGAATGTCCGAGATCCTCAAAAGTTCAAATAAATAGGACATGTTCCAACATGCTCTGGGCCAGCATGGTGGATTATGGCCCATCCTCCCTCTCTCTCTCTGAGTGAAGGCCTGTGTCCCAACAGTGGGAACATGATAGGCTGAAATGATAACGCTGATGATGAATCATCCGCAAACACGTCACACTCTTGTTTAGCGCCAAGGAGGGTATTAAGCGCAGCAAGGGATTTTTCATGGGCAACTGTCTGATACCACGGAACAGCAAAAACTTACGTTTCCTGCCTAGAAGATACAGGTCGGAACAAAAAGGCAACACAGCTAATCATAATGATCCAGCCATCTACTCTTCGTCGAAGAATCTTAAACATTTTATTGGTCAATCAAGAAACTGAGGAAACTGGTATGTCCAAGAACTTTTAAAAAGTTCCAAGACAATCACCAAAATACTCATGTTTTTATAGCTGTGTAAATGTTCATGTAACTGACTCTTAGAAAAATAAATTATCTATCTATCTAATTAAACACAATATGAGCGATGGTGGCTGAGCAGTAGCGTGTGCGTTACAATCAGACGGCACCCTGGTTCGAGCCTCGGCCGTGCACCAATCACTTATTTAGTTCTTACATAAATCTGTTTCGATGTCATCACTCAACAACGGTATGTCTAAAAAGTTCAAAGACATGACATTCATCATCATGCACTGGGCCAGCATGGTGGATTAGGGGCAGTCTTCTATAGGCTTGCTCTTGACCGCCAACTCGTATGATATTAGGCGGACTACGATGGCACAGCTTTGGGAACATGATAGGCTGATATTGTACATCGTAAAAACAACACGAAAAAGGCCAGCTTTAAATCAGTACCCATGTACTTATTCTGTAATAAATTATTCAATGTTGACACGACGACGTTGGGAAACGAGGAGTGTCTTGAAGGACTGTCTTGGGCGTAACAAGGTTGACTGAAGCTATCATTACTGACATCGATCAAGGCTCAACCTGAAGGTTTCAGTGGCTTATACACTGACTGGAGTATCAAACGATCTAATATACCAAACAGAACAGCTGCTCAAATGATCCAGTCCCAAAATGAAATAGGAATCCACTATGACGACTGTCCAAAAGTAACAAAAGTACCAAACTTCCTAAACGTCATGTCCCAAAATGTCAAGAAACGCATATAGCAGTTTTTACGACTGCCTCAGAAGATATTAAAGTTTTTATTAACACGGCATTATTATTAGCTCCACTTGTAACTACAGCCCGGCCGCTGAAAGCATGCGTCAGACCAATGCGCCTGAGAATATCTGCTACCAGATGCAACGTTACGTTCAAAAACATATCAAAAATGATAAATTTTACTGTAGCTTTTTACATTGTACTGCAGGTTATGGGAGCAAAAAAAATATTGGGTCGAGTAAAGGTGGGCAGGGGACATAGCACGCACAACAGATGGCCGATGGGGCCGAAAGGTTCTCGAATGGAGACCACGGAGCGGTAAGCGCAACGTAGGACGTCCACCCGCAAGATGGACAGGCGACCTAAAAGAGACCGCAGGGAAACGCTGGATACAGGCCGCTGCCAACCGGCCATTTTGGAGATTGATACAGGCCTATGTCCAGCAGTGGACGTCCTACGGCTGAAATGATGATGATGAGTAGAGGTTGTAAATTGCTTTGAAATAGAATTGTCAACATTCTAAGGAACATAACTTGATACTGGCTAAATAGACAAAACGTCTGGGGCCAAAACTGAAAAGAAAAAAATATCTATTAATAACTTCAAATATTTAACCTTTAGACCTCAGTGTTAAACTGTTAACCCAGTTCCCCGGCCAAGGTTCTCTAAAACGGAAGCCCTAACACGACAAATGCATGCTACTGTAAACAGAAACGTAGTCACTAGAGGGGCCCTTGCCCCCTTACTCGGTTAGTACTTGGATGGGTGACCCCCTGAGCATGATGTTGTCTTTTTGCACTACTTTCTGTATTTTGTGGTGGGAACCCTCAGTGCGCGAGTCTGCGCACTTGGCTGGTTTAATACATTAGAGCAAATACAAAAATATGTTAGTTGTATGAGGACCGCCCTTTTGTTTTGACTTTTTTATAATCTCTTAGTTAATCGCCGTAAAATTAGATATTTTGTAAAAATTTCAAGTGGCTATCTATTACGGTTCGAAAGATACAGCCGTTTAAAGGTAGGTAGGCAGACCGGACGGACAGAGGGACAGAAAGACAGCGTAGGCCCCCGTAATAGGGTCCCTTTTTTACCCTTTAGGAACGGAATCCTAAAAACGGCAATAAAACAAACTATTTTTTTTAGGTTTGTGCGCGCGAACTTGAATCTTATACCCGCAGTAGGGGGAAGAGACAGGCTGACTATATAGATAACAGTACTTTCTATTTTACCCCTGTCGAAACCCTGAGTACATCCCCGTCTGTATACATTAACTTGGACAAGGCCTGATGTAAAGAAAGATACATAAAATTATGGTTTCATTTGACCGGGACAGAGAAAGTTTTACGTTTTTAATTAAGCGTTTTGATAAAACACCGAATTGATTTACTCTAAACACGCCATTTGTTAAAGGTTATAAAGGAATTTGGTTTTGTATGGAATGTTGCTTGCCACATGAGTCGCAACGCCTACTGAAGTAGGGGCGGCGAATCGAAGCAACAAGGGATGGAAACGTTTTTTGATTTCAAGGCGAGGTTTTCCAACTTCTAAGCAACGCTTGTTACTAGAGATGGCCACAAGGCTTAATATATTGTATTAAAGTTGCATTTAGTGGAGCAAAACCATGGACATAGTATAGTATGAAATCTTTGCATGGTGCTTACACACAGTGATGCGTTTCACTAAGTACTTCTATTATTGAGGTTTTTCTCATATTTTTCGAAAAGTACTGCTGTAATGTATAATGTACCTTTAAGATTCCCTCCATAATTATGAAATCTGTATATTAAGATATCGTAGGCATAATTTAGTAAATAGGTTTTTGAATGATTCCAAAAGACAGGGAGAAAAGCGCTAATCAGTGTTACTTTCATATATATTTTCTATCGAGCGAAATGTCCTTAATCGTGTTTCGGTCTTTACGGTTTCCTAAATAAAATAATTAATTTTGATATGACACCATTTTTATAATTTTAAACTAACCATGGAAGTAGATAAACTAAAAGTAGAATGACCAACATTGCTAATACTGGGAAAAGAGGGCCTTAAAGTATCGCTTAACGGCCCTAGCTATCTCTTTCGCACAGTTTCAACATTTTCGAATATAAAAAGTCACAGTGAGAATAAAATAAAAATGGGCATTATCTTTAAAATGACAGACCGAGTCCGAAACACGACGCTGCGCTCAATTACGGGAATCGCTGATGTTGGTATCAAAGCTGCCAAATTAAAGTGGGGTTGGGCGGGACACGTGGCCAGGATGCACCCTGATAGATGCGCCCAGAGGATCACACAGTGGGTGCCTGAAAACGGACGAAGGAGCCAAGGCAGGCCTAGAAAACGCTGGCGCGATGACCTCGACACGTTCCAGATACAGTGGTTAAGTCTGGCGGGTGATCGCACTGTCTGGAAAGAATTGGGGGAGACCTTTGCCCAGGAGTGGGACAGTATAGGTTAACAAAAAAAAAAAAAAAAAAAATTTAAAATAATGTTGCAAATAGTATAAAGCTATTTTCGTGTGGATATTTTATAGGATATCATCGGAGTCAGAAAAAAAAATCCTTTTTTTTTTTTCGAAGATATCCTTCGCTAAATTAAAATATATTATCAACATAAAAATTAATTTAAATCGTTTACCATCATCTAAAGATCCCAATCGGTTTTTTTTAATCTCACCCGCGGTTTTTTTTTTTCAAACACGTTAAAATGCAATAAATCTGGAAAATTACAAGTAAAATTGCAAGGCTAAAAGAAATCTATACTATTAATTTTCATTTATTTGCTCTGACAGCTGCAATAACATTGTGAAAAGCCGAACATTTTCTTTAAAAATGTTACCTATTGTGCATGCGTTTTAAATGTGTGTATGATTTACTCGTGTTTTGTGCAAATAAATTATCTTTATCTGGAGTATATCAGGTACCTGCTAGTTTTACGTTCAACAACTTAGCCAAAGTGATCAGAATTCTTGGTTTTAATTCAGATTTTGACAATGTCATTGCAGCTGACAGAGCAAATAAATACTTGGACCGAGTTTATTAAAGAATAATGTTTTACCTCTTTAGGTGTCACAGTAATTTTTAACTTTTTCTTCATTTTTTTTTTTTTGTCACCAGATTTTGTCTATTTTCTTGTTATTTTACACTGGCCCTGACCTATGAGACTATTCACAATTCCTATACAATTGTAGATACGCAAAACTTTTCACAGAAGCATTAATTTGATAAAGACAAACCGAAACGAATTATAACATTTAAGAAAGAAATTAAAAAAAAAAAAATTTGATGAATAAGTAAAACACTGTTTTAAATTATCACGGTTGTTCACTAAAGTAATATGAAAAAGAAAAAAACTAAGGAAAAAAAAAATCTTGAAAAACAAAAAAAGTATGAACAAAAATATATATTTTAAAAATAGAGACGTCAAGTTTAGCGTATTAGGAAATACGCCACTACACGGTCATGTCAACTAGAGCACTGTTTACATCTCTCTTGCATAGGATACAATTATCGTGAGAGAAAAAACACAACCATTTTACTTGGAGCCCTGAAAAACTAGCTTCGTAGAGATGTCGTCACAAAGAAACAGGAGTCTATTGATTACATTGTCAGTGTTTTAAAAATATGTAATTAAGGTGGCAAGGCAACTCAATGCAACTTTGACCCGGCAAAACTAGAAAAGTATACCTTAAATAACCGACTTCAAAAACAGAAAACGGTTCTCAATTCGTTTATTTTTAGAGAAAAATATACTTTCAGATTGGTCCATCAAAATCGGTTTAGTAGTTTGAATTAATTAAATTTTTAAACTAACTTTATTTTATTTTATTTTAAATTAATTATCTTTTAAATTATCATAACTGGAAAGTTTTATTACTGGGGGATGACAATAGGGTCGTCAAAAAAAAGGTTCTTGAGTGGAGACCACGAACTGGAAGACGCAGCGTGGGCAGGCCTACCACTAGATGGACCGACGACATCGTGAGAGTCGCGGGCATCCAGTGGATGCAGATGGCAGGCTGTCGTTCAGTGTGGAGGTTTAAGGGGAGACCTATTTTCACTTTCAGCAATCTTCGTCAGCGGACGTCTTCTGGCTGATGATGATGGTCATCCAAGTAACCAAATTGCGTATTTTACAAATTCTCTGAGGTCGTTTTTTTTAAATTTAGTAATATCTTTTATTTCGATTTGTTTTGATAAATTGTTTGCGCCGGCGGTTAAAAACACGCTTTGCTATTGAAAAGTGAATCGGTTTCTTCTAGGCGAGCGTGCTCCATCGTAGACCACATCATAGCTTAAGGTCAGGCGAGTTGACGGTAAAACGCAAGCCTATTATTTGATTTTAAAAAATATGGTTATAGTAGACTTCGAAGATTTGGTACAATTAGTTTTTGGAACTAAGCAATTTAGCTAATTAAAAAAAAAACATTTGAACACATATGATACAGGCATATCTTCCTTGTTTGTCTGATCTGAGCATCTAACTATAGGTGCGTTCGGATAGGCTATGATGGCATTTTTAGCATTGTCAAAATTGGCGTTGATGTAAAGCGTTCGGTTTGAGAATTTTGCAATTTTTGCCACTTTTGATCCCTATCCTAAACGAACGCTACAGTCACCTGCGATGACGTCAAACACAGTAGTTCAAAGAGAATACAATCCGTAGTTGACCATAGATTTGTTGTAAAACGAGAAACTCACAGTCGCGCGCAAACAAAACACCAAAACACCGCGAAAAACAAACGTCAAAATCTTAATGTCAAAAAACGATCACAACGATCCCATGTCGCGAGGTGGGTCAAAAGTGGCAGATTACGGTGGCATTTTTAGCTGTTTTCGACCTATCCGAACGGCGAGCGAAAACAGTTAATAATGCCACTTTTGCACACACATTCCCAAAACGAACGCTACATGTGATCATTATTGGCGTTTGTAACAGTTATTTTTGCCACCAAGGGGCTATCCGAACGCACCTTATGACAGACATAAATACACTGGCAGCAGTGTCATATCATACATAGTTTATAATCCATTTTAATCTGCAATAATGCTTTTATCAGGCCGTTGATGTCCTATCAATGATTTCTGTGTTTACCTCAACGATAACATGCTTTCTTGTCAACATTGCAGTTCAAGGATTTAGGTATATAAGAGCTTAACCTAGCACTTAATAGCACCAGACTGTTTTTTTTATTATTGTGGATTTATCAACACATACCCACCCCAAATGTCTTTTTACGTAGCCAACTGTCGAAACACGGAAAAATCGCGATTCACTCGGTCCACTAACTTTGGTTTGTATTTACGTGAGCACGATGACTCTCGATCGACCTATATTACCACAAACACCTTTTTACTATCGGGGTTACAGACAGTCCTCTGTGCAGAGGTTGCATGGAGGCAGACGAAATGGGCCATGCAAGTGCCGCAAGAGTATAGGAGCACGGCATAACAACGTATAATAATCTTTGGGCCATCAGGGTTGCTTTGAGAGGCCACCAGAGACAGCGCGGTGCCAGCCCTTCTCGGGTGTACTTAGGCTGGACCCATATCATGGGCTAAGGGCCGTTGAAAAGGCTGGGTGCAGAAAAGGCCTGTTCATCTTCATAATTCTTTCATTAATCAAATACTAGCTGCGCCCGCAGTGTCACCCGCAGGTTAAAATCATCTTTAAGTTTTCTAAAATGTTCCAATTTTCTGCGCAATATTCTTAATTTTTCTTTCCGTAAGACACTTCTACAAGATATTTGAAAATTAAAAAAAAAGATGTCTTAAATCGGTAAATTCGTTCTCAAATTATGGCGTGACCAAGGCAAACAGGGATTCCTTTTTATATATCTAGATTATGCTATTGCTACAGTCACATTTAAAAACTATTTTAAATCGAAACTATAAGCTAGTGCACCAATATAAATGAATAATAGACAGACAAAATTAACTAAATAAATGCAAGAATATGAAAAAGACATGACCAAAAATAGTGCTGTATCTAAACATTCAAACAAAATGTGCACGAAGTGGTAAAATTGCAAAGAAACTATCGGAGGCTTCTGTAAGCCGTGGCTGACAGAATCGGTCTAGCTTATACATTCACACTTGACTAAGTTAAGTTTAGTTTTATATTAATGTTGTATTTTCATATATATGTAGTATTTTTATCATTGTAAAAAAATTATGTTGTGCCAAAGTGCCAAGCATTTTGGGAACAGTTCCCACTGGTAGCGGTTTAATACAATGACAGTTAGTTTTTAATTTGTTGTTTTTTATTTAAATTTTAATGTTTGGTAGTAATAGTTTTAGGTTTTAAATATCTGTGTTTTAATTATTAATCTTAAAGTGAGTTAATTGTCAATAATGTAAGGAACTCGATCTCATTTGTAGGTACCCACGGAATATGGACCATTGTTTTCTGAAATAAAGATTCATTTATTATTTAAACTGTGCATACTACCAGTCAGAAGTCGCAGACGTAAAGGCGCTTGCAGACGATGCGTAGTACAAGTAGCAAGTAGAAGTTGTAAATAGCTACTACGCATCACCTGCAATGTTTTACTTATTGCAAGTGGCAGTGGTAGTGCTTAGTAGAACTTCCACTGCCACTTGCAATAAGCAAAACGTTGCAGACGATGCGTAGTGGCTACTTACAACTTGTACTACGCATCCTCTGCAAGCGCATTAACCCCTGATCTTGAGCATTTCGCTGTTAGAAAGTGATCTGTCGCACTGTTTTTTTTGCCAAGGAATGATGAGTGAACAGCCGCCTCCGATAGTTTGTTTGCAGCTTAATAGTGCACATAATTCTGCTGTGCTAGCTACTGAGACATTTGTTTGCATATCAAACTGACCACGATATTGTATTAGACACAGAAAAGAAAAGCAAATTTTTATTTTATTTTCTGTGGTATTAGACAGACACAAATTAAAAAAAAAACATATTTTTTTATTGGTGTTTTAAATGTTTAGCATTAGCCATTATGCTGTAGTGACAGTTAACTGTATTTCTTATTTGTCTTGCCTTTTTTACAATGCCCCTTTTGCTTTTACTATTAATTAACACAGTAGGAACACAGGACAGACAATTAAAAAAAACTCAAGGACAACCGTGGTGATGCCGCCAGCATGCAGGGTACTCTGCCAACTGATAGTGAGCTTGAGCATTTAGATTTCCTTTAGACCCGCAGACTGTTTATGAAGTGTTTTTTTTTGTTTAGTTAAAAGGGGCAATCACTCATTTAAAAACAACGTATATACCAAGAATGCTACCTTTAATAGAGGATGGTTGGCAAGTACCACCTGCTAGGGATTCAGTTATCAAATTTATAAAATCTTAAGGCCAGCAGACTGTAGGTCTTGCAGTCCACAGAACTGCAAGACCCTTTAGAGTGTTCGAAACATTTGGAACAGTCGAGGCACGATGTGGAAGCACAATGGGGCGATTTTGAAACTGACCTTAGTCATTACCTTAGGTGTAAACTAGTGCTAACTGCTTAATTGTTTATTATTTTGGTATTGCTTTTCTTTAATTAGCTACCTAGCACAGGCCGTCAACAAATTGTATTTCCAGTTTTTATCTGCGCATAGATGCGACAAAGCTAGAATGTGGATACATTCTACAGAGGCATTGTTTATCATTCAATACTGAATAATACTATTAATAACCACAATATATAATTATATACGTTTTAGAACACTTTATACGTACACTCTCACATACACTCGCTACCATTATCAGTATGTACCATTACACAAACACACACACACATAGACACACACACACACACATCCACATACAATCACAAACATAATTAGCCTAAAACATTAATAGTAATCAAAATAGTACTAAGTTCTCTTTTATTCATAGTTTTTTTGTAATCGATCACAGTCTCCCGCGACACAGGCTAGCCCTAGTGCGGGGACTACTAGAAAACTGTATACTTATTTTGCATTTTTAAGGTAAATAAAGATATTTGTATTTTGTATTGTATTGGTATAAACCGGCCATGTGCGAGTCGGACTCGCGCACTGAGGGTTCCGTACCACAACAAAATTCAATAACGAAATTACCAGTTATAACTTGGTAATGAACAGAACCTTGTCATCGACTCGCACTTGGCCATTATTTATTATTTGTTGTTATACTTTTGAGTCTGTATTATAATCATGCCAAATTTGACGCTTGTACGTATTACCATTTTTACATTAGAGTTAATGCAAAATACGTTTAAAAAATACGTTTGTTGTAAGGGGACCCCCTTTCGTTTTTAGTTTTTTGACTTTTTTATTATTTCGCAGTTAATCTGCCGTATTATTACATATTCTGTGAAAATTTCATCTGGCCACCTATTACGGTTTGAAAGATACAGCTGTTTAAAGGTAGGACAGACAGACATCGTAGGCTTAGTAATAGGGTCTCGTATTAACCCTTTGGGTACGAAACCCTAAAAACGGTGGAAAGACAATTTTTTTCACAGCTCGTGCTTGAGTGTATAAAAAGATTTTGTTTTTAAATAAACAATTTCACATTTTGTTACACCAAAGATGCTGATTTCTGTATTCAGAATATGTGATACATTGACATCTTGGGTGGTAAAGCACTAAAGTGATAAGGTGCCATCCACAAGCTAAAAAGCAGCTAACCATAAGGTCCAATGTAAGTAGATTATTTTAGCTAACTTAGTGTGAACCTCAAAGCTGCCAAAGCAAGTAGGGGTTGGGCAGGACACGTGGCCAGGATACATTTGGTGTATCTCCCTGATAGATGGGCCCAGAGGATCACACAGTTGGTGCCTGAAAACGGACGAAGGAGCCAAGGCAGGCCTAGAAAACGCTGGCGCGATGACCTTGACACATTCCAGATACAATGGTAGAGTCTGGCGGATGATCGCGCTGTCTGGAAAGAAATGGGGGAAACCTCTGCCCAGGAGTGGGACAATATAGGTTATTTAAAAAAAAAAAAGGGTGAACCTACATTGGACCTTATTTAGGTTAACTGCATTCTAGCTAGTGTATGGCAGTAAGGTTATAATAAATTAACCTTTTGTGTTCAATACAAACAAGTGGCCAGTTTGACATGCAAGTGAAACATAAATCTTACAATAGTAATAGTATCGTAGTTATCCTCCTGCGAGATAGTGGGCGAGTCTATCAGGCGGTCGCGGTCGCCCTCATCTCGGCAGTCCGGAGCAACCCGGTCCGAGCGGACACGGCAAGCATCACATCTCTTCATTTCTACACATACTTCTCAACTGCGGACTGTCAATAATGTCCTTCAGTGTTTTATAAACATTGTCTTGCTGTAGGATAACAAACTCCAATTAAATGAACTTAAGATTCATACATTGAGAACAACAGATTTTGTGCTCAATTAAATCAGTACAGCTAAGAGCATTAAGGAAATTCTTTAGTGACTTATTCTCATGGTATGGAGTGAGTCATCAATTAAATTTGAACTTTATTCCACAAGATGCAAAATTGAACTAGCAAGGTATGTTAGTAGACAGCTCAGAGCAATTATTTGCTCTGAGGTAGACAGATACAAACATAGTTCCAAGCATTGAACCCTTTATCAACACCTCATTAAACAATTTATTTTATATTATCTATTAAGTACCTCATTATCACTATCAATCAGGGAAGTCTCTTCCATTGCACTATTAATAGATAAAAATAAGTGATGATATTAGGTAAAGAAGAAAAGGCTCAAAAAACAAACTACACCCATCTATAGTGACAGGATCATCACAACCAATAAATAACACTTGAATGAATAGGTATGAACTATAGTTTAAACCAGGCTTGGGTACCATTGTATGCAAATCAAATGGACTGACCATTAGCCAAATAATGAATAAACTTCCAATTAAAGTACAAGAGCGTTTATGACCCAATGTGCTACAATTCAAAACGATACGATACAAAATAATAAAAATTGGTTCACTTACCACTGTTACTAAGCTTCTGTGCTATGCAAATATTTTCCATAGAATTTGACCACCTATTCAATTAACAAGCTCCATCGTTTGAACGGTAGCTTCAGATCCTTCGTGTAAATATAACAATCCAGAAGAAGATTACAGCAAAAAAGTTAAAATAATAGAAATTTTAAACAATAACCCCAATGTGGTTTGCTTCTTTGCTTACTTTTGTCAATTTTGACTTTTGGTTTCGACTGTTTCGAGTCTTTTGAAGTTTTGACATTTGCGCTACGTACGGAATCATAGACAAATACGTAAATATTTCGCGGACCTTTTTTCATTTTTTTTCCAAAATTCCATAGAAGCCTTTTGCAAAGCCTCTCCCCAAGGATTTTTACCTATACCCTAAGTAGGTAGAAAATCCTTGCCTCTACCACATTACTGGGGCATAAGTTTGACTTAACCGTGACTTATTTTGCTTGACTATGACTTGTTTGACGTAATAAGACTATGTAAACATGTATTACGACTGAGGGACATTGTATTCAAGTTCATGAAAATAATAAAAATAAAAAAAGGACTCGTTCTGAATCACACCAATTGCGTTATATTGACATCGATCGATGGCGCTATTGGTGTGAAATGGAATGCACCGTTTGATTACACACGTCACCTCATTTGAGCTGTCAATGCTGTCATACGTCACATACGTGCAATAGTTTCTGAAAATTTTGGTGAAAATCGGAGCTTTAAAATTAACTCTTGATGTTATTTTGAAGAATAAAGATACGGAATAAAAATGGTATTTTTTTTTCTATTTGGAAATCATAAAGATTGAATTAGCTCTGAAACACTAACCAAAAATTCTGCTGATAATTATTTATGTGCTATGGTTTTCTCATGCGGCTAGTGTTTACAGATTTCAGACGTGTTTTTATGTGTTTTCAGGTGTTAATTGCTGCTACAGTATGCACAAAATCGGGAAAAGGTATTATTTGCTACATTCACACAAACCAAATTAGCATGAGCACAGATTTTTCAATATATCCTTTGTTATTAAACATGCAGTCATCATAAATAGTCATACATTTTTACAGCATTGGTGTCCCGGCAGTTTGTAGAGATGACGAAAGCACGGATAGAAGGCTTGTTAGCTGCCTTCCCAAAGCTTATGACTGGTGGACGTCAGCACACATTCGTGGAAACTGATTCTGTCAGGTAAGTAATGAAGTTGAACCAAGATTGTCTGATACAACTGATTCCCAAAGACCCACCCTATTTGGTGAAGAAAATAAGATAGATCAACTCTATAATTTTCACACCATAAATTACATATAATGTACGATAAAACAGGCCAAGTGCGAGTCGGGCTCGCGCACAAAGGGTTCCGTTAATTTCCGTACCATAAAAAAATACAATAATTAACAAAAAAAAAATTGACTTCAAAATTAGTAAAATATAGCATTACGATTCGGTGAAAGAAAAAGAGGTCATCCAAATAACCCAATTACCAGTTATAACTTGGTAACGAACAGAAATTTGTCATCGACTTGCCCTTGGCCATTATTTATAATTTGTTGTTATACTTTAGAGTACGGACTATAATCATGCCAAGTTTGACGCTTGTACGTATTGCCGTTTTTACATTAGAGCTAATATAAAAATACGTTTGTTGTATGGGACGACCCCATTCCTTTTTAATTTTTTTTAGTATTTCTTAGATAATCCGCCGTAACATCACATATTCTGTGACAATTTAAACTGGCTATCTATTACGGTTCGAAAGATAGAGTAGAACGAATGTACAGACATACATCTTAGGCTTAGGGATCGTCCATTAATTACGTGTTGTTTTTTTGCATGCTTTCAAGTCTCACGTGATTAATGGACGGTCCAGTTTTTACCCTTTGGGTACGGAGACCCTTAAAATGAAATAATTAAATAATAGTTTTTTTCCATATATATTATCAGTAATTGTTATTGGTTTTATGGGGCCGAAAGGTTCTGGAATAGAGACCACGGACCGGTAAGCGCAGCATAGGACGTCCACCCACAAGATGAACAAACTACCTAAAAGAGACCGCAGGGAAACCCTGGAAGCAGGCCGCTTTCAACCGGCTCTTTTGGATATCGATGGGCAGCATAGATGTCCAGCAGTGGACGTCCTGTGGCTGAAATGATGATGATTTTCGATAGTCTGTGATTGTTCATTATGTGTGCCACTTCACTAAGTGAGCGGCACCCGTCAATGAAGTACGACATTATTTGTAGTACATTTTAACAGAAAAAATACGAAACTATAGTGGACCGACCTTCCAACTTATCATCCTAAATATGACAGATCATAATTCCAAGTATGTTTGTGTTTCAGATATGTGTACCAACCTCTGGACAAGCTTTACATGTTGCTGATCACCACTAAAGCTAGCAACATCCTGGAAGACCTGGAGACCCTCCGCCTGTTCAGCCGGGTTGTTAGTAAATTTAAATTAATTATTTTTAAAATCTCAGCTAATACGATCGTGTTCACGTCGACCTCGCGGGCGCGGGCGCGGCGGGCGTACGAGGTCACATTGGTCGCATGGCGTTTGCGCGGGTGTGACGAGTGAATCGTGCGTTACGTTTCGCGTCCATACGTTTGATATAGCAACACGCGTGTCGCGAGCTTACCCGCTACTTCCACCACACGTGCGTTTTGTTTGTGAACCATTGCATATTAGACCATTTGTTTGATATTTCGCGCCCACCATATATAATGTCATTGTTAAATTAATTAATATAAGTCCCGATAGGCAATTAAAACGTACAATGACCTCCTTTCCACTTCGACTATAAACTTTTACCTCGGTAAACTCAGGTATAGGTAAACTCAGAGCACTTTTCGTGAGTTTTGTACTGGATCCAACACGAATGTGTGAGTAAATCTGTGATAAAACCCTTTTGTACCAGGTGCCGGAGTACTGCAACCAGCTGACTGAAGCTGAAGTGCTGAACCAGGCGTTCAACCTGCTGTTTGCGTTTGATGAGATTGTTGCTCTCGGATACAGGGAGAGTGTCAACTTGGCTCAGGTGAGAATTTGTATTAATTTTTAGGGTTTCGTTCCCAAAGGGTGTCAACTGGAGCCTATATGCTGTCTATCTTGTAATTATATTAGTGTGTAGATCACAGAAAACAGAAATAAATAGAACTGAAATGAGAAGAAAAATCTGTTACCAGGCATTATGACAGAACCTTGAATGAACATTCTTGTTTAGATCAACGCGTCGAACTCCGTATCACAGTTGCTAACTGATTTCGATTGACTGACGTTTCGTTTATATGGGTGCAACTGGCTTCAACAATATTCTTGCAAAATGCCTTGACGGCCTTAAAAAACTGTGGGTTTAGACATTCTGACAAAGGCACTAGCGTGGTAACTAAGAGTTACTTAAATTTTTGACAGCTATCTATGGTTTTGATGTGTAAGCGAGCGCGGCGCGTATTCTCAGTTTAAGAGCTGCCTATCAGGCACCCCGAATCGGTGTCTTAAATAGATGACGCCTAACGTCACTAGTTATCACCTAAAGGGGTCTGGACAAGAGCCACACACTGTTAGCGGTCACGCCTGCGGAAAGATGAAATTGTATGAAAATGACATTAGCTTCAGATAATTTATCTCATGCTAATGTCATTTTCATACAATTTCATCTTTCCGCAGGCGTGAACGCTAACAGTGTGTGGCTCTTGTCCAGACCCCCTGGTTTGGCTAAAAAAATGCCTGAGGTAACTCCTAAATATGTAGGCTACTGATTTAGGCGTTTAAAACGGGCATTATTGCGCTGGTTTTGGCATTGACTCTTCCTATATTTTCATGTTCATCCATAAATACCTCTATTGTTTGTCGCTGCAGTAAGGGGCCGTCCATTAATCACGTGATGTTTTTTTTTTGCATTTTTTAACCCTCGCTCCCCCTTGGTGATACATGGTCAGTTTAAGACTAACTCCCCCAAATCGCGTGTATTTTTTAGTACCTAGAAAGAATCTTATTTTTTTTATATTATCAGCTATAAAATATAATCTAATTTTATTGTGAAATTAAGGACCATGATAAAAATGTCTAGACAGAAAGGTTGCAGGTTGTTTTTGATTGGCCGCACACACCGCTTTTCGGATTAGAAATCGCGCGTTTGACAAAAAAATTAATACACGTGATATCTTACTACACCCCCTACTACACTTGTTCCAGGTCCGGTCGTTTCCGCTTTTCGGATTAGAAATCGCGCGTTTGACGAAAAAATTAATACACGTGATATCTTACTACACCCCCTACTACACTTGTTCCAGGTCCGGTCGTTTGTGGAGATGGACTCTCATGAAGAGAAGATCTTCCAAGCTGTGAGACAGGTATTGTCAAAGACTGGCCACGTTCTAGTCTGTGTTTGTATTCCTTACTATACGAACCACAGTGAAGCTTCACCTAGTTTATAAAATTTGTAATAGATGGCGCTAGTGAAATCGGCCATCAATCCTAACTCGCGGTGTCGACATTCTCCGCAAACTTATATACGCCAAAAGTGTTGACAATTTTGCTGATTTAAATCCGAGAATATTTTAATCCCTTGGATGTGTATCCATAGGGTTCATTTTTATACGCTCGATACACACAGAGCGTATTTAGTGGTTCAACATATAAGTGGAACCTTTCTTCAAATTTAGACGTGTTAATAATGACCAAGTATGGCCGTTATTAACATAATAAATCAAAAGCAAGGTAACATAAATACAGTCTTTGTTCACATTTTCACAAATAAACCGGCCAAGTACGAGTCGAGGGATCCGTAGTCCGTACCATTACAAAATAAAATTCAATAACGATATTACCAGTTGTAACTTGGTAACGAACACTATGAACTGAAACTTGTTACCGACTCGCACTTGGCCATTATTTATTATTTGTTGTTATTTATACTTTAGAGTGTGTACCAATGTGTTTCCCACGCTTAGACGCAAGAACGCGAAGCGGCCAACCGCATGCGCGAGCGCGCCAAGGAGTTGCAGCGAGAGCGCCTCGAGGCCGCCAAGAAGGGCCTGCCGCCGCGCTCCCAGATGTCCTTCGGTGAGTATGTTTCTCTTCTACTGTAGCCTACCTGATATACTTACTCCAGTGAAATATCAAATGAAAATGTTTTAATTCAGTTTTATTATGTTATTGCAGCTGTCAGAGCAAATAAATACTTATGCGACCGAGTTTATGCGAAATGGGAGATTTCATCGTCATCATCATCAGTCCTGAGTGACCCACTGCTGGGTATAGGCCTCCCTTTGTTTATGTCTCTCCCCGGTCTCTCGCTATTCGCATCCACTCGTTCCCGACAGTATTTCTGATGTCGTCAGTCCACCTCATCCTCGGTCGGCCAGGGTTCCGCCAACCTAGTCTCGGCCACCACGCGGTTACTGCTGTACACCACCTCCCATCATTACGTCTGCCCAGTTCCACTTAAGTTCCTTCACCCTTCTTACGTCTGCAGCCTTGGTGCGACGTCGTATCTCAGTGTTTCGGATACGGTACGGCAATAGGCATGTGTCCTAATGTTTAATTTATTACAAATAACCGGCTAAGCGATGAATATAACTAAATACATTACACATGCTGAAAAAATAATTTAAATTGGCTGATAAATCTCTGAGATATGAGTATTTAAAGTTTTAGGTGGGGATCGAGAGGGGATACTTTGTCCCTTTCTCGCAAAGCGTTTGTTAGTATAGCATTTGTATGGCGCACCTGAGGCGTGACGTCATGGCTCAGTATAGTGCGCTCTCTGTCTAGCATGAAATTAAAATGATTATATCTTATTTATTTTTGAATTAATTTAAATTTTGTTTTTGTTGATGTGCTCTATTAATGATCAGCTTTTATATGAGGAAATAAAAAAAAATTAGTCATCATGCCTATTTGATGGCTCGCATGGCTCTGTGTGACGCTATCTTGTGCCCAGTCTTCTCCGTGAGCGTCCATGTCTCAGCACCATAGATCATGGTGGGCAGGACACATTGGTTATAGAGACAAGTCTTCAGGCACTGTGGTATCAGGCCTAGAAAACGCTAGCGCGATGACCTCGATACGCTCCAGATACAGTGGTCGAGTCTGGCGGGTGATCGCACTGTCTGGAAAGATATGGGGGAGACCTTTGACCAAGAGTGTGACATATAGGTTAAAAAAAGTAAAATAAAAATGTGTGATACATTTGAGAATTTGTCAGAGTGGAATTTGTTGGCAGGCAGCAGTGGTGGAATGGGAAGCTCTTCGATGTCCTCCTTGACGGCTGAACCGTTGACTGAGAAGATCCCCACCACACCCGCTAGAGACACGTGAGCTTACTCATTCTTAAGGCGCTTGCAGACGTTGCTTAGTACAAGTAGCAAGTGGCAGTGGTAGTGCTTAGTAGTACTTCCACTGCCAGTTGCAATAAGCAAAACGTTGCAGACGATGCGTAGTAGCTACTTACAACTTCTGCTTGCTATTTGTACTAAGCATCCTCTGCAAGCACCCATTAAAAAAAAACTAATATTTTCCCATACATTTTATATGGAACGGCAAGAATTGATAGCCATTCTACATTGACATTATTACATCATAGACAAAAAAAAAGAAATTGTCATTTAAGTCAAAGGTGGTTGCTGTCGCTACCAAGGAGGTTCCTTCAATGAAGTATATAACGCGGGTGAAACCACGGGGCGCAGCTAGTCTTCAATAATGTGTAATTGTGCGAGTGAGGCAGCTCTTTTGTTTTATAAAGAGTTAATCTACGTTTAATAAAGTAAATAACGTTTATGGTAAGCGACAGTGTGGCCGAGGATGGAGCACACTGATCTAGAATATTTTTATTCACTCTGGCCTCGAAGATGCCCTAGATAGTTCTCAGGAAACAAAGAGGACGGCAGGGAGTTCCATTCAACGGAAATGCCCTGAGCATTTCCCGGGAGCGTTGCTGCAGGCAGTGTGCTAGGAGGATACCGGTGCGTTCCTATGGAGATCCCGGTACCCTCCGCCTGGCACAGAGGTCGGCCACCGAGGGGGGCTTAGTGGGTGCAATCTCACATAACCCAGCTTCACCCCAACGCAGCTGGATATCTTTTGAAGATTTCCTCCCCCTCCGTCAACAAAAAAAAAAGCATTCTTGCAGACGGGAACAGCCCTCTTACTATGTGTTCCCTCCGCAGTCGTCCCATCGGTCGTTCAGCCATGAAGCTGGGGTCCCGCGGCACGGACGCAGAGTCCTTCGTCTCCCGCCTCCGCAGCGAGGGCGACGTGGTGCCGGCTGCTGCGCCGCCCGTCGTCGCCGGGGCCAAGCTCGAGCGCGCGCCCGCGCCTGACCAGAAGGAGTAAGTAACCAGCACCAAAGGGGGGGGGGGGGGGGGCAGAGAGGGGCAGCGACTATCAAACTTTTCCTCCTAGATTAAAAAAATATATACCTGTAACACCAGGGGCATCACAGATAAGTTGCCGATATTTGAAGACCCCATGTTACAGCTCGGAAATGCCGCAGGAGCTCATTCCACATATTGCAGGTGTGAGGCAAAAAAGATCGCGTAAAACGCACCGTGTGCGCATTTCCACAGATCTATGATATGTGGGCGAGCTTTCAGGCGGCGGATTCCCGTCTTTTCTTACTATAGAAAATATCACTAAATCTTTATTTTTGTCGCAGGGTTCACTTGCGATTCGAAGAAAGGCTAAATTTGGTCGCCGGTAGAGATGGCGACATACAGAACTTTGAGCTCTCTGGTGAGTAAGCCACAATGTTATATTGCTTTTACAAGTAAATCGTGTACCTTATTAGGTACTAGCGGTCCGCCCCAGCTTCGCACGGGTATAGATTATAGTCTATGTCACCCGGGGATAGTGTAGCTTCCCAACAGTGAAAGAATTTTTCAAATCGGTTCAGTAGTTTCGGAGCCTATTCAATGCAAACAAACAATCAAATCTTTCCTCTTTATAATTTTAGTATAGACAACTGAGTTTTATACAAAAGCAAAACACTCGATTTTGATATGCGGCCTATGAAAGCCATGGCAGTCTATTTGGGACACCGCTAGACTAGAAAGCGTGAGGCCGTGGGTTCAAATCCCGGGCCCGTACTTATGAAGCTCTTTAGAGTTTATATACAGATATTCTCTTATGAACTCTTTTTTTATCTACCATCATGATGTGGATATCAAATAAAAGGGTTTGCTGAGAAGAATATGAAAAGCTTGTTAAAAAAAAGTTTTTTTTGTAAATTTTTATTTTATTTAAAAAATAAAACTTATGATAAATCCCACTTCTGAAAAAAATACATTTAAAATGTTGTGTTCATTTTGTATAGGTTTGTTGACGCTGAACATATCTAACGAGCAGTATGGACGGATCCACGTCCACGTCGACAACAAGGATACCAGGCCTCTGCAGTTACAGGTACAAAACCACTTGACAACTACTCCTTTCACTACCGCGATGAAATGATTCAAATTTTTCAGCACAATCTTTTTCGAGTGGGCCGATCCTAGGCGCTTATTTTATGAATGGCTAAGCGCCATTCGATACCGTATTCTAGGTTACTATGTTTTTTTAAAATATGTAATGTAGACTAAATAATTGACATAAAATCGAGACTAGGTAATAGCAAAGGTAATAGATAAGTAATGAAGTTTCGTTTATTAATTTAGGTATAAAATACGACTAAACTAAACTATGATTTTGACAATATTCTAACATGTGTTTCTTTTTAGATGACCAACTATGTAAACCGTGATAGCCCGTTGGTCAAGTTGGTAGTGAACCTACCTTCTGAGCTTGGGGGCGTGGGTTCAATTCCCACCTAGGACAAACATTTATGTGATGAACATTTGTGTTTGTTCTATATCTGGTTGTTAATATCTATTTAAGTATGTATTTAAAACTATGTATGTATGTATATCAGTCTCTGGCAGCCATATCACAAGCTTTGCTTAGTTTTGGGTCAGATGACCGTGTGTGAAAAATGTCCCAAAATATTAAAAAAAAAAATTTTAAACAAATATGGCTTACAGGCGCGCCATAGAGCCAATGTTGCCAACTTAGCATTTTCGGCGCTAGATCTAACGCTTTTTGTCTCTGTCACCGCCAAATATGTTTACAGCACTTGGTTCCCTATCTAAGTTTATTAAATGTTCCTTTTAAGTAAAATCTCCACGTGTAACGAAATGTAGTTGCTAGAGAACAATTATCTAGAGCTGTTAAAAATGATGCAACACCTATGAGCATAGACAATATTCTGACTCCGACCAATGATAATCACTAGCGAGGAGATTCATAGCTGTGATTGGTCGAAAAACGCCATGTTTGTTTAAATAGTTGAACATATACAAAGAAACGGACTTAAGACATTATTTTCTTTTTAACTAACAATAATTAACTAATAAATTAACATAGTATAAATTAAAGTCGCTTGCCGCGTCTGTCTGTCTGTATGGCCGCTAACTCCTCCTAAACCACGCAACGGATTTTGATGTAGTTTTCACCATCAGTTAGATACATTTTCACGGAAGGTTTATTATATAACTAGCGACCCGCCTAGACTTCACACGTAAATTACACCCGTGCGAAGCCGGCGGGCGGGGCGCTAGTAAAAAATAAAACTCACTTTGTACGCCGTACCCGGCAAGGACATGAGATATGTTTCCATTCTTACGACCATGTATGCTACTGTATGGTGTAGGGAAACAAATGGCATCGTTCTAAATTATATTTATTTCTTTTTCTCTCTTACACTATACACATTTAATTAACTATCTCATTCATACATTTTAAGCTTCTATCTACTCTTTCATACTTATACATATCTCGCATCTAGTCATCTCATTCACACTGTCGTTACGTTCCATTCTATCCGTGCACTCGTTCTAACCTACTTATTTACATTCATTCCATCTCATTCTTACGCTTTACTGACATCATGCTAAACATGTTGCTTACACTACTTTGTATGCATGTGTGTGTGTTCTGACAAATAAATCATTTGACTTGAACTCTTTATTGTACACACCAGAAACACACACATAAAAACACCTACGAGCTTGTGCCACAAGTGGCGGCCCTATCGCTTAAAACGATCTATTCCAATCAATCATTGGATGGAAAGAATTCGGAGATTTGCTAACAAACCCAAAACGTCACAAAAAAATGATTCGTCCTGTGCTGGTTCTTATTAGCGCCGTTGGCGTGAATCGGTACGTGCTTTTTTATCTTATGACTCATCATTTTCTCAGACGCACCCCAACGTGGACAAAGAGGCGTTCCGTTCTTCCGGTGTGATCGGCCTGAAGCAAGCACAGCGCAATTTCCCTCTCAACAGCGATGTAGGCGTCCTGAAATGGCGCCTGGCTACTACTAACGATGACAAGCTCGCGCCTCTCTCAGGTACCGTACAAGGTTCCAACCAATCCTGGATATCAAACATAACTAGGCTATAACTATCCTGGATATTATATAAAACTTGGCTACACCCTATCCAGGATATCATACAAGACTTTGCTACGCCCTATCCAGGATATCAAACAAAACTTAGCTACACCCTATCCAGGATATCATACAAAAGTTTGCTACGCCCTATCCAGGATATCAAACAAAACTTGGCTACGCCCTATCCAGGATATCATATAAAACTTGGCCACGCCCTATCCGGGATATCATACAAAACTTGACTATAACCTATCCAGGATATCATGCAAAACTTGGCTACACCCTATCCAGGATAACATACAAAACTTGGCTACACCCTATCCAGGATATCATACAAAACTTGGCCACGCCCTATCCGGGATATCATACAAAACATGACTATAACCTATCCAGGATATCATGCAAAAATTGGCTACTCCCTATCCAGGATAACATACAAAACTTGGCTACACCCTATCCAGGATATCATACAAAACTTGACTATAACCTGTCCTGGATATCATACAAAACATGGTTACGACCTATTTAGGTTATCATACAAAACTTGGCTACAACCTATCTCTTCCCTATTCCATGTCTTATTTCCACGCCAACGTATATCAACTGTCAAAATGTTTTGTATCTGTGCAGTGAACTGCTGGCCATCGGAGAGTGGAAGCGGCGGGTGTGACGTCAACATCGAGTACGAACTGGAGCAAGACCACCTGGTGCTCTCTGACGTCAACATACACATCCCGCTGCCGTGAGTGCCTCAACTGTTCTTATCGTCATCATCAGCCAGAAGACGTCCACTGTAGAACATAGGCCTCCCCTTTAGAATCACCACAATCCTGCAAAATGTGGAATGAGCTACCTTCCGCGCTGTTTCCGAGAAGCTACAACATGGGGTTCTTAAAAAACTCGATTAATTCTACAAAAAAAGAATTAATCGAGTCCTAAAGGGTCGGCAACGTATTTGTGATGCCTCTGGTGTTACAAGCATCCATAGGCGACTGTGACTGCTTACTATCAGGCAGCCCGTCTGCTTGTTTGCCAACTATGGCATAAAACATAAACAATCGTCACCATAACATCCTAACTAATATTATAAAAGCGAAAGTGGCATCAATTCTGTTGTACCATTCTCTAAACTAAACTAATCTTAAACGAATTTTCCAATTTTCTGCGCAAATTTCTTAATTTTTCTTTCCGTAAGAACCTCCTACAAATTATAAGAAAACTTGAAAAAAAAAATCGGTAAAGTCGTTTTTAAGTTATGGCGTCACCAAGGTAAATAGGGATTCATTTTTATATATATAGAATAGTTAGTCTAGTTTTAGATCCCTTAACTTCCGTAGAGTTTTCTAATATTAATTCAAAGTGGGGGTCACCAGACCTGCACTGACATCCCGTTTGGGGTGTATTGTCAATTTTCCGAAACCAGCCGAGCTCCTTAAAATAACGAAGCACGGCTTTGGGTCGCTGACTAAACAGTTCTACCACTATTTCGCCAGGTGTTGTGGTATTGGAGACTTGTTGGGTTTCTTCAAGAAGTCCCGGCCTTAATGTCTTCTGTGGCGTTGCAGTCCAATAGGACCTACTCCACGGTCTCTTCGGTAGAGTTGACACATGCTTGTTTCCCCCAGTTCTGGCAACAGCTCAGTGGTGGTGCATCAGTGGGAAGGCAGCTACGCGCAGAAAGGTCGCACCCTCGTCTGGAGTATACCCGTCATCAACAAGCAGCAGAACAGTGGCACGCTCGAGTTCACGTAAGTCCTCATAATCAGCCTTATTTATCCCACTGCACATCGACGATAGACATTTCAAATGTTATAGATGTTCCCATCTAACTAACCAAATAATTCGGTATGCTAAAAAAATTTAACCTATGCCAATTCCAAAACCATTTCGAGATTTTATGTTACCAACCCTTATTTTTCTACTCCGACCTTTTAAAACGATAAGATGCCATTTATTTTAACATAAAACTAAGAAATCATTCTACTTTCAATGTCCTCTAAATGACGTCACATTGTAGCATTTTATTTTCTGTGCCTTTTAAGAATAAAAATATTATACATTTGACACACTGTTCGTCACACAGAATAGAATATTTTTTCATTTCTGTGGTTAGACTGTCTGGTTTTTTTCAGGGCTACCAATATGGGGTGCTTTTTTAGGCTTCTCAACGCAACGAAATTTTGTGCTATATGGTGACGTCACATAATTTCAATTTTCAAAAAAATATTGTAAAATAACTACTCAATAGAAAACAAAAATATTTAAATTAGTTTCTTAAAATAGCCTTATCTACGAAATAAAAATATTAAAAAAATACAAAAAAAAAAACTTTACATACCGAATTGTTTCGTTGAAAAAGTTACTTCGTAAAAAAATTGATCCCATCGAACCAACTAAATAGTAGTATAGTTGAGTAAGATAATTAGTAAAAAAAAATCCTATTGAACTAACTAAATAGTTGTATCATTGAGTAAAAAATATACTATGGAACTAACTAAATAGTTGTATCGTTGAGTAAGAAAATTAGTTTAAAAAAAATCCTATCAAACTGATTAGTTGTATCATTGAGTAAAAATATACTATGGAACTAACTAAATAGTTGTATAGTGGTTAAGAAAATTAGTGAAAAAAAAATCCTATCGAACTAAATAGTTGTATCGTTGAGTAAGAAAATTAGTTTAAAAAAATTCAAATACAAATTATTTATTTGTCAGATTGTTATTTGTCAAAATCCTATCGAACTAACTAAATAGTTGTATCGTTGAGTAAGATTATTAGTAAAAAAAATGTTCTTATCGAACCAACTAAAAAGTTGTATCTTTGAGTAAGAAAATTTGTAAAAAAGTGTTTCTATCCAACCAACTAAATAAAAGGTTTTTTTTTTTAAATCAATATTAAAGTATTTGATCTAAGAATGTAAAGGGTTGTCCGGTCCGGGGTGTGTGGAAATAACACTTCGAGGCATTTAAGGTTGTAGTTTATTTTTGGCAATCACAATGTTCACATTTAATCTTAAAAACAATTCTCCAAAGAAGCGGTAATTAAAATGTGGCGCGTACGCGTAAAGCTAATAAGGCACTGGAGACCATTACGGGTGGTGCGGCGCGGGTCGGGCGCGGTACCGTGCACTCGGTGCACTCGCGATAACTTCGCCACCGGTCCCGCGTCGCAGCGCATTCGTAGTTCATACGCCATAGGCGGCGAGCGTTTAATTATTTAAGTACTTATGGAATATATATATTTATTTATATAAAAGTATTTAAGTATGTGTGCATGATAAATAAACGGTAAATATAATATGAAAGGAAAGGAGTAGGAAGGACGCATACAAATGTTTCTATTTAAAATTAAAATAAAAAAAAACAGATAAAAATAACTGAAACGCAGAAAAAAACCACCCTCATTAATAATCTGTCCATTGACCCTCATAAGGTAATATTTTCTCTCTTCCACAGAGTAACCCCAGCGATCCCCAACGATTTCTTCCCTCTGACCGTATCTTGGACGTCCAACACTTCCCTGGCTCTGTTGACCGCTAAGAAAGTAACGATGGCGGAAGACGGCACTCCAGTCGACTTCTCCCACGAAATCTCCTTTGTTGCTGACAAATATGAAATTGTTTAGTTAGGTACAACGTTATTTTCTTTCTTCGGATATATGTTATAGGAAATGTTTTATTTACAGCACAGACCTTTACCAGGATAGACACCGTTTGAACGACAAGTATATAAAGCAACGTGCCGCATTTTACTACCTTTTTGAAGTGAAAACTTCATTAGGCACTTTTTGGGATGGGGTAAAAGCAATGACCTCGCGTGACCGTCACGCTCAGATATTCGTTCGGTTAAAGTCGGATCGAGTCGACTAAGGGAGCGAGAGAGATAGTCAACCTTGATGGAGTTTTCAATTCTGTCGTGTCACACACTTTTTTTATGTTGACGGGGATAAATCTTCGAATGATACCCAGCTGCATTGAGGAATAGCCGGTTTATGATGAGATTGCACTAACTAAAACCCCCGGTGGCCGGTCTCTGTGCCAGGCGTAAAGCACCAGGATCTCCATAGGAACCCACCGGTACCCTCCTAGCACGTTGCCTGAAGCAATGCTCGGAGCATTTCCGCTCAGGTCAGATCCCCAAATCTGACCATCCATAAGCCTAAAGCAATGAAGATATAACCACTCGACTGCCCCTTTACCTAGCCGTAAATCAAAGATACACTTTTAGCTTATTCTTTTTCATGCGGGCCAATCCTAGGCGTGAATTGAATGAATGACTTTTGAGTCTCCAATCACAAGCGTCATACGATACCGCTCCGCCTTGTGACATCTTGCACAAGCAAATTATGAGTCGTGCGCGATCAAGTGGTTTTATTATCTTTGGCCTAGCCCCCTTTTAGTCGGCTCTTAAGACACGCAGGGGAATACCGAAGCAGTATTTTATGACCCAGGCTCCAGGATACACGTTTTTGTACCTATTATGATATCACGAGAGCAATGTAATGTAGTTTAACTCCATTCACACGGCCAACTGCTTTTGAAGGGTTATTAATTTACTATGGCACTATTTGACATTTTTGTATTGTCGTCTCACGTGCTACTGTCAAGACGACGGATATCGAACTGAACTAATTTGGAGCACTGATCCAACTTAAGGCGGGAAACAGACACGCAAGTTAGGTGAACTCGCGGCATCTTGCCTGATACAGGTCTGTGGTTATAAGAAATATTTGATTTTTGGACTTATTCAGAAATGTTCTCATAAACTTGTTATAATGACTAGCTTTGCCCACGGCTTCGCCCGCGTTTTGCACAAAACAGCTGATGTCACTCGAGAATAGGTACCGTTCTAACTAAAAGTAAAATAATTTTGAGTATCGGTTTAGTCGTTTCAGAGATTACCTTATACAAACATACAAAGAAACTTATCTTTATAATATTAAAAAGTAGATTACTAGCTGTAAAGGTGGACTAAGGAGGAAAATGGAAACCGACGCGAAATTATCAACGCTTAATTGCTGCCACGGGTTGCATACTACTTTTCTTGAACATAGCCAAGATATTAATAGAAACACCACAGCAGTATATAATGAGCTTATCGAACATTTCTGAATACAGAGTTAGATTACAAATGAATATTATGTAAGCAAAGAATGAAAGCGGATTATTGAATTTGCTGGATGTTAAATTTAAACTATTTTGGGATTTCACGCATAATTACATATTTATCGTGATAAATAACACATACACATATTTCATCAAAACTCGTGTGAGGATTCATTATAAATTATTATAACACCGGCTTGCACTCACGATTGTTTCTATCGGTCGAGACGATCGACCGGTTTCGGAGCCATTAGAGCCCCTACCTCAGGGAATACGCGCGGTTCTGGAGAAGGTCGCCCGCGTACTGGCGATGCCAAGGCCGCGGCGGTGGTGCGCGCACGCGCAGAGCGTGCTGCCGCTCTTGCTGCCCTTGCACCCGCCTGCCATAATCGTGAGTGCAAGCCGGTGTTATAATAATTCATACACATATTAACTAAAGACACAGTTGACAACTGGACATCCTTGATAGTTTTTTTTATACAGAGGTATAAAAAATGTCATTGTGACAGTAAAAGAAATTCTGATGTCAATGTGATAATTTCGCATCTTTTTAGAGGCAAGTATGTACATACCTAGCCAATACGGGGGTGTCGATACTTTGGCGCCGCCACATCTTCCTGGGACTTCCTGAGAGTTGGTGGGGCTGCCAATTCGGCAGAGCAGCACAAGCGACGCAAATATGCTAAATTTGGCAGTGATCACATATTTGAGCCGTTTGGGGTCGATATGGGACGTTGGGGAACGGGAACTCACCTCTTTTTCAAAAATCTTTTACAGTGTATAGAGATTTGTTGCTTTAACAAATAGGGTCCAGCATGTTGGTGGCATTACCCCGCTGAATGTTTTTTATAGTTGTCATTATTACTAGTTGTCTTTTCCCGTAGTTGTCTTTCAGCGTAGTTGAAATGTGTCATTAAGCGTGAAACACTATTTTGATGTTTATTCGTTTTATCAAGGAAGATAGACTAAAAGGAAAGACAATAGCGGAACATTAGAGCGTAGCTCGGAAATTTGCCTAAAAACGGTATGAACTTAGATGGCGTCGTAATTTGAGCGTGTTATAGGTTGCTTCGAACTTCCGTAAGCGCTGCAGTCAGATAGAGTACGAAAGGGTTCTACAAATTACCGTGGCGCTAGTATCGCGGTCAAGTTTCGCAGCATTTCAAGAGAAGCGCATCTCATACCAATAGATGGCGCCTTTCTTTATTTCCAGTCTCTGGCAGCCATATCACAAGCTTTGCTTAGTTTGGGGTCAGATGACCGTGTGTGAAAAAATGTCCCGAATATTTATTTATTTATTTTATTTTTATTATCTGACTTCAGCGTTTACGGAAGTTCGAGACAACCTATAGCACGATCAAATTACGGCGCCATCTAAGTTCATACCGTTTTTGGGCAAATTTCCGAGCTACGCTCTAATGTTCCGCTATTGTCTTTCCTCTTAGTCTATCTTCCTTGGTTTTATAAAAGTATTCGAAATCAACATTCCTGTAACTCTTTTGTATTACCTATGTTGAAATAACATAAAAAGGAACAACAATATAACAAGTAATTGGATGGCTATAGTTTTTATTTGTATTGTAAAATATTTTATCGTTTCAAAGTATTGTAACGAAATATAATAAATTTATTGTATAATATTGTGTTGTTTTGCTAGTAACATGTTGGTATTGTTTATTATTGTTGCATTGTGCGACGCGTCCGAAGACATGCTTAATATTAAACAAGATATCAATATATTGCGGGCTCCTGCCGCGAAACTCAATTTGACTAGAACTTGTGAGTGAGAGTTAGATTTTGATACCAGCGGCCTTATTATAGAAGTTTGATTGTGATCGAGATTGCACGCCGTCCCGTTCGCATCTACTTACTCGCACCACTCGCGTGAGTGAGATGGCACGCGATCACGATCACAATCCGAATCACGATAAGACATCTATAATAAAGCATCTGTTTTGTTTTTCGTTATACATTTGTTCTTTATTTTTGTACTAGCTGACCTGACACGACGTTGTCCTGTCTTAGATCTGTCAAACACGTGAAGATAAAATCATAGTTAAGTTTTTTTTAATTTTCCAATTTTCTTTATTTTTCTTTCCGTCTTACGGAACCTTACCTTCTACAAAGTATTAGGAAACTTAAAAAAAAAAGATGAATGAAATCGGTAAAGTCGTTCTCAAGTTATGGCGTGACCGAGGTAAATAGGGATTAATAATTTTTATATATCTACGTATTTAGAAGATTAATTTGATCTTTTTTACAAGCTTTTATTTAAATTGCCCTGTTAGTATGTTCGTGTGTGTGGCACAAATCTTGCAACTGAATTTTAGACCGGCTATCCTCAACCGATTGAGCTGAATATGTAAGTTTGGTGACAATGCAATGTTATGGTACCATCGAGCTGGTCTGATGATAGAGACAGAAGGTGGTCATACTCCTAAACGAAACGACGTAACCCCGTTAAGTTTGGGTTAAGACCTAGGTGATACATTCAATATGGCGGACGCTCCAAGATGGCGGACAAAATGTTCTTACCTACCATTGGTAAGCAAACACACCAGGGCCCCGATTCTACTAAAGAAATTGTCATTAAATTGTAATTGTTGCGATTTTAATTGTTTAATAACTGCCTCAAAATTGACAGTTTTAAATATTTTTTTATACTAGAAAAATACAACCACCTAATATGATAACTTATTATAAAAAAAATATTTAAAAATGCCATTTTTGACGCAGTCGGTTGAAAATGAGGAAAAGGTTGTTTAGTTGCTTCTACGTTAGCTTTTGACTCAAAACACCCTAAGTAAAATAAAATACAACGTACGTATTCCGATCTTTATTTGTCAAAGAAAAGGTTGTAATAACAAACTAACCAGTCATATCAAGTTCTCAAGAAAAAGTATAAAGAATTTTATGACGCTGACAATGCAGTCAGCGTCATAAAATATATGGAGTGGCACAAGGAGGTGTCATTGGTCCAACTCTTTATTATTTGCAAAATTATTTCAGAATATTAACGCACGGGTTGTTTATTGTTTTAAAGATATCTTCTCATTGCAGTTTTTTCATCACTGGGTTCTTATCACGTTAATGGCTCAGTAGCGACGGTAAAGACATATCCGTGGATAGCGCAAGTGGTGCATTCCACGACTTATAACTATCCCTACATGTGCACATGTGTTTGTATCCATGACGGGATCTTTATGACCGCTTCTAGGTGTATTTCTACGTATGTTAGTAAATTACTTTTTTAAAGGGATGACACAGCCTAATTTTCAAACCACTTTGTTCAACAAGAACTTAGAAAATAATACCTTATTATTTTATCATCAGCTGCGCTCCGCGGTTTCCCGCGTGGATATCAGGAACCATATTTTTTCCGGGATTAATAGCAATAATTGCATTTATAATCTTAGTATGGTGTTACTACGTACTAAATTTAAAGTTTAAAATAATTAAGAAACGTTTTTATGGAAACTGACACAATTTTTTCCGTGTTTTTTTTTTCTGCTTAACCTTGCCTACATGATTAATTCCCGTATAGTATAAACAAAATATGAAACTTTTTTAAAATTTATTTTTAGTTTACAGCGTGTTTGTTTTTATTTGAAACTAGAACAATAACAAATGCATATTCAAGTTCTTTATGGTTGATTGGAGTTGTTGAAGATTACGCGGTGGATTACCCACCATACTTAATTATGAACTAACTCTTCATTTGTCACACCACATGTCACACGTCGTTTAGGTGGGTTTCATGCCTTACTAACTAATAAACCGGCCAAATGCGAGTCGGGCTTGCGCACTGAGGGTTCCATACCACCACAAAATACAATAATTAACTATTTAAAAAACCGACTTCAAAATTAGTAAAATATGACATTTCGATTCGGTGAAAGAAATTATAAGGTCGTCCAAGTAACTGAATTACCAGTTATAACTTGGTAATGAACAACCGACTATCACTTGGCCATTATTTATTATTTTTCGTTTTACTTTAGAGTGTGTAGGTACTATAATCATTCCAAGTTTGTCGCTTCTACCATTGCTTGTACCGAATCGAAATTCCAAATTAGGTATAGTAATTTTGAAGTTGGTTTGTTAAATTGATAATTATTGTATTTTGTGGTGGAACGGATCCCTCAGCGCGAGCCCGTCTGGCAGTTGGCCGGTTTTTTCTGTATCGGATTCTAGATGTAGACTTTCCCCCTGATTTCAGTCTAAACGTAAAACATACGTCTGTACTCCATCAATCCAAGCGGCTTGCAGTCCGAGCTTTCATCGTGCCTTCGAAGCCAACTCCCCAACTATTTGACGACATTGCTTTCATAGTCCTCGAGAAAAAAGATGTTACCTTTACCGTTGCACAATTGTACCCGAAAAACGACGTTAAAAGGACAGATGAGATGTTCAATTGGTTTAGTAAAATGAATCTTGCGGGGCCGTTTAAAGTGGTCGCATATGTTATTGAGAAGGTAATGACTATGAATCACGCAATTATGATTTTAATTAATGAATAGGTTCATCATCATCATCATTTCAGCCACAGGACGTTCACTGCTGGACATAGGCCTCCCCCATCTATCTCCAAAAGTGCCGGTTGGAAGCGGCCTGCATCCAGCGTTTCCCTATGCGGTTTCTTTTAGATCGTCTGTCCGTCTTGTGGGTGGACGTCCTACGCTGAGCTGTCCGTGGTCTCCATTCCAGAACCTTTCGGCCCCATCGGCCATCTGTTCTGCGTGATATGTGCCCTGCCTACTGCCACTTCAACTTGCTAATCCGGTGGGCCATGTCGGTGACTTTCGTTCCGTCTACGGATCTCCTCATTTCTGATGCGATCTCGTAGAGACAACCGTGCATAGCCCTCTCCATAGCTCGTTGTACGACTTTGAGCTTGTTTATGAGGCCCATATTGAGAGACCACAATGAAAATAGGTTACAAAATTGAAACAAATAGGGTAAAGAAAAAATTATATCAATAAGATTAAAACTGATTCAGATTTTTCTTTACAACGTTAAAACGCGTAGGTATTTTGACAGCTTTTCTATTATTATTAACGTTGTTGGGACCATGTGTCAAACATCAAGTTCCGTAATGATAAAAATTGTGAATATACCATCTACCACTGACCTATATCTAAGTGGACTTCACAAGCGGTCCAAACTGTATGATTACTAAGCGTGTAAAAAATATCGGACCTCTTACCTTTGAAAAGAAATAATTTTATTCTGTCGGCTAACTCTATTTGTGGTATTCTGACATCTCAGTAAGCTCGTTTCAAAGTGACACGTGTTGTCGCGGCACCGATTGAGCATACTGGTTTTAGACAGACTCAACTACGACAATTTATCGTAGTTGTATCGGAAATATGACATGAAAGGTAGGTCGACTTGTGGCGTCTACTTGGATATAGGTCTGTGGCCTCTACTTACTTATATCTTGAAAGCAATCACGCGACCGCAAACCGTATCTGGGCGCGATAAGGTTTGCGGTCGCGTGATTTTCCAACTGAGCGGATTAGGTGCCTGTAATAGCAGTTGTCCGTAAGGCCCCAGTTCTGCCTTTATTTATTTATCATCATCAGAAGACGTCCACTGCTGAACATAGGCATCTTTAAAGATGTTATAACCTCTTGGAGGTTAACCTCCACACTGAACGACAGCCTGCCTTTTGCATCCACTGGATGCCCGCGACTCTCACAATGTCATCGGTAAATCTAGTGGGAGGCCTACCTATATACGTTGCGTATTCCGGTTCGTGGTCAAGAACCTTTCTTCCCCATCGGTTCTTCGAGCGATATTTATTTATAGACAAACTTTATTTTAATTACGTCAATTTTTATGAGTTACCTACTACTTAATTTGATTTTTACAGGAAAAGCACTTATTTAGATTGCCTGAACACACTCCCGCCCTAAGAGAACTACCCATAGTGATCAACATCGATCTCTGTTGGAGCATCCTTTCTTACGACAAGCGCGATGGATTTCGCGTCCCTTGTTACCACTCCTGTTCTATAGCAGCTTCTTTAAAAACAGGAGGGAAATGCGGGAAGGGTTACCTCGGTGTAGAGGGTGCCGCAATACTAAACACTAAAACAAAGAAGGTACTCGGCCTGGCCACTTGGGGGGGACCAAGCTTTGGAGAATACTATTTGCCAGTAGGGTTTTCTGTGGTGAATTCTAAAGCTTTTCTAGAAGATTTCGAATGTGCTAAGAAGGTAAGAAATGCGAAGCCGAAAACTGGATCTTATCAGAATCTTTGTAAGCTTTGAGGCCGCACAACGATCCGCGCTGTGCAATACTTCGTACGGCGAAAATAAAACAACTGTACCCACCCTTAGTACAAGTTTTGATAGTTTTCAAAAACTTTTTTCGTTTTCGTATTGTTCCATACATTGCTGGGCTGAAAGGTATTTGAAAACTTTTTCGTATTAGAGTGAAGCAATCTATACCGCCGATTACTACAATACGTAAACGAAAAAAGTTTTCGAATACTATCAAAACTTGTACTAAGGGTACTGTATGGTGCTGTGCCGTAGCGTAGCGTTGCTCTGGGCGGCAGATATCATGGAACGTTGGAACGCCAATAAAATCAGTTGCCCACCTTCCTTCTTCAAATCTGACTTAGGTACAGTGAACATACGCGCTCGCTTATACCTACTTCTTACATTTTATGTCTTTTAATTAATGTATATTCTAAATTGATAAAAAAGATTAAATTTTTCGCACTCGCTCCGTTCACGCATTTGTAAGAGCGTTTCCGCATGCTCCTACTGGGTACTCCTACTAGTAGGAGCACGAGGACTATTGTTCTCATGCTCCTAATGTGACGTCATATGCAATAAGTACACTCAAACAAGGAGTACCCAGTAGGAGCAGACGGAAACGCTCATTGGTAGGTACTGGTTGTGTTTTAGCTGTTTCGAGCTCTCCCTCCTGTTTTTTTATTGCGAAGAAAATGGCGGCATAAGTAATTGGAAATGGCCTCGGTGACAGCAATCACGTTACGCCAATCGCCTATTCTTGCGGACTCTGGCACCCCACCATCAGGCACTTCAAGTCGCAGACTGTTGCTAACACCGTCGTACCCGCGCACTATCTAGGCCGACAATCCAAGCCCGGAAACTCATCTATACCTTGGCAAAAAAGTCATGAGGAACCATTGAGAAAGGAAGACTACGTCATTGTAAGGAACTAACCTTTTTGTCTGTCAAATGTCAGAATAAGATCCAAAAATATAATGTACAGTAGGCACAGCGGATCTTTGCGTCTCTGAAGTAAGGCTCTACGAAACATTGCGCAAATAGTAAATCCCTTGCCACACAAAAATTGCTACTGCGCACCGTCTTGCAGCCAACTTCAGACTTCAGAGACACAAACATCCGCTGTGCCTACTGTAATGCTACACTAGGCACAGCTTACTGTACTGTACAGCGTACAGTACTGGTGATATTTTGTTTTGAATGCTAACTATGAATACATCGGATTGTCTACCAGTGTCCATTACCTCACAATCTGTTTCATTGTGGAATATATTTGCGATAGTGGCGTCCTCATTACTTTCGAAATATTTCTGCCAAGCTGTGTCGAGGTGACACATGATCTGATAAATCTCCATACAACGCGTAGCAAGTAGCAGGTAACAAAAACTACAATATATATATATATATATATAGCAGGTAACGCGCGAGGAAAATTTGTAAGACCACATGTCACGTCGATTATGGATTTCAGGCTTATCCTAGTTATCATCTGAATGAAATGGGAACCATTCTATCTAAACCCCAAGTTGGTAGAAATAGGAACATGAATTGAAATACATTTTTGCAATTTCAAAACGTTTTTTTATTAATATCTATCTTATCTTATCACATACATTATCTTATTATTTAATTTATTTATTACATATAATATAATAACTACTTATTATTCTAGCACAGTTCACGAGTTTACATTAAAATTAAATTTAAACTGTGATTCGGTGAAGGAAAATTTAAAGTTTTTAGAATGTATGCTCTCTGAATTTTCAATGTTGGCAACATCATTTGATTTATCAGTGTTGGCAACATTATTAGATTGATCAGAGTTGCCAACTTCTAAATGCTGAGTGTTGCTATCTGGTGCAGTTTTATCAGAGCCCTGGTTTACATCTTGTGGACCCAAATTAAAATTGAACCTAAAAGAACTGTCGCCGGTTGTAAGAAATGCCGACTTCCTCACAAATGTAGCCTTTGGCTTGTCTGGAGTGTCTGAGATCTTGATTTTGCTTGCCACTGGAATAGAAATGAGCTCGATTGAATGACAATCATGTCTGACCTTCGAAAACAGATATGTTAAATACCTTTAGGATAGCCAGTAAGGGAACGTACCCATACTAAGCCATATTCTTTTTAAGCAACAAGCGTTGTTTAAAAGTGGGAAAACTCCTCTTAAATAAAAAAAAAAAAAAAAAATCGGGACATTTTTGCACACACGGTCATCTGACCCCAAACTAAGCAAAGCTTGTGATATGGCTGCCAGAGACTGATATACATACATATATAGCTTTAAATACATACATAATCAAGTTGATGATGAATATTTTCGGTAGCTAAAGATCTTACATTGTAGTCAGCCAAACCTAGATCTTTGTTGCCACACAGCACGCAGTATGTGTATTCTTTTGATAAACAAAGTTATTTTGAGACCAAGTAACACATACTTCTGCGACACAAAGCCGGAAATATGTTATTAAAATTCTTACTGATTGTACGTTTGTTATAAACAAAAATACAAGTTATTCGCCCCGATTCTCTTCGATGGATTTCTTTACCGATTTTATCCGTATTCTAGTTTAAAAATTGTATTGAAACGAACTACTTGCTTACAAAATTTCATGAGCCCGGATCAACGATGCGTCAGCGATCGTTGAACAAATATACATAGAAACGAACGAACATAGAATGTCCACATCTCCCATTAGACCTCTCTTCGCGTGGTCAATTATTTATTATTATTAGATGTTGCATATTTTGACGTTTTTCATGCATCGGGCTCATTATAGAAGTTTGATTGTGATGGAGATTGCATGCCGTCCCGTTCGCATCAACTTACTCGCACCACGCGCGTGAGTGAGATGGCACGCGATCGTGATCACAATCAGAATCACGAACGGACATCCATAATACCATAGCATATTTTAAGCATTTGTTCTTGTTACATATAATCCTTTGTCTACCTATTATTGCTTTATTTTACGGACAGCCGTAATTTTTATTTCAATATAAAATATTCACAAAGCATGTGAATTCACACCATTTAGCGCGTGTTCACGTTAACTCGCGGACGCGGGCGCGAAATATCAAACATATGGAAGTGTTCACGTACAAAACGCACGTGCGGTGGAAGTAGTGGGCAAGCTCGCGGCAATATCAAACGTATGAAGTTGTTTGTGTTTTCACCTCGAACTAGCGGTAAAACGCGTGAGTCGTGCGTCACACCCGCGCAAACTTCATGCGGCCAATGTGAACACGACATCGCGTTCTCCGCCGCGCCCGCGCCCGCGAGTTCAATATGAATACGCGCTGCTTTATAACATGTAGGTAAGTATAGGAACAGGTTACACTCAAGGATAACTTTGGTTTCAGATAAACCATTGTACTTTCTGTTTGTATTATATTTGATTTTGCATTCAACAGAAATTGCAAAGGTACAATGAAAACTATTTTTATCATACTAATGAGAATTTGGACCTTTAAAGATTGCAAGCTACAGTAAGATTATGTTCACTTGAAAGGTTTTTGTGACAGAACTAAAAACTAAACATGTTGCAGAATTTGTCTAGAAGGCTGCAGTAAAAAGACAGCAGTATAGCAACTTACTAACAGACTTCAAAAAAGGAGGAAGGTGCTCAATTCGGCCCGTATGTTTTGTTATTTTTTATGAATGTACGTCGATTACGCCGGCATCTGTAAACCAATTTGCGTGATTCTTTTTTTATCATGTAGAAAAATCTCGATCATAAAAATTTAATTACTTTTGGCTCAGTAGTTTTTAAACCAGCTCGAATAATAAGTATAATATTGATCGAGTGCCTACCAATTTCGCTACAATATTACAAACTGTAACTACAATAGTTTAGTTCAGGCGCTTTGTTCGAATCAAAACAAGAAGGCATTCATGCATGGATGTGTAAATAGGTCGTAATGTTGTTTTACTACAAAAATTTCAACAAATTACCTCAAAAAAAATAAAAATAAACACAATACACAAACATTGTGCCACTACAAAGAACAATAGTAGATTGTAAGAGTGGTTAAAAAAGTCATTTTAGCCGAGACGTTTATTAGCCCGAGTCGAAGGCGACGCGGATATTAAAGTTGTGGATAAAAATGAGTTTTAAGCACGAGGCACTTCAATTGCGAGGAAATGAAACAGTGATATTGTAAGTAATACCTATAGTAGACTTCACTAGACGCTTCTATGGAGTTTAGGAAACAACATGAAAATACGTGTTTTACTCACTATATCACAACCCACACTCGAGCACAATCACTAACACGTAATAAATCCACCATTAAATCGAAAATACACAATTTTAGAAAAATTATACATATCGCTCAATATTGGGCAGACTAACGCTATTAAGACCAAAGTTGGCACCAAAACCTTTTTTATGTTCTACAAAAGTTATGTCTGGGTCTTTAATAATACCCTGTTTATATTAGAGACAGAAGGAAACTTCCTATATGTATCTCCTCTGAACCTATGAACCTCCTTGAACAACTTTAATGAGGTCCTGTATCATGCACGAACCAGAACAGTTTAGAACCTCTTTGAACAATTTTAAAGAGGTTTAGTTTACTTGTATGCACTAGTGCAAGTATTTTTTTTTGCCCTAGTAACAATTACTAAAATTCTGCATACGCAATACTTAAATGGCCTATTAGTCTGCGTTGGGCCTAAGCTCCGAATGGCTCCAAACTTTAGTTCTGTCAAAAAAACTTTTAAAAAAAAGCAAGTAGATTTAAAAAGCCCTCTTTAAAAAAAAAGCAAAGTAGATTTGGAATAGTCACTCAACCTTTTTCTATTGACTTGTTAAATTAACACGGTCAAGAAATACAAAAGACAGCCTAACTATTCCGAGGGTAAAATCACATTTGTAAACAAGGGGGCGCTCAAATCCACATAAAACATTAATTTATTTAACTTATATCAGTACGAATCATTTGAGACTCATTTAAGGCGCTTGCAGACGATGCATAGTACAAGTTGCAAGTAGCTACTGCCAAAGACTTTCTATAACTTGACATTTCATGTAGGGCAAACGTGTTCAGTCACTACATCTGATTAAAACGTCTTATGTAAAGACACGCCCACTGAATGCACTGAGTGGCACGTCAGTACCGACCGAGCCTGCGATCCGTCAACGTTTCTGCGCTCGTCTTATAATTGCCTATTAAAATTATTTAAAACCGCGCTACGTCTTGTAGCAAAAAATATTGCGACAAAAATTGGCAATCCCTCACCCCGCTCCTCAGACATTTGACAGAAATGTTTCCATTGAAAATAATTGTAACTACAAGTCTGGGCTACGTAGTAGCTTTACCTAGTCTGTGCCTACACATCGTCTGCTGTTTTGCTTAGTGCAAGTGGCAGTAGTTAGTATCACTTCCACTGCCACTTGCACTAAGCAAAACGATGCAGTTGTACTTGCTACTAGTACTACGCAATTGTTCAGCGCCTTTAGTATTTAAAAGTAATTTGTAGGAATCAGCTGTCTGTGGTATGGGAGGTAGGCCTTCTTTCTGGGCGGAGGTAGGGCGCGACTCGTGGTGGATGCGCGACTTCGTTTGATGTTCGCGGGTGTGTCGAGAGCCGCTCAGCATTCTCTTTTGCTGAGGGGCAAAAACGATGGTTTCGTTACAAATACAATGAGTACTAAGGAATATACACTTATCCGAGCCATACGTGCCAGCAGTGCAAGTACCGTTATTATCGAGAGACAAATTGTAAACAGCTTCAGTGCAAGTACCGTTCTTTATCGGTCGTCAAATTTGACAGTTGATATCGTTAATTCGATAAAAATGCCGTAGAAATCGATCATAGCGAGTACCGATCAAATGGCATTTTATCGAATCAGTCGATTACAACTGTCAAATTTTTCGATCGATAAAGAACGGTCGTTGCCACAGAAAAGAGAAGTAAATAGAACGGAAATGACAAGGAAAATCTGTCACCAGGCATTATGACAGAACCTTGATTGAACATTCTTATTAAGATCAACGCGTCGAACTCTGCATCCAAAGAACTTGGACCTTACCTTTTTGGGTTAGGTCTCAAAGTTTTTTGTCCGTTTTCTTATCTACAGGGTTACGCGGAAAGGGTGTATTAAGCCGAAAAGTATCCATTATTCTCATAATTATGAACAACTTTTCCGATAGGCCCAACCCTAAAATCGTGTAAATAAATCAAAAAGCACTGACATTTCCCTATTTCAACACTAATAGGCCTAAACGTCTCACGTGATGCCGCGGCACGTCGCGTCATTCCCAGGGATGCTTAGGCACGTCGCGACATTCCATGAGATGCCGCTGCATGAAAATGGGTTTTAAAGGATACGCAGAAAGGGTGTACGAAGTCGAATGGGGTCCGCTGTACTTGTCATTATGAACACTTTTACTTTGGGACCAACACTGAAATCACCAAAAAAAGTCAGCTGTCCCGTACATTTTTCGAGTGTCAATAACCGTTTTCTATGGTACAGCTGAGTTTTTTTTCGCGATTTCATGGTTGATCCCATAGTAAAAGTTGTTTATAATGATGGGTACTATGGCCCCCTTTCGGCTTAGTACACCCTTTCTGCGTAACCCTGTATTGTTGGTTGGGGTTCCGAGATCATACAGAAGGAATGGGGGAGTCAAAAGTGAAGTGATGTATGGATAAAGTGCAGAAGAGGCTTCCGAAACTCCAGGAACCACGGCACGGGCACGGACCCAGGAGTCCGGGGAGAATCAAAAGAAAACAACAAAAAAAACTAGAAGAGATAGTGATCCCTGTTTGCACTAATATGCATTAAAACCTAGAAATGTCTAGGAGAAATGTTTTTTTTTTTACCGCGGATAAGTGCGCGTTTGATCACCAACTCGCCTGTTGGTAAGCGACGACGTGGTCGAAGATGAAGCACGCAGACTTAGAAGATACCTATTCACTATTGCCGTAATAAATACTTTATTAAAAAATTTAACTCTTTAAACTGACATTAAGAATTTGCGCCAATGTGGAAAAAAAAACATGGGCTTTGTTTAAATATTTTCCTAACCTTGTGTATTTTTACTGTTAATGCGTAATAATCGTAGATTATTATTTATTAAGTGTTCATGGACATGCTCGAGTGTGGGTAAGTGATATTACAAGGCGAAAAATGTATTTTCGTGCTGTTTCCAAAGTTAGTAGCATCTTGTAAAGTCTCCACCACTTTACTAGAGCATGACTTTGAGTTGACCGTGACTTCCTTGATTGACTCTGACTGTGACTGACATGTTTGACTACGTTTCAACAAACTTGTAGTTCAACTTCATTAATCTGTGATCAACGATGCTGGTATATCAACTAGCAAAAAAAAACTGTAAATAACAAAGTAAGTAGTTTAAAAAGAAATTAAAGGTAGGAAGGGAAGAAGTAGCTACTAAAATTTTAATCGATACTAATATTATAAAGAGGAAAGATTTGTATGTAAGTATGTTTGTAACGAATTGGCTCAAAAAGTACTGGACCGATTTGAAAAATTTTTTCATTGTTGGGAAGCTACACTATCCCCGGGTGACATAGGCTATAATCTATACCCGTGCGAAGCTGGGACGGGTTGCTAGTTATTTTGCTCACAGTACTTACACTGTATTATTTGACAACGGAAATAGTTTTATTCCAAAATTTGTAGAAAATAATAAATACTTACATTTGGCTAGTTTCTTTTCCTCTGCTGCCATTTTAGCTCTGTAGTCTCCAAAGTGTGTGCGCATAAGTTGTCGTTTGCGAATTGTGGGCTGATTGTTATTTTTCAGAACTGTCAACACTTTCCATGTCTCTTGCACTGAAACAAAATTCAAATTTTATAGCATTACAATCAGCGCCACTGTTTCACCTGTGCTAAGTGTGTTTTTGGCGCCAACGTGAAAAAACACGTCGGCTCGTTGTATTATTTTCCTAAACTTGTGTGTACTTGAGTGTTCATGTGTACTAACAGTGAATTATTATTAAAAAGTGCTCTTATTCTTATTCGAGATGGGGTGATGAGTCCTGCACTGACGTCCCGCTTGGGGTGAATTGTGCATTTCCCCCTACCAACACCTAACCGAGCCAACCCAACTCCTTGAAATACCGGAGTGAGGCTCTGAGGCGCTGGCACAGTTGCTCCAGTGGTGTAGATGGTAGTGTAAGTAATGATGATGAAAAGCAGTCTAGCTGTTGTGGTGACGTGGATGAAGAAGGCAACGGTGCCCCATGCAACCCGGTAGCGAATCTAGTTTCTTCTGTGGCTTCACAATGCCACAGCACATGCTCTACAGTTTTGTTCTCGCTCTACAGTTTCGTTTCGTAAAAGTGCTCGTAAACATGCTTGGGTGTGGGTGAGTGACATAAAGAGGTGAAACATGTCTTTTCGTGTTTTTTCCAAAACTCCATAGAAGCCTCTTGTAAAGTCTCCACCATTTTACTGGGGCACAAGTTTGACTTGACCGTGACTTACTTTGCTTGACTCTGACTGTGACTATGACTTGTTTGACGCTATTAATACTAAACTTGTTTAATATTACGGACTTTGTATCCAGTCATGTTTTTTTTAATAAAATGTGCTATCCTGTATGAATCATGATTTTTTCCTGGAGAAAAAGTTGTTAATCCAGGGTACAAACTACCTAGGGTTGTCATACGTCCGTAATTTTCCAGACATGTCCGGTAAATCAGGCTTTTGTCTGGAATGCGGGGGAATCCTGAAATGTCTGAAAATTTCCCAATTTACCATTTTTGCAGGAGCATATTTTTCGTTATTTAAGAGTTTTTGTTATGTGGTAAGAAAGAAAAATAACCAAAATTTCACTTATCACAATATTTTTTTACATATAATTAAATTATTCTAAATATTTAACTTTGCCTAACTCTTTTGTTACCAAAATTTCCTAAAGAGAAGTTTTGTACGACAACGAATGATGTTATGAATAGTTTATACTGTATTGTGAAATCACAAATCGCCATGACCACACTTTGGGTTTTGTTTGCACCAAGATTATTCTTAAGTATTCAATTTTTGTGCATTCTTTTTTTCCCTTGACTTAATGAATTAAATCTCATAAAGCTAGCCATTGTTTAGTTCCAGTATCAATGACTATATTCTGAGCATTTTTTTAGATTGGTCAAAACCTGTCCGACAAATCCAATGGACAACTTAAAAAAATGCCTGAAGGTGATTTTGGGCCTGTGGGCAATACGGCCATTGTACGGAAAAGAAAATTTTGTTTGGGATACTCAGATGAGTATTCATCATCATCATCAGCCAATATTAACCAGTCCACTGTTGTAAAAAGGCTTGATAGGTGGCTTAGTACGTTTACCATATATTAATAGGACGCTGCTGCCCATCCTCCGGTGGTTCTGGTCGCAGTTTTAGGGTCTATATATATATATAGCACTTTAATAACTGAGAAGTACCTACATAAGCTAGTGATAAAGGGTAGAATGAAATAAGGTTAGGTATTTAAATCGAAACGATTTGGGTCTGAATAATTATTATGTAGCTTACTTTGCTTCTCAGTTCCTTTCTTTTCACTCAGGAATCTCTCACATTGTTGAATACACCAGCAGAGTTCAAGTTGAAACTGTCTCATGGATTCTTCAGGGTCTACGTTGTCGGTGCCATCTTTTTCTTTGTTGCAAGGCTTCTGTAATGTGCTGGTTTTGCCTTTGGGATGTAATTTAGTTGCTTTCGGCATTTCGTAAACTGTTAATTGAAATTAAAGCCAAAATAAAATAAGCTCGAACCACGCTATGTTTTGCTTCGGTTTTTGACAAATTGATGACAACCAATCAATCGATGAAGTATGAAGTCGACATTGACACATGCGTTAACGATGACGCGGATGACGCGATGGGCGATAATGTAAAATTAATGCTGCCAGATTAAATTTAAAAAAATCAAACGTCTTGCCCTCAAAATCGTACTTTAGGTGCTTCCGGATAATTTTTCTCCAAATATAACTATCCACACATTTTCAGAGAGGCTACTTCCCCAAAATCGCAAGAAAACCCCTCATTCTGCCAGCCCTGTAGTAAACTACTGAAGAGTTTTGACGCCAACGTGAAAAAGACATGGGCTTGTATTATTTTCCTAAAATTGTGTATTTTCAAGTGTTAATATGTAATAATGTTGGAATATTATTTATTAAGTGCTTGTGAACGTGCTCGAGTATGAGAAGGTGATTTAGCGAGGTGAAACATGTCATTTCGTGTTGTTTCCAAAACTCTATAGAAGCGTCTTATAAAGCCTCCATAACTTTACTGGGCACAGTCGCGCGCATCACTTGACAGCGAGCGCACGTATTTTAATAAGCTTTTTATAAGTGCGGCATTTGCTGTTATCTTTGGCTTTAAATATGGACGAGGTCCTAAGACCTCGATCCATTAGTGCATTAGGTGGCGATATCGACTTTCGCGAGTGCGATATGAGTGAAGATGAGCTTACTTTGAGTGGTAAAATATTGAAAGATTCAAGAGAGTACGCATCATGCATAAACATAGATAGCTGTGGGAGTAGTACAAACGCGAAGAGGGCAAGAGTAGATAGTGATGAGCAAGTAAGTGAGGACGGAAACAATGATGGTTATACATTGGTTCAGAATAAGAAGAGTGCCAAAAGAATTAAAAATTTGCATGATAATATGGGTGCCATACGTGGAGAAAATTCATTTGAAGTTTGTGTGTCAGATTCTTTTGAAGTCTGTGTGACAGCAGATGAAATGTTACCCAAACAGGTTGGTTTAGCTAAGTTGCTCAAGGCCGAAAATATATCGAATAGCATCACGCATATCAGGTTTAAAACTCCATATAAAGTGATAATGAAGTTCGAAAACAAAGATGATGCAGAAAAATTAATAAACAGTAGTGTGTTTGAAGAACTAGGATATAGATGCCGTTTTACTAACCAAGTGAACTTGTCATATGGAGTGGTCAAATATATAGAATTAGATATGAAAGAACCTGATTTAGCGACATTTTTCAAATGTGAAACTGAAATTGTATCCATTAGAAGACTGAAACGTTTGGATGACAAGAAGGAGTGGATCGACAGTGAGTCAGTGCGTTTTTGCTTCAAAGGTGCCATTTTACCACAGTACGTGTATGGATCTGGCTGCCGCTTTAAGGTAGAACCCTACACATTCCCAGTTTCACAATGCTCAACCTGCTGGCATTATGGTCATCTAGCAAGGCTTTGCCCATCCAATAAAAAGATTTGCCCTAAATGCAGTGAAGCTCATGAAAATTGTGAAACTACTTCGTATAGATGCGCAAACTGTAAAGGCGAACACGTGGCTTTTAACAGAAATTGCCCTACATTTTTAAAAGAAAAAAGGATCAGACAAATCATGTGTAAACAGAACTGCACATATAAAGTTGCGTTATTTGAATATTTGAACCGACAAAAAAGAACTCTAGGGCACAACATGAAGGGTTTGTCTGGTTATAGTACTGAAGTATTTGAAAGGGGAAGTAGTGTTGGGCCCTTATCAGCTGAGCTATTGCAGACGGAAGTTACGAACAATGATGATAAATTAACTTATAAGGATTTTGAAAATGATAGTTCTGATTCGGGAGATTATATTAATGCAGGAACGAGTCATAGCAATGTTCAAAAGAAAAAAAAGAAAAAAGGTAAAGCACAGACGAAAGAACTTCATAATTATATTGATAGTAATGGAGAAAAACTACTCTTTTCCGAAGTTGTTAAAAATAATAAAAAAAACAAAGTTGGACCAACTCTTCCAATTAAAATTCAAGAGTGTCAAGAGACAAGAAAGGAAGAAAGGAAGAGTAGTGAAAAGGAAGAAATTTTTAACTTTCAGGATTTTCTAAGAAATTTCAAAAATATTGTTTGTGCAGAAATAAGCTTCGAAGAAAAACTTATTTTAATGTTTAAATATTTAGTAGAAGAGTTAAAAAATAGTTTTATGAGGGCAGTAAATAGTGGGGATATTTTAAGGAAAATAATTAATATCTTCCATAATGGATAGTACATCTTATGTAAGAAACCGCGTCACATTAGGCTTCGGGAGTTCTGCTGCCCAATTGCGTATTGGGCAATGGAACTCCCGAAGCCTTAATAATAAGAAAATAGATTTAGAATTATTAATAAATCAAGATAAGATTCACATATGTCTGGTCAGTGAAACTTGGTTGACTTCAGACAGGGAATTTAGAATTAATGGATATAATGTATACAGGATGGACAGAGATGAGGCAAATGGTGGTGTAGCCATAATAGTTCATAATTCAATTAAGTCACAGTTGCATCCTGTTGCTTTGAGCAATCCAGGCATCGAGATAGTTTGTATACAAATTTTTAATTGTAAACATGTTAAATATATAGCATCAGTGTATTGTCCGTCTTCTGTCCATACCACTCAATGTGACTGGGATGAAGTTTTTTCAATTTTTGGAGAGAAATCAATTATAGCGGGTGATTTTAACGCACACCATTCCAATTGGTCTAATAGTACAAGTTCTGGGGGTAGATCTAGAGGAAAGAAATTATATGATGCTAGTTTAGACAGTAATTTTATTTCTCTAAACAGTGGAGAAAGCACTTTCATGAAGTTAGCTAATGGTGTGTTACAAAAGTCATCACCAGATGTCACCTTTGTATCAACGGACATAGCCGTTTTATTTAAATGGTTTGTTACGAATGAAAGTTTGGGTAGTGATCATTTATTTATTGAATTCTGTTTGGAATTTTTACATGATTCTCCCTTTATAAGACGCCGCAATTATAAACTAGCTGATTGGAAATTCTATCGTAATTCATGTCAAAAGAGTTTTTCTGATAGTAATATAGCTAGGTTTAGTAATGAAAGCGATGTCCAATCAATGTACAATTTTTTTATTGAAAAACTAAATCACGCAGCGGATAAAAGTATACCTAATTTAAAAACTCCAACAAGTTTCACAAGTTCTTTTACACCAAAACCGTACTGGAGCCCATCTGTGTCACACTCAGTTGCTAGACGTCGCTTAGCACTTAAAATTTTCAGAGCAAATCCAACGCCTAATAATTTTGATACTCTCACTAAGACAGTAGCTGACGCTCAAAAGTGTATAAGGCAGGCTAAGTTGAATAGTTGGAAGAGTTTTTGCGGAGAAATTAACGAAACAACAAGTGCTTCTGCTATGTGGCAAAAAATGAGGTGGATCAAGGGGGTAAAGAAAACCCGGATTCGTGCTCCAGATGATAAAAAATATGAGTTATTGCGATCTTTGGCGCCTGATTTTGTAGAACCAGCCTTACAATCTTTTAGTTCAGAAAACCCTCAGTTAGAGAGCGCTTTTTCTCTGCAGGAGCTTAACAATTGTTTAAAGAAAAAGGACACTGCACCAGGTGTAGACGCTATTACTTACAGTATGATTTATCATCTTCCTAAAGAAGGTAAGTCATTTCTGCTAAAAATCTTTAATCTAATATTTTTAAAAGCATTAATACCAAAGCAATGGCGTCAAATTAAGGTGATACCAATTCCCAAACCCAGTACTGACAATAATGCTACACCAAAATTTAGGCCAATTTCATTGATATCTTGTTTGTGTAAGACTCTTCATATAATGCTAACAAAAAGACTAGAATGGTTTATTGAACGAAATAATGTATTAGCTTGTACTACATCTGGCTTTCGTAGATGTCAGTCTAGTGTAGATTGTATAGCACGATTAGTATTACATATACAGGCGGGTTTTGTAGAAAAAGTACCTACCCTTGCATGTTTCCTAGATGTAGATAGTGCATACAATAATGTTTTGGTAGATCAACTAGTTTTGATGTTGGATCAATTTCAAATTGGGGCAAAATTTTGTAATTATCTTTTTGAGTTTCTGAGAATGAGATGTTTAAATATCAAAGAAGATGGTGAAGATATCGCTTTATCGCGATGGACAGGCAGAGGGCTAGCCCAAGGAGACCCAATCTCTCCGATTTTATTTAACATTGTTACAGCAAAAATATGTCAATCCATTGATGAATTGTATTCATTACAATATGCTGATGACTTTGTTTTTTATGTTCAAGACAAGAATATTCAGAACAGTGTTCTGGATATGCAGGACTGTATATCTTGGGTTTCTTCATGCTTAGACCAAATTGGTTTAAATATTTCATTTTCAAAAACTCAGTTATGTCTGTTCAGCAGAAGTAGACAAAGAGACCAAATAACTGTGAATATAGGGGGTAATATTATACCAGTGGTAGATTGCGTGAAATACCTAGGAGTTTGGATGGATAGATCGTTGAGTTGGAATAGACATATAAATGAAACCCGCGAAAAATCTTTAAAATTACTTAATATTCTCAAAGTTTTAGCAGGTGCATCTTGGGGAGTACATCCAAAACACCTTCGGAGAGTTTATTTATCGCTTATCAGAAGTAGGATAGATTATTCCAGTTTTATTTATGATAATGCTGCGAAAACTAACTTATTGAAATTAGATAGAGTACAAAATGCAGCATTGCGTGTAGTAGGGGGGTTTATTAAAACCACACCAGTTCATGTAATGGAACACGAGTTGTGCATACCACCACTTTACTTGCGACGTAAATATCTAGCTACAAGATACTGTCTTAGATCGCAGTCCTGGGCCAGTAATGTCACTGTTGATCGGCTGGAAAGTTTCTCACATTTAAATTTATCGAGATTAAAGAGGTGTCCTTTACTTTTAACCGTTTATAGTGAAACTAAAAAAGAAAGAATGAATACCAGCAATCCTTTACTTATGTTTACTTTGAATACTTGGGTTTCAAATATAGATATAAATTTCATTCAAACTGAAGTAGATCATATAATTGAACCGAAAAAGAGATATGACAATAGAATTTTAAAATACAATACACTGCACATGTTAGGAAATAAATACAATGGTTGGCATACAATTTATACTGATGGTTCTCAAACGCAAAATGGTCGTGGTGCGGCCTACTATGATCCCAGTCGCAATGTGAGGGAGGGGTTTAAGTTGAATGTAGCCAATTATTCAATTATGTTTGTGGAGCTCTTTGCTATCTCGGAGGCGCTTTCTTATGTCATCAGCGAGGGACTCGTAAAGGTTGTAATTTTGTCTGACAGTAAAAGTGCCTTACAGCACTTGGCTCGATGCGCCTCCGGACACAGAGGTGCATCGATAGCATATACCATATTGAGCAAAGTCCTTACGCTGGTGGCTCGGGGAGTGTCTCTGGGGTTGCAATGGATTCCTTCACACGTCGGCATACGTGGTAATGAGGAGGTGGATAAACTAGCTGGAGAAGCCATATCGAATGGTATTGAAGTTCATTTGAAGCCTGAATACACCGAAGTGTTAATAAAATACAAAACTAGCGTTAAATTACAATGGAAGGAGTATTTTGATCTTGTTTCATTAGAAAAAGGTATATGGTATCGAACAATGCAATGCGAACCTCCTCATGTACCATGGTGGGCCGATGTGAAGATGAGTCGGAAATATATTGTGATTGCTCACAGGTTGCGTTCTGGGCACATGTCGTTAAATAACTTTAAATTTATAATGAGACAAGTTGATAGTCCTAGTTGCGATACATGTGGCGCAGCCGTTGAAGATGTTTACCACTTCCTCATGGAGTGTGTCCAGGGCGTATCTATGAGAGAAAATTTGTGTAGAACTTATAAATTAAATGTATTAGATGTAGGATTGATTCTGAGCGTTTTAGCGGCGCCAACATCTAGCGCAGCTAGGACGCTCTATCAGTCTACCTACGGGCTACTTAAGGATAGACCCTAATACTGTGACCTAGTATGTAAACTTGGTGATTCCTATGGGACTGACATAGTCATTTATGACTAAATGTCCCCAATAAAAAGAAGAATAAAAAAAAAAAAAAAACTTTACTGGGGCATGAGTTTGACTTGATCATGAGTTATTTTGCTTGACTTTGACTTGTTTGATGCTATTTAATCATGTAAACTTGTTTAATATGAAGACTGTGGGACTCTGTATCCACGGTCATAAAAAGCTACAGCCGGAAGTTCTTATCGTTGACATTTAATTATTTCTGCGACGATAGCGACTTCCTTTTCATGACATAACGTCGAGAAATTGGGAACTAAAATAACCTCAAAAATAAATTGTCTTTAATTTTGAGTTTGCACGAAAATAGTATGCCGCTTGGAAAATTCGGAAAAATTACACTTTCGTGGTAATTATTTGACCAATAAATAATTTCCGCCACAAATAGTTTCAAGTTACTAATTTTATATTCTTGTGGTGAGCTATTTAAAATATTTGGAAAATAATTATTCCTAGATTTTCTTTCCTTATATGTAAACAGCCTAAATTGTAGTTATCTATCATTCAAATAACAATTACCAATGCACTGAAGCAAAACAAAACAATTTCGTATAAAAAAAAATTGCAACCTCTAGACTGTTTTTAAGCAACATATTTTGCCGTCTCTCCGAATGAAAACTTAAAATTCTGTTTTCAGGTTTGCAGTAACAGTGACCAGTCTATCTCTGTTTGTGGTGGCTAAGGACCACATAAATGGGCAGCGTCTGGAGAATATGAGAGTCCGTGAACGTATGCGCAAGTCTAACCAAGGAGAGTACGGAGACGTTTATAGAAAACTGTGAGACAATTGTAAGTTGCCGTCTACTGCACGTACAGTTCAAGTTTGCTAATCCTGCCGGCCTAAAGGCCGTTGCAGACCATGCGTAGTACAAGTAGCAAGTGTATTGTATTGTAAGTATAAGTTTAAAGTGCCTTCGCATCGTTTGCAACGGTGTGCTTAGTGGAAGTAGCAGTGAAAGTGCTTAGTAGCACTTCTCGCTGGTTGCGCAAGTGAAGCTTCGTTTCCCCGTGCTACTCACGCGACGCCCATTGCGTATCGTTCGTCTCGTTCGAACACTCGTGCGAGTACGTTCTCGCACGCGAGTTGTGCGCGTCGCCGCGCGAGTGGCTATTTACGTGTGAACGCCTAATTGTACTTGCAAGTTACTTCACATGCGATAAAATCTTGTCACTTTATGTTGAGCAAGAAGGTGAAAAGGCTATATTTTCCCATATTAAAAAAACAAGGTCTATGATTCTGGTAGTTGACGTTACTGTCCAGTTGCCACTTTATTTGAACAAACAGAAATTGTGAATCAAATTAATTTGTATACCTGATTACAAATATGTAGTATGGTAACAAGACAGTTTTTCAATTGAACACTTAATTAACTAATCTGCTTTATGGGAACTATAACTACATGAATACTTTTTTTATAATAAAACCACAGTTCATTTTACAACTTTTAATACGTCTTCTGTATCATCATAAATATGATAGAGATCTTAGCCATTTCAAAATCACATGTTTTGCTTCATTGACCGAGCGAAGAGAGGTCTCATATTCTAATGGCTAATGGGACAAGTGCATTTCGTCGTGCATGGTTTGTTCGACTATAACTTGCGTATCGTTGATCCGATGTTCATGAAACTTTGTAGGCAAGTAGTTCATTTCAATAAAAAAACGAATATAGGCAAAATCAAGGCTTCTGATGATTAATGGGTCGCGAGGTCACAGTTAGTGGCAAACTACTACTAATATAAAGTCTTAACAATTCAAACACATTGCAGTATCCGTGGTCACAGTAAGCAGTAAGGGATAGTCTCCAATAGTACCAGACTTGCATTGTGATTCCAGGTGTTGACGCAGAGTAAACAAGTGCACAGCCATGGCCGTTCCGAACCTGGACCCCGCGAAGCTGCAGCTGGTGCAAGAACTGGAGATAGAGATGATGTCCGACATGTACAACCGGCTGGTTGCCGCCTGCCACCGGAAGTGCATACCCATCAAATACCACGAGCCTGAACTAGGTGAGAACTAGAACAGATATCCGGTAACTATTCAGTATTTGGCCAATCTGGCCTAAATTTACTATCATGCCAGATACTGGATAATAAGAGAGTAATCGGCCCGAAATAACTACGGATTAGTACTACAGTACTTTTCAATTACATTTGTGTAGTCTTATTACTGGTGAAGGTCCTGTCGTTGCAACTACAGGGCGTCTAGACAAGAGCCACACACTGTTAGCGTTAACGCCTGCGGAAAGATGAAATTGTATGAAAATGACATTAGCTTGAGATAACTTCTCTCGTGCTAATGTCATTGTCAATGTCATTTTCATCTTTCCGCAGGCGTGAACGCTAACAGTGTGTGGCTCTTGTCTAGACGCCCTGTAGTTGCAACGACAGGACCTTCACCAGTAATAAGACTACACAAATGTAATAAAAAAAAAAAGAAAAAACAAACAATAAATAAATGTATAGACAAACTCAACACCATTGAGAAATCACCACAAAGCCCTGTTTTTTTTAATCATATTCTGAGCAATAGTTTATTTTATATACTTTCAATAATAAGCACGATGACAATTTTTTTTATTACCTCATAAAAAAAGCTGATCATAAATAGAGCACATCAACAAAAACAAAATTAATAATAGTTAAAAAATAAATAAGTTATACACATTTTAATTTCATGCTAGACAGAGAGCGCACTATACTGAGTTATGACGTCACGCCTCAGGCGCTCCATACAAATGCTATACTAACACACGCTTTGCAAGAAAGGGAGAGTATTCCCTCTATCCCCACCTGAAACTTTAAACGCTCATATCTCAGAGATTTCTCAGCCAATTTAATTTATTTTTTCAGTATGTGTAATGTATTTAGTTATATTCATTGCTAAGCCTGTTAATTGTAATAAATTAAACATTAGGACACATGCCTATTGTATTTTTGTATTCAACAAAACCCTTTGTGTTGGGTTCAGTCCCATCAATGCCTATGAAATATCCGGTCTAGACCTGTGATAAGAAATATATAATGTTATTATTATCTATATTTCAGGTAAAGGAGAGTCGGTATGCCTCGACCGCTGTGTGGCGAAGTACCTGGACGTGCACGAGCGCATCGGCAAGAAACTATCCAACATGTCACAAGGAGAGGAGGACCTCACCAAGGTCAACCTGCCCGACCCCAAATAGTACAATTCAAACTAACTTAATACTGATGAATATTTGGCACTTTGTTGGCGATTCTCTAGCGATAATAGCCACCATTTTCATCACAATACTTGTTATAAGTTACCACAAGAATTTAGGTATTTAAATGAGAATATACCTCACAGTTTGGAATTTTATTACGAGGTTGGCCATGATACTTTCTACAGATGGTGCTCGTTTAGTACCTTTTTAAAAGTTTTTTTTTTGTATTCTGAATATGTCATTATGACAAAATCCCAAGAAGTTTATATCCAATTGGAATGTGCATATAAAATAAATAATTGAAAGCAAGTTTTTAGGCGTTCGCCATATTGAATTTAGTGACGTCATTTTATTTTTGTGTTCTTAGAAAACCCTTTCATTTGATACCCATATCATGGGGGTGCATAAAAAATAACTGGTCCGCCATCTTTGAGCCCGCCATATTGGATTTAGAATGACGTCACATACCTAAGGGGGATCTTATATGGGCGGTTACGACCGTAGGACCGACTTGTGCACATTCCAACTAAGTATGTTTCTTGCTACATTACAAAGGTTTGCTATACTAGCACCACTGACAGTTGCCAACCTCATTCCTATATTCGCGCTTACCATCAGATGTTGGACTGATACATTTTATTATTTTTTAGTTTGGGAGACTTGTTTTAGAGTAGTGACTGTTAGAAATAAAAAGAATTTAAATTATTTTTTCTTGTTTATTTTCATAACATTATTCAAAACTAGTGACTAATTCTAAAAAAATATACACGCTTTCTAACTACAACACAACTATGTATATAAACTAAGTCTGTTTTTTGCTCTTTGAACCATCGATTTGACCAAAACCGTAGCCGGGAGTGTAACACTTGATAAGTTGGCAAAGAATTATAACATTTGCGCAGAAAAAGAGGATGCTTTTCATCCAAATAAATAGAAATACTTCCTTGCATTTAAATTCTAGAAGATATGCATAGAATAGCCATGCCGCTTGCGGGGTTAAAAACATCACAACCAATATTAACGCATGTATAAATCTCATTTTAAAACTATGAACAACTAGGGGCAGTAACGATAGAAACCAGACAAAGTACTGAGAAGTCATTACGCTGTTATAAGCAACTAAAACAATAGTCTGGCAGAACAAACCGAAAGGCAATGTCTTCGGGTCGTATCCAAAAGTCAAACTGAGCACGAAAAGTGCCGTCAACATGAGATACTGCACAATAGATTTCACGATAGCAAATTGCTCGTCCATTGTTAAGTAGGAGTAATAGAACAAAACCGAGAAATTGTGCTTCGTATCCTTCCTAAAAAGATGGTATACATAAGTTTCAAAAAGGAATTCATAACCATACAAACAGTGCATACAGAAAGTAAGAGAAACCAAAGTTAGAATACAACTCAACGCTAAAGTCAGCTGGTTTTTGTTCGGCAGTAAGTATATTAGGATGTCTTTTAACGTAATGTGTCTTAGTCGATAAGTTGCTATACTAAGATACATAGGGAAGCTGAAGAATATTGGATACAAACGCAGATGTACAGAAATTCCCAGTAAAATCCCAGATAGAGCGTACTTTACTACTGATTTCAAGGCATCCGTCTGCAAGAAAAATAACGACAAAATTATGAAAAAGCATGGAACTGAATCTGCGTTGCCCCGAGTAGAAATCGCAATGCTCATCGGATTGTAAAGCCAAAATAATGCACAGTAAGAAGATATCGAACTCATCTCTTTGTTCTTCCATCCTAATTGATATTCAACTAACTTTTTAACGGCGAGAGTTATAAAAACGTCGAAAACTGTGAATAGGACCTTACCGAATTCTTTGAAAAGAAATATGTTCGGGACTAAGAGATAGGCGATGAGCGGGGAATATCTATATGTATGTCGTTTGTACGGAGACTTCCCATTATACACATGTCTGGCCGCATCAGTGAACACCTTATAGTCAATATCTGTGTAGTCAACATCAAAGTTTTCATCATGGTAGTTTGCGTAACAAATGAGAGTCAATCTCACAAACGTACCGACTACCAGATGATATTTCAACGGTAAGTCTATAAAAGTTCTAAGTCTATCCATTTTAAAGTCTAGTTTTCATGCTCCTTGCAGCTGTTTCCAAGCAGGCGAAGAATTCTTGGAACTCTTTAGCGCACTCGTCCTTTTTCACCGAGCCTTCTTTGAGTAACACACAGCGTGCGTATAAAGTGCCTTGCTTCGAGCACTTCGCGAACACTAGAGGGTATTTTGCGAATCTCTCTTTAGCTTTGGCTACGGCTTCCATGCTTGTTGGACGTTATTGCTTCCCTCTGGAAAGTGGTCGGAGGTTCGGTGAATTCACACACTTCTCGTGGCCTGAAAAAGATGTCGTAGATCGGCTTCGAGAAGAATATCCCCAAAGCTGCAAGTGTGAAAGTGAGTTGGAAAGTTTTGGGATATTTGTATATCCAACTTCTTTGTCCCAATGTTGTGCTTCTTTTGCCGTAATGATTGTCCATCTCTTTCTGAAAATAATGAACAGTAATTATTAGAAAAACTGAAAAGATTAAATCACACTTAGTTTGCGGGATCCACTTGCATGAAATATTCAGTGAAATTTGATGGGTCCCCGTTTGCCCCTCTTAATTTGGCCCTTTCGCAAAATCATTTCTAAGCGGACCTCAAAATCCCATAAGGAATCTACCTGCCAAATTTCAGCTTCGTGCGTCTAGTAGTTTTCGGGAATTCGAGATGAGTGAGCGAATGAGTAGATGAATTTCGCTTATGAGTGAGCGAATGAGTAGATGAATTTCGCTTTTCTTCTAGTATATAATCTTTGATACTATATAGAATAAAGGTAAGCGTTTTGCTTTGCACGAGGGGATTGAAAACATTACCGCTTAGACCATTGAAACTACTCACCTTCCCATGGATTACGTATGGTTCCTGGACCAGTGCTATTGTGTTGTGTCGCTTCTGTAGAGCTTCCAGCAAGGCGGCGGAGCCTGAGACATGATGGGATGGAGGTGTGATAGGTGTTGGCCTGTGTGATGTCGAGTGTAGTACTGACGCCTAGCCTGTGTGTGCTACCAGCTGCCGAAGCAGTTGGAAGTGTGTGTTTATGCGATTGTAGTTACTTTGTTGGCAATCCTTTGTTACAGTTGGTTACTTAGTCCCCCTGTTTTTTAGGCGTCAGGGTTTACGTGCGAGGGCTCGGTACGGTCCGAGTCCGTGGACGACGCCAGCGAGAAGATATTGAGCCGTTAGAGGTCAATACCATCTTCGTCGTCGTCGGCCGCTTCCAGAAACTGTTCTTCCTCCTCTATCGTCCACCCCAAGTCCTCGGCGAGTGCCGTGTGATCGCCATCCCCGGGTCCCGGCCCCAACACGGCTCTCCCGGCTACGTTGAAACCTATCACTTTCACGTAAACTCTCGCACAAGCATAATGCAGCCGAAAGTCCTCGCGCCTGAGGAGTTCTACATCCTCTGGTGGTATGATCATAACGAGGAGATGGTTGCGAGCGTCACCCACGAGGCGCACCTCATGTGTGAACACTCGCCACCTCTCCACGCCTACACCCGGGTTCATCGCCGCCAAAAAATTGATGAGGATGTCTAACCGGTTCGCTGCCAAGTCTGCCAACCTGCTGATGCCTCGCCCGAAGTCCGGGAGGTAAATAAGCGCGGTGTAATGCCGCGGTACTTTACTCTCCGGGACGACCATGAGCTCGCCGGACCCCTCCCACCGAGCGGGAGTGCGCTCGACGATGGTCATGAGCCAGGCGAGCGCATGGTCGTCCCGGGGTGTATATCTGACGCCACCGCGGAAGTTTCTAGGCATTGTCATGAACCGCGGTAAACGGGTGTCGGCTCGTAAGTCATTGTCCATGAAGATGCCGTAGAGCGCCCGCTCGATGACCGTTCATCGATACATGTACATGATACATCACGTGGACAGCGCGCAGCTCGTTCATCGATACATGGTAGAGGTCCAGGACAACCACTTGGTGCGCCTTGGCATCCTCCGCGTACGACAACTTGCCGTCGCCACCCACTGTCTGTGTCGCCACAAGTCCGCTGTTGCTGGGCACCAGCGGGCCCGCGGATGTCGTGTTTGTGTCGGCAGCAGGAGGTTCGCCGTGGCAGGCCTTTTTATCGACCGCGGTGGGTGACACCAAGCTCCGCAGTCGTTTCGCGCCTCTGGTCATCTCCCCCCCTTCCCCCGAGTGTGGAGTGTCCAAGTTAGGCACGACGGTTACCAGGGCCTCTCTCTCAGTGCCAATGCTCCCCTTATTACCCTTCCCCTTTGAGGGGTGCGGGTCGGGTCTGTTTCAGCAAGGAGGCAGCGTTAGAGTGGAGGGCCGCCGGGCCACGTGTACCGTGTGTAGTGTAGGTAGAGAGCGTGTGTAGTGTCGGGCCCCTGCCCCTACAGTTCACCGGGTTGTCCGGTTGAAGCCTCCGCAATCAGACTCGGACGGTCCGTCGGTGTTGCCACATTGGCAGGGGTCGCCACCTGAGGGACGGAACGAGTGGGAACATGATATGCTGATAATGACGATGATGATTGATTTGTTTTGGGCCTACCTCTGGATCTGCGAAGGCGAATGGAACGCTGTTGAGCGTATATGTACAATCGAGATTTAAATTAATGTCAGTACAAAAAGGCAACTTTTGGTGCTTACCTTAAATCTTATCAGGCCTGTCGGTAGCAGGCGCAAACTTCCTGGGCTCCAGGTTGTACCCCGAGCACACGAGAGACGTGTTGTGCGGCTTGTGTACCAAGCAGCACTGGCGCATTGCCTCAAACACTTTGTCGCAACGCACCTCTTGATAGTTCTGTTCTGTGGAACAAAATGTAATAGTAAAATTATTTTTAAAATACAACACATACACTCAGTACAACATTCACAAAATGTACGGAACAGCTGATATCTTTATCGCGATTGTAGGGTTGGTCCCAGGGTAAAAGCTGTACCATTACTACAAGATTTGTGAAAAGATAGTTTTCGAAAACCCCTCCTTTTGCGTCGGGGGTTGAAAATGCCAAATTGCGCCATAGTAAACAAACGCCACAGAAAAAGGCTTCAAAAGGCGTTTAGCCGTGCGAATGGTAACTACCACTAAATTTGATCTCGATATCGTAGTATAGGAACAAAAAAGCGGCTCGCTGGGTTTTCTTTCACACAGCTTGAAGTACTCTGCCTCTTGGCTTAGATATGGAGTTATACTCTGGGGAAACAGTGTAAATGTGAATGACCTTTTCATTGCCCAAAAAAAATGCATTCGCATCCTAGCTAATATTGATTCCCCCGCCTATACTATACCATATTTTCACAAGCCTTATTTTATAAAATTCAAAATACTATCAATAGTGTCAATATAAGTGCAATGTGTAAATTTGTAAAAAAACACCCAGACTATTTTTAAATAAGCATCTGATAAATCGCGCATAATTAGGCCGCAATTTAGACATAAATTAATCGAACCAAAGTCCAACCTAGAAATACACAGCTCTGGCCCTAAAACAATGGCCGTTAAAATATTTAATAAATTGCCAAATGAATTAAAAGATATCGAAAAAGAAGTAACTTTTATAAATAACTTAAAAGGCATTTTAGAATACAAATGTTATTTCAATTTAGAAGAATTTATCAATGATGATTTTGACGAAATGTACATAGATCGTTCCGTTCCGACTATTGCCATACCCAAATAGGGTCATATGTATTACTTTATATTTAAACATGTTAATTTAAGAACTCCATGTACCTGCATAATGTCTGCAATAAAATATTGAGTATTGAAGTGCTTGCGGTATCTATCTTGATAAATGTCTTTGGCCATATCTGATGGAGGTGTTGTTACGTACCTAGTCCAACAAAATATTCATGTCTAGTGCGTCACGTACGGCCTCGTATCATAACCGGTTCCATCGGTGGGCGTATACATAGGTACCTACTTATTTGAAACTCTAACCTATTGTGATACAGGCTAAAATATTTATAACTAGCGACCCGCCCGCCCGGCTTAGCACGGGTATAATTTACGCGTTTTTCGAAACCTTCCGTAAAAAATTATCTAACTGATGGTGAAAACCGCATCAAAATCCGTTGCATGGTTTAGGAATTAGCGGCCATACAGACAGACAGACGCGGAAAGCGACTTTAATTTATACTATGTAGAGATAGAGATGAGAAGATAGAGATTAGTTGTCCCCTTGTACCTACGTATTACCGTTTTTACCCTTTGGGTATGAAACCCTTAAAAGCAAAAATCATATCTAAATACAAAATTTCATCAAAATCGTTAGAGCCGTTCCCGAGATACGCGAAATAAACTTATTTATGTACAAGAATTGCTCGTTTAAAGTTATTAGATAGTTAGACCCGTCTTTTTACGTCGGGGTAAAAAATTGGCTTGTTTTATGCACTCGTTGTCCAATCTACTATTGGGCTAGGTATAGTGATGTTTTAGATATCAATCATCGTCATCATCATCATCATCAGCAGCCAGACGACGTCCACTGCTGAACCTGCCATCTGCATCCACTGGGGGTCTAGACAAGAGCCACACAGCCATCACTGTCATCATTGACAATGACATTAGCATGAGAGAAATTATCTCAAGCTAATGTCAATTTCATCTTTCCGAAATGTTAGCGTTCACGCACGCTAACATTTCGATTGGATTTCACTTGGGGGGGGGGGGGGGCATTCTGACAAGGTTCGAAGGAATCAAATCGAAAAATTGTGTCGAATGTATGGAATTGCTAGGTGGGGGGGGGGGGCATGGCCCCCATGGCCCTGGATCCGCCAATGTACCTACGCCTCAATAAAAGATATCAATGAAAGAGCATAATTCAGCAATTTATACATATATTTTATTAACAATATGATATCGCGATCTTATTCTCATTTCACGGAGATAATATTTTTATACAATAAAGTACTAAATCATAGTATATAGCTATAACAGAATAATCATTATACTTTACACATAAATGATGTCTCCTAATTTACATTAAAATAATAAACTGGTGTAATAACAGTTTAAAAACTGGCTGTGATGACGTTAACCAAGGAAACCGTGAGAATATAACAATAGGTAGTTTGTTAATAACTCTTCATTAAGAGCCCATGCTTCGTGAACTCTATCTCTATAAAAAATAAACTGTTTGTGAGATAAATGTTAGTGGAATTTGTCCGTTTTTAATCTCAATAAATAATTTTAATTTGAACAAACTATATAATAAGGGCCAGAATACCAAGGGTGAACATACACGGGGTGGGTGTACATTATTTAAAATATTAACTTCGCAAAATGACCGAAGCACACTTTTCAAACGTAATATTAACTTCGCAAAATGACCGAAGCACATTTTTCAAACGTAGTATTAACTTCGCATAATAACCGAAGCACATTTTTCAAATAAAATTTGTACATAAAAAAAACAATTGTGCGAGTGAGATAGCTACACGCCACACTCTGGGTCTTAAATGTAGAATAACATTACAAAATGTTCAAACAAGTTTTCATACATAAAACTCATTCCAGTAAAAAAAAAAACTTGAAACACACTTGTAAAAAATGTTTGAAAACTTGTTTAAATCAAAATTTGTTATTTTTGTCGATATTTACACAGTTTAGATTTTATACAAGTCATCAACCAATCAAGTACCTTCAGTAATTTTATATTTTCAAAAATGCAAACGGTGCAGTGCACTGCGCGTGAAAAGACGCATTCATGAAGCATGGGCTCTTAAATTTAATACTTTAGGTAAAAGCATGGGCGTAGCCAAGGGGGAGTTTTGGGGGTTCAAAACCCGAAATAAGGAGGGGCGAGGACGCATTTCATGCACATTTTTATTATTTTATTTTCCTGAACCCACACTAAATTAGATTATATTGTGTTTTTTGCAATTTTATCGTCACAGCCAGTTATTTTCAGGATTTAAATAACTACATAATAAATCAAACTTCTTAACCGCATCCTTAGATAGTAAGTATATTTTATACAAAATAAAAATACAGACTGTAATCATAGGGGATACATTAACTACCCTAAAGGTAGACTTCCGTGCATCGCGACCGATCGCAGCCGCGCGCGTCTGATGCGACAAGTCTTCGCACTATGAAAATGTACGGCGCCGCTTCCGAGGTGTGCGGCCGACGACTGACGTCGCCATACATTTTCAAATCGTGTTAGATGCGTGCTTCAGACGCACGCGGCTGTGATCGGTCGCGATGCACGGAAGTGTACCTTAAAGGATGATTCACATTGAATTTTGCCCGGGACAAGCTCTGATTGATCTGATTGTCACGAAAATATTTTGTTTGTTCCGTACGGAACAATTACAAATGAAAAACGTATAATGCACGTCGCGTTTGTTACTTGTTACAAGAGGCCACACGACGTAGTTTTTTTTAAACTGAACTGCTGTTAGTGCCCGGAAGAGATCACTCTTAGCAATAAGGCCGCCGACTGTTGCACTGGTTTTTAAACTGTTTAATCGTATGTTATTTGTGGCGTGAACAAGAGTTGATATATCTAGCGATAGACCACCAATGGTTCACACTAAAACGTTTGTAAGGGGCCCGTTCGAAGCAGACAATCGCCAATTACCAATGTAAGTTAACATAGAAGTCAAGAGAGCTAGAGCTCAGTACATAAACTCACAAGGATTTCCCGCAATGACGTCGGTCATGCGTAGCGACATATGTATTGCAATCCCCGCGTCGCTGATCATCAGCGTCACATAGTCATGCTTTATAGAACGCAATGTATATTTGTAAAGGGAATCAAACGTCAAGTTTGGCTGCTTTCTAGCTTTAGAATGACAGAATGTGAATCAAGCTTAACCCGAATAAAGATCGTCCTTACTACGTATTTCTCACACAAGTCTGATCACAGAATAGATCACAGATCTGTCTGGCCTGTCACTGGCTGCTCCGGAAAACCTAAAATTGATTTCACATTGCCTTGCCGTCATTGAGGGCCAATTATGTTAATTTCTTTTGGTATGTATTGACGCACCATTGTGAACTGCAAATCAAATAGGCAACTCAGTTTTTTGTGCACAGACTTAGTTTCGCCTATAATCCGTTACGAAATTACAATGGAATTGATTCTAACATTTGTTTCGGATTATAAAATTAATATTGTTTTTATAATATTGGTTTTAGCGTTTTTCTGCACAATACCAAAATATACAAATTAAAAAAGAGCGTTAAAAGTGTATGGGTAATATTGTAGTCTTTATATAGCCTAGTAGGAAAACATCGCATATGGCTTATTTTTTTTTCCTTCACTGACGTCGGTCGCGCGTAAAAATAAACATTGCGTTCTTCAATCACTGCACTGTGACGCTGATGACGATCGACGCGGGAGTTTTCAATATTTGATATAAAATATATAACTGCCGACTTACGCCGATCGATCAAATCAACATTTGCAAAAATGTGGAACGTATTCAAAGCCGAATTGAGTGCTTTAAACTCAAGTTAACCGAAAGAGTCGTTTTACCCATTGCCCCTTGTATGCCCCATGACGCCGTCTCGATTGTTGCGCCTAGGTATAAATATTTCCTCGTTTCCTACGCGTATTATATGTGATCAATGATTTCCTAATAAACAGCATAGATTCAATTGCCGCAATCGTTTTCAATTGATACCAATTGGTGCCATGGATCTTTATGAACAACCTAAAATATTTACATGGAAATAAATGGGATACACAGCAAAATCTTTAAGTTACCAAAAGTAAATTGTAATTTTATATTATTGTGAGAATCCTAAGTTATTCCCGGGAATAAATAATGGTCACCAGTCAGCATGAAATTATGAAACAAAAAATGTGACTTTACCAAATATTTTTGAAATTAATGGCACTAATTAGTGTTTTTTGGAGTCTGGTGCAAAGCCGAAAGGGGATGACAGTTTGCGCCATTTTGAGCCATATTTGTCCGTAATGAAGTGTGATTATTATTTAATGTCTACGACGGTACTTTAAAACGTTACTTAAGTTGATCAATGCTGAAAATAGCTATTTAATTTTTGGGGTTTATAAATTTCTATCAGCAAAAAACTTTCAGTCAAACGCACTATACTTAAAAATGCTCTGTCAACTTGTGCCGACAGAAATCGGTTTTCGTTAATATCGGAGATTTTTTTAGCCTCAAAAATGTTTAAAAAGTGCGAAAAAATCACTGGCCACTAGTGACCACATAGAGGGCGCTAGAGTTACTCAATGCTTAAAATTGTTCTGTTTTATTTTCGCGTTTCAATCAGCGCTTTAATAGTTTAAATCTGCCTTAAACTCGATCTAGTACAGAAAAAAGTTTGCCAAAATCTGAAGGGGGTGAGGTAAACACATATTGCACACACTGACACATTCTTACTAGTTATACAAACGCACACTTCAATATTGAGCGGCACACAACCGCAAACGATATATACAAGTAAGTCATCAATGGACGACCAAGGAGTGTAAGTGCTAAACTGGAAATGTTGGTATAATGCAACCATGTATTAATTTTTTCTCTATCTCAGCGTTCCTCGGCAGTAGTTTTAAGCATTGTTTAACTTAAGTAACGTTTTTTTTTATTGGAGCCACCCAAGGAATGGGGAACATCAAAGTAAAAATTAAGCAATTTCATCCCCTTAAAAATTTACACCTAGCTACCAAACACCCCATATTTAACAATGTTAAGATTAGGTATCTCAAAAAATTTGTTAATAAAATTACATAACACTCACACTTTTAAATATTTGTCATAACAATTTCAACTTATTGCTTTTAGGACATGTAAAGGAAAATATATGATTAAAATAACATTTTCCTAGAAAATTATCTATGTGCACGAAACACTTAGGTATAAGCATACTGTCCTAGGGAAAGTACCATATCTTCATAGAAATACATAACAAGTCACAATCGTGCCAAAAAAATGTCCGCACCAAAACTCGGCGCACGCTACGAATCGCGCAGACTTTTTGGTTAGTTACAAGGTAACCGCGATCCGACTACAACGCCGCGCGATGCCAGAGCTACGATGACAGCGGACAACTAACGTTGAACACTATATAATTGATACAATGTATGTACAATGACGCTCGGACATTTTTGACTGTTTTCACTGAGAAATTGTGACTATAGGAATTTTATCTCAATGCATATATATCTATGATCATTTTTAATTATATATTATGGATATTTTAAAATTAAGAGGCTTTACCGAGAACAATACTTGTTGTATTAACTAGTTATTAAGCACCAGATACAAGTTATCAAAAAAAAAAAAAGTTAAAAACTCGAAAACATTATTTCCGGCACATCATATTTCTGTACACCGTTCAAAAAAATACTGTTGTTTATTTTTTCTTTTCCACTTTAGTCACCTTCTGGTCTTTAAGAAGAACCCAGTACCCTGAACTTAGAGGAATCTATCAACATCTTTATCGAAAGGCGTCGTTAAGGCGTCTAGGCTGTAGATGGGAAGATACATAACATTAAACACAATTTGGCTTTGTGTCGTCGGGTAATAATAGGCTTTAGGACATATGGTACTGTTCCTCTGGACTGCTTCATAGATACCTATTAATATTTAATGCACTCCGTGATTTTGTGTTTAGATTTGATAAACATAATCGTACAAATGATTGTAATAGATTTGATTAAAGTTCATTTTCTATGACATTGAAATTATTCAAGGTCTAATAATTCGATATACTTACAATTTACAAGTTTATTGTTTTGCATGAGAATTATTAAATTTTCCGATAGTTTACAAAAGTATTTATAAGTTAACTCAAACATAAAAGCAGTTTGTGTTCATCAGATTTTTTATCAGTCTTGCAAAATCTTTCATATAAAATGATTTTAAAACGTAAAAATTGTAGTAGTAAAGTCCTTCAAGGCTGCCTAACCCTAGGCCCGCAAACCACAATAAGGTTACTAAGTGGCTCACCAACATGACATGTCATGTTGGCATGAAGATATCAACTCCCAACAGGTAGTTGAAATCTTAAAACTATAGAATCTATAATTAATATTGATCTATAGTATAGATCAATATTAACAATATATTATGGTGTGAACAATAAAGAGTTAATCAATCAATCAATCAATAAAAACTATTTTGTATGACCAATTTTAAATAAAAACTAATCATGATTCATTTTTCAAATAACGCGGTTGTGAGTAATGGCGCGCTCATATTGTTTCATATGTGAGCACTATTTGTTGCTGTTTCATTATCTTTGGTTGAAATAGCTACATTAAAAACCTCTTCAAATTATAGTGTTTGATTCAAACAGTTTGTAAAGCTATGTTTTGTTCATAGTGTAATGTATGAATGGAGGTAGTTGTCAAATCCACACCTACCTACATACAAAGTGGATCGAGGTAGCCGCGATGAATTCGGGCACGTCAGTGGAGCCAGTGATCGGTAAGCTCAGAGATATGTTAGCTAGACTTGGGGTGCCGAAGCAGGTGACCGGCATCGGGCGGACGAGAATGTAGGTAGGTGTGGATTTGACAACTACCTCCATTCATACATTACACATAGCTAGAGTTGCCAACTTTTTGCCTAAGGTGGGCGAAGTGATGGTAAATAAGCAGTATTCCGCATACTATAATTTTGTTGAACAATAAACAGTATAATGGTTGGCAACCCTATTCACAGCTGACATGGAAATCAAGTGACATTATCAGAGTATCAAAATTATGACCCACCTTCATTAAAGGTTGGGCAGCCTTGGTGTAGTATGTACATAAACGTTTTAGTTTTATCCGCCCCCTTGCTATAGCTATAAGTATTTAATGCTATTTCATGTTAGTTAATCGATATGGTTGAACTAATCATGTACTTTCAAATCATTTGTCTGCCCATAGAGTAAATTGTGGTTATCTACCGCCATTTTAAATACTATACTGGATAAGCGGTCACTGTGAGTCATAGACTTAATAATCTGTTGAGTGCTTATCTGTACTTATCTCATACTGAAACATGTTAGCACAACTAGCTATTTTTTTACAATAAACTATTATTTTTATACAATCCATCTACCTAATGCGTTAAAACAATAAAAAGCTAAAATGAGAATGTCTCCATAACCGGTAGGGTTAGCATGCCATGACAAAATTTGTTGTGAGAAAAAGAAACGTTTAAATATGTAATTGTAGTCCAATTTCGCACAACAAAAATTGTGTGATATCTTTTTACATGCTAGGCCTGCAGGGGTCAGGCCCTAAACAACAGTTCTTAAATACGTAAACGTACAGTTCGTTTCTTTAGCGCTTGCCGGGTGGACTGCGCACATGCATTTAGGCTATTGACTCGGACTCGCTTCCACACTTTCTGGTCGGGTCAGTACAGGCTTTTCTGCAACTTGAGGCTTTTCAGCTACCACTGGCTTCTCTGCCAACTGAGGCTTCTCCACAACTTGTGGCTTTTCTGCTGGAACATCAACATTATTCGTAGAGAGTTCCGCATCCACATCATTATCAATATGAGTACTGGAGAGACTATTTGTTATCATGTCAGGTTGTTCTTGTTCCATTTCAGTGGGTCCATTCTGTTTGCCCATGTCTGGCATAGCCGGTGAGATTGATCTTTGCATAGCACTCTCAGGGATGGCGGGTGAAATGGCTCTAGAGTCTTCGCTGGAGGCACTCAACTGCCGAGGCATTTGTTGGCTTGGATGGGACAATGTTTGTGGGAGGTGGGGGTTATGTAACGGCAACCGAGATTTGTCGCTCTTCCTCCATAAGGTTACTTCTTGCTGTTTGAAGTAGCGACGATCCTCTGTGTCCATCAGGACAAGGTTTAGATAGTAACGCACTGAAAATTTGTTATTTATGTCTCGCATCGTGGGAGTGAGGTCATAGCCGGCCAGGAACACCCGAATAGGAATACTTTCACCTCTGACAGGTGCCCCATCCATGATTTCGTATTTCGCAACAGTTTCATTCTCTGTGAATGTGTTAGGGCCAGAACCGGTAGTTTCCCTCTTGATTATCGATATCTCCATGTGTTTAATCTTGATGCGCACAAGAAGAAAGTATATTTTGCCTACAATGACATCTTTGAGGTGGTATTTTGACTTGTTGTATTCAAACTCTATGTGTAGGCAGTCTTCAATACCTACCTCCATCTTTATGGAGTTTAAGGCGTCTGGATAGCTGCATAGCGTATGGACAGCGATATCTACCTCTTTTACGATGTCTGTGAGGCGCCTGACGATCGTAGCTCGCAGGAAATACCTCAGTCTGACGTTAGCGCCAGTGTAAACTTCGTACGGTTTTTCGACGTTCGCGAACTCGAACTGATAGGAAGTGTGCTGTAGCAGGTCGCCGGGACGTGCCAGCTCCTTCACCAGCGATATAAACTCGTGATGATTTCCTCTGTCGTAAAACAATTCAATCTGACCTATAAGCTCGACCTTGATTCCTTGGTGCTCGAGTTTAGAACCCGGCTTCCTCAGAGTCACATTCACGCGTCCAGAGACCGTCTCACCGTCGTAATAGAGCAATAATTTTTCCTTTTTTCCGTCATCCGTTTTCACTTCTGCAACCTTTCGTTTGTCAGCATCATCAAATACGATTTCGATATCCGCAGTCTGACCGAATCCGAAAAAGCTCATTTTTACACTGTTTGGTTATGCGTATCACCGGAAAGTTTTTACGTGGTTTTGGATAAGCACAATAACGAAATATTTGAGCAAAACATTGAAAAACGGCGATGAAACGCCCGCGAATCCGTGTAGGCGATTGAAAGATTGAAGCAAAGATGGCGACCGACTTTATGTCGGCTGTCGCGAACAGGTTATTATATAAAATAATGAAGGAAAAACTCACCAACAAGACATTTTTGGATATCACAGGCAAATTTCTTGCATGGATCTTTCGACATAAATGAAAATTTCAGCACTTTTCAAAGGAAACTCTCGGAAAATCTTGAATTTCAGTCATATGTGTACAAAATGACAATAAATTTGATATGGCAACACACCGTTTAAAAAGTCGATCGATTTGTTTTCTTCAACTTAAATAAATACGAGGCATTTTTTTCACTTTTCCGTGTCTTTTCCTTAATTTTCAGGATGCTTTTTTTCTAGTGATGTTTTAGTTATTGGTTTTTATTTTGTTTAGTCACATAACCAAATGGATAATCGATCGATTTAATGTTCAAAAATTAGAACGCATTCATAACAATAGAAAAGAACAGAGTTGCCAGCCAACTAAAAAACCCTCAAAAATCCTTCTTTTTGTAAATGGCGGATCTCAAAATTTTCTAACAAAAGCGAACCGTTTTTACTTCGAATTTATCTTCTAAAGTAAAAATTAAATCATGGAGATCACTCGCGCGACATTAGGAATAGCAGTTGGGATAGCGGGAACCTTGTTCCTTGGATATTGTGTATACTTTGATCAACAACGTCGTAAGGACCCACTGTTCAAGAAAAAGCTGAGAGACCGTAAGAAATCCTTTATAATGTATCAAACTTAGTTAAGATAATATGCAGCGTTAACTATCATGACCTGTCATACCGTATCTTACGAAATCCAAAGTTATTACAACTAAAATAACCTCAAAAAGTGGTTTGCAATTTCACCACATCTCAACCTATTGCAATATTTAATTTACTTATCACTAAGAACTGCTAATAATACACCAACTGACAAACTGCGAAAATGTATAAGTACACAATGATAGGAAATTGTATAATAGTATGAAAGCTATACCTTCAGACAATGTCATTGGTACTACTGCCAGACATACTTCATAACATTGTTTGTATAGGTGCATCGTCCGTAGCAGGAATGAGTAGAAAGAACAGCTGCCAGCTGCAATACATTGCCAAAATAGAAAGTGACATCAATATTTTATCTTATGCTTTGGGCCAGTAAACATTTGATAGGCATTGGTGTGACCTCAGATCAGACCAACAACTGAGATATTCTTAGTACAATCTATGGTACAATTTTTTTTTTTTGTCATCTGACCCCAAACTAATCATAGCTTTTACTATACAAACATGTATTTTTAAATTCTTAAATTGATATTAACACCCAGATCGAAAAACAAATGTTCATCACATGAAATCACAGTTATATCACATACATCACATTTATATGTACTATAAGCATCTTGACAGCAATATGTCATGTAAAGTGTGCCCTCCAGCGAGGACTTCTCCTTTTATGTACTTTCTTGATGACCCTTTGGTCAGGCTTGTATCTTTCCGTGAGTTCAGCAGCCAAGCTATTGGGGTGTCTAAGCAGGCGATGATGAAATAAACATGCAAAATAATGCATCTATTCGGTCTCTAATCTATGTTCATATCTGTAGCAGTTCCATCTTATATTGCAGGCAGACAAATGGCGCAACAGAGTTCAAACCGGACGCGCACACTTGGAGGCCCGCTGCCAGACATGAGCGACCATGAAGCCATGCAGCGGTTCTTCTTGCAGCAGGTAAATAATTTTTGCTTTACTAGTAGTTGGCCCCGTTTGAACGACGGCAGATTGGCGGAACTAATGGCGACTTCTAGAGGCGGCCTATGTCCAGGACGGACAACCTGATTGTGAAACTGGTGCTGTAGTTACAGACTCAAATTGTAGTAAAAGTATTTAAAATATATATATACTAGCAGTGCCCCGCGGTTTCACCCGCGTAGTGATGAAAAATGGTGATGATGATGATAAGTAGCCTATGTTACTCTCTGGCTCTTGAACTATACCCATGCAAAAAATCAGGTCGAACCGTTGTTCCGTTGCAACGTGAAAGAGGAACAAACATCTATACATCCATACATACAAACTTTCGCGATTATAATATTAGTAGGATTAATTATAAAAACTAGTAATACTGTAACTTAGATCAGTGAATAAAGTCTATTTTGATTTTGATATTTGAGAAGTTCGCCCCAATCTGTGACCTCACGATCCATAAATCTTCGGAACCCTTTTATCTATTTTATATATCTTTAAATTGAAACGAACTAATTGCCTACAATGTTGCGAACAATTTGCTTGACAAAGCAAAATTATGCTACCCATAATTTTGCGTCTTTCGGTCTGTGGTCTCCACACAAGGCCTGCCCATTGCCACTTCAACTTGTTAATTTTAATAGCTATGCTGGTGACTGGTTTGTCAACGAATATGCACGTTCCGGATTAGTAACTGCTAAAAACCATTGTTTTTCTGCAGATCCAGCTGGGTGAGGAGCTACTCGCGGCTGGGGACCTGGAAGCGGGCGTGGAGCACCTCGGGCAGGCCGTGGCTGTCTGCGGCCAGACGCAGCAACTGCTCAGCGTGAGTACTATTCAATTGGATCTTTTGCATATACATCTACTTAAGGCCTTCTTTTCCCAATTTAAGCAATTTGGGTGACTCTAGTTTTAGTTTGTCGACCTTCTTTTCGCAATTTTGGTAACTAGTTTTAGTTTGTTTGTCGATTTCCTAGGTCAGCTTAAAATTATAACAATGGTGTCATATCAAAATTGAATGTTTTTCTAGGAAACCATAGAGACCGAAACATAATTAAGGACATTTTACTTGATAGAAAAAAAAACCACTATTTTCTGCATTTTTTCGTTTTTTTGGATTCATTTAAATACCTTGTATCGAAGTGCGTCATTTAAATGTCTTATTATTAGTATCAAGATGTAGCACTGCATGGTTAATGATCGGACAGTCTATAACATAGCATAGCTATAACACGTAGCATGCTATTGGCGCTGCCCCGGAAACGTCTGAGCATCGAGGCGGCTCGTTTGCGCATTATGGCATGAAAGTCATCTACCCAAGTGTCAGCAAACATTCCCGATGCACTGCAGCACCAGTTCTAATTCAAAGTGGGGGTGATAAGACCTGCACTGATGTCCAGCTTGGGATGTATTGTGCCTATATTCCTATATATTCATAAACAGAATATATGCCTATAGTCATTAAATAAAACTTTTCTCATTTCTTAACTTCAGGTGCTCCAACAAACAATGCCAGCTCCGATCTTCCACTTGCTACTCAAGAAGCTGCCCGAGGTGTCTGAGCGTCTCCGAGCCTCTATGAAGGCCAGCGGCAGCGTGCTCCAAGAAGAAGATGTTGAATAAGCCTACCACATGTTCAAAACAACTCACCACAACCATATATGGTTCAAATGCTATTTATTTTCGAAGGATGTCGAAATTAGCTCATACCAAAGTAAGGTTATCTCTAAATTAGATGAAAGTAGTTGACATCCTTTTATTTATTCTACCTACTTATCTGTAGAAGAGGCCATATCCTTTTGGTTCATCATTGATCAACTATCTTTCATAACCAGTTACGAAATAAGATTATTTTTATTCTCATTTTCTCAACTGGTTAAAAATTTATAACGATTTTCGTTTTTCGTTGCCAGCTTAAAAAAAGTTCGACGTCGCAATTTTTCATGACTAGTTATTAATAACCAATGATATATAAACTTGATTATTTGAAATACATAATGGCTGCCATAAAAAAAAAGTGGCTTTCATTCAAATGCTTATTGTCATAGGGTTTCTAATGGGCTATCTGGTAGGGATAATTAAAATTCACAATGGTGCATTGCCATTGAATCAAGATGCCTGTCAATTTTAAAGTGGGGTAACTGCGCGTTCACCGGATTCGAGGTCTTACAGTAGGCTAATAGTTATGAAAAGTGAATAAACAATTAATTTTTGTAGCCGGGTACGAAGTTCAACTACGAAAATTGATGAAATTTTCTTGTTTAACAACTAGTTACGAGAAGAGAATAATCGATAATTTCTCGTAGTTGGTTATGAAAGCTAATTACACGAGGGGTACCTATACGGGGTCCCTACATTTTATCTTATCAGTTTTGTTCAGAAAATGCTATAGTGGCTCTGCTTTTGTACCGATAAGTTGGTCGGACATTGTTGAAACTCTCACAGTCTCAGTCCAGAAATTCGACTTCCAGATATTTATTGTATTTGTTTAGTACTTCGTTAACAAGAACCACTTTTGTTATATTTTAGTACTAAATAAAGGCTTAGTAGGTTATTAGCTAAGTTTAGAGTTAATCAAGTTGATTCAGAATGGATGATCCATATCGATTATAACTATATTTTCCTTAGATTTTAACAGTTGTAATGAACGGTTTTCAGAGCAGGTTCAACGTGTCATTGTATTTTTTTTAACCAAGAGGCGGTGTCCTTTTAGTGTCACATCTTTTATATAATTCGTCACCATCTTACTATTGCCACAAGATAATATTGCCCTGTAGTTTTGGACTATATTAAATTGAAATATTGTTTCTACTTGATATTGGCTAAATACTCCGAAATATGGGGCCAAAACGTGTTTAGAAAGTGACTTTGACAGTGACATTAGCAAAAGTAAACTTCTTGACGCTTAGCGCCATCTATCGAGCCCGTCGGAACTAGGTTTTTAATTGGGGTTCGTGGAAAGCCCTCATTGTCACTGGTATAAAACGCGCTCCTGTATTTATTGGCATGTTTCTAAAAAACTGTTACATTTATAGCATTGTAGATTTTTATGTTAACACATAAAATTACTATGTGTGAAAGAGAAGAGACTAAAGATCTCTTACTTGCTCAAAGTACCTATTTACTTAAGGCCTTGATAAATTAAACGCGACGCGTTAAGCGCGCTAAATCATGAGTGCATTGAGCTGTGATATGAAACATGCTTGAAGATATCTGATCCGCCATTTTTACCTCTGACAATATTATGTTGGAATAACGAAGGTGTTGCCAGTTCAATGATTATGTAGGTACGTATTTGTTAGTTGTTTAGGTTTTGTTTTGTGTTCACAACTGGATAAGGATGCTTGTGAGTTTTGATTGAGATTTTATTGTGAAAATAAATGATTGTACAAATATTGGTATTTTATTTTGTGAAACGACATTACTAGAAATGCCTTAGGACCTGTTTTATGTGCTATTCTGTTTAGGTGATCGCAAAAAGTTGCGTGACCGCAGACCTTATCTCAGCGCGTTAAGATTCACGTTCGCGTGATTCTCCGCGCTGACGAAATTTTATAAGGCGGTAGTGCATTATGAGGAAGGACATAGGCCACTTTTCCCTCAGAAAAAAATGCGCGAAAACGGGAAAAACACAAGTAAAAACCGTAGGACACAGCTTGTATTTACATAATTTAGGTAACTTGAAAATAAAAGTAAAACAAATTTTCCCATTTCACCAGTTTATTCGTAAAATAACATTAACAAAATAAATTATGTACACCATATATTTTAACTAGAATATTATGTATAACCAAAACAAATTACACTATTTCTAGTAGTAATGTCAATAATCAATTTTAATGTTTAAATAAAATATACACGACATGATGGCCCTTTAACATTAACATAAGTACCCATAAATTTAAATTAAATTTACAATGTGAATTATGTTTAAAAATCTACAACTATAAACAATAATATACAACCCTTGTAAATAACAGTGACATTTGACGTGCACATGCACGTTAGCACGTTAGCCTAAAGCACGTGTGGACCTCTTATATCTAATAGGAATACGCCAACAATCATGTCTTCCTATCCACAGTCGAGTTCCTAATATAATCTTGAGATATTTTCATGACGTCTAATGCTCCCTTGGCTATTAGTGCATTAGCCAATTCCCGACCAAGATTGTCACATTTTATGACGACTTCTATAGGTATGTTATCGTTAACGGTCAACCCACAGAAAATGCGTTTGTCATTTTTTAGAGAGATTTCTTCACAGCTTCTCAGATCCTCACAGTTTAAATTATCAGTCTTCTCGGATATTCTATTATTAAGTACTTCTATAGGATTCAGGGTTTTTTCTTCGTTGATTTTGAGCTTTTTCGCGTCGTTGTCTTCAGTAGGGCTGAGTTTGTGTTTTTGTGATTTTTTTATTTGTCCGAATGTTTGGTCTGTGGTGTGGTCCAGTCTGGTCTTTCCGTCCAGACTCCAGACTGCGCCGGTTATGGAAAGTTGGAATTGTGAGTCCAGTGGTTTTAATTTGGTCGATACGCCGACTGGTGCACTGCAACCCCCACCTATGTAAAATAATTTTATTAATAAACTAGCTGCACTCCGTGGATTCACCCGCGTGGATCATTCCTTATATTATTAGCTATCAGCCAGTGAAAGTTCCGTCAAAATCGGTCCAGCCGTTATGGAGTCCATAGGGAACATACATACAGACATCGTTTTTTTTATTATTAATATTATTCTTTTTTATCGTCATCATCATTTCAGCCGTAGGACGTCCACTGCTGGACATAGGCCTCCCCCATCGATCTCCAAAAGGGCCGGTTGGAAACGGCCTGCATCCAGTGTTTCCCTGCGGTCTCTTTTAGGACGTCTGTCCATCTTGTGGGTGGACGTCCTACGCTGCGCTTACCGTTAATAGTGTTTATTCTTTTTATATTATAAATTTTTATTTTATATTAAAATAAATATGCAATGCTTTAGAACTGTTGGTAGGTATATAAATTATCGTAAAAATACCAAAAAAAAAACTGATAATGCTTCACCACATACGTGAGTGGACAAGTTCACTGATAAAGTCCTATGTTTTTACACTTGCATCAATTTGTTTATCTAGAAAGACGGTTTTGGTTTATAAAGAAGTATAATATATAGGGCTCGCGGAAAGGGTATACCAAGCCGATAGGGGCCCATAATATCATTATGAACAATTTTTACTACGGGACCAACGCAGAAATCGCGAAAAAACATCAGCTGTTCCATAGAAAACGGTCATTGACACTCGACAAAATGTATGAGACAGCTGATTTTTTGTAGTGTTCATATTTTGTATTTCATTTTTCATCACAACCCGCGTAGTAATGAGAAATGGTGATGATGATGATGATGATGATAGAAAGTATCCTATGTCCGTCTTCTGGTTCTAAGCTACCTCCCCATCGATTTTCAGCGGCTTTCTTTTACATATATTAGTTACCCAGCGTCTTGAGGAAGCTCCTCTCGGCTAGTATCCTGCAGTAGGTCTCGGCGTGGTTGTAGGGCGCCAGCATGCCGAGCACCAGCTCGTTGTCCGCGCGGCACTCCACCGCCAGCGCGCCCTGACCCACCGCGTACAGCATCTCCGAGCAGTTCAGGGTCTGGGGGAATAGAGAACCGTGTTTTCACTCGACCCAATATGAAAAATTTCAGCTCATTGGATAGGGATTAAATAAAATAAAATAGTTCGCCTGAACTGATGTACTTCACCTACATTTAGTAGGTGCAAATAAATGGCATTTCGACCAAGTAAGGGTAAGGGACCGTCCATTAATCTCGTGATGTGTTTTTAGCATTTTTAACCCCCTAGGGTGGTGAGGTTTAAGACTAAAATCACGTGTAGTTTTTAGTACCTACAAAGAATCTTATTTTTTTTAAATATTATCTTTAAATACAGGTATAAAGTATAATCTAATTTTATTCTGTAATTAAGGACCATGACAAAAATGTCTAGACAGAAAGGTTGGAGGTTGTTTTTGATTGGCAAGGTCACACCACACACCGCTTTTCAGTTTAGAAATCGCGCGTTTGACGAAAAAATTAATACACGTGATATCTCTTACTGTGTAGTAAGATATCACGTATCAAGGGGGGGAGGGGTGTCCCCCTCCCCCACTTGTGATATTTCGTGATTTTTGCAAACCTTCTCCCACCCCTTTCAAGCCTCACGTGATTAATGGACGGTCCCTAACGCTTTGCTATTTGTCTGGACGTCCGGTACTGAAAAGATAATGGGGAATAAGTATAATAAAAGCTTGTAAAATACCTTGTTAACTCTGTGCATCCATCCCATGCGCTGCACGCCGGCGGCGGCCAGGATGAGGGCGGAGTACCCGCCGGTAGCCGCGTCCAGCTTCCGGAACCGCGTGTTCAGGTTCCCTCGAACGTTCTCCACTGCAAGGAGCGGGTAGGACGCGCGCAGCTGAGCCGTGCGCCGGAGTGACGATGTACCTTGCGAAACAATTTATATACACTATTACATATATTTATAAAACTAACATTTGTACGCTGTAACAAGCAAGGACGTGAGATACGTCTCCATTCTTACGACCATGTATGCTACTTTATATGTATGTTTACCTACCTGCAATGTTCTGACAAATAAATAATTTGAATTTACAGGTAACCCTGTAAAGTTAAGGAAAGGATAAGGATGTACTTTTTTACCCGACTGCTCTAAAGAAGGGTTATGTTTTTCGAGTGTATGTGTGAATGATGGTTTCTTTGGCACGCCCTACAGCCTAAACGGCTTAATGGATTTCAACATGTGAGGTCTCATTTGAATCTTGAATCGTTTTAATAGTGAGAGTGAAAAATAAACCTTTTTTTAAATTGTTGTTTTATCAGTTATCAGTTGTGAAACTAAGGCTAACAAAAAAACAATACTTCTCGACTTTTGCCTTTTCAAAGTTATGTGAAACTTAAACGGTGATTTGCCACCTTAATGCCTCAGCAATAAAGACTACTATGATGTGTGGTAATGTGGTACCTATCTGAGTTTTTTGTTAGTCATAAGAAAATGATAAATTTCACAATGATAACATTTGGCCCAATAATCTAGATAAGCATTTTTTCTAGGCCTTTAAAAACTACTGATAAGGAATGTCCAATTTAGAATTTGTTGACATGATGTCTTACTGTACTTATCAAGAGCTATCAAAAAAGTTATACAGGACGGTGGTCCTATTTTTTTATGCCATAGGTGGCAAACAAGCAGACGCGCCGCCTGATGGCAAGCGATCACCGTCCCCTATGGATACCTGCAACACCAAAATCCTAAATCGAAAGTCGGTCATATAATAAACAACTATAATTAATACAAATCGCAAAAAAATGTTTGCTTGTGAATGGAACAGCTGACTAAAAACTGAGATTTATAAAAATAAAAATAAAATTGCTAATTTTATGATTATCTTATTTTTATTACTTAAAATTTTTGTGAGCATATTATTTATATACATTACCTAATTTAAATTTGCTTGACCTGTAAACATAATATGTTTATTAATAAACTAGCGGTCCGCCCCAGCTTCGCACGGGTATAGATTATAGCCTATGTCACCCGGGGATACTGTAGCTTCTCAACAGTGAAAGAATTTTTCAAATCGGTTCAGTAGTTTCGGAGCCTATTCAATGCAAACAAACAAACAAACAAATCTTTCCTCTTTATAATATTAGTATAGATCAGTCATCTATTTATTTATATTATTATATTTTTCGCGATTTCAGTGTTCAGAACGATGGTGGCCGAGCGGTAGCATGTGCACTTTACAATCTGACGGCACCCGGTTCGATCCTAGACTCTGCACCAATCACTTATATGGTACTTTTTTTTGTTTCGAAAAACAGTTTCGTTGCTATCGGTCAAAAACGGTGAAGGAAAACATCGTGAGGAAACCGGTATGTTCCAGCCCCTCTTAATGTTCAAAAGCAAAAGAGTTGCAGTGCGTAACATATTGCGACATTCATCTACATGCACTGGGCCAGCATGGTGTATCCCATGGCCCATCCTCTCTCTGAGAGAAAGCCTGTTTCCCAGCAGTTAATATGATAATGCTGATATTTATGATAGATCAGGGAAGATCGGTATTTTATTTTTATCTTTATTCAAGACCAACAGCACAAAAATATATACATAAGTTTTAATTAAGTTATTTTAAAGTACAGCCATTAATAGGTCTATATTAGTGGTAGTAACAATGTCGAAAATCACTACTAAAAATCATATATGTGTTGCACACTAAGCGCTAAATAACTTAAGCTTCAATAAGTTGATGATAAAGGTAATTAACAAAAATTAAGCACATTTAAACATAAACAGCACATAAAAACCAATACCAGTTAAAAATTATGGTTGGGTATCATAATTATAATAAGTGCAGGTATTAATAGTTTTTCTAATGCCTCAATGATGACTGCTATGGTTTCGATTCTCGGGCCGGGCAGATCTTCGATGTCTTAACAAAGAGAGTCCATAGGGGTCGTTCTTTAATCACGTGAGGTTTAGGCTATACCCCTCCAAATATCACGTGTATTTTAATGAAAAATATTTTAAACAATTTGTTCAGCAAAGGTTTTAATGAAAAATATTAAAAAAATATTTAGTGAAAAAGGAAAAAGTTCAACTTCAACTCTTAGTTTGCGGCTCGCGTGTAGAATGAAGATACTTCCCAACTCAGCCAATGTCACGTAGATAGACTGTCAAGAGCAAGGTTTTTGTACGGTTTTGTACTGTTGGCTGGTAAACAATAAAGCACTTAATAGACAACTTCACTCGTTCGGGATTTCACGTGGTCCCACAAAAATATATACCTGATTGTCCGGTCCGACGAAAAACCGAAAGTGTTGTACCTTCGGTTTTTCACCGAAGTATAATTTGGACTGCTTCAAACGAAGGGTGAATAGAGTCCTCAAAGGTAGACAACGCACTGACAATTCCCCGGGTATTGTAGGTGTCTATAGGCAGCGGTGACCATCAGGTGGCCCGTAGCCTTATTCGTTTTTTTTTGTTTTTTTTTAAACATCCCCTATCGTGAGCATTTCCCCCTCCTCCCTGTTTGAGCGTCACGGGATTAAAGCACGACACCTCATGAGGAATGTTGAGTGTGAAATGTGACTATAATTTTGCAAGTTTACCTATAACAGATCCAGCTGGTAAGGTTTCCAATGTGAATTCTTTCAGGTCTTCTCGGAGTATCAGAGCGTCTCTGGGATCTTCCCTGGAATGTTACAGGACATACTGATGTATTTGGTGACAGCGACGGCCAAGGGTACCAGCGAAACTTATACACTTTAAACTATCTCGATGCTTGAAATTTTGATTTTGACGTTGGGGGTAAGACCTTACCTTGAGGTTTTACCTCATTGCCAAATTTTGACATAACTGACTGGAAAAGTGTAAGTACCCTTTTTCTCTTGCTATAAACATTTTATTTTTTTTTGTACTAAAAAAATATACTTTTCGAGTTTTTTTTTAGGGACGACAGTATGAGTAGTTGTTTGCCTGATGTTAAGTCACGCTTGCCCATAGATTTCTACAAAATTACATAGAAATATGTATTCATAGCACTTTAGAAATAATAGCTTATGCCTGCGGCTTCGCCCGCGTTATTAACGAAACGTAGGCTATATCACTCAGGTCAGGTTGTGTCACTTAGCTTTGTAATGATGAACGAATTTTCATAATCGGTTTAGTACTTCTGGAGATTATCATGTACAAACAAAGTCACAAACCTACTATCTTTTAGTATAAGTGTAGATAGTGTGTGGTCTCTTATAGTAACAGTTGTTTATAATGATAAGTACAATGATGTCCTTTCAGCGTAGTACCACCGTTTGTATAACCCAGTGTTGCAAACTCTCGTTGCTGGTCCTCAGCGTCACAGTGTGATTATGGTATACGTTATATATATTTGTACGTGAGACCAATGTATATATGTCACAGAACTGATAACCATTGGTATAGTGTACTCTAAACCATAATTATCATCCGAAGACGTCCACTGCTGAACATGGGCCTACCCCATAGATCCACACCGAAACTTTGATGAAACTTGAATATCCACATTCTGGATTCTATCGCGTAAAAAAACTCTGAGCATAACTCTCTCCATTGCACTCTGTGAGACTGAGTTTTTCTAAAAGGCCAACAGTTAATGACCATTTCTCAGTATCATATGTCATCACTGTCAACACACACTGGTTAAACTCTTATCTTGACCATGAGTCGGCAACATAGTATATGGTGCCCTGAAGCTCTAGGGATACGTAAAGCAGTGGCAGTGGCTGGAAGCAAAAAGCAAAAGATCGAGCTGTGCCTCAAGAGAGGCCTATGCTTAGCAGTGGACTAGGATAGCCTATGTTACCTTTCAAAGACAGCTCCAATAGCCAGGCCATCAGGGAGTGTGGTCGGCAAATCTTTCAGAGAGTGCACTACGAAGTCAACTGTGTCGCTCCTCAGTGCATCTTCTAGATCTTTCGTGAATAGAGCCTTCTCTCCGATCTTTGGCAATGACACATCTAGTATTCGGTCCCCTAAGGTTTCCATGGTCACTAAAAGAAAAGTAGCCTAAGTAACGTTCATCTGACGTTTTTAGTATTGTAAGTTTTCAAACATTAAAATAGTTGAATGGATTTTTACAAGCTTTTATTTATTAACTTGCAATGTTTGTATGTGATTGCTTAGGTCAAATCATGCAAGCTGAGTTAGAACTACTTCCCTCTTATCCTACGGAGTTTAATTTTTACATGTTGATTCAGTTCCGATGACAATGCATTTTTATGGTAAGCATACTATACTATAATACATATTATAAATGCGAAAGTTTGTTTGTTTGTTCCTCTTTCACGCTGCAATGGAACATTGGAACGACTTGAATTTTTGCATGGGTATAGTTCAAGAGCCAGATAGTGACATAAGCTACTTTTCATCATCATCATCACCATTCTTCATCACTACGCGGGTGAAACCGCGGGGCGCAGCTAGTAGAATATAAATAGGCTGAATCGACAGCGTTATACCTACAGTTTCCATTTTAGCACTTACACCTCTCCTTGATCATCAATTCGTTTACATTTTGAGCATATCATTAGCAGTTGTGTGCCGTCAATATTGAACTGAGCGTTTGTAGAACTAGTAATATGTTAGTGCATGCAATATGTGTTTACCTCGCCCCTTTCAGTTTTTTCGATACTAGCTCGAGTTTAAGCCAGATCCAAATTATATATATCAAAATAGGCATTTGAAGTCAGCTCACTAAGATGTAAAGTGATGGTGTGGTCAAGGATGGTAAACACATCTGGTGACTAGTGAGAACCTATAATATTGCTGCAGAGCTAAAACTATGCTTACCGATGGTAAATTCTTTCTCCGGATGAACTTTTTTTAACATGTCTATTACATGGTTAGTCTGAATTAGGGCCAACTGAAAAAACAAGATAGATTCAGTTAAAATGCACATGATTGGTATCATTTTGTTAACAAATTTTACATCAGCGTTCATGTAAGTTAATTATCATGCAAATAGGTACATAATTACGATGAATAATTTATTTTACCTATTTCTTATGTAGAAGATATGACGTAGCCAAGCAAGTGTTTTAACTTGGTTTTTAGGGCAGATAAAGTAAGCTAAAGTTACACATACCTCGCTTTTCCTTGAGCCAACTCTAATAACATATTTCGAGCCACTTTCCATTGTTAAATGCCGGCAATAATGGATTTATGTAATCGAAAATAATAGCAGAATATTTGAACACCTAAAGGTTATGAGAAAGTTGAATACATGCGTAATTTACGTGGAAACTGATTCGTAGCAAATAAACTAACTTGTCACTAACACTGTAGTGGACAAGTGGTTAAATTAAGTGATATATTTAATTAAAAATAATTAATAAAAACATTGCACTTCCACTTCAGTATGCGTGTATGATATTTTTGACATTGACATGACATTTACAACTACAAGTAATGTGACATTTCACTTTCTTTTTCGTGAGTATGGATGTATCCGTCAATGATACAGAGTCCTTCAGTCGTAATATTAAACTGCTTTCGCGCATGCTACCGGCGAGTTTTCAAACATGTACGATGTGACTTTCGACAATAGTCGACGGGTTTGATGTGTGTAGTCCTTAAAATTGCATAGTAAATATTATCATCATCATCATCACAATTAGCCCACCTTAGTTCACTGCCAACAAGGATCCATACAGTCTCTTCCTTGATCATAGTCACTCCATAATACATTTCTGTGTAATATGAAAGAAAACACAAGTACTTTAACAAAAAAGTTTCATTTATTCAAAGATTTTTTATATGATGGATATTGGTGTCAGCTCTCAAAAATGTCCTAATCAAAAAAAAGGTAGACAAAAAAAACTATAGTAACTGTGAGTGAAGTATGTGCATTTAAGCTAATTCATTAGATATTGTTTTAACATAAGATTTTATTTAGTTTTGTGGATATTTCTATAATACATAATCCGGTGGCTTTCACTGTTGAGCGCCCTTTTTTGTCGCATTCAATGGGGTAAAACGGCCTTCAGGTAAACTCACGCAAAAAAAACTGTTAAAAAAATCGGCGTAAATTTCCCCTCGAAAATAAAGGTCAATAACTTCTAGGGTGTAATTTTTTCATAGTGCCCTTTTTGTATTTTCTGGCCACATTTCGTACTAGACTCAACATCCATATGAACATAAATCAATGGATTTAATTGAAAAAAAAAAGAGAATAATTTGGGCCTAACTCGAGTCTCGTAGGCCTTAGGTACAACCTTGGTACAACTCACAAATTGAGGGAAGCACGTTACTAAATGCAAATTATACAGAAAGGCCAAGCACACCTAACAGGCTTTGAAGACCAAAACGGCTGATTTATCTTAAACATTACCACTACACACACACTTCCAGATTTTTCACTTTCTTAACTATAAACTAGGCGAACAGCCATGTAAACATTCGGCTAATACAAGATTTTTGAAAAAAATATATTTATTTAAGCGATATTTTTTTTGAACGTGATTCGTTGAAGAAATAATATAAATATATATGTATATATATAACCGGCAACTAACTTGCGAAACGACCTTGATTGCGGAATAGTCGATTTTTAAGTCACTCGTGGATCTCGACCGCCAGCCGGATTTTAACCGCTTGATTTTGTCGGTCACTATAACTACAATTATGTAAAAAAAATATGGTGGCCAGGCATCAATATAATATGGGACTAGATGGACGGTCAAAAAATATGGACCAGAAATAAAGACAAGTGTGGTCAAATTTCGAACCAATTTCGCCCAACCACTTTAATTTTTGGCTATTAGGCTATAGTCAGGCTGGACTTGTTCGAAATATGACCGGCACTGTTTTTTTAAAATAATAATCTTGCGTTTGACCGCCAACTCGCCTGATGTTAAGCGTTGATCGCACTGTATTATTTGTGGTCAAATTTTTCTGGCCTTTTTTTTGGGTTTTATCCATTCATCTAGTCCTATATTACATCAGTGTGGGTAAGCAACCAATAATGGATTACAATGGGCAATATTCGTATTTCGCCATCGAGATACAATTCCTATAGTCACAATCTCTCAGTGAAAACAATAAAAAAACGTCCGAGCGTCATTGTACATACATTGTATCAATTATATATACTTCACAATGACACATTTACTCCAATTTAGGCGTTATATAGCTTGTATAGTGTTCAAAGTTAGTTGTCCGCTATGTCATCGCGTGGCGTGGTAGTCGGATCGCGGTTAACTTGTAACTAACCAAAAAGTCTGCGCAATTCGTAGCGTGCGCGCAGTTTTGTTTTGGTATTTTTTTTTTTGGCACTATTGTGACTATATGTAATGTAGCTCGATGTATTTCGCCCACTAAGCTGTCATTGGTCTAATAACACCATGTTCCTTTACATAGTTAGGACGTATAAAAAATCAGATTGTAGACTGCAGTCTTGCTTACTCACTAAACTATATCCATACCAACTATAACCATTCACACAAGAAATCACAGTTTAATCCCAAATATTTTGTTCTTACTGGTGGGTGGGTTATTATCACACAGGATAAATTTTTATTAAATTAACTTGAATCAATATCAAAAAGCGACTTGTCATAAACAAAAAAGGCGGTAGGTTCACTTTAAAATTCGAATCTGGAATCATTGGAGGTTGCCAGATGTCAAAATTACTTAGCACGTTTGCTGCTGCGCAGGCGTCGCCTGTTGGGAACTGACACTGACGCGGTCCTTGGAGAAGATCCTGAAAAATAGGAAGAATTAAGGAGAGAATTGAGTATTGAGCTCAAAGGCGGATCCAGATTTGGTGCCAGGTCACCAAACCAGGTCAGGTTTGGTGCGTGGTCAAGTCACAAGGAGTTATAATTTAATTTTTATATTAATTAGTGGTCCACCTAGGTCCTGATTTCAGCCCAGGGGGAGGGGTCATGACCCCCCAACCTGGATCCGCCATTAAGCAAAAAAAAAAAACTAGTGGTGGTCCAACTCTAGTTGGACATGGGCCTCTTTGACCTTCATATACTCGTATTTCAGGAACATGACACTTTATACTAACATATTACTTGATATTTTTGTTTATACAAGTGTAGGGTAGGGGTACCCATATATACCACATTCATTGTGCGCGGAAACATTGGAAAAAAATGGCGTCGACTAGGTATGCCAGCTTCCATAGAAAAATGTTCAAACCCCTTTGTCACAAACTCACTCTTGGCCAGTATTAATTATTTTTGTAGTTTTACTTTAGAGTGTGTACTATAATCATGCTAAGTTTGACGTTTGTACGTATTACCGTTTTTACACTAGTCTGTGCGGTGTAGCATGGTGTCTGTGACATTAGCCGAACCATTCCTTTTCACTCTTGTTTGTTGCCGTGATTTACAATCATTACTTAATATTTCAGTTGTACGCAAAATATCACAAGGAAATAATAATATACAACAATATTAATAAAGAGAACAAGATTTTTGCCGTGAGAATCGTTATCAATAAAATTGAATTGCATATTGTCACTTCCCTAGTTATGTGACACTGACAGCTATCACCTAATGTCACAGACACCATGCTACACCGCACAGACTGAAGAGCAAATACAAAAATATGTTTTTTTAAAGTTTGTTTGTTTGTTTCTTTTAGTTTTTATTTTATTATTATTTCTTAGATAATTTGTTGTACAATTTTCTGTATAAATTTCAATTAGTCTATTACTGTTCGAAAGGTAAAGCCGTTTAAACGTAGGACAGACAGCATAGCAGACATAATACGGTCCCGTTTACACACTTTGGGTACGGAACCCTAAACAATTAAGACGGCTATTAACAATTATCTTACGTGAGTAATTCCCTTGTAATATAAATAAAATGTGTGAAAACCACGTCAGTTTCTATAATACAATTAAGAGGGCTTACTTTTCGTAGTCTTCTGTGGTGTTGAAGCTGGTTTTGGCTCCTCAACAATTTTGACTTCCTTCTTACTTGTGACTTTTTTAGTCTTAGTTATTGATTTATCACTGCTCTTAGTTGGTACTTCTACTTCTGCCTTTACGCTGTCCAAACTTGCCTTTTGTCTGGTCACTCTCGTTGATGGCTCTGGAACTTTCTTGGCAGTTCTCTTTTTCGTAGATCTGGTACATCTCTCGGTTTGAAGTTCTTTTTTGAGAGAATTTTGCCTCATTGCTTCGAGTTTTTCTTTTGCTTCTCGCTTTTCTTTCATTTTGTACAATTTTATCATTGCCGGAGTGTAACCTGGGAAATTGTCTTTAGTATCCTCTGGTTCTTTAGTTTTTCTCGATACTTTATTTTTTAGTAAATTAATTACCTCTTTCATGGCGTCTGTAGGGTTCAAATTGTTTAAATAATCTTTTTGTAAAAGTGGTGATTGTATACTTGATTCGCTGCATTCGGAGGCATTAGACAATTTTCTGATTCGGTACTTGCATGTATCATCATCATCTTCATCATTGACAGCGATGCGCTCCTTTCGAATTATGTCCTCAGGGTTTCGAGCTAAAACCTCGGCCCAAGTGAACTGCCTTGCGGAGCCCATAAAGTTCCCAAACTTTCCTATGCTGTTTCTATGCCTTCTCACACCTCTACGTTTCTGAACAGTCTTTTGTTTGGAGCGTAAGTTTTTCGGAGACAGCTTCTTGCCGAAAACACCGTGTGGAATGAGTGATTTTTTCAGTCGGGCGACTAAATCCGCGTCTGATACGAAAAAATTTCTGGAAGCGCATGGCTTTCGAACGCCGTCGCTAGATGTGTTTAGTGTTTGCCTCAGGAGCTCCATCTTCAAATCATTTTCGAGAGAGAAAACGTTCTCTCGCTCGCACGCCTTTCTAATGCCGTTCAAGGCCGAAAAGTTTGGCGGAGTATTCTTTCTGCCGAATCTGATTCCTTGATGCAGTTTACTACGATTTGAGTTTGGTTTCAACACTTCCATAAAGTTGAGCGTCACTGCTTTGCTACCGTTTTTGAGCAGTTCGCTTTGAAACAGACTTCTGCAGAAGTCATAATCTGGCTTTTCCTTGAAATCTAGAGATGTGATGTATTGGAGATATTTTTCCATGAACGGAGGGTAGAAATCAGTTTTGAAACACGTTTTCAGAAGCAGTTTAATGTCGGTCATGTAGTTTTTCTTTAGCGCGTGAACTAAATCAGGGGCGGCTAAGACTTCTGGGGTTTTCCACGGTAGCGTGCCTGTTAACCATTCAAGGAGGTTAAAGCCTAAAGTCTCCAAGTCAGACCTTCGGGAATGTGCTCCGATATGGGAATCTCTTGAACTGTATTCAAGCGTACCGTCATGGGCCTTTCTTGCATCCATTCCAAAATCTTTATGATTTCCTTCTGAATCTAGAAACTTCGACGCTAGCCCATAATCCAGGAGATAGATCTGTCCAGCGGATTGCGATGCTATAGCCTCCTTGTAGATATCGTCACTTGAGACCTGAGCATTCACTTTAGACTGTTGGAACTGCTTTGTAGTTTGTATGACATTTTTGTTTCCGAAATCATCAATGAGTTTCTGATACGACTGGTCTGAGCACACCGAGCTGTTCAAATCTTCATAGTTGGCATAGCTCGAGAGTTGTCGCAAATTAAACACGTGGTGTCTGTGTACGCTTCTGCTGTCTTTATCAGTCAGTATTTTCCTCAACTTTTTCTTAACATTAGCTAACCTCTTTTCGTTTTCGTCATCAGAGCTAGTTGGGCTTTTATAGTCTTTCATGATGAAATCTTCATCTATGTAGTAATTTGAGGACGTTCTAGGTTTGCCAGGCTTAGATTTTCGGTGTTTAACAGAGAGTTCGTTTTGGAATGGCGGTGAGAGTTTAACTATAGGAACTTTGCGGTCGTATCCTAACATCAGGTTTGAGCTTTTGATATCGGAATGAGTGTAACCTTCATTATGTAGGTATTCCAGGACGTCTAATATTTGTATGGCTAGTATGAGGACATGTTTTCGATCCAAAACCTTTGTGATGCCGATGATTTTGTGGAGGTCTACGTCATACCGCGGAAGGACCAGGAACCGGTATTTGGTGCCTGAGCTTTCATCGGTGAATGAGCCACTGGCGATGTATACGGGCATGCCGAGACGTTTCTGTTTGTTCTCGTGACGCCATTCCTTCACTGAAAAGAAAAGACAATTTTCACTTTTCATGCTTGTAAAGGTCTTATTTATGCCCAGATACACAATACTTGAGTATTAGTCAAAATTGCTTTAGTATGACTGTATGGGAAATCACCTATACAGTACTATCTAGTAAGAATTTACAAGTTTGGCGCAGCGACCCAATGTGGGTCCTGACCTCGGATACTTAGAGACACTACTTCTTCCTTTTTTTGTCTAATTTTTTTTTAAATAATAGGTTTGCGTTTGCCCACCAACTCGCCTGATGTTAGGCGATGCTGCGGTCTACGTTGGAGCACGCTTACCTAGAAGAAACCGATTCAATTGAGATTTGAAGACATTGTCCTGTTATGTGCTGTCTTTTGACATAGGTAGGCCTGGAGTATCTTTGTTATTATAATAATCGTAGCAAACAAGCAGTTGAGCTGCCTGATGGTAAGCAGTCACCGACGCCTAAAGATACTTGTAACACCAGAGGCATCACAAATATGTTGCAGAACCTTTAAGACTCCATTACTTTTCTTAAGTAACTATGATTTTTACTTACATTTTTCAGCCTTAGCAGTTCTCTTGAGGCAATGTATCTCCACAAACAGGGGTCCATTGCTGTGAGGTTCTATTTTCACCACATATTGTGCATTGACCTTCGATACTTCCTTTTCTATTTCATCAGAGGCGAGGTAGATCCTGCCAAAGCTTCCTCTACCTGTAATTGGGATAAACAGTTTGTCCCATTTATTCTGGTCATTTTTGCACACACTGTCATCTGACCCCAAACTAAGCAAAGCTTGTGATATAGCTGCCAGAGACTGATATACATACATATATAGTTTTGAATACATACTTAAATAGATATTAACAACCAGATATAGAACAAACACAAATGTTCATCACACAAATGTTTGTTCTAGGTGAGAATCGAACCCACACCCTCAGGCTCAGAAGGTAGGTTCACTACCAACTGGACCAACAAGCTATCATAAATATTATCGCCGTACAATGACCGAAGCACATCATAGCACATTTTTCAAAAGCAGACTTGCATTTTACATCTCAAAATAATAATCAATTTCTAAAACTGACTTCAAAATTAAAAAAAAACACACAATTTCCTTTACTTAGATGACATTTCTTTGATAGTTATTTAAATTAAAAAACCAAACTACTGAACCGATTTTGATGAAATTTCTATGGGACCAATATGAAAGTATATACTTTCAAATAAAAATAAAAAATCTAAATCAGTTTACAAATGATGGAGATTTGAGGTAACTAACATAAAAAAAAAACTTCCCGTCCAGTCCCGTTATACTTTTTGGGTACGGAACCCTAAAAATTACCCTGTCGCTTAGCCATTCTATGCTGTACCATTCCACATAACCGTGTATAGGCCAATATTCTGTACTTGTGAACTATTATGTATCTTGTACATAACACTAGATGAATGCAGTTTGTACCTATAAAGGTAAGTATTGAGAGAAAACATGTTTCGAAACTAGATGAACCACTTTACCAGCTACCTTGTTCTAAGTAGGCTTATCTTGTTTCATTCAATGAAGTCTTAAAACTGGACTATAGTAGGAACACACAAAATTACTTTTTTGATGTAACTTGCACCCGAATACTGAAACGCCAATCAAATATTTAAGTTTGCATCAAACATCAGGCAGATGGTGGTCAAACGCCTATTATTTATAAAAAAAATAAAATACTTGAGACCCTTTTATCCTTGGAAAACATTTACAGAAATGTTAGTTAAATGATCACTTAAAATTTAACATGGCATTTTTTGGGTGCCATTTAAATTAAAAACGAAAGTCTCTCAAATTTTTACAGATATCAAAGTGATACTTAAATGTTTTGAATAGCCATTAAATACCCCTGCGAGTTCTTGTGTAATGAGATGGCACATCAATGCTTACATATATAACTTATTGTTTTTAATGTTTTATTGTTTGATTCTTATTTAATACACTATCGCCTTATTAAGTGTATGTTTTTGATATTAAAATTTGCCTGTATTTGTATATATATATATTTATTTGTTTTGTATAAATTCTTATGTAATTTTTTGTCATAACTTTTTTTATTATTTTTGTGTGTTTTGGCATTTAGTTAGTAACGTCTAATGGGAGAGGCCATTGGCTCCCGAAACACAGTATTTATTACTAGTTCGGAGTCAATGGGTTCATATATTATTTTGTCAATTTTATAATGCCCAATAAATTAATATATATTCATATTTTGTTAAATCTGAGAGTGCTTGTGACCAGTCTCAAGTTGGATTTTGATAGAACTCACGTGTTAACCCCTTGACTTTAGGGTCATTTGGTTTGTTTTAACAAGTCCCATACTTTATAGGTGGTGACAAAGGTCTGTAGATGGAGTCTTGTGGTGGATAGTGGAACTCTACAATTACTAAAGGCAATTGCAGACGATATGTAGGACAAGTAGCATGTACAAGTAGGCGTTCAAACGTAAAGTAGCCACTCGCACGGTGATGCCACAACTTGCATGCGAGTTCGTACTCGCATGAGTGTTCGTGCAACAAGACGAACGATGTGCAGTGGGCGTAGCGCGAGCAGGGCGGGAAAGCGAAGCTTCACTTTTACAAGGACTAGCACTTTCACTAAGCACATCACACTTGCTACTTCTTACTTGTAGTATGCATCTTCTGCAAGCGCCTTAAGGGTATTTTTTAAACTAAAATAATTATGTAAATACTGTATACATATGAATTTCTTATAATATAATAGCCATCGAGATATAATACATATAGTCACAATCGTGCCAAAAAAATGTCCGAAAAAAACTTGGCGCATGCTACGAATTGCGCAGACATTTTTGGTTCGTACAAGGTAACCGCGATCCGACTACAACGCCGCACGATGCCAGAGCCACCATAACATAACGGACAACTAACGTTGAACACTATGCAAGCGTCATAACGTCTAAATTGGAGTAAATGTGGCATTGTGAAGTATAATATAATTGATACAATGTATGTCCAATGACACTCGGACGATTTTTGACTGTTTTGAATGAGAGATTGTGACTCTATAGGAATCTCGATGATAATAGCATTCATAATGATTAGAAGTATTGTAACTGTTTATTTATTAGAATCTATTCATGATTGATGATAAAGAAAACAAAAAATGTTGACTGTTGACCTCTCACCACAAACAAACTGTTATGAAATAGATTGAATAGGTAGATGCTAAGATAATTTCAGCTCAGTATCTTTTTTCATAAGTTCTAGACGGTTCAGGCTAGCGCTGGTTACATCAAGGAAAACCTCTCATGTGTAAACATAGTCTTAACAACATACATATTAATTTTAGCAATAAGATGATTAATAGCAATACTCTACTCAGGTTACTCACCAATAGGTTTCCCAAGTCTCCACTTTTTCTGGTTAACGTCAGTGAAGACAATGCCAGGTCGTAATGCCTCGTCGTCACAGAAGCTGACGTCTAAACTTGGAGTAGAAGGCACCAGTAGCTCTTCTACAGCCCTTGTTTTCTTTTTAGGTGGCATAGAGACATACACCAGCTCTGCTCCTCTACGCGGCATCCCGAAAACGTTCAGGATTCAACATGAAAAGTACCCCGATTCACACTTACTTTTCCGTGATTGTAGCTGAAATGAGCCTGTAAAATAGCAGCAAAACTAAAGTCTACACACAACTGACTTCATTTAATCCAATAAATCAAGACGTGGAAGTAAACGTGACAATAAAAAAATAGATTTATCGGTTATCCAACACAGCTTACCTCAACACATATTTTAGACGAACAGTCGATAGTTCCTGTACTTATAATAAAGTAAACTAATCTTATAACAGCTTGTTTGCAATTTATACTACCGACGTGTATTTATTATCGCTGCAATTCAAAATATTCCTCTAAACCGATCAAATCAAAAATCGAAACAGCAACTGATTACTGATCCGCCATGTTGTTTGTAGTGTGGAATAGAGATGAGATGGCTAGCTAAACTAGCCGAGTCTTAGCATCTGAGATTAGTGGATAGTACAAGTCGAGTCGAATCGAATGTTTTGCCACATAATAAATAATTCAATTTCATTGTTTTCCTACAATTATGTAACTCACAAAAGAAGAGGTAATGAAATAAAAAAACCTGTATGGTACTTCCCGTTGACCTAGAATAATGAAATTTGGCAAGAAGCAAGGTCTCACAGCACAGCACAGATTTATCTTTATAAAGAAAAAAAAAGAAGAAAAAAATGAAGTTACGTCACATTACAATCACAATACAAACACACAATACATTGCTATTACAATTTTTTTTGTAGTTGGTGTAGAGGTATATCGGAGCACCTGTTTTCAAACTACAGAGTTAAGTTTGCCCATCAATCCTGTTTTCGTCGAGCCTCGATTCCCGGGATGGATGAACTATCTATATTATACATATTCATTCAGTTTGTATGGAGCCCTCAGGGTGCGAGTCCTACTCACACTTGTCCGGTATTTATTTTCTATGCGGTTTGTTTCATACATCGATTTAGTTGATTTTTGATTGCATTAAACAAAATGTCACATCACTAAGCTCATCGTAAAATCTTTTTTTTTTTTTTTGTTAAAATCTTCATGAGCGTGGATTCAATGTCCTTTACTCGTAATATTAAACCACAGATCTACTACCTATAGATTTTCAATGAGCGTGGCTAGCTCAGTGCCTCTCGCTTCAACAAGGTGTGTTGCCACATTAAAATGATTTGCTATAAGTTAGGGTAATTTACCTACTATGATGGGTAGTGAATCTTCAATGAGTACTTTGGAAACAATACTACCTTTTAAATATTTATATTTTATACACTATCTGCTGCAACCCGTGGAGCTACCTGCAATTTTCTGGGAAGAAAAGTACGTTGTCTGTCCTCATGACACACCCCTATCGTCCTGACAAAATTTGACTTAGCCCATGATCTAAGAAAACAAGGTCTAGCAATCTGGGAGTGGTCCCGCAATGACGTCACTGTCCAGTTGCCACTTTATTCAATCAGCTGTTACGTGGTGTATCGTCATCTCTCTCGAACCTGTTGTAAATTGACATCATGACATCATTGCGGGACGCCCACGTAAACATTTTTTCTCGGATTGCTATACCTGGCGGAGTATATTATTATACCATGACTTAGCCATTTCCTCGTAAAAACAGACAGAAAGTTACTTGCGTTTTTATTATAATTATTTGTTAGGATTAGAATATAGTACTAGAAAAAAGGTTGTAAAGTAACCATAGCATGATTTTTTATAATTAATAAAATATAATAAAAAAGTCAGAGTTAAAACGGAACGAGGGTCCCTCATGCAACAAACGTTAAACGTATTTTTGGATTTGTTCTAGTGTAAAAACGGTAATCCGTACAAGCGTCAAATTTAGCGGATTATAGTGAACATAAGTAAAACAACAAATAATAAACACTGGCCAAGTGCGAGTCAGTGACAAATTTCTGTTTACCACTAAGCTAAGCAACGTCGGGCGCGGTCAGTACTTGGATGGGTGACAGCCTGGGCGTGATGTTGTCTTTTTGCACAACTTTTTGTATTTTGTGATTGTAAAGAACTCTCAGCGCGCGAGCCCGACTCGCGCTTGGTCAGTTTAGTGTTTTCATGAATGGAATTATGTATAACATTCCAAATAATTAGATAAATAGACTCTTTAATGTTTACAGTACAAATTTCACGAACAGCGCGTAGCTTTTTGAATCGGTTCGCCGAAATCGCCTTTTGCTTTTCCAGCTTCATAACTGTAGCCTCATTAGTATATATTTAATATTAACATTCACCATATTCATATGGGCATAAAAGGGTCGGTATTTTGCACTTCTTGCAATGTGCCAGCTTTTTTCAGCAATGTGACAGGATCAGTTGGAAACCTGCAGAACGAATAATTTATGTTAGTTGCGGTGGGTAATTTCTTTCATAAACTGGCAACATTCTTAATTTATTTTCTAAGTGAATAATTTGATAAAATTCATAGAATTAGACCACAAATCGACCTAAAAACTGACTAATTATGAATAAAATATTTGCGAATTGATATCCTGAATTTATTTAGGTGATCGTTACAAGCTTTATATGTTTACTTACGTGTGAAATGATATTTCATCGTATTTTCGCTCACTGCGCTTCTTGCAGCCCAAAATGCTACAACCAACCATTGTAAAATATCTTTTACAATTATTTCTCAGAGGAAACACGCATTTATCACATTAAATCACCAAAAAAAGGCAATAAATATAATTCAGACCCGTTTTGTTTGTCACTGATTATTACAGATTTTGACACTTGAGGTACCAAAAACAGGTCACGCCGATAAGGACAACAAAATCTATTTATGTCCTTTTCGTACTTGTGCTGAGCCATATCAAGTTGTCTCTTTCACTAAAATATATTGCCGATCTGGTTGTGTATATCTGTGTATTAAACAGTTCATTTTGTCTTATTAGCGTCAAACAAGTCATAGTCACAGTCAGAGTCAAGCTAAGTAAGTCACGGTCAAGTCGAACTCATGCCCCTGTAAAGTGGTGAAGACTTTACAAGAGGCTCCTATGGAGTTTTGGAAACAACACGAAAAGACACGTTTCACCTCGTTTTATCACTTGCCCACACTCGAGCACGTTTACGAGCACTTAATGAATAATAATTCACCATTTAGTACACATTAACACTCGAAAATACACAAGTTTAGGAAAATAATCCAACGAGCCGACATGTTTTTCCCGCGTTGGCGCCAAAACTCCCATCGTAAAATCGATTTAACATTTATACAGATTAAAAATAACTGACGCTCATTCTAGAGAAACTATTGATTAAATTTTTTTGATGAAACAGCAGTGCAAGTACCGTTCTTTAACGATCGTCAAATTCGATAAAATGCCATATAATTGATCATAGCAAGTACTGATCAAAAAGTCATTTTATCGAATTTGATGATCTCAACTGTCAAATTTGACGATCGATAAAGAACGGTACTTGCACTGCAGATTAAATACGTGAAGTCATAGCAACAATCACTCTACGTTTTTGAGCACGTTTTGAGCCTCGCTGCGATGCGCCCGCCCGCGCCGCCGTGTACCTATCAGGCGCATAGATTTTCTATGAAAACGCACTATAATTACTTTTTTGTCAGGTTCTGGTTTTTTCGTCGTTGGTAAGGTATTGTAGTTGATACAATATGTTTAGCCACGAAGCTGTGTTGAAGCTCTGGCATTCGGTCGGTGTACGTAACAATTGTTGTCTATGTATAGGTAAACGTTTTAACTATGTTTATTGCATTGCTTTTTGCCCGACTAGCCAATAAAGAGGGTAGGAAATATTTTTCGGGTGTAGGCATTAACCATCAAATATTTGTTTGTTAATCTTAATAGTGCTAACAGACGAGACGGATTTAGTTTACGAACCGCTGCGCCGTCCAACCCACGGGAGAGAAAGATAATTTTTTCTCTTTCTCACCCGTTGGTTGGACGGCGATTCGTCAAGCAAATCCATACGTCTGTTAGTACTACTAAACTTGATCCAAATCGCCTGAGCCGTTTTCGAGCCTGAGCCGTTTCCGAGATACGCGAAATAAATGTATGATACAAGAATTGCTCATTTATAGTTATTAGTCAAAGATTTTGTATATACCCTAATGTAAAACTTCCTTGTTATTATTTATTTATTTATTTATTTATTTATTTCAAATTAGCACCGCACAAAAACGATTTACACTAATGACATCAATAACATTTTTAAAAACACAAAATCATAACAAATGTCACAAGATTACCTACAATAATTACCTACAATTAGTATATAGATTACCTATTTTTTAATCTGTGAACCTGTGAAGTTTGGTTGGTAAGTTGGTAGTACAGTAACTCTCTGTACAGACTGTAGAGCTTCTAAGCTGTAGAGATAGCAAGTACAGACAGCCGCACAAGTACAATACCTAGCACAATTTTATTATAATATGTTTTAAATACTATAATTACAACGCTGCAGCTGTGTAGTCTTAGTGTTCATTGATAAGAACACCTAAATACATTTATTAATTACGTAAGTATTACAATTAAAGTTAATACATTTATCCCGAATGTAGAGCGAATGCACACTGCACCGGCTGCGCAGTAATGGCTGCATACAAGCAAAGCAACGCCTGCAACCGGCTGCGAGCTAAGCAAAGCAAACTTTTCCAATTTGATTCGATTCGATTCATTCAGGATCGGTCGCTGCGGCGAGAGCTTGTGCATGTCGCCGCTCCGCATTTACGAAACAAAACGAACGCGATGCCTCTCAGTTTATCAATAAAACTGTAACAATATGTGATTTGTGACATAAATTCAAGGAAACCAGTGGCTTTTTTCACGTTTTAATACTGTTTTTACGAAATTATGTCGAGTTATCGCTGAATAGTGCACGAAGATGGAAGGTGCGAACGCTGAGTCAGATCATTCCATGACTTGGGAGGACTTTTTCGGTAAGTTTCCGAATAAAACAAATCTAAATAAAGATGCAATAGTTATTTGACAAGCAAGTAATTACAACATAACAAATAAAAAGTTAAACATAACTTTCTGAAAAGTTTTACTTGTGGCAGGCAACTAGTCGAATTTACAGTTAACCGATATAGGTATAATATTTTCCAATAATCGATCGTGATTTTCCCTAGGCGATTCGCAGATGGGACTGGTTTGCTCAGCATTTCCACTTATGGAAGGCCGCATGCAAGCGTTCGTTGCCTGCATGCAGTGCTGCAAGCAATACGAAAACGTGATCAATCATTTTCGTAATTTCGCTCTTCTCGGTTTTACCGTGGAACAAAGAATAATTTATAGACAAGAAGTAGAAGCTTCTTATTTGTACAAAAATATCGGAGTGGTACCTTTAAAATGGATAGCTTTAAAAAATATACTACGACTTCTTGAATTGATTCATCTATGAGGCGTTTTTGTACGGAAGTAACAAGTAGGTAGGTAGGTACGTACGTATTGCGACACGGATTATGTAAAATGCATAATAGGTACTCACCTGTTGAATTCTGAAATTGAAAACTACATAGGTATGTGAAGTCTAAATAGCTCTATAGTTTTTTCTGAAATCAACCGCGAAGTTTTAGATTCCGTGCGGAAACCTCTTCCGAATCAATTATTCTAAAGCAGCAAGCTATAGTCCTCTTTTTTATCACATTGCCAAAGATTTGAGTGATAAATAAGTAAGGAGGTACAAACTATCAGCAGCTTGTTCTGTTGTACAAATTATTCCTTTCTTCCAAGGTTCAAGATGTAGGCTTAGACAAAACATTTTTCGTAAACATGAATCATACAAGCCATACAAACAATAACCTACTGCGTGTGGTCTTTGCGTAGGAACGTGGCAGGTATTACAGCTTACCTCTGTACGTACTTGCTTGCATAGTAGATTCTATTATAACATTTATAACACGTGGTCTATAAATGTGCAGAGCACCACGCGAAACTACCATAATTATTGACTTTATTTGTTGTTACTTCTGAACAAAGGTATTTATAGGTAGGTATAGCGACATATAAGTAAATAAAGTGGCTAGTACCTATTTTTTACGTGTTAAGTCTTCGACCAAATAAAGTGAGTCGAAGTGTAAAGTGGAAAAAAAAAAAACGTAATGGAGACTCATAAAAGATCTCCATTTTCATAATAATTTGAATGACACTTACTTTTTATGATTTAACACCTGTATTTATGATATCTAGTACAGACCTACTTATTCGCACAGTACTACTTGTCTACTCATTCATATCAATACTAATGTATGCCACATAAACAAGGGGTAAATAAACCAGCCAAGTGCGAGTCGAACTTGCGCACTGATGGTTCCATACCACCATACAATACAAAAATTATCAATTTAAAAATCTACTTCATAATTAGTAAAATATGGCATTTCGATTCGGTGAAAGAAGTGATAAGGTCATCCAAGTAACGAAATTTCCAGTTATAACTTGGTAATGAACAGAAATTTGTCACCGACTCACACTTGGCCATTATTTATTATATGTTGTTTATACTATAACCATGCCAAGTTTGACGCTTGTGCGTATTACTAGGCTCAGTAATAGGGTCCAGTTTTAACCCTTTGGGTACGGATCCCTTAAAATGAGGGTTAGGTGGATACAACCCTATAGAAACATTCAAGCAGGCAGAAGGCCAAAAAGAGCCAAGAGACATACTGAAACGAAATCCTGTTATTGTTGGAAAACCTGCCCAAGTACAGGGCATGTGTACAGACAGATAATTACATTACACTATCTCAAGAATGCACGTAGCTACAAAAGATAAGGTGTCGAGACGAGTTCTGAATAACACTACCTGTTTCATTTATCTCCAACTCTATAAAAGTCTTAGCTTGTTGTCACGATGTTTGAGTAACTCTTAAAAGTTAATACCTAGGGGGCCGTCCATTAATCATGTGATGTTTTTTTTTTTGCATTTTATCCCATCCCCCTTGGTGAGGTTTAAGACTATTGATTGTGATGTTTCGTGATTCGTGTTTCCTCACGTGATTAATGGACGGTCCCTAGTACGAATGATAAAAAAAAACTGTTGTAATTTATTTCAGCGATCTCTTTTAGATCCAGACGAGCAAATCCCATCCAAAACAAATTTTAGTTCCGTTTACCGTTTTCGTTACCTAGGTACATACCGTGCTACGTGTGGTCGCGGTAAATATAAAACTACCCGTTTGGTGTATTATAATTCCTCCGGAAACGGGAAAAGGTCGTTCAAGTGCAAAATAAGGTCGCGATCGTGAAGGACGCGTGTCTTGCCCTTCGACCGACAGATATCTAATATCTTTGACAGGCGACAGTGCGTGGGTGTCAGGTCAGACACCCACAACAGGTCCACACTCCCACACCCTTCTTTAAAAAAGGAAAGTTCTCGTTCGGGAAAATGCGAAGCGACCAGTCCCTCATATTTATAACTAACGACCCGCCCGCCCGGCTTCGCACGGGTGTAACTTACGTGCGAAGCAAGGGCTTGTTACGTATATAAACTTTTCGTAAAAAAATATCTAACTGATGGTGAAAACCGCATCAAAATCCGTTGCGTAGTTTTATAGGTCTAAGCATAGGTACATAGGGACGGACAGACAGCGGGAAGTGACTTTGTTTTATACTATATATACATACTATACATACATACATACTATATACGTAATTTTTTTAACCCTTTCGTACGCCATCTCACGTAAGTTCGAGACAACCTATTGCCCGGACAAATTGCGGCGCCATCTAAGTTTCAACAGGTATTTTGGCAAATTTCCGGAGTACGGTACAAAGTACTGCTATCATCGATCTTTTCTAGTATATATTTATCTATGATACTATGTAGTGAAGATGAATTATTTATGGCACAAATAAAAAATAAAAAAACACTATGAAGTAGGTATATATGTTTGTTTATCATACATACAGGTACGTACAATAAAATAATTTAAAAAAGAATAAGATTTAATATAAGACACATACCTACGATCACACAATAATGGTAATACCACTTAGCAAATTTACTTGCTGATTGTACATACATTCAAGTTCATCAGCTAAAAACTAAAAATATTATAATAAACCTCGTTCTTGCTCTATTCGTTCATTCAAAAGGCGGGAATCAGTGCTGCCAATGTACGAGTATAGAATTAATGAAGTGCACTTCCGATGAAAGATTAAACCGGATGTTCCAAATTTAAAATTCGTGAGTTGGCGCCATTTATCTGATGAGGTTTGATATCGAATAGGTCGATTTGAATATTTTATTGAATGTCGTGTAAAAAGATAAAGCTAGCATGTGGGTTGAAATAAGTAGAACTCTCTCACTATCACATCATGTAGGTAGGTATTTGAGAGTGCAAGGAGAGTGAAATAAGAGTTAAAGATTTTTCAAAATACCTACTGATCCGAGTTTTTAGGGTTCCGTACCCAAACGGTAAAAACGGGACCCTATAAGCTTACGTGTCTGTCTGTATGTCTGTCCGTCTGTCCATCTACCCGTCCGTCCGCCTGTCTGTCCGTCTGTCCTACCTATTAATGGCTGTATTTTTCGCAAATCGTAATACATAGCCAGTTGAAATTTTCACAGAATACATTGTAATGTTACGGCGGATTAACTAAGTTACCAAAGATAATATAAACTGTCTTAAAGTATTAACTGTCTGTCTAACTGTCTGTCTGTGTACTTGGATGGATGACCTGCTTGGCGTGATGTCTTTTTGCACTACTTTTTGTATTTTGTGGTGGTACGTAACCTTCAGTGAACGAGCCCGACTCGCACTTGGCCGGTTTTTTCCTTGTAATTAAAATATCCCAGGGTTGTTTGACATTTTTGACTGATATTTACTTAGCAGGTTAAGTAAAACAGTCTACTTCTCTTCTCTATCTTCTATATTTTCTATCTCTATCTCTACATAGTATAAATTAAAGTCGCTTTCCGCGTCTGTCTGTATAACCGCTAACTCCTAAACCACGCAACGGATTTTGATGCGTTTTTCCCTATCAAGTAAATAATTTTTCACGGAAGGTTTATATAATATACCTAACTAGGCTTCGCACGCGTGCGAAGCCAGGGCGGGTCGCTAGTAATATGTATTATAATTATATTATATCAGCGATTGTTCTGAACTGCAACAATGATGTTTATGTAATAATAGTCCTAATAATAATAGAGTAGAAGATAAACACGATCGAAAAATCTTTGGCACACTCACAGACCCGCAGTGCAAGTACCGTTCTTTATCGAACGTCAAATTCAATAAAATGCCATAGAATCGATCATAGCGAGTACTGCTCAAATGGCATTTTATCGAATTTGACGACTTCAACTGTCAGATTTGACGATCGATAAAGAACGGTACTTGCGATACCGTATCGTTATTGCCCATAGATGGTATTATTATATCTATGTTATTGCCACAGAAAAGAAAACGTATTTTTTTCTTTTCTGTGAATATTGCACAGACCTATTAGTGCTAAGTGCTAACAGACGTATGGATTTGGCTGACGAACCGCCGTCCAACCATGGAGAGGGAAATAGAAAATTTTCTCTTTCTCTCCCGTTGGTTTGACGGCGGTTCGTCAGCCAAGTAGGTACGTCTCGTCTGTTACGGCTATATTATAGTACTAACTTGGTACTGATACTAATAGACGTGTGGATTTGGTTGACAGAGTTTTGGAGTTTATGTACGGATTTTCATACCACTGATGGCTTTTCGGTGAAGTAAAACATCGTGAGGAAACCTGCATACGTACGGAGAAGGAATTCAATGGCGTATGTGAATCCACCAACCAGCGTGGTGGATATGGCCCAATCACCCTTTCGGGGGTAGGTTAAAAGTCAAGCAGCGGAATTCTAGTATTGGGTGTTTTATTCGATTCCGCAAATTCTATTTGTGGCTAGGCTGAGAGCGGGAAGCACTTAGCGAGGCGCTTATTGACGTTATTAGATCGATATTGTTTGCGATTGCTAATTACGAGTACGTACGTCTTGGAAATAGGCATTGGAACAGGTGACCTCTACCTACTACCTCTATCTTACTTTCGATAGCTATATTGGTTGGGTATTTAAACATTTAGGATGTCTTGCAGATATTCTAGGGACATGCGATGGGATTATGCGATGTACATTTGTGTTTTATATCTGGTTGTTAATATCTATTTAAGTATGTATTTAAAACTATATAAGTATGTATATATCAGTCTCTGGTAGCCATATCACAAGCTTTGCTTAGTTTGGGGTCAGATGACCGTGTGTGCAAAAATCTCGAAATTTCCTGAAATAGTACCTATGTCCCGATAAAATATTACTTTGATCTTACTCTACGTAAGTTCAAACCACAATAACACGTCGTTTCTGTACAGCTTGCAGTGTCTGTCAAGTAGCTAGGCCTATGGAAGATCCCCTCCCCTCCCCCTCCCTCCCCCCTACTCCCTGTAAAGCACGAAAATTTTAAGGCAGTGTTATAAGAAATAATAATATTCTGCCGCAATTCTAAGGCCGCAAGTTTTTTTTAAATATTCGGGACATTTTTGTACACACGTTCATCTGACCCCAAAGCTTGTGATATAGCTGCCAGAGACTGATATACATACATATATAGTTTTAAATACATCCAGATATAGAACAAACACAAATGTTCATCACATAAATGTTTGTCCTAGGTGGGAATCGAACCCACGTCCCCAAGCTCAGAAGGTTCACTACCAACTGGACCAACGGGCTATCTATATAATCTATCAAGTTCTAAGCTTTTCAAATTTGTTTCTTATCACAAACTGTTTTGGTAAAAAAATAGATATACGTACCTATAAAGCAAGGAAGCAATGTGAGCATAGTCTATGTCTTCTGTGCAAGGATGTTATATAATAATTATACCCTACCTAAATCCTTGCTTCTGTGTTAATATATCTTCTGTGGTGCAGTGCACGAGTACCCTTCTCAGGCATTACGCCAGGCGGCTCGATTGCAGCAAGCATTGGCGTGGATATCGCAACGTGAGACGACCGCAAGGAACTGGCGCCGGCTGTCAGTTCAGTAGTTAGGTAGCCTAGGTACCTACTGTCAGTCTTGGCTACTCTACAATACTCCAATCTCAGATCAGACAAACAAGTGAGATATGGTGAGGTAGCACGGCGGGCGCTAACGCACCTGACCTAAATCAGCAAATCTTATAATTACCTTACATTGAATTTTGTCTCGCTCTCTCGGCTAAATGGGAACATTGAGAGAGCAAGGTAAAAGTCAATCATCATCATCATCATCATTTCAGCCGTAGGACGTCAACAAAAGGACCGGCCCACCAAAAGGTGGGCTATGTCGGTAACCTTCGTTCGTCTACGGATCTCTTCATTTCTGATTCGATCTCGTAGAGAAACGCCGAGCATACTCTAGCCCGTTTTTTTTTTAGAATAAGTAGCAAACAAGCTACGGGCCACCTGATGGTAAGTGGTCACCGCTGCCTATAGACACCTACAATACCCGGGGCATTGTCAGTGCGTTGCCTACCTTTGAGGACTTTATTCACTTTATTCATCCGTTGTGCGACTTTGCACAAAAGTCAATGTCAGGTTATTAGAAGAATGATTTTGAGATTGTGATAAGCCACCAGTGATGCGGTTAGTCGAACTCTCGATTCAGACAACATTGTCGTTTTTTTTGCATGTGCACTATGCAAGTGCGTAAAACAGCTAAAGTTTATGCGTTATGAAAGCATTTTTTATTTACCTATATACATTTCATTTTTCTTAATGTACAGTTTGGTAATGAACGATCAACTAGTTTACAGATACGTACTACCTAGGTACATACCATGTTTGCCCTTGATTTAATTGTCTTTTGTTTACACACGGAAACCGGTAGGGACCGGTTGGTAGGAGTGTCTCCAAGTAGACTCGGGGCAAGTTTCATTTGTCTTGCGACACCACCGACTGCAGCGATTAAATATCTGATTGCACCATTCACCACTGATTCAGACTGAATGTGTACTTATAGTCAGAACCTGTATAACCCAACTAAAGCACAGAATACACCAAAGAGCAGAAAGTTCCATCCGCAATTTTTGTTTATAAATAAGGACTCTATCTACTAGGCACTGAAGTAGCAATTCAACTCGCACAGCGCTGGATACCGCTTGCTTCATTCACCTAGAGAGCCGCTCTTTTTCTATCACGTAGCTCTATTTCTCCTGACGCAGCAAGTGTAACGTAAGGATTATTCTCTTAAAAATTTTTTTGTTCTTTCTTTTATTTATACACCCGCTAACACAACAGTACATTTTATACGGAATATAAGATCGTTTAGAAGGCTTAGTTCGTTGCAAAAATCACAGAAAAGCGACGTGGCTAGCGTGCGAGCCGAGCCGCCACAGCCCTGCCATACGCCTGCCCGAAAGGCGCGCCGGCAGAATGTTCCTACACTGCGGAGTGACACCCGTTGCCTGAAGGTATAGAATTCCGTGCATCGCGGCCGATATCTTCTACATATTAGCACCTATATACCTATATTATTACCTATATTATTATTATATTAGCACCGTTTCGCGTAACCTTGTACATTAGCTATCTAAGGGTCACTTTACACGGTCAACCATGTGTAAAATGCTTCTTTTTACGCAACGTCGGACGCGCACTGCAATCTTATTACCTTCGAATTAAAACAAATCTAAACTTTATCATTTAAAACGTAAAGCTGATAATTAACCATGGAACGATGGTTCAATGCGACCAGCTTATCTGTGCAGCGGGCGGTAGAGCCACAGTTGTGTTTGCTGAAACTAAACTGACAGTCATCCATTGAAAATGTTTAGTTCACTCATTTGGCCAACTCAACAGATAAGTTTGTCTACGCTTCACATGTTTTAACTTTTTTATTGATGACGGGGTAATTTTCATGTTCGCACGCTATGACGTCAAATTACGTGTTGCCAGTTCATAATTGTAGAGTATGTAAACTGTGAATAATGGAGAATTAAATTTTAATTTGTACCTATTTTAACTTTGCTAATTATCATTGGACGAGAGAGAGAGAGATAGAGGGGCAGACACATAAATAACGCTTGTGCTCACAGATCTACTACCTATAGATTTTCAATGAGCGTGGCTAGCTCAGTGCCTCTCGCTTCAACAAGGTGTGTTGCCACATTAAAATGATTTGCTATAAGTTAGGGTAATTTACCTACTATGATGGGTAGTGAATCTTCAATGAGTACTTTGGAAACAATACTACCTTTTAAATATTTATATTTTATACACTATCTGCTGCAACCCGCGGAGCTACCTGCAATTTTCTGGGAAGAAAAGTACGTTGTCTGTCCTCATGACACACCCTATCGTCCTGACAAAATTTGACTTAGCCCATGATCTAAGAAAACAAGGTCTAGCAATTTGGGAGTGGTCCCGCAATGACGTCACTGTCCAGTTGCCACTTTATTCAATCAGCTGTTACGTGGTGTATCGTCATCTCTCTCGAACCTGTTGTAAATTGACATCATGACATCATTGCGGGACGCTTACGTAAACATTTTTTCTCGAATTGCTATACCTGGCGGAGTATATTATTATACCATGACTTAGCCGTTTCCTCGTAAAAAAACAGACAGAAAGTTACAAACTTACTTGCGTTTTTATTATAATTATTTGTTAGGATTAGAATATATATAGTACTAGAAAAAAGGTTGTAAAGTAACCATAGCATGATTTTTTATGATTAATTAAAAATAATAAAAAAGTCAAAGAGTTAAAACGGAACGGGGGTCCCTCATGCAACAAACGTTAAACGTATTTTTGGATTTGTTCTAGTGTAAAAACGGTAATCCGTACAAGCGTCAAATTTAGCGGATTATAGTGAACATAAGTAAAACAACAAATAATAAACACTGGCCAAGTGCGAGTGAGTGACAAATTTCTGTTTACCACTAAGCTAAGCAACGTCGGGCGCGGTCGGTACTTGGATGGGTGACAGCCTGGGCGTGATGTTGTCTTTTTGCACAACTTTTTGTATTTTGTGATTGTAATGAACTCTCAGCGCGCGAGCCCGACTCGCGCTTGGTCAGTTTAGTTTTTTCATGAATGGAATTATGTATAACATTCCAAATAATTAGATAAATAGACTCTTTAATGTTTACAGTACAAATTTCACGAACAGCGCGTAGCTTTTTGAATCGGTTCGCCGAAATCGCCTTTTGCTTTTCCAGCTTCATAACTGTGGCCTCATTAATATATATTTAATATTAACATTCACCATATTCATATGGGCATAAAAGGGTCGGTATTTTGCACTTCTTGCAATGTGCCAGCTTTTTTCAGCAATGTGACAGGATCAGTTGGAAACCTGCAGAACGAATAATTTATGTTAGTTGCGGTGGGTAATTTCTTTCATAAACTGGCAACATTCATTATTTATTTTCTAAGTGAATAATTTGATAAAATTCATAGAATTAGACCACAAATCGACCTAAAAACTGACTAATTATGAATAAAATATTTGCGAATTGATATCCTGAATTTATTTAGGTGATCGTTACAAGCTTTATATGTTTACTTACGTGTGAAATGATATTTCATCGTATTTTCGCTCACTGCGCTTCTTGCAGCCCAAAATGCTACAACCAACCATTGTAAAATATCTTTTACAATTATTTCTCAGAGGAAACACGCATTTATCACATTTAATCACCAAAAAAAGGCAATAAATATAATTCAGACCCGTTTTGTTTGTCACTGATTATTACAGATTTTGACACTTGACTTGTACCAAAAACAGGTCACGCCGATAAGGACAACAAAATCTATTTATGTCCTTTTCGTACTTGTGCTGAGCCATATCAAGTTGTCTCTTTCACTAAAATATATTGCCGATCTGGTTGTGTATATCTGTGCTTGTGCTTTAGATCGAATGCCCGAAGCTGTCAAAAACGATAACTGTAGGCTTAGTCCCAGATTTGATAGTTTACGAAAACTTTTTTCATTTAAGTATTGTTCCATACATTGCTGGGCTGAAAGGTATTCGAAACCTTTTTTCGTATTAAAGTGAAGCAATCTATACCGCCGATTTTAGTTCCTCCGCGTTTCCGCTGGAGGCGCTTTACTAAAATGTATCATAGATAAATATGTATGGAACAATACGTAACGAAAAAAGTTTTCGAAAACTATCAAATCTGGGACTAAGGGATACTACAGTCAAATGGTTGCGCTTGCACAAAGGCAAAGATAATTATAGTGGATATCGTCATTGTACAAAGGTGATTATTACAAAAATAAACCGGCCATGTGAGAGTCCGGCTCGCGCACTGAGGGTTCCGTCCGTACCACCACATAACTTGTTAGCTACTAAAGTACAAAAAAATTGTGCAAAAAGACAAAATCCCGTGTGTGAGAGAGAGAGTATGTGTGTGTATCATGCCAAGTTTGACGCTTGTGTGTATGTGTGTGCGTGTGTGTATGTGTTTGTGTTCGTGTGTGTGTGTGTGTGTGTGTGTGTGTGTGTGTGTGTGTGTGTGTGTGTGAGTGAGTGTGTGTGTGTGTGTATCATGCCAAGTTTGACGCTTGTGTGTATGTGTGTGTGTGTGTGTGTGAGTGAGTGTGTGTGTGTGTGTGTGTGTGTATCATGTCAAGATTGACGCTTGTACGTATTACAGTTTTTACATTAGAGCTAATACAAAAATACATAAAAAAATACGCTTGTTGTATGGGGATGTTGTACCCTTTAGTTTTTACTTTATTATTATTTCTTAGTTAATCCATCGTAACAGCTGAAATTTTCACAGAATATGTAAATATTCTGTGAAAATTTCAACTAGCTATCTAATACGGTTCGAAAGATACAGCTGTTTAAAGGTAAGACGGACAGAAGGACAGACGGACGGACGGACAGACAGACAACGTAGGTTTAGTAATATGGTCCCGTTTACACCCTTTGGGTACGGAACCCAAAAAAATCCTATTCGTATGCATCACATGAATTTTCTCTCCCCAGTTTCCGATTTCTCGGTCCGATTTACAATTTCATTTCCCAAAAGTGCATTTAATATGTACGTATCCCACATTTGTTTGCTAAAACGCTATTACGACAAAGTCTGCAGAGTTAGCCAAATGGTCGAACTAAAATATTTTTACTAGCGCCTTTTAGTTTTGTTTGAAAATGTGGTAGTGGCTCCCTCACTTTAGTGCATATAAGTCGGTAAAAGCTGCGCATGTGTGTACTACCAGACTATGTCTAGACAGGGAGTTTTTACAACTATCGTTATAAGGTCTCCCCGTACGCTAAGGATCCTTTTTATTTGTATAGAAATTATGGGGCTTTAGAGGTCAGGTAGGAAGTGCTGCAGAATGTAAATAAAATAAAATAAATAAATAAAGCTGATGTAGTTTTGATTGGAAAAGATTTCTCAAGCATTCAAAAAGTATTACTTATAATTATAGTGAGGTGAAACGTGTCTTTTCGTGTTGTTTTTAAAACTCCATAGAAGCCCCTTGTAAAGCCTCCACCACTTTACTGGGACATGAGTTTGACTTGACCTTGACTTACTTTGCTTGACTCTGACTAGTTTGACGCTATTTAAGACTATGTAAACTTAATTAATATTACGACAGGACTGCACCCATTGTTGTGAAAAAAAAGAAAAAAAAAACCGGACAAGTACGAGTAGGACTCGTGCTCTGAGGGTTCCGTTAGACGGAACCCTCAGAGCGCGAGACCAAAAAAAAACTAACTGAAGTTAAAATATTGAAAGACAAACTTAAGTTTGTAGTTTTTTTTTACTGGGCAAGTGCCTTTAATAACTAAACAAAATACAAGCTAAAACTAACACTACAAATACAGTTAGACTGCCCATAGACCGTTGAAGGTCTAAAGACAATCCAAATGCTCAAGCCCACTACCAGTTGGCAGCGTACCCAACATGCTGGCAGCATTACGCACGTTGAATGGCAATGCTAATGCGTTGAGCCAGAAACACGCCAGCATTTTGGTCACGCGTCGCATTAACCAGGCGCTCTGAAAGATTTTTGAAAATGAGGTGAGCTCCCGGTCCCCAAGGGCCCAATGTCTCGACCCCAAACGCCTCAAATATGTAACCACTGCCGAGGTTAGCATATTTGCGACGCTTGTGCTGCTCTGCCGAATTAGCAGCCGCGCCAGCCCTACCCTGTGTCTCAGGAAGATGTGACGGCGCCAAAGTATCGACACAAGTTGCGTCCCATACAAGGGGCCGCCCCAACTTCCAGGGCACAAGTGTCATACCGTCAGGCCTCTTTCCATCGTCACGCGCAAGACGGTTTGAGCACAGCTGCGAAATTGGCGGTGGAAAGTGCCCTGCGTATGATGTCGTTCAGGCTAGCGTGTCGGCCAATACGACCAGCGCTTCCCGAGCAAGAGAGACCATGGTGACCGAGCTGGTCAACAGCAGTACCACACTGACAGCGATGGGCCTCACAGCACCTTGCACCCAAGCGTAAGCTGACAGCTAGACGAAATGCGGTTGGATCTAAAAGGCTACCTGTGTTAAAAGAGGGCATGGCTTGCAACCAAAGTCCCGATTCCCAAACAGAGACAGCAAGAATACGAGCGCGATCTGCAATACTAGGACACGTATCTAGTAGCGATTTCCATGCTAGTTCGCAGATCGGCCGATCCCACAGTCTCTGGGAAGACAACTTTGAAGTTTGTAGTTGACAATAAGGTTCTTCCATACATCCCAACTACAAAATGTAAGTTTGTAATAGCAAAATAATTTATTTTTAAATACCTTCAAATTTATAACTTTCGGATTTATTCCTATATATGTACTATGAGACCTTGCCTCTTGCCAAATTTCATGATTCTAGGTCAACGGGAAGTACCCTATAGGTTTTGATTCCCCTGTGAAATCGCAAAATATACGACATAAAGGAACCCTAAGAGCGCGAGACCAAAACAAAAACTAACTGAAGTTAAAATATTGAAAGACAAACTTAAGTTTGTAGTTGACAATAAGGTTCTTCCATACATTCCAACTACAAAATGTAAGTTTGTAATAGCAAAATAATAATTTTTAAATGATATACCTTCATATTTCTAACTTTCGGATTTATTCCTATAATTATATGTGCTATGAGACCTTGCTTTTTGCCAAATTTCATGATTCTAGGTCAACGGGAAGTACCCTATAGGTTTTGATTCCCCTGTGATATCGAAAAATATACGACATAAAGGATCCCTAAGAGCGCGAGACCAAAAAAAAAACTAACTGAAGTTAAAATATTGAAAGACAAACTTAAGTTTGTAGTTGACAATAAGGTTCTTCCATACATTCCAACTACAAAATGTAAGTTTGTAATAGCAAAATAATCATTTTTAAATGATATACCTTCATATTTCTAACTTTCGGATTTATTCCTATATATGTGCTATGAGACCTTGCTTTTTGCCAAATTTCATGATTCTAGGTCAACGGGAAGTACCCTATAGGTTTTGGTTCCCCTGTGAAATCGCAAAATATGCGACATAAACGTTCATATCTTTTGATTGCGTTGACTTACAACTTTTATTTTTTTACAGCCGAAAGAAACCGTAGACCCAAGTATTTAGTATAAATTTCAACTTGCAACCTTTACGCGTTCTTGAGAAAAAGGGTCTTGACAGACGGACAGACAGACAGACAGACAGACGGACAACGAAGTGATCCTATAAGGGTTCCGTTTTTTCCTTTTGAGGTACGGAACCCTAAAAAGAGCAACAACAGCAGTCGGCACTGAGAAAAAATATTCTCGCGACGTAAAAAAGGCACACTGAGCTTTTATAAAATTTGACGTGAGGCTTCTAATTTGACAAAGATCTGGTCAAAGCCATGCGGCATGCGGGCGATAACACCAGACGAAAGATCGAAACAACACGTTGTATAATATCTTACATCAACACACATGTAAACACAGGACATGGTCTTGGCAATGAAATGGGGTGCCTTTATTGTCGGGGGTGCGGAAAGATAAGAAACAGGGGTGCCGCATGGCATATTTTTATAAGTTTTAGGGTTCCGTACTCAAAATGTGTCGAACGGAAACCTATTACTAAGCATACCCTTTCTGTAGGTCAGTCTGACCGATCTACCTTTTAAATTTACATCTGGTGAACAGTAATAGATAGCCAGTTGACATTTTCACAGAATCTGTATTGTTACGGCGGATTAACTAAGATAAAATAATCTCGCTAGACGGTTAGTTCACGGGTCAGCTACAGAAGGTAGTCGTCCTTGACATGGCACGCATCGTCAGGAAGTTCCTCATTCTGCAACCCTGACCACCGATAGCTTAGGCCCTGCCCCGCTGCTGGCAGTACCTACGGATCTGGGTGCGGAACCTTCCGTAAGCGATTCCGGCTCGCACTTTTCGTCAAGTAATTTTTTTTAGTTATGGCTCTGTACATCTTTTCTATTTAGCTGGTGCCAAGTATAAATAAATGTATGTATTTCGTTTTATTTGTCTGTTTGTAAACGTCATTATCGTAATGTTGGTGTACAAGCCCTCTTGCATATTGAAATCAGCAAGAAAGGGATAGTTTTTATGACAGCTGACAGCAGCAATTTTCCCGGGAAAGATGGCTGTCGGTCATTGATGTCCAAATAGCTCGCGCCTTGCACGTACGTCTCTAACCTCTAAAATAGCTGCGATTAAAATGGCGAAATTGCCACCTTTGACAGTTGTCAATTCCATACAAATTCAATGACAACAGCTGCTCCATAGTTTTCCCACCTGACACGTGTTGACGTTGGTTGACTGTATTTTGTCGTCAAGTGTCAGCGAGCATTGTTGTAAGTGAAAGTTGATCGTGTGGGTTGAACATTATAAAATAAAAGCGGCCAAGTGCGAGTCGGGATCGCGCACTGAGGGTTCCATACCACCACGTAAATTGTTAACTACTAAAGTACAAAAAAGCAGTGCAAAAAGACATCATGCCCAGGCGGTCAATCATCCTAGTACCGACCGCGATTGCTTAATTTCGGTGATACGATTTCGGTAATAACGAGAACCGGCGGTGAATAGAAATTTGTCACCGACTCGCACTTGGCCAGTTTTTATTATTTGTTGTTTTACTTTAGAGTGTGTACTAATTACAAGTTTGACGCTTGTACGTATTACCGTTTTTACACTATAGCAAATACAAAAATACGTTTGTTGTATGGGGGACCCATTAGTTTTTACTTTCGAGACGAGACAGTTTGCCTTATAATCGTCTGTCTGTTTTATCTCGCATCATCAGTCTCAATCTGTAAATTAGTTGTTGTTTTTGTTAGCACACCCCGAGCGGGCATTAGTGTTGCGCTAAACAAAATTTTAGTGCGTGTTTTAAATATTTTCATTGGGATTGGGTTGAATTATTTTTTTATACAAGATTCTTTTGAGGTAGTTTGGTATACAACAAGTGTTTGATGAAATTATATGCAGCATTGCATGTTATTTGTATGGTTGCAAATCGTTAAGTAAATTCTGCAACGCATCTTTGATCTTTTTGGTTCTTATGGACACTTCTGCCGACCAGGGGGCCAGGGGGTTTCATACAATTTCATCTTTCCGCAGGCGTGAACGCTAACAGTGTGTGGCTCTTGTCTAGACCCCCAGGGGGGTTAGACAAGACTCTATTTCGGTTAGCGTTAACGCATGCGGAAAGTTATTTTTTTTTTAAATTATTATTCGCCCATCGGGCAGGCCTGCGGAAAGATGAAATTGTATGAAAGTGACATTAGCTTGAGATACCATCTCACAAGCCAATGTCATTGTCAATGTCATTTGGCGTTAACGCTAACAGAAAGTGGGTCTTGTCTAATCCCCCAGTTTAGTCCATTAAGAAGGTACATCAAGCTTTGCTTAGTTAAGGGTCAGATGACCGTGTGTGCAAAAGTGTCCCGAATATTTATTTTATTTTATCTACTATTTTCGCTCAGGCGGCTTGATTTGTTATTAATTTCGGTTGTGCCGGCTCTTTCAGTAAGTTTGAATTATGTGACGGCCGCACTGTGGTCCCGTGGCATGAGCCGTTACGAAGAAGAATTTTAATTAAAAAGGCAGACTAATACGAACTTCGAGACGTTGCGCTCTAAAAGTATCTTTAACTTCAAAATTCTTGTAATTTCCTTAACGCTGACTTAATTACGTATTACCGTTTTTACAATAGAGCAAATACAAAAACACGTAAAAAATACGTTTGTTGTATGGGGTCCTTTTGGTTTTTACTTTTTGACTTTATTATTATTTCTTAGTTAATCCGCCGTAACATTACATATTCTGTGAAAATTTTAACTGGCTATCTATTACTGTTCGAAAGATACAGACGGACGGACAGACAGACAGCTTAGGCTTAGTAATAGGGCCCCGCTTACATCCTTTGGGTGCGGAACCCTAAAAATGGTGTCATATTAAAATATTTTATTTTTATTTTAATAATATAGTTTTTTTTATAGTAGGCTTGCGGTTGACCGTCACTTGCGATAATGCGATCTACGATGGAGTACGCTTCCCTTGTAGAATCCGACTCACCTATAGACACCTATAATGACATTCGATTCATTTTGATTATTCCTCCAACGTTTGTTCCAAATATTCCTCAGTATCGTGCAAGTGCCAGGTGGCAGCCCTGGGTTCGTCGGCTGCAGTTTAGGGTAGGTCGGCGCCGCGAGGTCGATACCTCCTGAATGTATGGCTTGTATGTGTGGCAGACGAAACATAATGCTATTGTCTTGCCAATCTGTGCTCTACCAGTGAGCTTGTTGGATTACCAGCCAACAATATATTTTGTGTTCTGTTTAGTATATATCTTAGTGTGTAATGTGTATATTGTATTATTTATTTTTTTGCCTTTTAGGCGGATTAAAATAATGATTTCTAAGGTTATCGCGAGTCGTTGAAATTAATCACCGTGTATTTGACTCTTTTTTTTTTTTGTATCTCGGCCCCATTGGTTGTTGGGGCAATTTTGCCATTAGCAGTGTGCCCGGAGATAGATTGTCTAAAGACGAGGTAATCCTGGTTGATGACACTAACTAACAGAAAATAACAAATGGAAAAATTAAAGACGGATATTTTTAGACTGAATAAAATTAGCTAATGAAAAAATTACTTTTTAGTTTGGAAATGAGTACATTAATTCTTGACGTTTTGAACACCGCATTGTCTAGACGAAAAAAAATCTCTTTTCTGTGCATGGAAGTAGGGCATAGGTACGTGATTAACGTTTAAAACATAGGTACAAAGTCCTTGCTTCTGTGGCATTGTCCGTGCCTCACTGGTCACAGGTGGACATAGGCTAAGTATACTCCCTCTACGCAGGTGGACTATAGATGACAGAAGTCCATAGAAAAAAAAAGTCATATTTAATGTTATTTTATGTAAAGGGTTAAATATTAAAATAGGGTTAAATCTGTACAATTCTAATAACTGAAAAAAATCGACTTAAGGAAATACACAGCTGTGCTGTAGGTATATTTTGTCACGAGGCATTTCTTTGCAATGGTCGAAACGTTTTTTTACGAAGTTTATTCAGTGTTGTCATCTATAAAAAAAAAAAACACCGTTTTCTTGTCATAAAATACGCTAGTTTAGTTTGGTTACAGTTTCACAAAATTGGAAGCTTATTTTCTTATACAATGCTCTCCTCCCCATCAAAACCATCGGTTAGAATAATTAAAGGCGCGGGAAGGATTACTCAAAAGCACTTACATTGATTTATGGTAAAAACACCCCATGTTCGCCACAGACATCAGGGGACGAACGAAACGTAATTTGCGTGGAAGAAAAGAACGAATCGTAATTTGCGTAGCAGAAAAGATATAAGTAAAAGTTTTTTTTTTAAATTATTATTTTATAATAGGCTTGCGTTGTTTTTTTACTCGTCATTATTGACTGAACGAAGATAGGTATTTATAGTGGGACAAATTGGCGTTTAAAGAAATTTATGTTTGTATGTTTGTTCACAAAAAAAAAAACATAAAAATCTTGTGGACTATGTAGTTTTTGACGCTATGCCGTTTCATGGTTGATATTCCGAAAACTCGCACGAAGCGTTTTGTTTCCTTATATCGTGCGAACTGGTAGTCTGTGGAATGCGCTGCCTGAATGGGTGTTCCCCGATGGTTACAATCTGGGTGTCTACAAATCACGAGTCAATCGGTTTCTTCTAGGCAAGCGTGCTCCAACGTAGACCGCACCATCGCTTAACATCAGGCGTGATGGTAGTCAAACGCAAGACTATTAATTACATTTTTTTTTTTTTTTTGTTAATATCTTCATGATCGTGGATTCAATGTCCTTTACTCATAATATTAAACAGTTTACTTTGTCTTAATAGCGTCAAACAAGTCATAGTCACAGTCAGAGTCAAGCTAAGTAAGTCACGGTCAAGTCGAGCTCATGCCCCTGTAAAGTGGTGGAGACTTTACAAGAGGCTCCTATGGAGTTTTGGAAACAACACGAAAAGACACGTTTCACCTCGTTATATCACTTGCCCACACTCGAGCACGTTTACGAGCACTTAATGAATAATAATTCACCATTTAGTACACATCAACACTCGAAAATACACAAGTTTAGGAAAATAATCCAACGAGCCGACATGTTTTTTTTTCACGTTGGCGCAAAAACTCATCTATACTAATATTATAAAGAGGAAAGATTTGATTGTTTGTTTGTTTCTTTGCATTGAATAGGCTCCGTAACTACTGAACCGATTTGAAAAATTCTTTCACTGTTGGGAAGCTACACTATCCCCGGTTAACATAGGCTATAATCTATACCCGTGCGAAGCTGGGGCGGACCGCTAGTAAAAAATAAAGATCGGCTTATGTTGCCATATGAGAGGACTCTCCGCTTCTAAAATAATATTATCTCTTCTATGGCTACACCATAACACAGACCATTTTCTAGATGACATTTATATAAACGAACAGAGGGACGCGTCTGACCTTTAGGCGCGCTCCATCGTAGACCGCATCATCGTCTTTATCTGACGAAATGGCGGTCAAGAGCAAACCTAGAGCAAGCCTACAAAGGATTGGCTCTAATCCTCCATGCTGGCACAATGCATGTTGGTAAATATCACATGTCTTGAAACTTTGAAGGTCTTTTGACATACCAGTTTCCTCACCATGTTTTCCTGCATCGTAACTGCACATAATTTAAGTGCTAAATATAAATAAGTGATTGGTGCAGGGCCGAGGATCGAACCGGGTGCCGTCAGATGTAAAGCACACATGCTACCGCTCGGTCATCAAATGGATAGCTTTGAATATTAAACACAAAGCATTTTTGCTAAAATGCTGGGGGAGTGGAGGTGAATTTCGTGGGAAAGGAAATAACGTTCGTTGTTCATTACTTACCATAAATTATTTGTATTGCATCTAATGTTTGTTGAAGGGAGGAATTACGTAGAAAGTTTCACAATTAGGCCTATTATATATTTTTCGTATCTCCCCCATCTACTACTTGGCACAACCAGTAGTGCTAGAGATATACGCTTTCGGTAGTGCACAGGATAAAACAGTAGATATCTCCCATGGTTTTATTCATAGGCCAGTAAAATTGATCACTATAGCAAAAATAAAAAATAAAATAACTAGATAAGTGTGAGTACACAGACTCGCACGCTGATGGTTCCGTATACAAACTTAATACAATACAAAACTCTTTATTAAAATACTACAAAACAAGGATTACATAAACATAAATAATATACAAAAATAAACATAAAATACAAAAAAACATAAAACAAAGACAGATTTAAAAAATATGTACCTATGTAGATAGTTTATCTCTCGGGCGAGTCTCGACGAAAAACGATAAAAAAGGTTGAAATATTGATAGACGGATTTTTTCTTTTATATACGCTATGAGACCTTGCTTCTTGCCAAATTTCATTATTACGGTCAAAGGGAAGTACCCTATAGGCCTATAGGTTTTGATTTGCTTGACAAACAGACGGACAACAAAGTGGTTCTATAAGGGTTCCTCTTTCCCTTTTGAGGTACGGAACCCTAAAACCGATTTTATTGATAGAAAATGTTGAAATCGATCTGTAAAATGCCGTTCTTGCACTCTTCGTCCAAATCTATTTTCTAATAAGATCTATCCGAACAATAAGCAAGTCAACACTTTTCTTTTGAGTATTTTAGTTTATCATGCATGCAAAGGTAGCGTACAAAATCTGGTGGTGGGAAACACCCAGCATATAGCATTATAATTATAGATTATAGCAGTAACGCGTTCACCATGTATCACGACATCAATTGACATCATTAGCGTAGATAAGATCTGCGATCTCAATGATTAATTCGAAGAAAGTTCGCTTTCTAACGCTAAAGATCCACCGAATAAGGCGTTGCTAAAGACACTATAAATACATTTGTATTTGTGCGGGCTATTTATTCCCGCGGGCAAAGACCTCGCGTTTTCAGCTGAACCGGAATAGTGATGGGAAGGCGGTCTTGAAAAATGTTCGATAACTGACGGATAACGATTCTGGGGTGCAAGTACCGTTCTTTATCGACCGTCAAATTCGCTAAAATGCCATAGAATCGATCACAGCGAGTACTGAAAAAATGGCATATTATCGAATTTGACGACCTCAACTGTCAATTTGACGATCGATAAAAGAACGGTACTTGCACTGCTGTTACGGATGGTGGTGCGGGGTGCGGCGATCTATATAAAGTGTCAATTCTCAAGAAACAACATTTCGTCGTCGCCAGGGAAAAATAGGACTTGATTTTTATCATGCAAGCAATCGTGAAAAGTTCATATCTACAAGCTATGGTAGCTTTGAGTACTTGCTGCAGCTTGCGAATGAGCTAAAATGGATGCTTGGAAAAAAAGGCAAATGTGGTGGTGGTGTGCTGAAGGTCAGATTTTGGTTTGATCAATTTCTGAAAGAAAAAATAACCAGACAAGTAGAAATACATAATTTTATACTAGAGAAATTCTGATAAAACGAGCCAATTCTTTCATATAAAAACTGTTTCTGTTGCAACTTGCAATGCATTAGAAATTCGCTTATAAAAATATAAGCGATAAAAATATAAAATATAAGCAGTGTTGAAGATGAATTTCCGCAAAAAGCGCTTGATTAAATCAATTATATAGCCCGTTGGTCTAGTTGGTAGTGAACCTGCCTTCTGCGCTTGGGGGCGTGGGTTCGATTCCCACCTAGGACACAAATTCATGTTATTTTTTCTTTATTTTTTTATAATTAATAGGCTTGCGTTTGACCACCATCACGCCTGATGTTAAGCACTGATGCGGTCTACGTTGGCGTACGCTTGCCTAGAAGGAAGAACAAATGTGATGAACATTTGTGTTTTTTTCTATATAAGGTGTTAATATCTATTTAAGTATGTATTTGAAAATATATATGTACTTATGTATATCAGTCTCTGGCAGCCACAGAAAAGAGACGATTTTTTTTTCTTATCTGTGCTGGTAGCCATAACATGCTTTGATTAGTTTGGGGTCAGATGACCATGTGTGTAAAAATGTCCCAAATATTAAAAAAAAGTATCAGTGCCACCCCTAAATTATCTTTTTATTTGAGCGATTGTGAATTTAGACTCGAATCCAAGAGTAAATGGTGTTTGGTTTTCACCCCATCACTACACCACTGTGTGTAGTGGAGGAATGCCAGACAGTGCTCGCAGTTTGTCTAAATAAACACTGGATTTGCGTACTACCTGTTTACTGATTAGAGTTTATGTAGTTTAACCGCACTACCGCAGGAATACTATTTGGCGTGAACTCGAATTCACTGGTCCATTTCAATTTTCAATGGTTTCCGTGAATCATGCGTGAAAACAAATGACAGGTAATTTGTCTAACTATTTACATTTTATTTATTTATTTACATCACAGATATACACAGATCTGTGATTTACATACTAGCTGACCTGACAGACGGTGTCCTGTCTTAGAACTGTCAAACGCGCAAAGTTGAAATTTTAAATAAGAGTTGAAGTTTGAAGTAAATCTTATTTTTTTTACACCTTGGGTTACATTATTGGAGAAACAGTAAGGATCCCTATTTAAAAAAAAAATATAGCCTATGTTACCCGGGGATAGTGTAGCTTCCCAACAGTGAAAGAATTTTTCAAATCGGTACAGTAGTTTCGGAGCCTATTCAATGCAAACAAACAAACAAACTATCAAATCTTTCCTCTTTAATTTGTAAGTGTGCAATAGTATTAAAATAAATAAATAAAATAAAACTACGCAACGGATTTTGATGCTTTTGATGATTTTCATCATCGGTTAGATAAATTCCGGGCGGGCGGGTCGCTAGTTATGTAGAACTTGAAGTGTGCCTATAGATACAATAGAAGCCCAAAGGTGTGTCCCTCATCAGTCGATGGAATTCAAGTTCACTGACATTCAGATATGATCGATAGACGCCACCCTCGGGACCCATTGTCTGCTATATTACGGCAAAATTCGCTCATTCATTACGTACTAGCTGCGCCCCTCGGTTTCACCCGCGTAGACATTCCCTCAGGAACTGTAAACTGTTCCAGGATAAAAAGTATTCAATATTACTCTCCGCCCTTCCAACTACATATCTCTTTGTGGAAAATAATGTCGATCCGTTGCTCAGTGTCTAGTGCAAGTTTTTCCAACTGCGCTTACCTACGATTTTATTTTCCGAGTCTTACATTATCACTTAAGGAATGTTCCATTAATAAATAAAGAGGATATTATGGAGACCACGAATCGGCAAACGTACCGCGGTAAGATAGACATAGGGGGCCACCTAGGTGCACCTTGTCTGAATGCCCCCCCTCCCCCCCCCCAAATGAAATCCGCCCCTGGAAAAATACCCTCCGCATTAACAAAGAAGAAAATGGTATGAACCTTGTTCTTCCCATCCTCTGGGAAGAGGGGTGAGGAAATAGCGCTGAGTTGCCTTCTTTGCCTATATGTGAAGTAAGAGCTAAGAGCTTGAAGTGAGAGCATCGTGAGCTCTCAGTTCGGGGCGAATTACTAGTTATTTTAATTGAGGTTAATTAATACTCAAATAACAAGGGGACAAGGGGGGGGGGGGGGGGCAAAAAAATTCGCAATTCCAGCCAGAAATAGACAAGAGTTTCATGTTCTTTCTGTTATTTTATTCATATATTTTAACAACTCTGATAATTTGATGTGCTTCTAAGTATGTACTGCGATTGAATCTCCACAGTACACAAAAATACCGTCGGGGGCACGTGCCTCCGTGCCCCCCCCTTAAATCCGCCTTCGGTCACCCCAATCTGATACCATGATTTTACTGGACACATTGCCATGCAATCCAAAAACACAGTAATGGAAGCACACTACTGCTTGGTGCTGTTTTCAAGAATGTGAATGAGTGAGTGAATGTGAAGCAACTCCGAGCATCGAGCTCTGATATAGCCGCGTAGGATTCAAGTTAATATTCAGTGCGCAATAGAGCAATGTTTGTTATTCCACGATCCCTACAATTTCCTATTGCGGTCTAGTTGATGCCGATGTTAAATGTAGATAAACTACCTACTTGAAGAAGTTCCATATCATACAAATTGTAGTCAAACCAGAAAACTACAAGAAAACGGCGAGAAAGTTAAAAATTATTTAGATATCAGTTGGCAGGAAAACAATTTTGATACTTTTTTCCAGAAATATTGTTTATTTAGCAAGTGTATCAAGAATATGTTATAGATTTTTCATGGTATGTCGATGAATCAATTAGAAGAAATCTTAAAACAAGCCAGTCACGGTCAAGTCCAAATCATGGTGGTGGAAGACTTTTGTCTATGGAGCTTTGAAAACAACACGAAATTAAAACATCTCACCACAAAAAACATACTGATTATTGACTGTGGAAAAATTGCTGACCGCTGTAGACATGGTTAGTTTAGAACTACGCGTTAAAAATGTAACCCGCTCAACTTCTACTTTTGTTTCGGTAATTTCACACACAATAATAAATTCAATAATAATTAATAATAATTAATAATTTAATAATTGGTAATTCTCACAGAGGCTTTGTTAGTTTGTGAAATAGACGTTCGGAGATCTACTGGTTGTAAACTCACAAAGACATAATAAACCTAAATGTTATATGTAGTTTGGTAGTGCCTTTTTCCAGCCTGCAAGTGGACTCTCAAGTGATTATTTCATAAGGCCACGCTTTGAATGGATAAATTGTTATTTGCAACGCTGATAACGGCGTCTACAGCTCTTTGTTTATAGAACTCTTGAATGAACGCTATTTTAAATATTAAACGCACTAGACCACAGTTGAAGTGACATTGATAGTGTTACTTTATAACTTTGTTGGCCGAGAAATGTGCGTAAAACGTACGCAGTTATGAGGCCTTCAGGAGTAGTTTTGAAAGATTTAAAAAAATTTGGTGAGCTCCTGATCTCCAGGGACCCAACGTCTCGACCCCGAACGGCTCAAATATGTAACCACAGCTGAGGTTACCATATTTGCGCCGCTTGTGCTGCCCTGCCGAATTGGCAGCCGCACCAGCCTTGTGTCTCAGGAAGATGTGACGGCGCCAAAGTATCGATACAAGTCGACTCCCATACAAGCCTAGGTGCCGTCCCAACTTCCAAGGAACAAGTTTCATACCACCAGGCCTCCTTCCAACGTCACGCGTAAGACCGCTTGGTTCGAGCACAGTGACATTGGCGGCGACAATTTAACGATGTCTTAGTTGCTACTCAGTGATGTTAGTTAATTATATTATTATAAGTGAAACTTCTAATTCACGGTTGAAGCACGTACCAGATTCAGTCGCCAAATCGAATATCTTAACTCTGTGCTGGGACCGTCCATACACATATTATGGACTGACGATGTTGATTGACTCTAAGAATACTTTATAAAGTTTATAAGATGCATACGTCACACAAGCTGTTTGTTAAAGACATGTGTGTTCGATGCTGAATCACCACACGTGTGCGATATGCATAATGGGTAGCGAAAAGAAACAAAGTATGAACGAGGTCGGTTGGTAGAGTCATATACTCATCGGCGAGCACCCCGCCGCGCTGTCGCAAGTCTCAGTTACTTTATGGATGATCTGTCTGTCGCCATCTATGCCAATCAAGCGCATGGCGACAAGAATGGCGTCTCACTGATCTAAATGTATGGTAGGTAGGTAGGAAGGTAGGAGGGGCTGCATAAAAATTGCGCAGATTCATCATCATTAATATCAGCTTATCATGTTTCCACTGCTTGGACACAGGTCTTCCCTTAGAGATGAATGGGCCCTAATCGACCATGGTGGCCAAGGACATGCTGGTGAATGTCGTCTGTAAAAATGCACTGTAAATGGCTGTCAACCACAACAACCTGTCAAATACATACAAATTCAAGGGCAATAACCGCTCTATAGTCTTCCTACCTACCATGTCAAAATGTCGGACAGACCACAGAAGAGAAAAATTTTTCGTTTAAAATAGAACGGCTGTCAAGGCATTTTTGCAAGAAATCCGTTGTAGCCAGTTGCACACATGTAAACGAAACGTCATAATATAACTACATAGGAAGGAATGCAATAATTCGTCAAGATTATTATTAATCCAAAAGGTTATGAACGCCATTTTGTTAAAGTTTAAAACTGACCTTCTCGTGGTGCAATACGGTTCAGTTCCCTGTGCATTTTGCGCAATTATTTCGGTAAATGTTGCTATTCCAAAAAAACTGCACGATTCTTGTGCAGTTCAAAAAACTAGTACGAGTTCAACAGTCCTTAACGTAAATTCATCTACGACATAGTTAAAATAGTTCCAAATTAAACTGCACGATAAGCACGAGGGTTAAAATAATTTACCTAAGAGTTTTTCATCGATTTTGCTTTTTTTACTAAACAAATCTAGTGTATTAACGCATGTGATTGTGTAATAATATTGAATTATTATCCGTTAAATAAGATTAAGGCAAATTCGTAGGTTTGCGTGAGTGTAGGCAGACAATGGGAAGTTGCAAATGTGATTTTTTGTTTTGCCCCAACACTCCATAGAAACTTGATTAAAAAGTTTCCATGACCTTACTAGGTCATGATTTGACCATGATATTGACGTAGGCTATGTTTAGAGCTCAATTTATGTGACTTTAAATGGGTAGAAAAATAAATATATTACTTGATACGGTTAAATGCTATTTTCGTGAGGAGTCAGTAAAAAAAAACCTCATCCTAAAATTTAGAATGTGGTATCACAGCTTAGTGATGGGAAAGTTTTGTGTGCAGTTTTAATTTTATCGATAATCTTAATAGGCATAATGACTAATAATTTTTATTACCTCATAAAAAAGCTGATCATAAATAGCACATCAACGAAAACAAAATAAAAATTCGTTCAAAAATAAATGAGATATAAACATTTTAATTTCGTGCTAGACAGAGAGCGCACTATACTGAGCCGTGACGTCACGCCTCAGGAGCGCCATACAAATGCTGTACTACACGCTTTGCGAGAAAGGAATAGAGCATCCCCTCCCTATCCCCACCTAAAACTTTAAACACTTATATCTCAGAGATTTATCAGCCAATTTCATTATTATTTTCATTACTGTAATGATCTTGTCAATCATGTGTGAATTTTATTGTATTTTATACACATTTCTAATTAATTTGTATGGAAGTTAATAAATCACATTGCAGTAAATATAATTACCTACTTAATAGTAGTATTTTAAGTGTTTTTATATAAGCTTGTTTGTTTTCACCCAGTTTTAAAAGTAGTTTTTAAGTCTATTGACTAGATTGTACTTTGCTTTTCTCTGATTGGTCGACCTCCACTGTCTGTTTACCGATTGGCAAGTTTACGTGGGGGGAATAATCAGTCGGTTGAGGTAGTCTCGGACGAGCTTTCAAAGGAGCAACATCTCCCTGTATTAGAAGTAAAGTGTATAAAGGAATAAAATAATTATGTTAAAAATGATTGTGTAAATATCTATATTGTGAAATATTGTAAAATAAATAATGTGATTGTACCCTAGGTGTCTGATTTATCACAGTACCTATGTGTAATGTATTTAGTTATATTCATCGCTAAGCCGGTTAATTGTAACAAATTAAACATTAGGACACATGCCTATTCTATACTTTAGCATATTAGATGGTAGGAATTTTACGAGTCGTTAAAAAAAATGGCAACATTGACATGCTTCGGTCGTATGAATTTGTCACTGACTCGCATTTGATCATTATTTATTTTTTGTTATACTTTAGTTAGAGTGTGTCTGTGTACCATATTCATGCCAATTATTACGCTTGTACGTATTATCGTTACACTACATTACATGTACATTAGACCTAATACAAAAATAACGTTATAAATAACGTGTAAATATTCCGTAATCATACAACTAAATAGTGAACAACCGGGATATTTTAAATAGTGGAGTTTAAATTTTCGGGATCGCAATTGAAGCTGGCTAGGTTTTTTATTGAATAAAATAATCAATAATGAATATCAACGTTAGTTGATTGAATCAGGCGTCACTTTACGGAAGTCTAAAATTTGCATCACAAATATCTATAGAGAAAAATAATTTATAACTTTATAACTTCCTTTAGTTTGCATTTTCTTGGAGTCGAAGAATTTGAAAGAAAGGCAGGTGAAGCTATTTTAAGCCTCTTTGGAGATTCAAATGAGGTTGTCTGAGAGTAGTATGAAGACGTTGGTGTTGGTGATATGGTTTAATTTTTAACCACTAAATGTCAATAAATATTTTATTTCTGTGATATTGCTAATGGCTTCAAGTATCTTTTATTTGTCGTGATACATAAATGTCCAAAAAATGTTGTGAACAAATTGTGCTTGTTTTAGTAGAAATCCAATCACGTCTTCCTGTTGCATCAATCCATTTTTGCCTAGTAGGCGGATTGCCTGGAAAACTGCAATAAATTCAATGTCTATTTATACAATAGAAAATTACGGGAAATGTAATAGTGCTAATAAATGAGACGGACTTGGTCCATATGTCTGTTAGTACTATAAGAAAAATCTAAATGTATCGATATCGATAAAATAATGGTAACCACTATTATTGTCAACGGCTTGTCAACAGCTTTTGTAATTAAAACACGGTGAAATAATAAAATTATAAACAATTTAGACATATCGGTGATAGGATATGCCTCCTTTTTTTAAATTAAAATCTTTGCTAGCTAGGCGACACGTAATTACAGCGCAAGAAGGCATTGTGGAATAAATTAGATGGAGCAGCTACGCGTTCAAAATCAGTTAGCAATTGTGATACGGAGTTCAACGCGTTGACGTAAATAAGAATGTTCACTCGTATGCCTGGTAACAGATGTTCCTTCTCTTTTCCGTTCTATCTACTTCTCTTTTCTGTGGGACAGACCATATCGTACCATAGCGTTTGCCTCGATCCCGTGATCTTTTTAATCCCTCCATTTATTTCTTCATGATAGCAGAAGAATATATTATTCTAAAATATTAATATTTTCTTTCTGGATGCATTTTACCTTCTTAGCCCAGATATCCTTAGGCCTTACGCCTATGTTTAAAGCAATCCAGCAGTGCAAGAAACGTTCTTTATCGATCATCAAATTCGATAAAATGCCATTTGGTCAGTACTTGCTATGATCAATTCTATGGCATTTTATCGAATTTGACGGTCGATAAAGAACGGTACTTGGACTGCAGTTTAGGTGATGAAAAAATGTTGCGCGACCGCAAACCGTTTCTGCAGGCCTAGCACGGGCCGTGGACAAATAGTTTTTCCACCGTTTTTATCCACGCCTAGACGCGACAAAGCTAGAATATAGATACGTTTATCTCTTTCCCGCGGAATAAAAACAGTGGATAGACAATTTATCCACGGCCCGTGCTAGGCCTACTGGGCGCATTAAGATTCACGTTCGCGTGATTTTTCCGTTTGATACCGCGTAAGCAGTTGGCCGTAAGCCCCGTAAGGCTCCAGTAAAGACGTTCTATTTGTTGTTGTCTTGATCTCAGTTTGTGTATCAACACAGTCTGAATATGGTAAACAATTACCTATGTTTATAATAAACCGATTAACAGCTCGTGGGCAGATCTATGTTACGTAACCGTACATTGCTGTGCGTAATATATTTGCATTGTAACATTTATGTTTTTGATCGCCAAACCCTAATATTGAAGAGGGGTAGCGTAATAATTTAATACCCAACCTGGAGGTCTAGACAAGAGCCACCATAGAGAAATATATACACCGGGAAAGAGCCACTTTCTGTTAGCGTTCACGCCTGCGGAAAGATGAAATTGTATGAAAATATTTCTCTCAAACTAATGTCATTGTCAATGTCATTTTAATACAATTTCAGCTTCACGCATGCGTTAACGCTAACAGCAAATGGGTCTTGTCTAGACCCCCTGCTCACAATCGTTGTTGTAATTTTCAATGGTTTTGAAGTAATCCGACGTTCCTGAGAGGCGGGCTGTGGGCGAACCGGCGCGCGGCGCGTGGAAGTCGCGGCACCTTTTTACATTCGGACTAACCGTCCCGTTACTTTAGGTACCGGTACGCAACCTAAAGCCTATCTACTTGATATACTAGATCCGGTTATAGTGTCGCGAGGACTAACGACTTGGCTTTGAACCCACTCTTAAATGCAGTAGTCGAAATGGACTTACCACAGAAAAGAGAAGTTAAAAGAACGGAAATGAGAAGAAAAATCTGTTACTAGGAACAAACAGACACACAACAACAAAACACACATGAACATTCTTATTTAGATCAACGCGTCAAACTCCGCATCACAATTGCTAACTGATTTCGAATGACTGACGTTTCGTTTATATGGGTGCAACTGGCTACAACAAATTTCATACAAAAATGCCTTGACAAAAATTCTAATTAAAACAAAACATTTTTTCTTTTCTGTTGGACTTACTCACGAACCGAAACGCATTTCCCTTCAACCCTTGCGAACTTTTAACCGACAGTCCAAGATGGAGGGTAATGTTTTTGTATTGTATGTGAGCATGTAAGTATGTTTCTGGGTTCCTGTAGTACTTACCTCCTGTAGCCTAAACGGCTTGACCGATTTTGACGAGTGAGGTGTCATTGGATTCCTTTACGAAACGGAACGGCGTTCCGGTCCATTTCTAGCACTGCTTAGATCAGACAAACAAAGAAGATATCATCATAATAATCATCAGCCAGAAGACGTCCACTGCTGAAAATAAGCCTCTCACCTCCACACTGAACGACAGCCTGCTGAAGGCTCTAGAGTGGAGACCACGAACCAGAAGACGCAGCGTAGGTAGGCCTCCCACTAAATGGACCAACGACATTGTGAGAGTTGCGGGCATCCAGTAGGTAGTAGATCTGTGCATCCAGTGGATGGAAAATTATTGCGTACACATTTATGACATGACATGACGTCCTTATGACAGTCACCAACATGCACTGCATCAGCATAGTTGGTTATCTTCGCTCTCGGTTCTCGTACGATCACCGAAATTAAGCGTCGGGCACGGTCGTTACTTGGATGGGTGACCGCCTGGGCGATAATGGGTTGTTATATTTTGCACTCAGAATACAGAAAATTCTGTATTCTGAGATTTTGCACTACTGCTTTGTATTTTAGTAGCTAACAAATTGTGGTGGTACGGAACCCTCAGTGTGCGAGCCCGATTCGCACTTGGCCGGTTTTATTGTAAATTTGACTTGGAATTTGTAATGTAACCATACCAATAATATATATTTTTTCTATTTTATTCTAAAAGAGACTAAAATAAAGTATGGTACCTATGTGGATGGTTGCTTCAGAAATTCATAAACACGAGTACTTAAAATCTAAACAAGCCATAAATGTGGTAAACGGCCGAGTATTGACACTAAAATTTAAATTTCGAATTGTCCATTCGAAATTCAAGTTCAATGACAGTTATGACGTAACGCTTAAAGCGACATCAAACGACCTTTCCCGATAAGTTTTAATGCGTTTTCGATTACCAAAGAGGTTTGCTTATTTTGGTGAAGTACTTTCATTAAGAGTGGTCTTGTCATAACGAGACGAGATCACGAGTGAAGGATGCCTTAAAAGTTGACTTTCTCTCGAGATCTGTGGTATTATGCAAGACGAACGTTGACGTGCTTTTGTCACCGATTTTTGTTTACAGTCAAGAACCAAAGGTTTTTTTGGCGCCAACACGAAATAAACATGTCGCCGCATTGTATTATTTGCCTAAACTTTATATGTAAAACAAAGTCGTGTATGTTACACCATTTATAACTCAAGAATGGCGGGACCGATTTTCATGACCTTTGATTTGTTGGATTCCTCTCCGCCCCGAATATCAATATCGGAAAATTCAAGCAATTCATATGAAGATAATTCATTTGCCCATACATTTTATATGGAACGGCAAGCATTGGAGTCTTATACATTGACATAATACACCATAACCAAAAGAAAATATATACCTATACGTCTACGATAAGTCAAAGGGGGTTGCTGTCGCTACCAAGGAGGTTCCTTCAAGAAACCATAAACAACGCGGGTGAAACCGCAGGGCGCAGTAAGTAATTATGATTTATTGAGTGTTCGTGAACGTGCTCGAGTGTAGGTGAATGAAATAACGAGGTGAAACGTGTCTTATTTTCTTTCGTTTCCAAAACTCCATAGAAGACTAGTAAAAAAAAACGAAACGTCGAGCGAAAGGTAGGTACATATTTTTTACCTAAATTAAATAATACGTGATAAGTCCCGATAAACGTTTAAAACAAGACTAGTAAAGTCTCCGCCACTTTACTAGGTATGACTTGGACTTGCTCGTGACATACTTTGCTAGACTCCGACTGTGACTGAGTTGTTAGGTACTCATTGCTTGACACTGACAAATGCACAAGACGTGTGACGCCAAAATCCTCTCAAGAGGAAAAAAAAGCAGACGATGTAAACAGGATTTAATAAATCATAAATTCTAGTAATGACTGCAGTAGGTCAATTTGTTTATCATGCAATTATAGTCATGTCTATCTGTTAACTATTTAAATTAATAACATCATATCTTAACTTTTTAAATTGTTTCGACAGTCAATTTAATTAATAATTTTTATATAAATAATATTTACGGTATTTTTATACCATCTCTCTAGATTTGTACGTCTATAAACTAGGCAAAACATGATACAAAGTGACAAATATTTTAAACCACCTATTGTGCATGCGTTTTAAATGTGTGTATGATTTACTCGTGTTTTGTGCAAATAAATAATCTTTATCGGGTTTATACAGCATGGTGGTACTATGATCATCATTATGAACGACGAACACTGAAATCGCGAAATAATCTAAGGAGATACGACGATGTTTTGTGAATTGTGAAATGTATGCTTAAAGTATGAAGATATGACTAACCAAAGGTATAAAGTGTCCTAGATTTTTATTGTAATCTCCTTTTCTTTGTGGACAGTCTTCAGTTTGTAGAAGATAATACCATGTTTGCGAAGTTACTGTGAGTTCAGCAATTCGGTATGTAAAGTTTTTTTTTGTATTTTTTTATATTTTTATTTCGTAGATAAGGCTATTTTAAGAAACTAATTTCAATATTTTTGTTTTCTATTCAGTAGTTATTTTACAATATTTTTTTGACAATTGAAATTATGTGACGTCACCATATAGCACAAAATTTCGTTGCGTTGAGAAGTCTAAAAAAGCACCCCATATTGGCAGCCCTGAAAAAAACCAGACAGTCAAACCACAGAAATGAAAAAATATTCTATTCTGTATGACGAACAGTGTGTCAAATGTATAATATTTTTATTCTTAAAAGGCACAGAAAATAAAATGCTACACCGTGACGTCATTTAGAGGTCAATGAAAGTCGAATGATTTCTTAGTTTTATGTTAAAATAAATGGCATCTTATCGTTTTAAAGCGTCAGAGTAGAAAAATAAGGGTTAGTAACATAAAATTTCGAAATGGTTTTGGAATTGGCGTAGGTTAATTTTTTTTAGCATACCGAATTCATTAACTTTATTACTCTGAATAAAACTAGGTGAACTGCTGACCTAATTTCGGAGAAAAATTCTAAATAATTATACAAATATTATGTTAAAACAGAGATGGGAAGGCTGAAACTTGTCTCAAGCAATAACTATGAAAAAAAATCTCATTTTGTATGCAAATAAATAATCTTTATCTTTATGATGTACTTTATGACGTTGTTGGTTTTGTGTGTACCACTCTTCAAATCAACAAATACAGTCCACTCATTTCTAGGGGCCCTAATTGCCCCACCGTAACTTGGCGAAACCATAGTTTTCCTTCGAGCCGGATATTGCGCTCCGGCTTCTTTTCTCTTATTAAGGTATATATTATAGGCCCTAGTAAGCTTATTATTATTCATTGCGAATATAATTATAAATTACTTTGATATAAATAGCGTGACATTGCGTCGTCTATTTTATCTCCTTAAATCTTTAGATTTCCTGTCGTAAGCATTGAGCTAGGCATAAAATCAGCCAGATATAATATTTGTCTGTCCATATTTATATATATTTTACATAAATATTACATTTATATAAGTAAAATAACCAAAATTTAACACATATACCACAAGTTTATTATCTACCCTCGCGTGCATTTAACGTTGTGCCTACGTGATTCCGTCGTTTCGAACCTCGCGAGTCATTCGATATTATCCGACCGCGTAGCGTAGTTCGGCCGTCGCAGGCACAGCGCTCTTGTCGCGCGTTTGCTAATAATAACCTACATAATTTGTCCGTATAACATTTACCATATTCTTATCAGCGATTCGCAAGATACTAATATATTGTATACTCGTGACATTTTATCCATGCATCGATTTGTATCATCTGCTATTTAGTGTCCAGTTTTAATTGCCTATAGTAGTAGTAGTATATAAAATAGCAAAAATGTCGACAAGTAGTGAAATCGTCGATGCAAAGATAGCGATGTTATTGTCAAAACGCGAAGCGATATTCGACATAGTACAACAGTGTTGTGACTTAGCTTCCGCGAGTGACATTCTTACGAATGACGCAAAAAGGGAACATTTTCTAAATCAGTCTTCACAGATCGATTCGTTGCGTGATAAATATGAAAAGATTGTCGACGATTATAATACGCGCACTTTGCTATTAACTCCAACAGCGAAGCCAGACTATAAATGCCTTTTTGCATTTGAGTCTCTGTATAGTAAAATAAAGAGAATACATACTCAGTGCGTCTGTCCTGGTATCCCATCATGGGATGATAGGGGTACTTCTCTTGCATTGCACAAGGCTAGGCCTAGGTTGGCTCCGATACAGCTATTGGAATTTGATGGTGATATAAAGTCTTGGCCGATGTTTTATGCGACTTATAAATCTACCGTACATGAAAATCCGATGTTAACGCCAAGTGAGAAATTATATTATCTCTTGCCTAAATTAACTGGGCGTGCAAAAATTGCTATTTCAGGCATCACTCCATGTGCTGAAAATTATGAATTGATTCTTCAGACGCTTATCAATAAATTCGAGGATAAGAGGATGCTTATTTCCGCCTATTTGGCCCAGATGTTTGATTTCAAACCTTTCCAAGTCGCTTCTGCAGCTAGCTTCGATTCTTTTATGGATAACTTCTCAAGTGCAGTGAGTGCTTTAAAGAATCTAAAATTAGATAACTTATCCGATCTTATAATATTGCACATTGCTTTGAAGAAGCTAGATTCAGAAACGGTCCGCGCGTTTGAAACCAAGCATGGTAATAAAATGCCAACATATGACGAGTTCGTTGAATTTATTACAACTCGTGCCAAAGTGTTTGAACGAACTACTTGCGCTTCAAACACTCTTTCAAATAATAATAATAAAAAACCTAACACTGGCATTACTTCTAAAGTACCTAAATATCAGGCTTATGTAAGTACAATTGATAAGCCTGGTGCATCTACTGCCTTTAAATGTCTATGCGCCAACGTGACGCACACGCACTTAAATAAGTGCGCTGATTTTAATAAAATTACAAGTCCTCAGGAGCGTTACAAATGCGTCAAAGATAATAATGCGTGTGTAAATTGTTTAGCACTAAACCATAAGCTTTCGAGTTGTACAGTGAGACCAAACTGCAAAGTATGTGCAAAAGCGCATCATGGGAAATTGCATTTCGTGCGTACGGACGTCAGTAGCCGCGCGCCGCCGCCGCCGTTATCTAGACGTAGGGCACCCGCTGCGAGCGTCTTATCACCGCCGGCGCAGGAGGCGAATGAGTCATGCAAGACACCTGTTGCTTCGATACCTACTGCAGTCCCGCGTTCAGACGTTGCATTGTGCACGACTAACGCAGGTACTAAAGATTCTAGCTTATCTATTCGGAAGGAGGCTACGCACAATACTATTTTATTATCGACTGCTCAAATTATAGTATACGCTTCTGATGGAAAGCGTCATACAATACGGGCTTTATTGGATTCCGCTTCACAAAGTCATTTTATAACAAGAGAATGTTGCGATCGATTAGGCATCCGACTTCTTAACACGGAACGTACTATTATTAGAGGTTTTGGTGGTTCGGAGAAGGTCTTGCAAACTAACTCGATCGATCTAAAGTTTTATTCTCGATTTGATGACAATATAAACTTTGAAATTTCACCACTCGTGGTGGAGAAAGTAACTGATTTATTACCTACAGCTGTGGTAGATACGTCTGGACTATCACACTTGAAAGGTCTACCCCTAGCGGACGCAAGCTTTGGCGTACCTGCTGGGATTGATGCGTTAATTGGAGCTTCCCTATTTCCGCATTTATTATTACCTGACGTCCATGCTTCGCGCGAGGCGTCAACACCCGTTGCACTGCGCACGGTTCTGGGTTATATCCTTATAGGATCAGCACCCACTATACCTACAACAAGTATACATATGGCCTTGACATGTTGCCTCGTTCAAGAGCCTACCGCTATTGACTCGTTAGTCAGGCGATTCTGGGAACTAGAAGAACTTCCTTCTGCTCCCGTTCAGCATCCAACGCATATTGAATGCGAGGATTTTTATGCATCGACTACTACACGCGATCCTGTTAGTGGCAGATACGTAGTAGGCCTGCCATTTAAGGACGATCCATATTCCCTAGGGAATTCTATAGAAGCAGCTCGTAAACGTTTTATGTGCTTAGAAAGAAAGCTAGAAGCTTCGCCTCAATTGAGGTCGGCATATGATGACGTCATTAAAGACTATCTCGCGAAAGATTACGTGTCTCCGGCGCCGTCGTATGATCCGCAGGACCCTGCGCCGATCTACGTCATACCCCATCACGGAGTCGTTCGCGAAGATAAAGCCTCGACAAAGCTTCGCATAGTACTGGATGCTAGTAGCCGTTCCACTTCCGGACGGTCACTTAACGACATCCTACATACCGGTCCGAACCTGCAGGGTAATTTATTTAAAATTATTTTAAATTTTCGCCTGCACGCAGTCGCGATGACCGCGGATTGCCGTCAGCAATTTCTTCAAATAATTATGCGTGAAGCTGACCGTCGTTATCAATGCTTCTTATATCGGTTCAATCCACAAGATCCTCTCGTGCTATACCAGTTCAATTGCGTGTGTTTCGGCTTATCGTCGAGTCCATACCATGCATTGCGCACGGTAACTCAACTTGTTCAAGACGATGGCGCGAAATACCCGCTCGCTAGTAGTATTGTACTACCTTCACTCTACATGGACGACGTTGCTTTCTCGCTGCCCAATGAGGGTGAAGCAGTAGCCGCGTCACATGAGCTGATTGAACTATTCAAGGGCGCACAGTGGGACCTTGTGAAATGGAACAGCAATTCCCGCGCGGTGTTGGATAATATTCCCGATACGCACAAGCTCCCTACTGAAGTGGAGTTTGATAAATCGACCAATAAAATATTAGGCCTCCATTGGTCTACTGAAGATGATTCATTTTACTTCAAAGTTACCCCGCCGAGTGATGACACTTGTACAAAGCGCTCGATATTGTCTACAGTCGCCCGTCTTTGGGACATTATGGGCTTCGTAGCGCCGACGGTGGTTTACGTGAAGATATTAATTCAGTCTCTTTGGCAATTAAATTTAGAATGGGACGAAGTTCCACCTGCACACATTATTAATATGTGGAGACAGTTCTGCGCCGAGTTACCGGCACTTAATAAGCTTCGTATACCACGTCATGTGGGCGTATCGGATGACTGTGACGTCACCCTCTTGGGTCTCTCCGACGCCAGTCTTAGAGCTTATGGCGCAGTGGTATACATGCACACCAGCTCCGCTGCCGGTAACAATGTACGCCTTGTACGTGCAAAAAGTAAAGTTGCGCCTACGAAACCAATGTCGATCGCGCGCCTTGAACTGTGTGGAGCACTTTTGCTATCCAAGTTGCTTCGCACTGTCCAAGACAATTACGCCGATCACATACCTATCAAGACTTATGCTTTCCTTGACTCTAAGGTTGCATTGTATTGGATAAAAAGTTCGCCACACCGGTGGCAAACGTTTGTCGCCAATCGGGTCGTACAGATAACGGAAAACATTCCACCTGATAATTTTTTCCACTGTCCCAGTGTTGAGAATAGTGCGGATATTTTGTCCAGAGGTGTGACTCCCGAGAAACTCATCTCGCACCCTCTGTGGCTCCATGGACCTCCGTGGGCCTCGTTAAACCCGTCTCAGTGGCCTCTCAAGAGCCTAGATGGGCAACCTATTTCTGACATACCAGAAGAAAAGGTTTTAACGCACACTGTGTGCACGCCTGTAAAGCAGTGCGCTTTACATGGTCTCGCTCTACGCACTTCATCGTGGGGCAAGTTACTGCGTATAATTGCGTACGTATGTAAATTCGCAAAATTTATACCTCGCCGCTGCACTACTGCAGTGACTGCTGAGGATTTAAATTTTGCTGAAAATAAAATGCTTAGCGCTCGGCAAAGTCAGTACTTTGCAGAGGAATATAATAATATTGAAAACAACAAGGTTTGTTCTCCGGCTTTCAATCGTTTGAGGCCTTTTATTGACAACGGTCTGATCCGCGTCGGCGGTCGCCTTGTCAATTCGTCGCTGGACTATGCTCAAATGCATCCAGTTATTTTGCCACGCAATGATCATGTAGTGAACATGATCATTGATTATTATCATGTAAAACACTTGCATGCTGGACCTGAGACATTAATGTCGTTGCTGCGACAACGGTTTTGGATATTGTTGGCACGCCGCCTAGTGAGACAAAGAGTCCACAAATGCAACACTCGTTTTAGTCTTAGGCCGCGTCCGACTTACCCATTAATAGCTGATTTGCCTAGTGTACGTACACGTCCAGCTGTAAAGGCTTTTACAGAAACTGGTTGCGATTTTGCAGGACCCATTGCTTACAATTCTGTACGCCGTCGTGGTGAATAAATATCGCTTCGCGTTTTACATTAAGTTAACATAATTATATTATAAGTTTATATTACATAATATACTATATCATATTGCATTATGCCATATCTTATTTTTATATTTTCCCATTTTGTTTTACGGATTCCTTGTTAGTGCTTCATACGCATTGAGCGTTATTCTCACTCTTCAATAAATAGAGTTAAATCTCTCGCCTTATAATTGTTTTAAAGGTGACCCTTTAAGGGCGGGTGGATGGTTACGCCAGATTATAGTTTAAATTTTTTATTGTTTATATTTTGGTGCATTTCCTATGTTCCTCCTTTACCCTCAAACAGCACTAACAAGAACCTGCTTCGTGAACTATATTTGCAACGGACATTATGTACCTATGCAGGTTAGCGCGCAGTGCAAGAGCCATCCGTAAAACAGTGTGTCATTGACTTCCGCGCGCATAGCACTGAGGTGTAATTTTGACCTGCTTTCGCGTTTTGGTGCACTCATCTTGGTGATCTAATACTTCACCGGCTGACCATTGTGGTCTGGCATATAACATTATTGTGGTTCGCCGTATATATAACTGTGGTGTGTGAAACGAAGAGCCTAAATAGTGACACGTGTCGAAGGCGTCACTGGACCTTTGGAGCGGAGAACGAGGAATACCAAGTAAGTGCTGTTCCCGTCTGTCCGAATCCCTCTCTTTGTTTTGTGTGTACCACTCTTCAAATCAACAAATACAGTCCACTCATTTCTAGGGGCCCTAATTGCCCCACCGTAACTTGGCGAAACCATAGTTTTTTATGCCTAGCTCAATGCTTACGACAGGAAATCTGAAGATTTAAGGAGATAAAATAGACGACGCAATGTCACGCTATTTATATCAAAGTATTTTTAATTATATTCGCAATGAATAATAATAAGCTTATTAGGGCCTATAATATATACCTTAATAAGAGAAAAGAAGCCGGAGCGCAAAATCCGGCTCGAAGGAAAACTATGGTTTCGCCAAGTTACGGTGGGGCAATTAGGGCCCCTAGAAATGAGTGGACTGTATTTGTTGATTTGAAGAGTGGTACACACAAAACAAAGAGAGGGATTCGGACAGACGGGAACAGCACTTACTTGGTATTCCTCGTTCTCCGCTCCAAAGGTCCAGTGACGCCTTCGACACGTGTCACTATTTAGGCTCTTCGTTTCACACACCACAGTTATATATACGGCGAACCACAATAATGTTATATGCCAGACCACAATGGTCAGCCGGTGAAGTATTAGATCACCAAGATGAGTGCACCAAAACGCGAAAGCAGGTCAAAATTACACCTCAGTGCTATGCGCGCGGAAGTCAATGACACACTGTTTTACGGATGGCTCTTGCACTGCGCGCTAACCTGCATAGGTACATAATGTCCGTTGCAAATATAGTTCACGAAGCAGGTTCTTGTTAGTGCTGTTTGAGGGTAAAGGAGGAACATAGGAAATGCACCAAAATATAAACAATAAAAAATTTAAACTATAATCTGGCGTAACCACCTGTCTTAGAACTGTAAAACGCGCGAAGTTAAAATGGTCGTTAAGTTTTCTGTAAATTTCCAATTTTCTGCGCAATTTTCTTAACTTTTCTTTCAGTAAGAACCTTCTACAAAGTACGAGGAAACTTTAAAATAAATAGGAAAAAAAAATGAATGAAATCGGTAAAGTCGTTCTCAAGTTATGGCGTGACCAAGGTAAATAGGGATTCATTTTTATATAGATAGCAGATAGAATATGACTGTTGTCTCACTCATTTAGATGAACATTGGGGCAGGTAGCTGAGTCAGGCAATGCTAATTGCTCTAAAATCTTTAGTCAGATTTCTGGTTCTCAAATGTCTCTGTTGGACTGGAACGACATTTCTGAAAACGCGAAATATTATATTAACAATATTCAATATTTTTATTATTATTATTCAATATTAGCTGTTCCATAGAAAACGGCCACACACAATGTATGGATATTTTTATCGCTATTTCTGGGTTGGTCCTAAAGTAAAAGGTTTCATAATAGGCTGATGAGTAATATTTTTTTATTACCTCATAAAGCTCATCATAAATAGAGCACATCAACAAAAACAAAATTAAAATTAGTTCAAAAATAAATAAGATATAAGCATTTTAATTTAATTTAATTTCATGCTAGACAGAGAGCGCACTATACTGAGCCGTGACGTCACGGCTCAGGAGCGCCATACAAATGCTATACTAACACGCTTTGCGAGAAAGGGATAGAACATCCCCTCTCTATCCCCACCTAAAACTTTTAATACTCATATCTCAGAGATTTATCAGCCAATTCAAATTATTTTTTCAGTATGTGTAATGTGTTTAGTTATATTCATCGCTAAGCCGCTTATTTGTAATAAATTAAACATTAGGAATCATGCCTATTATGGGTACTATGGACCCCTTTCGGCTTAGTAGTTAGTACACCCTTTCCACGTAGTCCTTCATAATGAGGGGCGTGGGCTGGCCCGCGCAAGTGGTAAAAGTGGTTGCGAATTCACCAGCGTCGTGCCATGGATTACCTTCGTTGTCGACAGTGGATATCTGTGTTTGATAATTCATCACGCTGCGTTGAATAGCAGAAAGCATAAGCCCTTTGGCATATAGTCTTAAAGCTCTACATTTGAGCTCTATAAATATTCATGGTTGTCCATCAATGTGACAACGGCTCGTATAAGTTTAACAGCCCCATAAGTCAAGCACAGAGTAGAAAATCCACAAAGAACAACTCTCATAAGAGTGCAGTGGGTGACGTATGAATATTCGATACGTAAAATATGTATCGAATTCCATTTCAATTTCGAAAGCTCAAAAACATGTGACGATTTCGATCAAAATAAAATGAATGGACGGGCCCAGTAGAAGCGCCTTTTTGCAAATTACAAAATGAGTGCCGGCGCTCACTTCGTTTCAGTCGGTCTCGAGTCATAGGAAGTGCAACACGAGTCTGTTGTTACATGATAACGAAACATCTGACAAAATTATGCATTCGTGTGCTTCCCGAAGTGTAAATACACAAATAAAACCGGTATCTATTTTTTGTAACAAATATACTGTACCATTTTTATTCGGTGTTGAAGTATATGTCCGACGGTTTTGCCTCGTTTTTACGGAGCAAGTTCAATGGCTAGGCAAGTTCAATCCATTCATTTTATTTTGGTCGAAGCTGACAATCATCAACATGCACTCTCTCTGAGAGACTGCCTTTGTCCCAGCAGTACGAATATGATAGGCTAATTACGATGATGATGAAGTGAATCTAATAAAATCTTGTGTTAAATAGACGTCCACTGTTTCGTCGCATCGCTAGACTGCGAGAAGAGTTATTTCTCTGTAGGTTTTCTCCGCAGTGCCATGGCTCGGGGGACCGCCCAAGCCAACCATGCCATGGGTTGCCAGTTGGCGGGGGCAACGCTTCATTTTTATAACTGGCACTTTGCCTTTGAAGTCGCCGGTCGATTCCGATTTGCATTTTGTTTCCTTTTGGGTTTGTACACTGAGTCATTGTTGTTCTACATCTTCAGTTTTGAGTCACTCAAAATATGTGAACCCTCTTAAAAATAATCGAAAAGGATACCTAACTGGTACAGTGGCATATATTGAACTTCATAGTAAAGGCAGTACAACTCATTTTTTGTACCTAAGTGTTTACCAATAAATTATGTTTGTTTATAGTAAGCACTACCGCTTATTCAGCGCCCAATTTTGACTCGCCATAACTTGAAAGTATATAGGTACAGGGTTACGCCGAAAGGGCGTACTAAGCTAAAAGGAGTCCATAGTACCAAAGATAGTACATATGTTTATCTATGATAGTACCCATTATGACCAACTAGTATTAAGAAGAAAAAAAAGGCCAAGTGCGAGTCACGCTCGCGCACTGAGGGTTCCGTACCACCACACAACTTGTTAGCTACTAAAGTACAAAAAAAATGTGCAAAAAGACAACATCCTATCAACGCCCAGGCGGTCACCCATCCAAGTACTGCCAGTCTGTGGAATGCGATGCCTGAATGGATGTTCCCTGATAGTTACAATCCCATCCAAGTACCTACTGCCAGTCTGTGGAATGCGCGGCCTGAATGGGTGTTCCTCGATAGTTACAATCTGGGTGTCTTCAAATCACGAGTGAATCGGTTTCTTCTAAGCAAGCGTGCTCCACCGTAGACCGCATCATCGCTTTACATCAGGCGAGTTGGGGGTCAAACGCAAGCCTATAATATTTAAAAAAAAAGTACAGACCACGCCCGAAGTTTCTTTACTTTGGTGATCGTACGAGAACCGGCAAGGTCTAGTCTTTACGAAGTAAGAAGACATGATATAATAAGCCTGGTCCAATGGGCAAATCGCACAAAGTGCTCTATCGCCAATGAAAGACCACCACCGTAAAGATTGCACCAAACAACATAATCTGTTAGACAATGACGAATGGCTGTTGGACGGAACGACGACGGGACATGCGACGGAAACTACTTCGGCAGTGTCTCCACGAGCGAACTTGTCAAATACAAAATCCAGATCCTCTTTTCCCATTTCAGCAAGTTTGGTCATTCTAGTTTTAATTTGTCTACTTTCATGGTTAGCTTAAAACCATAAAGTTAAAAAAATAAATAAAAAAAACTCCTTTAAAAAACCACAAAACTCAAACATATTGCCGCTACTTATTAAGAACAAAATAATATTTACACATGGATGGAAACTATTATCTATCAAATTAAGATTAAAAATTTCAATATTCATCTTGTAGTTGTTGCCGCCCGACTTCCAGATCCATGTATAAATATTATTTTGTTCTTTGTAGTGGCACAATGTTTGTGTTTTGTGTTTTTTTAAGGACGGTTTTTTTGAAGATAATTTATTTTGAAATCGCAAAATATGCGTTATAAATGGTCATATCTTTTGATCGTGACAACTTAAAAGTTTGATTTTTTCAAAGCTGTAGGAGACCGTAGACTCTTCTGAAAAAAAGGGACTTGACAGACAGACAGACGGACAACAAAGTGATCTTATAAGGGTTCAATTTTTTTCTTATTGAGGTCATCATCATCAGCCTGTAAACATCCACTGCTGAACAAAGGCCTCCCTCGTAGAGAGGGGTGTTGCCATAATCCCCACGCTTGGCAGGCGGCTTGGGGATCGCAGTACGTTCACCGTGTACTAATAGGACGCTGCTGCCCATCCTCCGGTGGTTCTTATTGAGGTACGGAACCCTAAAATCATGCTTTATTGAATTTTTTGAACAAAAAAAAGCGTGATTTTTTTCCGACCCTCCGTAAAAGGGAGGATATTGTAGGCGTATTATAATCATCCCTTCTGTTATCTATCACCAAGATAACTCCATGTGCCAACTAGTAGACATAACGTAATAGACATAACATAGTATAGACATAACGTAAACAAACAAAGCAATACTCAATTAATAACATATGCATAAAATTAATATTGCATGCACGGAGCGTTACCATAAACAGTTGTAGCCACTGTAGTAAATTTGATTCGTCATATCACACGATCCGATAAATGAAGTCCTCATAGCAATTACTGTCGATGGTCGCTAGTGCACAATAAAGTCCTCATAGCAATTAGTCGATGGTCGCTAGTGCAAAATAAAGTCCTCATAGCAATTACTGTCGATGGTCGCTAGTGCAAAATAAAGTCCTCATAGCAATTACTGTCGATGGTCGCTAGTGCAAAATAAAGTCCTCATAGCAATTACTGTCGATGGTCGCTAGTGCAAAATAAAGTCCTCGTAGCAATTACTGTCGATGGTCGCTAGTGCACAATAAAGTCCTCATAGCAATTACTGTCGATGGTCGCTAGTGCACAATAAAGTCCTCATAGCAATTAGTCGATGGTCGCTAGTTCAAAATAAAGTCCTCATAGCAATTACTGTCGATGGTCGCTAGTGCAAAATAAAGTCCTCATAGCATTTACTGTAGATGGTCGCTGGTGCAAAATAAAGTCCTCATAGCAATTACTGTCGATGGTCGCTAGTGCAAAATAAAGTCCTCATAGCAATTACTGTAGATGGTCGCTGGTGCAAAATAAAGTCCTCATAGCAATTACTGTCGAAGGTCGCTAGTGCAAAATAAAGTCCTCATAGCAATTACTGTCGATGGTCGCTAGTGCAAAATAAAGTCCTCATAGCAATTACTGTCGATGGTCGCTAGTGCAAAATAAAGTCCTCATAGCAATTACTGTCGAAGGTCGCTAGTGCAAAATAAAGTCCTCATAGCAATTACTGTCGATGGTCGCTAGTGCAAAATAAAGTCCTCATAGCAATTACTGTAGATGGTCGCTGGTGCAAAATAAAGTCCTCATAGCAATTACTGTCGATGGTCGCTAGTGCAAAATAAAGTCCTCATAGCAATTACTGTCGATGGTCGCTAGTGCAAAATAAAGTCCTCATAGCAATTACTGTCGATGGTCGCTAGTGCAAAATAAAGTCCTCATAGCAATTACTGTCGAAGGTCGCTAGTGCACTGGCGCTAGTGTAATGATATTTTGTCTATATGTCTGTATTCATTCGCTATTTTATTTGTTTTTTTTTTTAAATTGGCTTGCGTTTGTTCGCCACCTTGATGCGGTCTACGAATTCTACGATGGAGCACGCTTGCCTAGAAGAAACAGATTGCAGAAAGAAGAACTTGCATGTTTTTAGGGTTCCGTATGCAAAGGGTAAAAACGGGATCCTATTACTAAGCCTACGATGTCTGTCTGTCCTACCTTTAAACGGCAGTATCTTTCGAACCGTAATAGATAGCCAGTTGAAATTTTCACAGAATATGTAATGTTATGGCGGATTAACTGAGAAATAATAAAAAAAGTCTAAAGTAAAAACGAAAGGGGGGTCTCCATACAAAACACGTTTTTTAACGTATTTTTGTATTAGCTCTAATGTAAAAACGGTAATACGTACAAGCGTCAAACTTGGTATGCTATGATTATAGTACACATCTAAAGTATAACAACAAATAATAAATAATGGCCAAGTGCGAGCCGGTAACAAACTTCTGTTCAATCGAAATGCCCCAGTGAGTGCACCCCGTAAGTAAACATTACAACGCAAGCGACCGTGCGAGCATGGAATAATAAGCCGGCTTATGATTTCACTCTCTTCTATGAAAGTGAGTTTATGTACAAAAAGGAAGTTGTTGTCGTCGTAATGCTGGCTTGGAATTTCACTCTTCCCTTGGGAACACACTGACTGAATAAGTTCCGACAAGTTGGCCCAAAATGATTAATTTTCACCGTAATATGCGGACAGCTCCCAAAAGGGACCACAGAAAAACAATTCTTTGTTGTTTTTGTCCTCCCTAAAGAGTTTTGGCGTCGCACGTCTTATGCATTTGCTGTTGTCAAGTAATTTGTGGTTAATGGCCTGCATCCAGCGTTTCCCTGCGGTCTATTTTAGGTCGTCTGTCCATTTTGTGGGTGGACGTCCTACGCTGCGCCGGTACTTACGTGGTCTTCATTCGAGAACCTTTCGGCCCCATTGGCCATCTGTTCTGCGTGATATGTGCCCTGCCCACTGCCACTTCAACTTGCTGGATTAGCCAGTTGAACGCTAATTAATATTATGACTCGTAACTAAATTAAATATTTATTCTTTTAATTAAGTTTTTCTTTCTTCAGTTTATTCAAGAACCTTCACGTCCCTTAACAGGGTAATAAACTGTTGATACTTGGCAACGGTGTCTTTTCAACTACATAATAATAACAAAAACCGGACAAGTACTTGTAAGACTCGCGCTCTGAGGGTTCCGTTAGATGGAGCCCTCAGACAGCGAGTACAAACAAAAAAAACAATAAAAAAGTTGAAATATTGAAAGAAAAACTTAACTTTGTAGTGGACAATAAGGTTCTTCCATACATTCCAACTGCAAAATGTAAGTTTGTAATAGTAAAACTTTTTTTAAATGATATAACTTCAAATTTATGACATTCGCATTTATTCCTGTATATGTGTTGTGAGACCTTGCCTTTTGCAAAATTTCATGATTCTAAGTTAACGGGAAGTACCCTATAGGTTTTCATTTCCTTGTGAAATATGCGAAAATATGCGACATAATCGGTCATATCTTTTGATTGCGTACACTTACAAGTTTGATTTTTTCACAGCTAAAAGAAACCATAGATTTGATTATTTGATATAAATTTCAACTTGATATCTTGACGCGTTCTTCAGAAAAAGGGTCTTGACAAATGGACAGACAGACGGACGGACAGACGGACAACAAAGTGATCCTATAAGGGTTCCGTTTTTTCCTTTTGAGGTACGGAACCCTAAAAACTGAGCTATTCTAAGCTCTTTATTATAACCAACACGTAGAAGCTTCACATACAATGGCGATGAAATCACCATCATGCAAACAGCGTGGGAAAGAATGAAGCGTCACTTTTAAGGCAAAAACTGCAAATTAATAAGGTTGAGGCATCAGAGAGGAATCTTGACTATTTTTAAATTGAACTAAAAGTATACATAATTACCTATAGGTGTAATAACCTCGTGGGTACCTCTATCCTATAGCCTCGAGTATAACCTTTGGGCCCGTACCGTGACCTCTTTTGAGTTTAAGCAGGCCTGACGCACTCCGTACTTTAGGTATGAAGCTACAAGTAGCCGATTTGTCGGACCCGCCGCGCGATAGACAGAGATAACGCGACAAGAGTAACTAAGAGACAACTAGACAAAGACAAAGAGGCAACTAGTTTATTATAGCTGTAGGTTGTTAGAGCTGGCACGTCCTGAATTGCACTTTATTGTGTAGTAAGAGTTGCTACTTATTTAAATGATTTTGCAGAGTGAATCTTCTGTAGGTACTTGTATGTATTCTGTGGGAAATAACGAGAACGTGAACTACGGTTTACGGCCGCGGAACTTGTAGCAGTCACCTAAATTGAATCGCGTTTAAAAGCGTTTTGGGCCTAGCTCAGACAAAGTTTATCTGATCTAGATTATTATATAGCACCTATCTTATCTAGATTATTATGTAGCATAGTTTAGTGACATAAGCGCTAACAGTTTATGAAACAAAGAAGCCGGAAGATTCAACTTAAATGCATTCACACAGCTAAATACAACGCTACACGGAACGGTGGTACTAAAGGAGATCATTGTTTTTACGATGTCACCAACTGAAATCGCGAGAAAACATCAGCTGCATGCTGCATCAGCTTACATTTTGTTGATTGTGAAATTGTGATTAGTACTGTGATATATTTCTAGACAACAGGTGTTTTTTTGCGATGCCAGGGTGGTCATAGTAAAGAAAATAAGGAATAATAAAAACATTGGGTTAAAAAGGAAGAAATAAAAAGAAAGAGAAGATGAGAGAAGAGAGGGTTGTTGTAATCCGGCCCGAAGGACCAATGTTTAGTCCTATAATGTGTAGGTTGAAGTAAAATACTAGTGGACTGTATAAACTGGTATAATGGTTGAATATAAGTTTAAATAAGTAACAATGCGCGACCGCTGGTGCTGAGGAAGCGGTGGAGCCGCGATCGAGCCGCGCGCGCCCGCTGGCATCTACGGCACCTGCGAGTGTTGTGCTCCAACAGATTGTTTATAATGATGAGTACAATGATCTCCTTTCGGCTTAACACCACCATTCTGCGTAACCCTGTACACTTAAGAAATTAAACAAAGGTTTCTTGTCTTGATTCTCTAGATAAAGTAACCGCTCATTGGAGTCGCTTATACGGTGCAGTTATTTGATTGAGTCATTTAGTGCCTATAGTGGGTTTTTTTTTGCATTTTTTATATCGTAATTTAAATTATCTTTCTGTTGTTCACAGGTAATTGATGCAGATTTATTGGCCTCTACAATAGATAATTTATTGGATACCAAACCAACGAACTTTTAAACATCCATGTTGGATACCCGTAATTAGAGAACTTTGGGCATAATCTATATTAATCTATACTATACTATAATATATATATATATATATAAATATAAATAATATATATATATATTTGTTTGTTTGTTTGCACTGATTAGGCTCCGAAACTACTGAACCGATTTGAAAAATTCTTTCACTGTTGGGAAGCTACACTATCCCCGGTTAACATAAGCTATATGATATTTGCAAAAAAAATTGGGATCCTTACTAAAACTCCAATAATGTAACCCAAGGTGTAAAAAATAAGATTTACAATTTTAACTTGGCGTGTTTGACAGTTCTAAAACAGGACAACGTCTGTCAGGTCAGCTAGTAATTTATATACCTACTTATAAATTTACACCAGGTTATAATAGTGCCACCAGAGATGAGACTTGAAAACCACGTGGTTGTAGAAAGTTCTTACGGACAGAAAAATTAAGAAAATTGCGCAGAAAATTGGAAAATTTCAGAAAACTTAACGACGATTTTAAATCGCGTGTGAAACCGCGGGGCGCAGCTAGTAAATAATAAAATTTAGAAGATTTAGTATTGAGTTATTTGAGATGGAAAAGCTTTCACCGTTTCTGGACCGTTGTGCATGTTCACGTCGATGATAGATTTACAAGGACCATTCCGATATTAACTGTGTCGTCAATTATGTCAACTTGACAGTTCTGCTATTCTAAAGGCATTGTGCGAAAATTGACTCCGTTTATTACCTTCGAAATGAAGGTTTGAGACCTACGAGCTAACCTTTAAGCCCGTACACGTAGTAAGTACACGTAGCAAGTACACGTAGCAAGTACACGTAGCAAGTACAAGTAGCAAATACACGTAACAAGATCAAGTAGCAAGTATAAGTAGCAAGTACAAGTAGCAAGTACACGTAGCAAGTGCACGTAGCAAGTACACGTAGCAAGTACACGTAGCAAATACACGTAACAAGATCAAGTAGCAAGCACAAGTAGTAAGTACAAGTAGCAAGTACAAGTAGCAAGTACAAGTAGCAAGTACAGGTAGCAAGTACACGTAGCAAGTACACGTAGCAAGTACACGTAGCAAGTACACGTAGCAAGTACACGTAGCAAGTACACGTAGCAAATACACGTAACAAGATCAAGTAGCAAGTACAAGTAGCAAGTACCTACTACGCATCGAGCAACGAGCTACACACTTCCACTGCCACTACATAAAATCAGCAATAGTAATGTTTAAACTGTCGCGATTTGAACACATGTTTTAAATGTTTATCGAGACTTATCACGTATTATTTAATTTAGGTAAAAATATGTACCTTTCGCTCGACGTTTCGACCATGTTACAATGGCCGTGGTCACGAGCTGACTGAAAACTGCGGGTGAGTCCGGCGAGAAGAGCGGGTGTTTTGTTCTCCTACCCTCACCTGATCTTGAAAAATCGCAGGGACATATTTTTACCTAAATTAAATAATACGTGATAGGTCCCAATAAACATATAAAACATAAAATCAGCAGTCTCATACATTTTTTTGAGTGTCAATGACCGTTTTCTATAGAATAGCAGATTTTTTTTTGCGATTTCATGGTTGGTCTCAAAGTAAAAGTTGTTCATAATGATGAGTATAACGAACCCCTTTCAGCTTATAATACCCTTTCCTTATAGCCCTGCATACTATAATAAACTCTTTAGGTGAGAACTTGTAATTGACCCTGACTGGGCTCTAAGCATATTTTTTTACTTATACAGGGTGTAAGGGGAACACTCTCGAAGCCAAAAGAAGGTAATTGTACTCATCATTATGAACAATCTTTACTATGGGACCAACCCTGAAATCGCGAAAAAAATATCAGCTGTTCTATAGAAAACGGTCATTGACACTCGACAAAATGTATGAGACAGCTATCTTTTGTTTTCGCGATTTCAGGGTTGGTCCTATAGTAAAAGTTGTTCATAATGATGAATACAATTACCTTCTTTTGGCTTCGAGAGTGTTCCCCTTACACCCTGTATACTATTAGGCTGTAAGTTACCCTAAAAATGCAAAATAAATAAATACTAATAAACCTAATAGTATATACTAATAATTACAACCGTCCCTTTCGGAGATCGATGGGAGAGGCCTATGTCCAGCAGTGGACGTCCTACGGCTGAAATGATGATGAAGAATAACTATAAAAAAATATAAACAAATTCAAATTATTTATTTGTCAGAACATGGTTGGTGCACATACATATAAAGTAGCGAACATGGTTGTAAGAATGGAGACGTATCTCATGTCCTTGCCTGTTACAGCGTACAAATGTTAGTTTTTTTAATACAATTATATTTTATTAGGCTTGCGCTATTTATTATTACTATTATTAATACATACACAACAACTAGTTAAACGTAATAACAGCTGATGTCGAATTTAATAACACGTTTAGTATAAAGCGCATTAATTCCACCTAACCACAGTCCTTATGAATGCAAAGTATCACGCGAGAAACACGTTACACGAAATGGAATCTACTCCATTATTTTAGTAGTGGGCATCGAGATACAATACATATAGAGTCACAATCGTGACAAAAATATCCGAACCAAAATTGCGCAGACTTTTTGGTTAGTTGCAAGGTAACCGACACAACGCCGCGCGATGCCAGAGCTACGATGACGTAGCGGACAACTAACGTTGAACACTATGCAAGCGACATAACTTCTAAATGGGAGTAAATGTGGCATTGTGAAGTATATAATTGAAACAAGGTATGTACAATGACGCAAATTTTTACTGTTGAAACTGAGAAATTGTGACTCTGTAGGAATTGTATCTCGATGAATCTACTCCATTATTGTAGTAGTGGGTTTTTAATTCGTCTGCTATAAAAACTGCAATAAATTGTAGTTAAAGCATTAATCCCACACTTTACGATGGGATACTATAACAAAGAATTAACCAAATTTTAACCGACTTCAATAAAAGGAGAGGGTTCTCAATTCGGTTGTATTTTTTTATGTTTGTTACTTCAGAACTTCGTCAATTATATAAACCGATTCGGAATATACTTATTTTTATTTGATAGGATATACTTCTCAGACCTATATCCAAGTAGACGCCACAAGTCGACCTACCTTGCATGTCATATTTCCAATACAATTACGATTATTCGTCATAATTGAGTCCGGCTAAAATCAGTCTGCTCAATCGGTGGCGCGACAACACGTGTCAGTTTGACACGAAAATGGGTAATTGTGCAATACTGAGTTGTAAGAATACCGCAAATAGAGTTGGCCGACAGAATAAAGATATTTCTTTTCACTTTTAAGTAAGAAAAATTTTACACGCTTGGTTTTCATACGGTTTGGACAGCTTGTGAAGTCTACTTAGATAGAGTTGATAGGTCTGTGTTATACTTTTGGACTGGTCTTCAGAAATCATCAAAATCGGTTCATTCGTTAAATACATATCTGGAAACGCAAAAAACAACGAAACGAACGAACGAAAGTCACCGACATAGCCCACCGGATTAGCAAGTTGAAGTGGCAGTGGGCAGGGCACATATCACGCAGAACAGATGGCCGATGGGGCCGAAAGGTTCTCGAATGGAGACCACGGACCGGTAAGCGCAGTAGGACGTCCACCCACAAGATGGACAGACGATCTAAAAGAGACCGCAGGGAAACGCTGGATGCAGGCCGCTTCCAACCGGCCCTTTTGGAGATCGATGGGGGAGGCCTATGTCCACTTGTCCAGTAGTAGACGTCCTGTGGCTGAAATGATGATGATGATGATGACATAACTGGAAACATATGTCATCCAAGTTAACGAATTGCGTACTATTTACTAATTTTGAACTAGGCTTTTTTAAATGCTAATTAAGTATTCTTTCTAACTCCTTAGATGCAAAACGTGTGTTCATATCGGTCGCATCAAGATCCTCGATTAATTTCATAGCATCAAACAAAAAACAATGCTATATCCGGGCAGACTGGCAGATGGCAGCACGGCCATCGGTTCCCGAAAATACCTCGCAGACCAACGGATGAACAGACAGTATTACTTATAGTTAATTTGGGAGTGGCCGTGGTAGGCGGCCGACATCTATTTTAACATGAACCTCTTGGAAATCGCCGCAAAAAATGTACTGAACTTTAAAGTTAGGTGTTCTGTTACGGAGGAAACGGATGTTTTTGTTTTAAGCAATCGAAAACAGACTTGAATTTTTTTTTCTCTATAATACTGTTTTTAGGGTTCCGTACCCAAAGGGTAATAACGAGACCCTATTACTAAGCCTACATTGTCTGTCTGTCCGTCTTTCTGTCTGTCTGTCTGTACGTTCTATCTTTAAACGGCTGTATCTTTCGAGCCATAATAGTAGCCAGTTGAAATATGTAATTTCATAGGATATGTAATGTTACGGCGGATTAATTAAGAAATAATAAAAAAGTCAAAACGAAAGGGCGTTAGGACGTCCACTGCTGGACATAGGCCTCCCCCATCGATCTCCAAAAACGCCGGTTGGAAGCGGCCTGCATCCAGCGTTTCCCTGCGGTCATTTTACATTTTAGGTCGTCTTTCCATCTTGTGGGTGGACGTCCAACGCTGCGCTTACCGGTCCGTGGTCCCCATTCCAGAACCTTTCGGCCCCGTGCAAAACTTCTATGGGACCGGGGAATCTGTAATTCTGTATATCCTTTGAAATAAAAATATATTTTTCAAATAGGTTAAGAAATGACGGAGATCTAGTCTAAACCTATTTCTAGAGTCTAACAGCTAAATTTGAAGAAAATATTCCATGAGGGCAGAAACCCGCGAGTTATTTTTTTCATTGTTATAAACGTATTAGTTATAACTTGGATTTATGGGAAACGCTGCAAAAACGCACTCAACTATAAACTTAGGTGTTGTGTTACGGAGGAAACGGATGTTTTTGTAGTATGCTATTTTAAGACCTAATTTTAGTGTTGGGATCGGGTGGTCCAAAAACTCTTACGGCGTTCGTCTGGCCATTCAAGGTAACACGGAACTGTGGTACTAAGCCGAAAGGTGGTAATTGTACTCGCCACTCATAAAAAAAATATGTATGTGTTGCCATATCATCACGTGAACAGTTGTGTGCCGCTCAATATTGAAGTGTGCGTTTGTAGAACTAGTGACAATATGACAGTGTGTGCAATACGTGTTTATCTCGCCCCCTTCAGTTTTTGAAAGATTTTTCAGGTCAATAGATATTTAAAAAAACTATAATAAAAGAACTGATTATTGATTTTATTGAATTACAGCTAAAAACCTTATCGAACAAGTCCTTTCAAACAAAAACTTAAAACTAAATCGGTTTAGTCATTGGGAGTAGGGTAGCCACCTGTCCCGATTTTGATGAGATTGTACCGCGTCCCGATCACCTATTATTTTGTCCTGATGTTTAACCGACTCCGAAAATTGGAGAAAGGTTCTCAATTAGGCCCGTATTTTTTATTTTGTTTTTATCATGTGACGATCGCTCAATTCTTTTAGACTCACAGATAGACATGACACGTCGAGGCCATTTTTACCCCGGCTATTGTCCCATTTTTTTTTTCAAAAAGTTGGCAACCCTGTTTGTAGCTTTGATGCCGTACAGACATACCCACACGTACATTTTGTACATGTGGAACAGCTTGTTGTTTTTTCGCGTTCTCTGAGTTATTACATCATAGACAAAAAAAGCGTTATCTAAGTCAAAGGGGGTTCTGTCGCTACCAAGGAGGTTCCTCAAGGAAGTATATAACGCGGGTGAAACCGCGGGCCCCAGCTATTTTTATATAAGGACCCAAAACCATAGTGCAATAGTATAGTTAGTGCAGAGAGCAATTCATTCAATAATCCGCTGCGAGTTCTAAATGTGGCGCATTGTGTGAGTACACTACACACGTGTGCGCACAGGATATTGTAGCTCTTGAGATTTAGGGATGCGCTACCCGGAATTAAAATATCGAAATATCGATAGAAAGTTTCCTTACATTTATCGATAACTTAGAAGGAACATAATTAACTTTTAGAACTTATAAAAAGGAGGACATTTAAAAAAATTAACTCAAGTGTAGAAAACACACTTTAGTAAAAAAACAGAAAAAAAACAGTGGGTTAACAATCTATCATTCCCTAATTTTGGTTGAAGTTTTTTTGTCAAATATCAATGATACCAACATGAAGGTCCTATCTAATAAAAAAGGATCATCAAAATAGGACTGCTCAGTAAACAGATATGTGGCATACCTTTTATGTATTCTGTGATCATATATAAAAAACGCGTTGATTAGAGAACCTCCTCATATTTCGTCGGTTAAAATACCTATAATGTCAAGTATGAATCAACATTAAAAACCATGGCCTATTCTGCGAATTCAGCTGGAAAGATTATTCTTTATTACAAATTAAGTATAATATAATTTACTGTCGAACGAGCTCAGTGGCGTGCATTGGAGAGGCCTATGTCCAGCAGTGGACAGTGAAAGAATGATGATGATGATAATGATAATAAAAGTGACCAGGAATTCCTTTTAGACAAAAATTTCTCTGTATTGGGACTTTAGGAGTCCCTGCTCTTCTATGATGATGATATAATTTACAGAAAATCCAAAACTATATAATTATGCTGCAGCTTAGATAGGCAATGATAATATTATCATTATGATAAAACAGTCAAGATAACTACTGAAATGAATACAGTTCGGTCATCTATCTGCCTGTGGCATCATAGCTCCCAAACGCAGTGAGGTGTAATAATAGAGGCGTTCGTTATTTGTATTAATAAATATTAAAGTATTTATAGAAATCCATACAAATTTAAATTTTGAAATTCTGTGTTTGGAATCAGACACGTGATCACGTTTGTAAATACTAATACTTACGTAACTCAGCAGTCAGCAATGTTCCCAATTCAAATAACAAACCACTCGAGTGCAAATTCACTGCTATGGAAGACGAGAAAAACTAAAAACAAAAATAAGAACAATAGGCGTGATGACACGGTTAGAAAAATAATTATAAACAGGATTTTCTAGCCGAGATAAAATATTAAATAAAATTTTATTATGCACAACTTAAAAAACAGAAAATTAAGGATAACTTAAAATATACACTAAAAGACCCCTTGACTTGACAGCTTGACACCCTTTGGGTACGGAACCCTAAAAATCAAAGCCTACTTTAAACCAATGAAGTGCCACAAACTAAATTCGCTTCACTCAAGTATGCGTCATATTATGACCGCAATTGGGTCACTTATGTTTTCATTTCTGCATATCGATTTCAACTCGATTTACCGTTTCGTGTAACATTACGCACTCAATCTCCGATGTTTATTTCTATTATTAAAATTTGTTTTATTTTGGAATTATGAATGATATTTAATCGACTTCTGCCTGCCTAACATGCGCACCGCGAGCAAATTTTGTCGTCAGTTTGTCGAGCGAGAACGCGACAAGGTGCCTACGGTTTCGTAATCGCCAGGTATGATTGATCAAATTCTTATTCAATATACTTTATAAATCAAATTCGGTTTTAAAGTTATAAGGTCATTTCTGAATTGGTCGTTTAATATACTTGTCCATAGAACATTGGTAAGCGTTTAAACTGAGTAGAAAAATATTGGGTCAAACAAATTCTCACACGTATTAGTCACAGCTATTATCAATTCGTTATCGATATTATACAATCGATAAAAATCTCAGACCGCTATCGACTGTGCGCCGCCCTGCGTGCGATATGACAAGAGTTCGATGCCCTCACACTGAATGCACTCAGATAAAAAAACATTTAAAAATGAATAGTTACTATGTTATCTGTAGAGTTGATAGGAGCCACTATAGTATTTTCTAAGCAAAACTGACAGCCATCTATACCAGACAGGTACCTATATTATATTTTTTAGTTTCATAATTTGACCAAGTTTAGTTGGTCGAGCTATGTTGGACCCTTGAGAATGAATGGAGAAACTAGCGTGTGGTTAGATGCATAATAAGTGGTTATTTTTATGATAATATGGTGCCAGTGAGTTATTTATGGGTCTGGGGGCTTAGTCCCAGATTTGATAGTTTTCGAAAACTTTTATCGTTTACGTATTGTTCCATACATTTTAGTAAAGCGCCTCTATCGGAAACGTGGAGGAACTAAAATCGGTAGTAATCGGTGGTATTGATTGCTTTACTTTAATACAAAAAAAGATTTCGAATACGTTTTAGCACAGCAATGTATGGAACAATACGGAAACGAAAAATGTTTTCGAATACTATCAAAACATGTACTAAGGGTACAGCTGCTCCATACGTTTTGTCGAGTGTGAATAACCGTTTTCTATTGAACAGCTGATATGTTTTTACGAAATCAGAGTTGCTCCCATGGTAAAAGTTGTCCATAATTATGGGTACTATGGATCCCTTTCGGCTTAGTACACCCTTTCCGCGTAACCCTGTGTATATATTTTGGTTATGTGTATAGTAACTTGTGTAAGTGATTCGTTTATACACCTACATTGTAACTAAAACGGAAATTACAACCTAGACGAATCTTCATAAGAACCACCCAAAAATCTCAATATTTAGGATATGCCCATCATATTGTTTTTGTCTCTTCCCATCTCCTCCCTTTCAGGAGATGGGGAGACCTATGCCTAATAGCGAGACATTATAGGAATAAAAAATACGCTTTTTCAGGGAGACACAATTAAGGATTACTATACCACAATACTACATTAATAAGTTAAAAAAAAAAAACGAGTGCATTTAGAAGCATTTATTTTATTGTATTATTTAATATTTCAACGTATTTGAATTCGTTGAATATTTTTAGAATTGTAAAAAAACAGTATTTATGAAAGGTATAGTCATATAAATTACTTATCAATATAACAAACAAAATGATTTGTATGTACTCATCTGAATATTTTACGTCGCACTACCTGTGGCACTACACCGCTTTTAAACCGACTTCATAAAGGAAGGGTTCTCAATTCGGTTGTATTTATTTTTATGTTTGTTATCTTCGTCATTTATTAACCGATTCCAGAAAATCTTTTTTTTATTGAAAGGATATTCTTTCAGATTGGTCATATAGAAATTTGCATTTAAATGAAAAGTAAATTATATTAGTTAGTAAGTTATTAGTTATATTAGTTATTATTGTGAGTTAAAAATCAAAATAACCGAAATTGCGTATTTTACTAATTTTGTGAAGTGTCACGACGCGACGCTGACGACGACGACCGCTCATCGAAGAATAAAGTTCCATTGGCCCGATCTTTACGTTGTAATTAAGTCAATGGAACCATCACTGAACCGAAATGATGATCGTTGACAATGGAACGTAGGAGGAAGGTTCCTTATTCATCCGCCAGACAGTAGCCTTGTCGATGGCCTTAGAATTATAATCGCCAATCGATTTCATCATTCTCCTATCAGAGGTTAAATTCATCATCATCATCATCAACCATTCTCCACCCACTGCTGGGTATAGGTCTCCTCTTCAGCGCGCCATCTTTTCCGGTCCTGTGCTAGCCTTGTCCACTGCTTTCCTGCTGCCTTAACGATGTCGTTCGACTAGCGGGCTGGTGGTCTGCCCGGTGGTCGCTTTCCGTTCCGCGGCCACGTTAAGTTCCGCGGCGAGGTTAAATTACTATCAAATAATAACATTTTAACCAAAACAAAAAATAAGATTTGGCTTAATTAATCGAATAAATAAAATTAATTAGAACCAATTTTGGCATCAATTTTCAACCGTATGTCGGTTGAAAATTGATGCTAAAATTGGTTCGCAAAAGGAGGATTCGCATGTTTCGAATGGAGGTTTTTGTGTGTGTTACGCGATATCTATCATTATAATATATTATTTGTATCATCATCATCATCATCAGCCAGAAGACGTCCACTGCTGAACATAGGCCTCCCCCTTTAATCTCCACACTGAACGACAGCCTGCTATCTGCATCCACTGGATGCCCGCGATTCTCACAATGTCGCCGGCCCATCTAGTGGGAGGCCTACCTACGCTGCGTCTTCCGGTTCGGTCTCCACTCACCTTTCTTCCCCGTTGGTTATCGGTTATTCGAGCGATGTCGCCTGCCCATTGCCACTTCAACTTGTTTGTCGGTGACTCTGGTTCTTTAGCGAATATCCACGTTCCCGATTTCAGAGTTGCTTCCATACTAAAAGTTGTTCATAATAATGGGTCTATGGTATGGACCCCTTTCGATTTAGTACACCCATTCCGCGTACCTACTATAAAATCAGTCTTTAATCTTGATTATCCAATCAAGCCAAATTCTGACGTTAGAGCACTTAAAGCTGGCCACTAGCTATACGAAGTTACTTATAAATAGAGGCAGTACTTATATACTTACAATTAAATATCACAAATTATGGCCTTTAAGGTATTATAGGGTACCTAAACCCATCTATACAGGGTGTAAGGGGAACACTCTCGAAGCCAAAAGAAGGTAATTGTACTCATCATTATGAACCACTTTTATTACGAGACCAACCCTGAAATCGCGAAAAAAACAGCTGTTCCATACATTTTGTCGAGTGTCAATGACCGTTTTCTATAGAACAGCTGATATTTTTTCCGCGATTTCAGGGTTGGTCCCATAGTAAAACCTGTTCATAATGATGAGTACAATTACCTTCTTTTGGCTTCGGGATTGTTCCCCTTACACCCCGTAGTATATACATAATCACACCATAATTTGAGATCGACTTTACGTATTTCATTCATCTTTTTTTTAAAGTTTTCTTATACTCTGTAGAAGGTTCTTACGGAAAGAAAAATTAAGAAGATTGCGCAGAAAATTGGAAAGTTTCAGTAAATTTAACGACGATTTTAACTTCGCCTGTTTGACAGTTCTAAGACAGGACAACGTCTGTCAGGTCAGCTAGTATCAAAATCGGATACCCTCATAAAAAGTTTGCGTGATCAAATTGATAAAAAAATTGTAGTGTTAACAAAATACGCCTTCAATTTGTGAACCTTAAAAGTTCATCTGCGAATTGTTTAAATAATTCGCTCTCAAAGATATGTTATCTCTCAACTAGCTGCGCCCCACGGTTTCACCCGCGTAGTGATAAAAATGGTGATGATGCTAATGAAAAGTAGCCTATGTCCGTCTCCTGGTTTTAAGCTACCTCCCCACCAATTTTCAGCCAAATCTGTTTAGCCGTTCTTGAGTTATAAATAGTGTAACTAACACAACTTTCTTTTATATAATATATAGATGTTTTAATCGCGAAAACGGCTTTATTTTATTTCTTGTATCTATGGATACCGGTATCAGCGGGTAATACGATTTTTTTTTTGATGGAAGGAAATGGTTCCCTGTATCAGTGGATACAATTCACCGGGATCCGTGGCTAATTCAATCCGATACCGGGATCCGTGGATACAAACCTTTTTATGAACACTATTTTAAGTATGACTACACCTTTACTTTCTAACACTAGTGATGAACCTTTCATTTATGAAAAAAGTATCGATAAAAAGTAATCTCGCCATTTCGGAGAACCTGCCAACGCTCTAAGGAGGTCAACTCAGCTAATAGTTCATTCATAAACTGGTTAACGCGTCACGTAAAACCGCGTCACGTTTTTACACTTCAAATTCGCTTTCCTAAATAAATCTTTGATCTTATTCCGTTGCGATAAAGCCCAGAATCGTATGCAAATAATTTTAATCAAGTAAATATAGTTGTAGTGGTAGTTAATTGGTATTATTTGCCTTGTTTCGTGATTCATCCAGTCAGTCAAGTCGCAAGGAGGCGGTATAGCGCTCGTCTGTACCTCGTAACTTTTTATTTTATTTTTTTATCGGAGCGTGTGACATGTGCAACTCTGTACGTTCAGTCTAATTTGGGATAGAGTGTGGACAAGTGTTACAAGTGTGGTTTCAAGTTGTGGCTTACAATTATTTTCTAAAAGGAATTAATTAGGTAAGTTTGATATTAAAACTTTGATTAATTAGTCTTATAAACTTTAATATTTGACTAGTTCACCAGCACCATATTACCTCGCTGCTGAGGTGCTTAATGATATATTTTGATAAAAAAGTGAATCATTGAAAAAATCTATTTATTTACTGCGTATTAATTATATTGATCGTTCTCTCTTCATTAGAATATACTCTTGACATTTTCGTCGTTAACTCCCAAGTATTTATGTCAAGGTTTCCACAAACAGAGATTTGAATACTGAATAGCATTAAGTTAAAGTAACCCGTCTAACTGTTGTTGAGTAGTTGAAGATGATGATGTCATCTAGTAGTTAAGAAACATCTAGTCGGAAGTCAACTTCTGAGATTATAACTCGAAAGTTACGTTCGTGCACTTACTGTACAAGTAAACAGTACTTCATATTATGACTTTTTTTAAATTCTTCTTGAGAGGATTTTGGCGTCGCACGTCTAGTGCATTTGCCAGCACCCATTTAAATATTTTCAAGTTTTATTGGATATCGTTATACAAGTCATAGTCTCAGTTACAGTCAAGCAAAGTTAGTCACGATCACGTCAAACTCATGCCCTAGTAAAGTGGTGGAGGCTTTACAAGAGGCTTCTATGGAGTTTTAGAAACAACTCGAAAATAGGTACGTTTCGCTTCTTTAAATCACGCAACGCCAAAATCATCGAAGAAAAAAATACGTAGATAGTAACGTAGTATTGACTTCTCTTTGGTAGAGTAAAACTGAACTATTGCAGTTTTTATTACAATTCTGATGAATAAATGAGTTACTAGGCAAACAAACTCGTTTTAGTTATTCTGACTCATAGTGAGGTATCATGTTGTATTTACCTCTACAATCGACTTTTAAATGAACTTCCGCATAAATATAATGTTTATTTTTATAGGTGATTATTACCAAAACGTTGTAGTACCTATGTTCCTTACTATCAAAGATAATATCGTCATTGCGAACTATGTAAACAAATCCTTCAAGTCAATTTTACCCGCAGAAGAGAAAATTTTTACGTTTAACTTTTCTGTGATTTTACCCTACGTAGTCTTAAATTGTCGTATCGATTTGAAAATTTGCAAGTATATCAACTAGCTTTGCAACTAGCATAATAACCCGGATGACAATACAATAATTTGGTTCCATCGAACTGATCCGATGATGGAATGAGGAGGTGGTTAGTGGAACCACCCCCAACGTAAAAAGAGGGATGTTATAATTTTAACGTGTGTACTGATGTGTCTGTCTGAGGCATTGTAGCCACATGACTTAAACTTTTCTAAGCCATGATCAAAAAAAAAATATTCAGCCGTATAAAGATTATCTGCCCTTTTAACAAAGGGATCTTAATTTTTTTTCAAACTTGTCTTGTTCGTTCTTAATTATGCTTCTTCGGTGTGTAATAAAATTCTTGCATCGAATAAAAATTTAAAAAGGTTTTTTTTTCTAAATTTAATAATTGGCTTGCGTTTGACTGTAACTCGCCTGATGTAAAGCGATGATGCGGTCTACGTTGGAGCACGCTTGCCTAGAAGAAACCGGTTCACTCGTGATTTGAAGACACCCAGATTGTAACCATCGGAGAACACCCATTCAGGCAGTCCATTCCACAGACTAGCAGTTCGCATAAAAGTGGAACCAAAGCACTTCGTACGTGTTTTCGGAATATCAACCATAAAGCGGTGTCGATTTTTTGTGTCCGCTCTGGCAGTCCGATAGAAAAATGGGCAGGGGGGAATTAGATCATGTAGATCCGATGCACTCTCTCCGAAATGTATTCGACAAAGATGCATATAAGCATCGATAATTATCGACAACAATAGTGGTTACATCACACCACTAGTTACGTAATATAGGAAGGGCCAGATTTCCTTAGTGGCTGAACCACCTGGCATTGTGTACGGCGCCTGGGGTGCTGATGGCAGGTTAGATTCTACCTCTTGTGTGGGCTTTGGAGATACTTTCAATGTGGTCTTTCTACTAAATACCAAAACTTCGAATGTTTGTAGTTTGTTTTCCGAATACTATTTATTTATCCAGCAGAGCAAGTACCGTTAATTATCGAGCGTTTAATTTGACAGTTGAGATCGTTAAATACGATGATTTAATTATGTCAATGTACACTTCAATTCTTGCAGTTCCATACAAAATGTATGGGGAAATTATTTTTCTTCATAAATATTTTTCCGTGAATTTTTTCGTTATTTTAATACTTATTCTACTATTCGGGGCGGAGAGGAATCAAACAAATCAAAGATCAAGGTTTCTACCTTAGAATAACTACTCAGAGAAGATAGGTTTCCAAACAACGCCTTCTCAAAACGTAAGCTACAAATTCGCTTTGTAGCTTACGTTTCGATTGGTATTTTAAACGATTTATGCGAGAAAATTAATGGATTACCTGTGGAATGTCACACCATAACTCTTATGCTGCTTTTCTGATTTGTTGTGGTACGATTTCATCGCGCAAATTGTTATAGTAAAATTATTATATTTTTTTTGGAGCCATATATGACACCATTTGAATGGCTTACATTTTACTAATGTACTTGGTTTCATTGTGTAGTTATTCTAAGGGGAACAGTATTTTTTTGGTTTCAGGTTTGGTCAGCAAGGTTTCTCCAAAGCGCCTAAGTTACGCAATTTTTTCCTTTTGTGAGGATTTTTTAAACTATGGAGAGCAACTCTGAAATCGCGATAAAATCACCAGTGTAAAAATAATTCACACTCAAAAAAATAATAATTAAACAGCTGATATTTTTTGAGCGATTTCAGGTTTGGGATAGTAAAAGTTGTTGACTAGTAGGTGCATGGTAGGTGCAAACAGAGATGAGGAAAAAATTTTTTTTTTTTTTAAATTAAATTATAATTAAATGAAAAAATTTGAAAATTATAAAAAAATAATATAAGTAATATACTATTGTTATACACTTATGTATATCCGACAGTTAATGAATAATTCCGAATAGATATAAAAATTCTGGCTAACTAGTTTGTACACAACTGCGTACCCCACCACTGACGCTCGTCAAGTCTCATCACTCGTGGCACTTACTATGGACCCTTTTTGGCTAATAGTACACCCTTTCCGCGTAACCCTGTATTATTATAATAGGCATGATGACTAATATTTTTATTACCTCATAAAATAGCTTATCATAAATAGAGCACATCAAAGTAAACAGAATTAACATTAGTTCAAAAATAAATAAGATATAACCATTTTAATTTCATGCTAGACAGAGAGCGCACTATACTGAGCCGTGACGTCACTTCTCAGGTGCGCGACCCACAGTCTTTGCGAAAAAGGGATAGAGCATCCCCTCTCTATCCCCACCTAAAACTTTAAACACTAATATCTCAGAGATTTATCAGCCAATTAAAATTATTTTTTCAGTATGTGTAATATATTTAGATAGCCCGTTGGTCCAGTTGGTAGTGAACCTGCCGTCTGAGCTTGGGGGCGTGGGTTCAATTCCCATCTAGGACAAAAATTTATGTGATGAACATTTGTGTTTGTTCTATATCTGGGTGTTAATATCTATTTAAGTATGTATTTAAAAATATATATGTATTTATATCAGTTTCTGGCAGCCATATCCCAAGCTTTGCTTAGTTTGGGGTCAGATGACCGTGTGTGCAAAAATGTCCCGAATATTTATTTATTATTTATTTATTTAGTTATATTCATCGCTAAGCCGGTTATTTGTAATAAATTAAACATTGGGACACATGCCTATTATGAATAGTACAGAGGAAGCAATCAAAAAGATTTAACATCATTCTGTTGACTGTTTCCTCCGCTATCAATGAAAACATAAAATGCAATATACCTATATCGCGTAACAGCAATTATTGATATCGCACAATGACATGTGACTCATTTTAGTGAATTATAGACTTTATTCCTGAGGAATATGAGTTTTTTAGTTGACAAGCCCACACAATGTGAGTCATATTTGTGTCCAAACATTATAGTTGTGGTTGTGGGAGACGTTTTGGGTCTATTAAATCTTAATTGCTTTGGTCATTGTTAACGTTCGTTGTAACAGCATCCTAAGTAACTGTTAAAATTATTTTTGAATTCTTCTTGAGTGAATATAACTATCTAGTTAGAGTTTTAGTCACTTTTTAGAGTTCCGTACCCAGAGGGTAACAACGTGACCCTATTTAGGCCTACGATGTCTGTCTGTTTGTCCGTCCGTCCTAGCTTTAAACGGCTGTATCTTGGTCCGGCGAGGTCCGCCCCCCCCAAACCGTGCATACCGCCGAAACACCCAACTATATACTAGTGTGCTGGCACTGCTGGCCTCATCGAGTTTATAATATATCGATGGCTGGCCTGTAGAGTAATATTATTGGCTAATAGCTAATAGTCAATTTCCTAATTATAATAACTTCTAATAATATGCAATAAGATAGATATTACCTACCTACGCGAGTTACAAAATACGTCAAGACCAACATAACCTCAAATAACTTACATAAAATGATTGACAGCAACCACCCAATCAATCTAAGACTGACCTTTCATGTTGACATCATTCGAAATTCGAATCGAAAATGGCGCGGGAATATTACATCACTCGAGTAAGGGCATGTTGGCCGATTTATCGATAGCTAGCACATCACTAGCTTATCAGATAGTGCGCAATCGTTTATCGTTGTGCTACTTTCGCAACTCTAAATCTCGTCTGAGTAGGATTTCCTTTGTAGGATTATCCTAGACGAAGTAATAATATAGCAATTACTTGATAGGTGCTCCTATTTTTGCACGACTGCGCAAGAAGAAGGGTTATGTTTTTCAAATGTATGTATGTATGATGTTTTCTTTGTCACGCCCTACATATTATGACGGGCCGCAGCGGGCCGGGTCGCATCGCAAAAATCGCTTACATACATTTTATACCTATGAAGTATCGCACATTATGCCGGGCCGCAGCGTGGCGGATTTCCATATAAAATGTATGAAAGCATTTTTGTAATGCGCCCCGGCCCGCCGCAGCCTGGCATAATGTGCGCGTACCTTTAATCGATTTCGACATGCAGTGTCATTTGAGTCAAGGACGTTATAAAACCTCCCTTTAGGGTTTAGGTATAACGTCCTTGCATAGGGCAAAAGCATTCAAGATGGCGGCCGCGAAAAAAAATGATGGGAAAATAGTAAGTGAAATTTGATAAATATATAGTCAATATTACTATCATTGTGTAGAGCTCACTCAGCAGATTTCAATAATATATAACACTACTATGAAATATTCTGTAGTTTACGATCGAGATAAAGCGGTATGAAAGAGCTCTGTATCTACTACGAGTAGGTATAGATAGGTACGCAGCGTGCCGCTGTTACTTTTCAGTTACCTAAGTACCTACTATTTATACGTACAATGCTGTCAAGTTATTTTTTATAATTTATTTATTGTTAATTAACTCATTGCATGCTCTTGTTTATTTATTTACGACCTCATTCTTTATTATCAATGTATCATTCGATTTGCATTCGATATTCGTAATTTAAAGTGAATGCACGTAACTGTAAATTCCGTGGGCGGTTTACGAAGACAGTAATAAACGTCAAACATTCAAATTTGGAACGTATTAACGGACGAATGCTAAAACGAAATTGGTTATCTGTAGACTTGATTCTGCCCATTTTTGTACCGGACTGCGAAAGCGGGCACGTAAAATGGACACCGCTTTATGGTTGATATTCCGAAAACCCGTACAAAGCGCTTTGATTCCACTTTTTTTCGAACTTCTAGTCTGTGGAATGCGCTACCTGAATGGGTGTTCCGCGATAGTTACAATCTTGGTGTTTTAAAATTAAGAGTGAATCGGTTTCGAGGCAGGTGTGCTCCATCGTAGACCGCATCGTCGCTTTACATCAGGCGAGTTGGAGGCCAAAGTTTAGAAAATACGATAGCATAGGTGGCTCCTAAAGAAGGTTGCAAATATGTAAAGCGCATTGTAAACATTAAGTACTTTCCTCATTTGAATATCAAAATAGTGGTAAAATAAATTAAAATTACCATTCTTAACGGTAGAAGGAACTAAGTGGACATTTGAAGTGTTTCAATTTCAAGTGATGCTCGGTAAACCAAGTAAAATGACTTTCGTTAAAATTACCGGAATACCAGACTTAACATTCACATGGAAATTAAGCCAGTTCAGTAAACTTAATGACGATTAATTAAGTTATTATTAATTGTCTCCGTTCCGTTAGTGGAGGTTAAAAACTTTTTAAAAGGCAAGCTTTTTGCATTTCTTCGTGACATGACAACAAGGAGTATACATATAAAATTTTATTAAAACCTCACGAGTAAAACTATCCCGTTAAAAACACTGTACAGTAAGTAGGTTTAGTTCATAACCTTTATTTATATGAAACCTGCTTTATTTCTGTGCTCCGTCTGTCGTGCGAGACTAAAATAGTTATTTAAGATACAAGTGCGGTAAGTTGGTTATTACAAACGAGTAGACGAATGTAAGCCCGAGACGAAGTCGAGGGCTTACCATAGTCACGAGTTTGTAATAACCAATCCGCACGTGTGCCATACAACGTTTTACAACTCATTTGCGAGAAAAAAAACAAAAAATGGAAATTAAAAAAATACCGTAAAGTACACGCACGGTGCTATACAACGGAGCGTGCGGTAAAATTCATTACCGCACGCTCCGTTGTATGATCCGTAATGTTTAACTTTCGAACGATGTATACAGGCTTCGTAAGTGCACTTTTTGAGCAAATGTGTTGTAAACTTTTTAAAAAGATCTTTTCGCTTGTCATCATGACGAAAAAGTCCACATGCATGTTCCACAATAAATAATAACATAAAAAAAATACTCCAAATTCGTAAGAACTTGAACAAATTATCGATATTGCCGAATCAAAAGGTGCTCGTATTTTTATAGCTAGTTAAAAAAACTACAGAGCACAAAGTGAATGAATTTTTTGAGGGACCACATCGAGTACTTCCTTGAACTTATAAAAAAAAATATCGTGTTTGTAAATCGATTCAGAAATAATCGATCATAATCGTTATACGTATAATATACATAAAAAACTGACAGAATTGAGAATCCTTCCTGAAGTCTGTCAATGAGCCACGCCAGTTATTAACTTGCGAAGTATTAGGTAGTCCACAAACTACTTCTAAGCTTTGTAACTGTTTAATTGCATATGCATAGAACTCGGGCATGCGGCCGGCGCGTTAGACTTTGTAATTTGAAAGCTTCGGAGTGAATGTTCCGCGGAATTCGCTACTATACAGGGTTACACATCTACTACTCTACTAAAACCCAGTGTGAATACTCCGTCGAAGATATTAAAAACGACGAATCTCTGTTTAGCGCTTAAAATGTCAGAACCAAAATTAGACTGAAATCCCACTAACTATTGAGGTAATCTGTGCCTTTATCAAAATGTATCTGACCTTATTATAATGAAATTGTACTTGTAATTGTAATTTTAGGATCGCTTTGCAGCGAATTTGGCACTAGAGACAACATAAAAACTTCACAGAGAAGGATCATAGACAAAAAACTCTGTGGAAACCTAAGAAATCCTTATACTCACTCTGTGTTGTTTTTAAACCACTAGGTAACTAATTACTACAAGTAGAGTTCCACTTCCATTACATATTTCTTCTCAACTCTCATTCCCAAACAAAAAAGAAATTTTTGCATTAGCTAATTTTATTCATTCTAATAATATCCGTCTTTAGTTTTTCCGTTTGTTACTTTCTGTTAGTAGTTTCATTAACCAGGATTATCTCGTTTTTAGACAATCTCACTATCACCCTCACTGTTAATGCCAAAATTGCCCCAAAAACCAATGGAACCGTAGCCAAAAAAAAAAAGTTAATTGTCAAAATTTTCATTCTCATTGAAGATGTAGGATTAATTGTATCTGATTTTATCATCTTGAATGACATAAAACTATACATTTTGTTTGTTCTTCTCTTTTATTCTACACTCTTCTGATCCCTCCATCCTAATCCTTTCTATATCCAAATTTTCGGGTATTGTTTCATTTCCCTACCTTTAAATTATAAACCCTACATGGCAAACGCGTCAATCACGCGAACCCACAAGCCCCAATAGGTGAAAACAAAACAAAAAATATAGAATTGATATTAGTTCGCTTCGTGCAGTGAAAGGTGTCTCTCTCTCTCTCTAATGAGAAATGGTCATGTGAAATAGTTACGTTTGCATTTTTTCAACGACCATGTTTCGCAAACGGTGCTTTAATAAATGTGTGACAATTTATTTCGATGTTGTAATTTATTTTCTACTGCGATTTACCTAGTGTGTTTCTTTTATCCTCAATTTTTTTTTATAAAAACAGGGATTACTCCCGCATAAGATAATATTAAATTTTTAATACACTAAAAATTATTGCTACAATTGTTGAAGACACGCTCGCTTCGTGCAGTGAAAGGTCTCACAATGAGAAATGGTCATGTGAAATAATTACATTTGCCTTTTTCAACGGACATGTTTCGCCAAACGGTGCTTCGATAAATGTGTGACAGTTTATTTCGATGTAGTCAACGGTCATTTATATTGTACTGCGATTTCTCTGATGTTTTTCTTTTGTCCTTAGTAAATACAACATTGTATAAACTTAGTATCATCATCATCATCATCATCGACAGACATTAAGTGTTATACAATTATCATCGGCCGATTATTCATATACTCGTCTCAGATCAAATAATATTTGCTCTAAGTATACTCAAAATTCTTGAGCTGTCTTTGCAACCAACCTATGCTTTGGTGACGCCATCTAAAATTCTTACTACCTGCAAGTAACTACTCAAGGTCCCAAAGCTGACTAAGAGATGACGCTTGTTTACTAACTCGAGAGAAAATTCTGAAGTGCGGTATAGCTCTTCAATTAATATAAAAAGAAATCTTTCGACAATCTTCTTTTTAAAGTTATATGATTATTTACGGGATATTTACCGTGATAAGGTTGTGGAATGAGCTTCCGATATCTTGACGTAGTTACATGCACCATGTTCACAGGAAGACAAACATAAAAAAACAATACTGAAAACACCACCTTACGAGAAATATCGGGAGCTCATTCCACAACCTTACCACGGTAAATATCCCGTAAATAATCATATAACTTTAGTGAACAACCGTGATAGTTTAAAACAGTCTTCTTTTTATCCAACTACTGGGAATCAAGGGTTACATTGAACGGTGGTACTAGGCCAAAAGAAGGCTATTGTATCTACCATTATGAACAAGCTTTGTCTGTGTAACCCTGTATGACCTCGGTCCTGTACTTATTGACAATACTGTTATTTATACTGATTATGTAGAATTGATTTTAACTTTTTTATGATGGCTTTATCGCTTACTATCGGGCGGCCCGTTAGCTTGTTTGCCACCTATGGCATTAAACATACTTTAAAATTCTTATTAATTTACAAAATGGCTGAAAAAGTTTACTGCACGAGCCAAAAAAACTATTTAAGTTACAAGATGGCGATTCCATCGCGACGGCGCCATAAAGGCGCGGGAAAACATTCAAGCTCACCGTCCCAGGCATCCATCTTACTTCGCTTCGCTAGAAAACTGGAAAATCTAGCTGCTATCATGCTTTTTGCGCTTATTTGGTGCCTTATCGCGCGGTTTTACGCTTATTTGGATTGTTTACGAGTTACAACTTTACAAGATAATTGAGCGAACGAAGTGAGGTCTAAGAGTTTACAGTGTGACAAATCAGCGTTTAAATAAGTTTATGTTTATTCGACGATAAATTGAGTACCTTTCTTTTGATCTTTATTAAATTTTGTAAACAGTCCAAGTAAATATAATTAAGTTCGTATATGAGTTAATCCGATTGTCAGTATGACTGAAGTGAAGATTGTCAGTTGATTATCGTAGCCGTTAACTGTCATATTTCCCCGTAGAGGGCCTATAGTATACTTAGCCTATGGCCTATGTATTTCCCATTGTGATTTATATTACCCTGTGATATTACCCCAATACGGGGAAGACTGGGGGAAGAAAAAAAAAAAACTGTCATATTTTTCAATGAAGATCATGTTAGGTAAGAAAACTATGGAGCGGGTGTACCTTAGTGTAGGTGAAGTAAAAGCTTGAATATGGAGAGGTCTCAGTTCGAGCGAACTACTAGTTAGATTAAATCGACGTTTTCCACATAATGCCAAGTCTCCACTGATCGCGCATTCACGCAAATGACAAGCTTTCCCGCGTCAAATGGCATAGACCACGCCTCGACTATCGTTGTTCTATGTATAGTCCCTTGTCTTGTCTGTGACACTCATTGTCCGGATTGTCCAACCCACAGATCAGACAAACAAGAGAGATATGGTAGCGTGGCGTGGCGGGTGCGAACGTATCTGGCTTCAAAGTCAAATCATTTTTGCACATTATGCTAAAAAGGTGACACTTATATTGACATAATGAACCAATGGTATGGCAATTTTTGTATGGAGCCGAAACGAAACGTAGTACATGTAGCAAATACAAGTTGCAAGTAACTACTACGCATAATCTGCATAGTTTTGCTTAGTGCACGTGGCAATGGAAGTAGTTAGTAGCACGTCCATCCACTGCCACTTGCACTAAGCAAAACGATGCAGACGATGCGTATTAGTTACTTGCAACTTGTACTACGCATCGTCTGCAAGCGTCTTTACCCTACTTAAATGCTTCTAAAACTGTCGTAAATTTTTGTGTGCATTTTAAGGAATACCAAAGTGACATAGGGAAAAATAATAATTTTGTTGTTTATTTTAAATAAATAAATAGATATTCGGGACATTTTTGCACACACGGTCATCTGACCCCACACTAAGCAAAGCTTGTGATATGGCTGCCAGAGACTGATATACATACTTAGTATAATTATATTTTTAAACACACCGATATAGAACAAACACAAATGTTCATTACATAAATGTTTGTCCTATGTGGGAATTGAACCCACGCCCTCAGGCTCAGAAGGTAGGTTACTACCAACTAGACCAACGGGCTATCAACCTTCTACCATCCTACTAATATTAAAATGCGAAAGTGTGGGTGAAAGTTTGTTACCACGTAACTCCGTAAATGCTAAACCGATTTTGATGAAACTTGGAGTGTATACAGCTTAGGTTCTTGAATAACACAAAGGTTAAATACTTTTTTTTATATGGTATTGTTCTCCACCTGCTACACATTAATTTCCACGCGGGTAAAGCCGGCTTGTGGGTCCACCCACAAGATGGACAGACGAACTAAAAGAGACCGCAGGGAAACGCTGGATGCAGGCCGCTTACAACAGGCCCTTTTGGAGATCGATGGAGGCCTATGTCCAGCAGTGGACGTCCTACGGCTGAAATGATGAAGGTGAAAGCCGGAGGCACAACTTGTTTTTAAATAATAGGCTTTTGCTTTTGTCTGGTAATTCGTCAGATGTTAATCGTTGCAGTCCTTGCAGCTATTTATACCTGGCTTATCAGTAGTTTCCTAGAACTTGTTAACGGTAACGCCCAGTACCAGACCAGCTGAAGGCAGATCAAAGGCCCCATGTGTGGAAATAGAACAGCTTCCTGCTTTAACGGGGATTTTGAACGGCCTACTTTTTTAATTGATGCAAGGTGCATCATTAGTGGTTCGGGTTACGAAACGGGGAGTTTTACCTTCGAATATTGGATATATCCAAAGTTAGGTCTGACGTATTCACTTTGCAAAATGTGCACATGGTTCCACATTATTTTTTTAGTTACACTTACAATTTCTACTTGCTACTTGTACTACGCATCGTCTGCAAGCGCCTTTAAGCCCGTTGCAGACCACGCTATGTACAAGTAGCAAGTACAAGTACCTACCTACTACGCATCGTTGTATAGCTCGAGCTACACACTTCCACTGCCACTTGCACTAAAAGGCCTGAATTCATTTTGATTAGTAAGCAAAAAGTGTGGTGCTCGTTGCAAACGATGCTTAGTAGGTACTTGCTACTTGTACTTCGCATCGTCTGCAAGCGCCTTTAAGCCCATTGCAGACCACGCTATGTACAAGTAGCAAGTACAAGTACCTACCTACTTTTATCTATGCTACCAAAGATTAATGCTACTACGCATCGTTGTATAGCTCGAGCTACACACTTCCACTGCCACTTGCACTAAAAGGCCTGAATTCATTTTGATTAGTAAGCAAAAAGTGTGGTGCTCGTTGCAAACGATGCTTAGTAGGTACTTGCTACTTGTACTTCGCATCGTCTGCAAGCGCCTTTAAGCGAAGTTAGTCGCATGAATCTATCAATTGAATATAAATGAGAAGCGTTATTGATATTCTGAACTCTGGTACCTTCACATCTTCGCCGGAAGTGCTCTATTACAGAGGCGAGAGTTCACTGGCACAAGGGAGCTCCAGAGATGATGACACATGCCTTGTAGACCACCTACTTAACTAGTTTACCAAACCATGACGTCCGAGGCCCGATTGTAAGGAAGTCACCAATTTTTGCGTCTATTAAAATTATAATTCACATTTTTTAGCGTTCATATAATGTAGGTACTCTGTTTTTTATAAGTAGAAACTTTTAAATGGCCCCTTTGTCTCTAGTTAATTATTACCCCTAACTACTACTCTCTACTCTCTCTCTCTCTCTCTCTCTCTCTACTATTAACTCTTTTAAGAGTTTTTTGTCCTCTGTATAAAATTTTATGGTGTGCACAAGAAAGAGTTAATCAATCAATCTATCAATCAACTCTGTTAATTAAGACCGTTAGTTTATCTAAGATAATAAAAAATAAAATAAAACCCTGCTAAGCTCAACAGCCACAGCCATTCTTGCGCCGTTTTCTTTCAGCGGCCGCATTGGCGCTTGCAGACGATGCGTAGTAGAAGTAGGAAGTGCCTACTACGCATTGTCTGCAACGTTGTGCATAGTGATTCTTGGCGCCAAGTGGGTACTTTAACTCTAGCAACGGTTGAAACCTTCTAAGAAGTGGGTTCACATTATGAACACGATAAATACCATGTTTCAGAAAACGTCTTTTTGAATTGTGCATTAAACTCAGTATGGAACAACACTATATACCTATATAAACTTGTGGTTTAAACTATTTCAACACATAATTGAATTTGTCTCGGCCTATTCTTTTATTGTTGAGAGTTCATGAATTTAGTCCGTGAAAGGTCGCCAGTTCAAGGATATCCTATGGCATTGTTATAAAGTGACATTGTATTTAGCTGTACCTACTTCAGCCTTCTTGTGGAATGTGGGCGGTACATAGAAAAACATCGTACTATTTGATCGTCTTCCTTTACTTTTATTTTGTGGAGATTTAATTGTAAATACGCATAATATTCCAGTACCCTTAGTACCTACAAGTTTTGTTAGTATTCGAAAACTTTTTTCGTTTACGTATTGTTCCATACATTGCTGGGCTGAAAGGTATTCGAAAACTTTTTCGTATTAGAGTGAAGCAAGCTATACCGCCGATTACTACCGATTTTAGTTCCTCAGCGTTTTCGCTGGAGGCGCTTTACTAAAATGTATGGAACAATACGTAAACGAAAAAAGTTTTCGAATACTATCAAACCTGGGACTAAGCGTACAGGAAAATAGATGATAACCGAAGTCCGATGCTGCCAGCTTCAAAACTAGTGATGCATAGCGCTGGCCCAAATCGAATAGCCACCAAAATATAATAATATAATAAACTACCAGTGCAGATAAATAACAGAGAAATCGATAAAACACTAAAAGACTCTATAAACTACGCTTACTATGCAAAACACGATAGAAAGTGATTAAGTGACTAATATTGATTAAACACGTACCTATGCGTTTTTAGTGTTTATTATTGACTCGTGTTTTGTTACAAATAAATTATCTTTATCTTTAAGATTCGTTAACGTTCAAGTGAAAGTAATATAATACTTTAAAAAAAATTGCGGGTCAAAGTAGTTCGTAAATTAGGCAATAAAAAAAAATATTTAGAAAATTAGCATTTTTTTTTATTTATTAATATGCTTACGTTTGACCGCCAACTCGGCTGATATAAAGCAACGATGCGGTCTATGATGGAGCACGCTTGCCTAGAAGAAGTCTGTCCATCTGGTGGGAGGCCTACCTACGAGGAACCTTTCTTGAAGTTAAGTCCGTCGTGTGGTCTTTAAACTGACAAGCCCTTTCTTCACCTGTCCACAGCTCCACTGCCAATTATAGACAAACGAACACTCCGACTAATGAGACGCTCGTCCATCAACATTGCGTAACTATGACTAAGGGACAGAGACTGTACGCATACCTTCTTTGTGTTGATTTGAAAAAGTTTTTAAAAAGGATGCGTTTATGTAAGAATATTTGTGTGTGTGTGGAAAAACTCAGAGTCACACAGCGGGCAATGAAGAGAGCTATGCTCGGAGTTTCCGCGCGATAGAATCCGGAAGGTGGATATTCGCCAAAAAGTCACCGACATAGCTGTTAAAAAATGCAAGTTGAAGTGGCAATGCAATGGGAAGATCACATCGCTCGAAGAACCGATAACCGATGGGGAAGAAAGGTTCTATAGTGGAGACCACGAACCGGAAGACGCAGAGTAGGTAGGCCTCCCACTGCACAGACGACATCCTCGTCAACTTCGTCTTCGAGTCTCGGGCATCCAGTAAATGCAGATGGTAGGCTGTCTTTCAGTGTGGAGGTCTGAGGGAAGGCCTATGTTCAGCAGTAGACGTCTGGCTGATGATCATGAAGAATATTTGCTCTACCAACATACTAGAGTTGCGTTCATTCCATAAAAACAATAAACTAAAAACAGTATTCAATTAAACTCATAAATCGTAACCGCTCCCCTGGAACTGGCCACTAAACTATCGTAACAGCATAGTTTAATAATGCAAAAAGCTTTTTGTTAGCGTCTTCTAATTCTGAACTGAACTAATACCGGCTTTGAAAATACATTCCTAGTGAATGCATACTCAAAGGATACCGGTTACTAGTTTAATTTTGAACTCGATCCAAGCATTTATTTAGGCTGTCAGCTGCAATAATATTGTAAAAAGCTGAATGAAAAACATGAATTCTGAACACTTTCGCTAGTATTTTTAAATGGGCAAGTGGCCTTTGTTAACTAAACATAATCCAAGCTAATACCAACACTACAAATACAGTTAGACTGCCCATAGACCGTTGAAGGTCTAAAGACAATCCAAATGCTCAAGCCCACTACCAGTTGGCAGCGTGCCCACCATGCTGGCGGCGTCACCACGTTGAATAGCAATGCTTATGCGTTGAGCCAGAATGAGTTTATTGAACGCAAGGCTGAAGCAGGCACCCGATATACTTTAGCTAGAGAAACATGAAAAACAAGAAAATGTTTTCATACAGCATTTTACAATGTTATTGAAGTGCAGTTGTCATAGCAAGTAAAAGCTTGGACTGAGCATACCTATCTTCAATGACTTTGTCAAAGTGCCGTTAGCATAGCCCGCATAGTCATTAGCCAGTAGTACCTTTTGTTCTGGAATCTAGAGAAGCAACCTGCGAAAGTTTTTGGTTTATAATACGTATACATACAAGCGCCGATTTTTTCCATGCGTTTCCCTCGGTCCTATAACCATGTATGGAAAATTACCTAGCACTCGAACAATAGATTATGATATTCCTGAATATGGCTCATAACAGGATAACATAATTTTTCCTTTTCAATTGAAGCAGCACCTACTAGCCATGACAATAAAGTAGTTTTTTCAGTAATTTCCTCCAATAATACTTAACAATGTAATAACGAATCAATAGATTTTAAATGACATAATATCTAAACTGTCTATCTACGTATAGTTCAGCGAATCAGCAAGCTGAAATGGCAGTGGGCCGGTCATATCTGTCGCAGAATCGATAACCATTGGGATAGACGTGACTTATATCATACAGAGTGGCTTATATTCAGCCTTTTGGCAGCCAATTCAGCCTTGTTATTATAATATAGGAGCTAAAATTCAGGGTTGTAGTCAGGGTAACGCCCAAAAGCTCAAGCCAGCCAGTTATCGAAACAGATGTATCCCGGAAAGAAAGAAAGAAAGAAAGAAAATAAATTTTATTCGACACCTTGACAAAACTAGGACCAACCAAGTAGGAGCCAGTTGGAATGGCTTTCTTTTAGCGAAGAACAGAAATGCTTGGGTCTTATGGTCTGCATTGAACTCAACCAAGTTGGCATGGCACAATCGAATATTGCCTTAAGAGACAAAGTTTATTCGTCAACCATGGCCTCTCTCAAGAGACTGGAT